>OY756966.1:25755000-26355000 GCA_963580455.1 Euonymus europaeus | reverse complement strand
AAGAAACCACATTTCGCGGCTAACTAGGTGAAACGAGACCTACTAGCCATGAGTTCTGAAATCAAAATCCGAAACTCCAGGATTGTAGAGCTCGAAAAGTAGTGTGAAATCAAGCTAAAAATCACCGAATTCAGATCTCGGAGTCAGCGGATATTCATAAAACCGTTTACGTAAACAAACCACATTTCGCGCCTAACTAGGTGAAACGAGACCTACTAGCCACGAGTTCTGAAATCAAAATCCGAAATGCGAGGATTGTAGAGCTCGAAAATTAGTGTGAAATCAAGCTAAAAATCACCGAATTCAGAACTAGGAGTCAACGGATATTCATAAAACCGTTTACGTAAAGAAACCACATTTCGCGCCCAACTAGGTGAAACGAGACCTACTAGCCACGAGTTTTGAAATAAAAATCCGAAATGCCAGGATTATAGAGCTCGAAAAGTAGTGTGAAATCATGCTAAAAATCATCGAAGTCAGAACTCGGAGTCAACGGATATTCATAAAACCGTTTACATAAAGAAACCACATTTCGCGGCCAACTAGGTGAAACGAGACCTACTAGCCAGAAGTTCTGAAATCAAAATCCGAAACCCCAGGATTGTAGAGCTCGAAAAATAGTGTGAAATCAAGCTAAAAATCACCGAATTCAGAACTCGGAGTCAACGGATATTCATAAAATCGTTTACGTAAAGAAACCACATTTTGCGCCCAACTAGGTGAAACGAGACCTACTAGCCACAAGTTCTGAAATAAAAATCCGAAATGCCAGGATTGTAGAGCTCGAAAAGTAGTGTTAAATCAAGCTAAAAATAACCGAATTCAGAACTCGGAGTCAACGGATATTCACAAAACCGTTTACGTAAAGTAACCACATTTCGCGCCTAACTAGGTGAAACGAGACCTACTAGCCACGAGTTCTGAAATAAAAATCCGAAACACCAGGATTGTAGAGCTCGAAAAGTAGTGTTAAATAAAGCTAAAAATCACAGGAATTAAGAACTCGGAGTCAACGGATATTCATAAAATCGTTTACGTAAACAAACCACATTTCGCGCCTAACTAGGTGAAACGAGACCTACTAGCCACGAGTTCTGAAATCAAAATCCGAAATGCCAGGATTGTAGAGCTCGAAAAGTAGTGTGAAATCATGCTAAAAATCACCGAAGTCAGAACTCGGAGTCAACGGATATTCATAAACTGTTTACGTAAAGAAACCACATTTCGCGCCCAACTCGGTGAAACGAGACCTACTAGCCACGAGTTCTGAAATAAAAATCCGAAATTTCAGGATTGTAGAGCTCAAAAAGTAGTGTTAAATCAAGCTAAAAATCACCGAATTCAGAACTCGGAGTCAACGGATATTCACAAAACCATTTACGTAAAGTAACCACATTTCGCGCCTAACTAGGTGAAACGAGACCTACTAGCCACGAGTTCTGAAATCAAAATCCGAAATGCGAGGATTGTAGAGCTCAAAAAGTAGTGTGAAATCAAGCTAAAAATCACCGAATTCAGAACTCGGAGTCAACGGATATTCATAAAACCGTTTACATAAAGAAACCACATTTCGCGGCTAACTAGGTGAAACGAGACCTACTAGCCATGAGTTCTGAAATCAAAATCCGAAACGCCAGGATTGTAGAGCTCGAAAAGTAGTGTGAAATCAAGCTAAAAATCACCGAATTCAGAACTCGGAGTCAACGGATATTCATAAAACCGTTTACGTAAAGAAACCACATTTCGCGGCTAACTAGGTGAAACGAGACCTACTAGCCATGAGTTCTGAAATCAAAATCCGAAATGCGAGGATTGTAGAGCTCGAAAAGTAGTGTGAAATCATGCTAAAAATCACCGAAGTCAGAACTCGGAGTCAGCGGATATTCATAAAACCGTTTACGTAAAGAAACCACATTTCGCGCCCAACTAGATGAAACGAGACCTACTAGCCACGAGTTCTGAAATAAAAATCCGAAATGCCAGGATTGTAGAGCTCGAAAAGTAGTGTTAAATCAAGCTAAAAATCACCGAATTCAGAACTCGGAGTCAACGGATATTCACAAAACCGTTTACGTAAAGTAACAACATTTCGCGCCTAACTAGGTGAAACGAGACCTACTAGCCACGAGTTATGAAATCAAAATCCGAAATGCGAGGATTGTAGAGCTCGAAAAGTAGTGTGAAATCAAGCTAAAAATCAACGAATTCAGAACTCGGAGTCAACGGATATTCATAAAACCGTTTACGTAAACAAACCACATTTCGCGCCTAACTAGGTGAAACGAGACCTACTAGCCAAGAGTTCTGAAATAAAAATCCGAAATGCAAGGATTGTAGAGCTCGAAAAGTAGTGTGAAATCAAGCTAAAAATCACCGAATTCAGAACTCGGAGTCAACGGATATTCATAAAACCGTTTACGTAAACAAACCACATTTCGCGCCTAACTAGGTGAAACGAGACCTACTAGCCACGAGTTCTGAAATCAAAATCCGAAATGCGAGGATTGTAGAGCTCGAAAAGTAGTGTGAAAACATGCTAAAAATCACCGATGTCAGAACTCGTAGTCAACGGATATTCATAAAACCGTTTACGTAAAGAAACCACATTTCGCGCCCAACTAGGTGAAACGAGACCTACTAGCCACGAGTTCTGAAATCAAAATCCGAAATGCCAGGATTGTAGAGCTCGAAAAGTAGTCTTAAATCAAGTTAAAAATCACCGAATTCAGAACTCGGAGTCAACGGATATTCATAAAACCGTTTACGTAAACAAACCACATTTCGCGCCTAACTAGGTGAAACAAGACCTACTAGCCACGAGTTCTGAAATCAAAATCCGAAATGCGAGGATTGTAGAGCTCGAAAAGTAGTGTGAAATCATGCTAAAAATCACCGAATTCAGAACTCGTAGTCAACGGATATTCATAAAACCGTTTACGTAGAGAAACCACATTTCGCGCCCAACTAGGTGAAACGAGACCTACTAGCCACGAGTTCTGAAATCCAAATCCAAAATGCCAGGATTGTAGAGCTCGAAAAGTAGTGTGAAATCAAGCTAAAAATCACCGAATTCAGAACTCGGAGTCAACGGATATTCATAAAACCGTTTACGTAAACAAACCACATTTCGCGCCTAACTAGGTGAAACGAGACCTACTAGCCACGAGTTCTGAAATCAAAATCCGAAATGCGAGGATTGTAGAGCTCGAAAAGTAGTGTGAAAACATGCTAAAAATCACCGATGTCAGAACTCGGAGTCAACGGATATTCATAAAACCGTTTACGTAAAGAAACCACATTTCGCGCCCAACTAGGTGAAACGAGACCTACTAGCCACGAGTTCTGAAATAAAAATCCGAAATGCCAGGATTGTAGAGCTCGAAAAGTAGTCTTAAATCAAGTTAAAAATCACCGAATTCAGAACTCGGAGTCAACGGATATTCATAAAACCGTTTACGTAAACAAACCACATTTCGCGCCTAACTAGGTGAAACGAGACCTACTAGCCACGAGTTCTGAAATCAAAATCCGAAATTCGAGGATTGTAGAGCTCGAAAAGTAGTGTGAAATCATGCTAAAAATCACCGAAGTCAGAACTCGGAGTCAACGGATATTCATAAAACCGTTTACTTAGAGAAACCACATTTCGCGCCCAACTGGGTGAAACGAGACCTACTAGCCACGAGTTCTGAAATAAAAATCCGAAATGCCAGGATTGTAGAGCTCGAAAAGTAGTGTTAAATCAAGCTAAAAATCACCGAATTCAAAACTCGGAGTCAACGGATATTCACAAAACCGTTTACGTAAAGTAACCACATTTCGCGCCTAACTAGGTGAAACGAGACCTACCAGCCACGAGTTCTGAAATCAAAATCCGAAATGCGAGGATTGTAGAGCTCGAAAAGTAGTGTGAAATCAAGCTAAAAATCACCGAATTCAGAACTCGGAGTCAACGGATATTCATAAAACCGTTTACATAAAGAAACCACATTTCGCGGCTAACAAGGTGAAACGAGACCTACTAGCCATGAGTTCTGAAATCAAAATCCGAAACGCCATGATTGTATAGCTCGAAAAGTAGTGTGAAATCAAGCTAAAAATCACCGAATTCAGAACTCGGAGTCAACGGATATTCATAAAACCGTTTACGTAGAGAAACCACATTTCGCGCCCAACTAGGTGAAACGAGACCTACTAGCCACGAGTTCTGAAATCCAAATCCAAAATGCCAGGATTGTAGAGCTCGAAAAGTAGTGTGAAATCAAGCTAAAAATCACCGAATTCAGAACTCGGAGTCAACGGATATTCATAAAACCGTTTACGTAAACAAACCACATTTCGCGCCTAACTAGGTGAAACGAGACCTACTAGCCACGAGTTCTGAAATCAAAATCCGAAATGCGAGGATTGTAGAGCTCGAAAAGTAGTGTGAAAACATGCTAAAAATCACCGATGTCAGAACTCGGAGTCAACGGATATTCATAAAACCGTTTACGTAAAGAAACCACATTTCGCGCCCAACTAGGTGAAACGAGACCTACTAGCCACGAGTTCTGAAATAAAAATCCGAAATGCCAGGATTGTAGAGCTCGAAAAGTAGTCTTAAATCAAGTTAAAAATCACCGAATTCAGAACTCGGAGTCAACGGATATTCATAAAACCGTTTACGTAAACAAACCACATTTCGCGCCTAACTAGGTGAAACGAGACCTACTAGCCACGAGTTCTGAAATCAAAATCCGAAATGCGAGGATTGTAGAGCTCGAAAAGTAGTGTGAAAACATGCTAAAAATCACCGATGTCAGAACTCGGAGTCAACGGATATTCATAAAACCGTTTACGTAAAGAAACCACATTTCGCGCCCAACTAGGTGAAACGAGACCTACTAGCCACGAGTTCTGAAATAAAAATCCGAAATGCCAGGATTGTAGAGCTCGAAAAGTAGTCTTAAATCAAGTTAAAAATCACCGAATTCAGAACTCGGAGTCAACGGATATTCATAAAACCGTTTACGTAAACAAACCACATTTCGCGCCTAACTAGGTGAAACGAGACCTACTAGCCACGAGTTCTGAAATCAAAATCCGAAATTCGAGGATTGTAGAGCTCGAAAAGTAGTGTGAAATCATGCTAAAAATCACCGAAGTCAGAACTCGGAGTCAACGGATATTCATAAAACCGTTTACGTAGAGAAACCACATTTCGCGCCCAACTAGGTGAAACGAGACCTACTAGCCACGAGTTCTGAAATAAAAATCCGAAATGCCAGGATTGTAGAGCTCGAAAAGTAGTGTTAAATCAAGCTAAAAATCACCGAATTCAAAACTCGGAGTCAACGGATATTCACAAAACCGTTTACGTAAAGTAACCACATTTCGCGCCTAACTAGGTGAAACGAGACCTACCAGCCACGAGTTCTGAAATCAAAATCCGAAATGCGAGGATTGTAGAGCTCGAAAAGTAGTGTGAAATCAAGCTAAAAATCACCGAATTCAGAACTCGGAGTCAACGGATATTCATAAAACCGTTTACATAAAGAAACCACATTTCGCGGCTAACAAGGTGAAACGAGACCTACTAGCCATGAGTTCTGAAATCAAAATCCGAAACGCCAGGATTGTATAGCTCGAAAAGTAGTGTGAAATCAAGCTAAAAATCACCGAATTCAGAACTCGGAGTCAACGGATATTCATAAAACCGTTTACGTAAACAAAACACATTTCACGCCTAACTAGGTGAAACGAGACCTACTAGCCACGAGTTCTGAAATAAAAATCCGAAATGCCAGGATTGTAGAGCTCGAAAAGTAGTGTGAAATCAAGCTAAAAATCAACGAATTCAGAACTCGGAGTCAACGGATATTCATAAAACCGTTTACGTAAACAAACCACATTTCGCGCCTAACTAGGTGAAACGAGACCTACTAGCCACGAGTTCTGAAATCAAAATCCGAAATGCGAGGATTGTAGAGCTCGAAAAGTAGTGTGAAATCAAGCTAAAAATCACCGAATTCAGAACTCGGAGTCAACGGATATTCATAAAACCGTTTACATAAAGAAACCACATTTCGCGGCTTACAAGGTGAAACGAGACCTACTAGCCATGAGTTCTGAAATCAAAATCCGAATTGCCATGATTGTATAGCTCGAAAAGTAGTGTGAAATCAAGCTAAAAATCACCGAATTCAGAACTCGGAGTCAACGGATATTCATAAAACCGTTTACGTAAACAAAACACATTTCACGCCTAACTAGGTGAAACGAGACCTACTAGCCACGAGTTCTGAAATAAAAATCCGAAATGCCAGGATTGTAGAGCTCGAAAAGTAGTGTGAAATCAAGCTAAAAATCAACGAATTCAGAACTCGGAGTCAACGGATATTCATAAAACCGTTTACGTAAACAAACCACATTTCGCGCCTAACTAGGTGAAACGAGACCTACTAGCCACGAGTTTTGAAATCAAAATCCGAAATGCGAGGATTGTAGAGCTCGAAAAGTAGTGTGAAATCATGCTAAAAATCAACGAAGTCAGAACTCGGAGTCAACGGATATTCATAAAACCGTTTACGTAAAGAAACCACATTTCGCGCCCAACTAGGTGAAACAAGACCTACTAGCCACGGGTTCTGAAATCAAAATCCGAAATGCCAGGATTGTAGAGCTCGAAAAGTAGTGTTAAATCAAGCTAAAAATCACCGAATTCAGAACTCGGAGTAAACGGATATTCACAAAACCGTTTACGTAAAGTAACCACATTTCGCGCCTAACTAGGTGAAATGAGACCTACTAGCCACGAGTTATAAAATCAAAATCCGAAACGCCAGGATTGTAGAGCTCGAAAGGTAGTGTGAAATCAAGCTAAAAATCACCGAATTCAGAATTCGGAGTCAACGGATATTCATAAAACCATTTACGTAAAGAAACCACATTTTGCGGCTAACTAGGTGAAACGAGACCTACTAGCCACGAGTTCTGAAATAAGAATCCGAAATGCCAGGATTGTAGAGCTCGAAAAGTAGTGTTAAATCAAGCTAAAAATCACCGAATTCAGAACTCGGAGTCAACGGATATTCACAAAACCGTTTACGTAAAGTAACCACATTTCGCGCCTAACTAGGTGAAACGAGACCTACGAGCCACGAGTTCTGAAATCAAAATCCGAAATGCGAGGATTGTAGAGCTCGAAAAGTAGTGTGAAATCAAGCTAAAAATCACCGAATTCAGAACTCGGAGTCAACGGATATTCACAAAACCGTTTACGTAAAGTAACCACATTTCGCGCCTAACTAGGTGAAACGAGACCTACTAGCCACGAGTTCTGAAATCAAAATCCGAAATGCGAGGATTGTAGAGCTCGAAAAGTAGTGTGAAATCAAGCTAAAAATCACCGAATTCAGAACTCGGAGTCAACGGATATTCATAAAACCGTTTACGTAAAGAAACCACATTTCGCGGCTAACAAGGTGAAACGAGACCTACTAGCCATGACTTCTGAAATCAAAATCCGAAACGCCAGGATTGTAGAGCTCGCAAAGTAGTGTGAAATCAAGCTAAAAATCACCGAATTTAGAACTCGGAGTCAACGGATATTCATAAAACCGTTTACGTAAACAAACCACATTTCGCGCCTAACTAGGTGAAACGAGACCTACTAGCCACGAGTTCTGAAATCAAAATCCGAAATTCGAGGATTGTAGAGCTCGAAAAGTAGTGTGAAATCATGCTAAAAATCACCGAAGTCAGAACTCGGAGTCAACGGATATTCATAAAACCGTTTACGTAAAGAAACCACATTTCGCGCCCAACTAGGTGAAACGAGAGCTACTAGCCACGAGTTCTGAAATAAAAATCCGAAATCCCAGGATTGTAGAGCTCGAAAAGTAGTGTTAAATCAAGCTAAAAATCACCGAATTCAGAACTCGGAGTCAACGGATATTCACAAAACCGTTTACGTAAAGTAACCACATTTCGCGCCTAACTAGGTGAAACGAGACCTACTGGCCACGAGTTCTGAAATAAAAATCCGAAACACCAGGATTGTAGAGCTCGAAAAGTAGTGTTAAATCAAGCTAAAAATCACAGAAATTCAGAACTCGGAGTCAACGGATATTCACAAAACCGTTTACGTAAAGTAACCACATTTTGCGCCTAACTAGGTGAAACGAGACCTACTAGCCACGAGTTATGAAATCAAAATCCGAAACGCCATGATTGTAGAGCTCGAAAAGTAATGTGAAATCAAGCTAAAAATCACCGAATTCAGAACTCGGAGTCAACGGATATTCATAAAACCGTTTACGTAAAGAAACCACATTTCGCGGCTAACTAGGTGAAACGAGACCTACTAGCCAAGAGTTCTGAAATTAAAATCCGAAATGCCAGGATTGTAGAGCTCGAAAAGTAGTGTGAAATCAAGCTAAAAATCACCGAATCAGAACTCGGAATCAACGGATATTCATAAAACCGTTTACGTAAAGAAACCACATTTCGCGCCCAACTAGGTGAAACGAGACCTACTAGCCACGAGTTCTGAAATAAAAATCCGAAATGCCAGGATTGTAGAGCTCGAAAAGTAGTGTTAAATCAAGCTAAAAATAACCGAATTCGGAACTCTGAGTCAACGGATATTCACAAAACCGTTTACGTAAAGTAACCACATTTCGCGCCTAACTAGGTGAAACGAGACCTACTAGCCACGAGTTATGAAATAAAAATCCGAAACACCAGGATTGTAGAGCTCGAAAATTAGTGTTAAATCAAGCTAAAAATCACAGGAATTCAGAACTCGGAGTCAAGGGATATTCACAAAACCGTTTACGTAAAGTAACCACATTTCGCGCCTAACTAGGTGAAACGAGACCTACTAGCCACGAGTTATGAAATCAAAATCCAAAACTCCAGGATTGTAGAGCTCGAAAAGTAGTGTGAAATCAAGCTAAAAATCACCGAATTCAGAAGTCGGAGTCAACGGATATTCATAAAACCGTTTACGTAAAGAAACCACATTTCGCGCCTAAGTAGGTGAAACGAGACCTACGAGCCACCAGTTCTGAAATCAAAATCCGAAATGCGAGGATTGTAGAGCTCGAAAAGTAGTGTGAAATCAAGCTAAAAATCACCGAATTCAGAACTCGGAGTCAACGGATATTCACAAAACCGTTTACGTAAAGTAACCACATTTCGCGCCTAACTAGGTGAAACGAGACCTACTAGCCACGAGTTCTGAAATCAAAATCCGAAATGCGAGGATTGTAGAGTTCGAAAAGTAGTGTGAAATCAAGCTAAAAATCACCGAATTCAGAACTCGGAGTCAACGGATATTCATAAAACCGTTTACGTAAAGAAACCACATTTCGCGGCTAACATGGTGAAACGAGACCTACTAGCCATGAGTTCTGAAATCAAAATCCGAAACGCCAGGATTGTAGAGCTCGCAAAGTAGTGTGAAATCAAGCTAAAAATCACCGAATTTAGAACTCGGAGTCAACGGATATTCATAAAACCGTTTACGTAAACAAACCACATTTCGCGCCTAACTAGATGAAACGAGACCTACTAGCCACGAGTTCTGAAATCAAAATCCGAAATTCGAGGATTGTAGAGCTCGAAAAGTAGTGTGAAATCATGCTAAAAATCACCGAAGTCAGAACTCGGAGTCAACGGATATTCCTAAAACCGTTTACGTAAAGAAACCACATTTCGCGCCCAACTAGGTGAAACGAGACCTACTAGCCACGAGTTCTGAAATAAAAATCCGAAATCCCAGGATTGTAGAGCTCGAAAAGTAGTGTTAAATCAAGCTAAAAATCACCGAATTCAGAACTCGGAGTCAACGGATATTCATAAAACCGTTTACGTAAAGAAACCACATTTCGCGCCCAACTAGGTGAAACGAGACCTACTAGCCACGGGTTCTGAAATAAAAATCCGAAATGCCAGGATTGTAGAGCTCGAAAAGTAGTGTTAAATCAAGCTAAAAATCACCGAATTCAGAACTCGGAGTAAACGGATATTCACAAAACCGTTTACGTAAAGTAACCACATTTCGCGCCTAACTAGGTGAAATGAGACCTACTAGCCACGAGTTATAAAATCAAAATCCGAAACGCCAGGATTGTAGAGCTCGAAAAGTAGTGTGAAATCAAGCTAAAAATCACCGAATTCAGAATTCGGAGTCAACGGATATTCGTAAAACCATTTACGTAAAGAAACCACATTTTGCGGCTAACTAGGTGAAACGAGACCTACTAGCCACGAGTTCTGAAATAAGAATCCGAAATGCCAGGATTGTAGAGCTCGAAAAGTAGTGTTAAATCAAGCTAAAAATCACCGAATTCAGAACTCGGAGTCAACGGATATTCACAAAACCGTTTACGTAAAGTAACCACATTTCGCGCCTAACTAGGTGAAACGAGACCTACGAGCCACGAGTTCTGAAATCAAAATCCGAAATGCGAGGATTGTAGAGCTCGAAAAGTAGTGTGAAATCAAGCTAAAAATCACCGAATTCAGAACTCGGAGTCAACGGATATTCACAAAACCGTTTACGTAAAGTAACCACATTTCGCGCCTAACTAGGTGAAACGAGACCTACTAGCCACGAGTTCTGAAATGAAAATCCGAAATGCGAGGATTGTAGAGCTCGAAAAGTAGTGTGAAATCAAGCTAAAAATCACCGAATTCAGAACTCGGAGTCAACGGATATTCATAAAACCGTTTACGTAAAGAAACCACATTTCGCGGCTAACAAGGTGAAACGAGACCTACTAGCCATGACTTCTGAAATTAAAATCCGAAACGCCAGGATTGTAGAGCTCGCAAAGTAGTGTGAAATCAAGCTAAAAATCACCGAATTTAGAACTCGGAGTCAACGGATATTCATAAAACCGTTTACGTAAACAAACCACATTTCGCGCCTAACTAGGTGAAACGAGACCTACTAGCCACGAGTTCTGAAATCAAAATCCGAAATTCGAGGATTGTAGAGCTCGAAAAGTAGTGTGAAATCATGCTAAAAATCACCGAAGTCAGAACTCGGAGTCAACGGATATTCATAAAACCGTTTACGTAAAGAAACCACATTTCGCGCCCAACTAGGTGAAACGAGACCTACTAGCCACTAGTTCTGAAATAAAAATCCGAAATGCCAGGATTGTAGAGCTCGAAAAGTAGTGTTAAATCAAGCTAAAAATAACCGAATTCGGAACTCGGAGTCAACGGATATTCACAAAACCGTTTACGTAAAGTAACCACATTTCGCGCCTAACTAGGTGAAACGAGACCTACTAGCCACGAGTTATGAAATAAAAATCCGAAACACCAGGATTGTAGAGCTCGAAAATTAGTGTTAAATCAAGCTAAAAATCACAGGAATTCAGAACTCGGAGTCAAGGGATATTCACAAAACCGTTTACGTAAAGTAACCACATTTCGCGCCTAACTAGGTGAAACGAGACCTACTAGCCACGAGTTATGAAATCAAAATCCAAAACTCCAGGATTGTAGAGCTCGAAAAGTAGTGTGAAATCAAGCTAAAAATCACCGAATTCAGAAGTCGGAGTCAACGGATATTCATAAAACCGTTTACGTAAAGAAACCACATTTCGCGCCTAAGTAGGTGAAACGAGACCTACGAGCCACCAGTTCTGAAATCAAAATCCGAAATGCGAGGATTGTAGAGCTCGAAAAGTAGTGTGAAATCAAGCTAAAAATCACCGAATTCAGAACTCGGAGTCAACGGATATTCACAAAACCGTTTACGTAAAGTAACCACATTTCGCGCCTAACTAGGTGAAACGAGACCTACTAGCCACGAGTTCTGAAATCAAAATCCGAAATGCGAGGATTGTAGAGTTCGAAAAGTAGTGTGAAATCAAGCTAAAAATCACCGAATTCAGAACTCGGAGTCAACGGATATTCATAAAACCGTTTACGTAAAGAAACCACATTTCGCGGCTAACATGGTGAAACGAGACCTACTAGCCATGAGTTCTGAAATCAAAATCCGAAACGCCAGGATTGTAGAGCTCGCAAAGTAGTGTGAAATCAAGCTAAAAATCACCGAATTTAGAACTCGGAGTCAACGGATATTCATAAAACCGTTTACGTAAACAAACCACATTTCGCGCCTAACTAGATGAAACGAGACCTACTAGCCACGAGTTCTGAAATCAAAATCCGAAATTCGAGGATTGTAGAGCTCGAAAAGTAGTGTGAAATCATGCTAAAAATCACCGAAGTCAGAACTCGGAGTCAACGGATATTCCTAAAACCGTTTACGTAAAGAAACCACATTTCGCGCCCAACTAGGTGAAACGAGACCTACTAGCCACGAGTTCTGAAATAAAAATCCGAAATCCCAGGATTGTAGAGCTCGAAAAGTAGTGTTAAATCAAGCTAAAAATCACCGAATTCAGAACTCGGAGTCAACGGATATTCATAAAACCGTTTACGTAAAGAAACCACATTTCGCGCCCAACTAGGTGAAACGAGACCTACTAGCCACGGGTTCTGAAATAAAAATCCGAAATGCCAGGATTGTAGAGCTCGAAAAGTAGTGTTAAATCAAGCTAAAAATCACCGAATTCAGAACTCGGAGTAAACGGATATTCACAAAACCGTTTACGTAAAGTAACCACATTTCGCGCCTAACTAGGTGAAATGAGACCTACTAGCCACGAGTTATAAAATCAAAATCCGAAACGCCAGGATTGTAGAGCTCGAAAAGTAGTGTGAAATCAAGCTAAAAATCACCGAATTCAGAATTCGGAGTCAACGGATATTCGTAAAACCATTTACGTAAAGAAACCACATTTTGCGGCTAACTAGGTGAAACGAGACCTACTAGCCACGAGTTCTGAAATAAGAATCCGAAATGCCAGGATTGTAGAGCTCGAAAAGTAGTGTTAAATCAAGCTAAAAATCACCGAATTCAGAACTCGGAGTCAACGGATATTCACAAAACCGTTTACGTAAAGTAACCACATTTCGCGCCTAACTAGGTGAAACGAGACCTACGAGCCACGAGTTCTGAAATCAAAATCCGAAATGCGAGGATTGTAGAGCTCGAAAAGTAGTGTGAAATCAAGCTAAAAATCACCGAATTCAGAACTCGGAGTCAACGGATATTCACAAAACCGTTTACGTAAAGTAACCACATTTCGCGCCTAACTAGGTGAAACGAGACCTACTAGCCACGAGTTCTGAAATGAAAATCCGAAATGCGAGGATTGTAGAGCTCGAAAAGTAGTGTGAAATCAAGCTAAAAATCACCGAATTCAGAACTCGGAGTCAACGGATATTCATAAAACCGTTTACGTAAAGAAACCACATTTCGCGGCTAACAAGGTGAAACGAGACCTACTAGCCATGACTTCTGAAATTAAAATCCGAAACGCCAGGATTGTAGAGCTCGCAAAGTAGTGTGAAATCAAGCTAAAAATCACCGAATTTAGAACTCGGAGTCAACGGATATTCATAAAACCGTTTACGTAAACAAACCACATTTCGCGCCTAACTAGGTGAAACGAGACCTACTAGCCACGAGTTCTGAAATCAAAATCCGAAATTCGAGGATTGTAGAGCTCGAAAAGTAGTGTGAAATCATGCTAAAAATCACCGAAGTCAGAACTCGGAGTCAACGGATATTCATAAAACCGTTTACGTAAAGAAACCACATTTCGCGCCCAACTAGGTGAAACGAGAGCTACTAGCCACGAGTTCTGAAATAAAAATCCGAAATCCCAGGATTGTAGAGCTCGAAAAGTAGTGTTAAATCAAGCTAAAAATCACCGAATTCAGAACTCGGAGTCAACGGATATTCACAAAACCGTTTACGTAAAGTAACCACATTTCGCGCCTAACTAGGTGAAACGAGACCTACTGGCCACGAGTTCTGAAATAAAAATCCGAAACACCAGGATTGTAGAGCTCGAAAAGTAGTGTTAAATCAAGCTAAAAATCACAGAAATTCAGAACTCGGAGTCAACGGATATTCACAAAACCGTTTACGTAAAGTAACCACATTTTGCGCCTAACTAGGTGAAACGAGACCTACTAGCCACGAGTTATGAAATCAAAATCCGAAACGCCATGATTGTAGAGCTCGAAAAGTAATGTGAAATCAAGCTAAAAATCACCGAATTCAGAACTCGGAGTCAACGGATATTCATAAAACCGTTTACGTAAAGAAACCACATTTCGCGGCTAACTAGGTGAAACGAGACCTACTAGCCAAGAGTTCTGAAATTAAAATCCGAAATGCCAGGATTGTAGAGCTCGAAAAGTAGTGTGAAATCAAGCTAAAAATCACCGAATCAGAACTCGGAATCAACGGATATTCATAAAACCGTTTACGTAAAGAAACCACATTTCGCGCCCAACTAGGTGAAACGAGGCCTACTAGCCACGAGTTCTGAAATAAAAATCCGAAATGCCAGGATTGTAGAGCTCGAAAAGTAGTGTTAAATCAAGCTAAAAATAACCGAATTCGGAACTCTGAGTCAACGGATATTCACAAAACCGTTTACGTAAAGTAACCACATTTCACGCCTAACTAGGTGAAACGAGACCTACTAGCCACGAGTTATGAAATAAAAATCCGAAACACCAGGATTGTAGAGCTCGAAAATTAGTGTTAAATCAAGCTAAAAATCACAGGAATTCAGAACTCGGAGTCAACGGATATTCACAAAACCGTTTACGTAAAGTAACCACATTTCGCGCCTAACTAGGTGAAACGAGACCTACTAGCCACGAGTTATGAAATCAAAATCCAAAACTCCAGGATTGTAGAGCTCGAAAAGTAGTGTGAAATCAAGCTAAAAATCACCGAATTCAGAACTCGGAGTCAACGGATATTCATAAAACCGTTTACGTAAAGAAACCACATTTCGCGCCTAAGTAGCTGAAACGAGACCTACGAGCCACGAGTTCTGAAATCAAAATCCGAAATGCGAGGATTGTAGAGCTCGAAAAGTAGTGTGAAATCAAGCTAAAAATCACCGAATTCAGAACTCGGAGTCAACGGATATTCACAAAACCGTTTACGTAAAGTAACCACATTTCGCGCCTAACTAGGTGAAACGAGACCTACTAGCCACGAGTTCTGAAATCAAAATCCGAAATGCGAGGATTGTAGAGTTCGAAAAGTAGTGTGAAATCAAGCTAAAAATCACCGAATTCAGAACTCGGAGTCAACGGATATTCATAAAACCGTTTACGTAAAGAAACCACATTTCGCGGCTAACATGGTGAAACGAGACCTACAAGCCATGAGTTCTGAAATCAAAATCCGAAACGCCAGGATTGTAGAGCTCGCAAAGTAGTGTGAAATCAAGCTAAAAATCACCGAATTTAGAACTCGGAGTCAACGGATATTCATAAAACCGTTTACGTAAACAAACCACATTTCGCGCCTAACTAGGTGAAACGAGACCTACTAGCCACGAGTTCTGAAATCAAAATCCGAAATTCGTGGATTGTAGAGCTCGAAAAGTAGTGTGAAATCATGCTAAAAATCAACGAAGTCAGAACTCGGAGTCAACGGATATTCCTAAAACCGTTTACGTAAAGAAACCACATTTCGCGCCCAACTAGGTGAAACGAGACCTACTAGCCACGAGTTCTGAAATAAAAATCCGAAATCCCAGGATTGTAGAGCTCGAAAAGTAGTGTTAAATCAAGCTAAAAATCACCGAATTCAGAACTCGGAGTCAACGGATATTCACAAAACCGTTTACGTAAAGTAACCACATTTCGCGCCTAACTAGGTGAAACGAGACCTACTGGCCACGAGTTCTGAAATAAAAATCCGAAACACCAGGATTGTAGAGCTCGAAAAGTAGTGTTAAATCAAGCTAAAAATCACAGAAATTCAGAACTCGGAGTCAACGGATATTCACAAAACCGTTTACGTAAAGTAACCACATTTTGCGCCTAACTAGGTGAAACGAGACCTACTAGCCACGAGTTATGAAATCAAAATCCGAAACGCCATGATTGTAGAGCTCGAAAAGTAATGTGAAATCAAGCTAAAAATCATCGAATTCAGAACTCGGAGTCAACGGATATTCATAAAACCGTTTACGTAAAGAAACCACATTTCGCGGCTAACTAGGTGAAACGAGACCTACTAGCCATGAGTTCTGAAATCAAAATCCGAAATGCTAGGATTGTAGAGCTCGAAAAGTAGT
Source organism: Euonymus europaeus (assembly GCA_963580455.1). NCBI lineage: Eukaryota > Viridiplantae > Streptophyta > Magnoliopsida > Celastrales > Celastraceae > Euonymus > Euonymus europaeus. Next base: position 26,338,804 of record OY756966.1, on the reverse strand, counting down.
GTGAAATCAAGCTAAAAATCACCGAATCAGAACTCGGAATCAACGGATATTCATAAAACCGTTTACGTAAAGAAACCACATTTCGCGCCCAACTAGGTGAAACGAGACATACTAGCCACTAGTTCTGAAATAAAAATCCGAAATGCCAGGATTGTAGAGCTCGAAAAGTAGTGTTAAATCAAGCTAAAAATAACCGAATTCGGAACTCTGAGTCAACGGATATTCACAAAACCGTTTACGTAAAGTAACCACATTTCGCGCCTAACTAGGTGAAACGAGACCTACTAGCCACGAGTTATGAAATAAAAATCCGAAACACCAGGATTGTAGAGCTCGAAAATTAGTGTTAAATCAAGCTAAAAATCACAGGAATTCAGAACTCGGAGTCAACGGATATTCACAAAATCGTTTACGTAAAGTAACCACATTTCGCGCCTAAATAGGTGAAACGAGACCTACTAGCCATGAGTTATGAAATCAAAATCCAAAACTCCAGGATTGTAGAGCTCGAAAAGTAGTGTGAAATCAAGCTAAAAATCACCGAATTCAGAACTCGGAGTCAACGGATATTCATAAAACCGTTTACGTAAAGAAACCACATTTCGCGCCTAAGTAGGTGAAACGAGACCTACGAGCCACGAGTTCTGAAATCAAAATCCGAAATGCGAGGATTGTAGAGCTCGAAAAGTAGTGTGAAATCAAGCTAAAAATCACCGAATTCAGAACTCGGAGTCAACGGATATTCACAAAACCGTTTACGTAAAGTAACCACATTTCGCGCTTAACTAGGTGAAACGAGACCTACTAGCCACGAGTTCTGAAATCAAAATCCGAAATGCGAGGATTGTAGAGTTCGAAAAGTAGTGTGAAATCAAGCTAAAAATCACCGAATTCAGAACTCGGAGTCAACGGATATTCATAAAACCGTTTACGTAAAGAAACCACATTTCGCGACTAACATGGTGAAACGAGACCTACTAGCCATGAGTTCTGAAATCAAAATCCGAAACGCCAGGATTGTAGAGCTCCCAAAGTAGTGTGAAATCAAGCTAAAAATCACCGAATTTAGAACTCGGAGTCAACGGATATTCATAAAACCGTTTACGTAAACAAACCACATTTCGCGCCTAACTAGGTGAAACGAGACCTACTAGCCACGAGTTCTGAAATCAAAATCCGAAATTCGAGGATTGTAGAGCTCGAAAAGTAGTGTGAAATCATGCTAAAAATCACCGAAGTCAGAACTCGGAGTCAACGGATATTCCTAAAACCGTTTACGTAAAGAAACCACATTTCGCGCCCAACTAGGTGAAACGAGACCTACAAGCCACGAGTTCTGAAATAAAAATCCGAAATCCCAGGATTGTAGAGCTCGAAAAGTAGTGTTAAATCAAGCTAAAAATCACCGAATTCAGAACTCGGAGTCAACGGATATTCACAAAACCGTTTACGTAAAGTAACCACATTTCGCGCCTAACTAGGTGAAACGAGACCTACTGGCCACGAGTTCTGAAATAAAAATCCGAAACACCAGGATTGTAGAGCTCGAAAAGTAGTGTTAAATCAAGCTAAAAATCACAGAAATTCAGAACTCGGAGTCAACGGATATTCACAAAACCGTTTACGTAAAGTAACCACATTTTGCGCCTAACTAGGTGAAACGAGACCTACTAGCCACGAGTTATGAAATCAAAATCCGAAACGCCATGATTGTAGAGCTCGAAAAGTAATGTGAAATCAAGCTAAAAATCACCGAATTCAGAACTCGGAGTCAACGGATATTCATAAAACCGTTTACGTAAAGAAACCACATTTCGCGGCTAACTAGGTGAAACGAGACCTACTAGCCATGAGTTCTGAAATCAAAATCCGAAATGCCAGGATTGTAGAGCTCGAAAAGTAGTGTGAAATCAAGCTAAAAATCACCGAATCAGAACTCGGAGCAACGGATATTCATAAAACCGTTTACGTAAAGAAACCACATTTCGCGCCCAACTGGGTGAAACGAGACCTACTAGCCACTAGTTCTGAAATAAAAATCCGAAATGCCAGGATTGTAGAGCTCGAAAAGTAGTGTTAAATCAAGCTAAAAATAACCGAATTCGGAACTCTGAGTCAACGGATATTCACAAAACCGTTTACGTAAAGTAACCACATTTCGCGCCTAACTAAGTGAAACGAGACCTACTAGCCACGAGTTATGAAATAAAAATCCGAAACACCAGGATTGTAGAGCTCGAAAATTAGTGTTAAATCAAGCTAAAAATCACAGGAATTCAGAACTCGGAGTCAACGGATATTCACAAAACCGTTTACGTAAAGTAACCACATTTCGCGCCTAACTAGGTGAAACGAGACCTACTAGCCACGAGTTATGAAATCAAAATCCAAAACTCCAGGATTGTAGAGCTCGAAAAGTAGTGTGAAATCAAGCTAAAAATCACCGAATTCAGAACTCGCAGTCAACGGATATTCATAAAACCGTTTACGTAAAGAAACCACATTTCGCGCATAAGTAGGTGAAATGAGACCTACTAGCCACGAGTTATGAAATCAAAATCCGAAACTCCAGGATTGTAGAGCTCGAAAAGTAGTGTGAAATCAAGCTAAAAATCACCGAATTCAGAACTCGGAGTCAACGAATATTCAAAAAACCGTTTACGTAAAGAAACCACATTTTGCGCCTAACTAGGTGAAACAAGACCTACTAGCCACGAGTTCTGAAATCAAAATCCGAAATTCCAGGATTGTAGAGATCGAAAAGTAGTGTGAAATCAAGCTAAAAATCACCGAATTCAGAACTCGGAGTCAACGGATATTCATAAAACCGTTTAGGTAAAGAAACCACATTTCGCGCCTAACTAGGTGAAACGAGACCTACTAGCCACGAGTTCTAAAATAAAAATCCGAAACACCCGGATTGTAGATCTCGAAAAGTAGTGTTAAATCAAGCTAAAAATCACCGAATTCAGAACTCGGAGTCAACGGATATTCACAAAACCGTTTACGTAAAGTAACCACATTTCGCGCCTAACTAGGTGAAACGAGACCTATTAGCCACGAGTTCTGAAATCAAAATCCGTAACACCAGGATTGTAGAGCTCGAAAATTAGTGTGAAATCAAGCTAAAAATCACCGAATTCAGAACTCTGAGTCAACGGATATTCATGAAACCGTTTACGTAAAGAAACCACATTTCGCGCCTAACTAGGTGAAACGAGACCTACAAGCCACGAGTTCTCAAATCAAAATCCGAAACTCCAGGATTGTAGAGCTCGAAAATTAGTGTGAAATCAAGCTAAAAATCACCGAATTCAGAACTCGGAGTCAACGGATATTCATAAAACCGTTTACGTAAAGAAACCACATTTCGCGCCTAACTAGGTGAAACGAGACCTACTAGGCACGAGTTCTGAAATCAAAATCCGAAATTCCAGGATTGTAGAGCTCGAAAAGTAGTGTGAAATCAAGCTAAAAATCACCGAATTCAGAACTCGGAGTCAACGGATATTCATAAAACCGTTTACGTAAAGAAACAACATTTCGCGCCTAACTAGGTGAAACGAGACCTACTGGCCACGAGTTCTGAAATCAAAATCCGAAATTCCAGGATTGTAGAGCTCGAAAAGTAGTGTGAAATCAAGCTAAAAATCACCGAATTCAGAACTCGGAGTCAACGGATATTCATAAAACCGTTTACGTAAAGAAACCACATTTCGCGCCTAACTAGGTGAAACGAGACCTACTAGCCACGAGTTATGAAATCAAAATCCGAAACTCCAGGATTGTAGAGCTCGAAAAGTAGTTTGAAATCAAGCTAAAAATCACCGAATTCAGAACTCGGAGTCAACGGATATTCTTAAAACCGTTTACGTAAAGAAACCACATTTCGCGCCTAACTAGGTGAAACGAGACCTACTAGCCACGAGTTCTGAAATCAAAATCCGAAATGCCAGGATTGTAGAGCTCAAAAAGTAGTGTGAAATCAAGCTAAAAATCACCGAATTCAGAACTCGGAGTCAACGGATATTCATAAAATGTTTTACGTAAAGTAACCACATTTCGCGCCTAACTAGGTGAAACGAGACCTACTAGCCACGAGTTCTGAAATAAAAATCCGAAACGCCAGGATTGGAGAGCTCGAAAAGTAGTGTTAAATCAAGCTAAAAATCACCGAATTCAGAACTCGGAGTCAACGGATATTCACAAAACCGTTTACATAAAGTAACCACATTTCGCGCCAAACTAGGTGAAACGAGACCTACTAGCCACGAGTTCTGAAATAAAAATCCGAAATGCCAAGATTGTAGAGCTCGAAAAGTAGTGTTAAATCAAGCTAAAAATCACCGAATTCAGAACTCGGAGTCAATGGATATTCATGAAACCGTTTACGTAAAGTAACCACATTTCGCGCCTAACTAGGTGAAACGAGACCTACTAGCCACGAGTTCTAAAATAAAAATCCGAAACACCCGGATTGTAGATCTCGAAAAGTAGTGTTAAATCAAGCTAAAAATCACCGAATTCAGAACTCGGAGTCAACGGATATTCACAAAACCGTTTACGTAAAGTAACCACATTTCGCGCCTAACTAGGTGAAACGAGACCTATTAGCCACGAGTTCTGAAATCAAAATCCGAAACACCAGGATTGTAGAGCTCGAAAATTAGTGTGAAATCAAGCTAAAAATCACCGAATTCAGAACTCTGAGTCAACGGATATTCATGAAACCGTTTACGTAAAGAAACCACATTTCGCGCCTAACTAGGTGAAACGAGACCTACAAGCCACGAGTTCTCAAATCAAAATCCGAAACTCCAGGATTGTAGAGCTCGAAAATTAGTGTGAAATCAAGCTAAAAATCACCGAATTCAGAACTCGGAGTCAACGGATATTCATAAAACCGTTTACGTAAAGAAACCACATTTCGCGCCTAACTAGGTGAAACGAGACCTACTAGGCACGAGTTCTGAAATCAAAATCCGAAATTCCAGGATTGTAGAGCTCGAAAAGTAGTGTGAAATCAAGCTAAAAATCACCGAATTCAGAACTCGGAGTCAACGGATATTCATAAAACCGTTTACGTAAAGAAACAACATTTCGCGCCTAACTAGGTGAAACGAGACCTACTGGCCACGAGTTCTGAAATCAAAATCCGAAATTCCAGGATTGTAGAGCTCGAAAAGTAGTGTGAAATCAAGCTAAAAATCACCGAATTCAGAACTCGGAGTCAACGGATATTCATAAAACCGTTTACGTAAAGAAACCACATTTCGCGCCTAACTAGGTGAAACGAGACCTACTAGCCACGAGTTATGAAATCAAAATCCGAAACTCCAGGATTGTAGAGCTCGAAAAGTAGTTTGAAATCAAGCTAAAAATCACCGAATTCAGAACTCGGAGTCAACGGATATTCTTAAAACCGTTTACGTAAAGAAACCACATTTCGCGCCTAACTAGGTGAAACGAGACCTACTAGCCACGAGTTCTGAAATCAAAATCCGAAATGCCAGGATTGTAGAGCTCAAAAAGTAGTGTGAAATCAAGCTAAAAATCACCGAATTCAGAACTCGGAGTCAACGGATATTCATAAAATGTTTTACGTAAAGTAACCACATTTCGCGCCTAACTAGGTGAAACGAGACCTACTAGCCACGAGTTCTGAAATAAAAATCCGAAACGCCAGGATTGGAGAGCTCGAAAAGTAGTGTTAAATCAAGCTAAAAATCACCGAATTCAGAACTCGGAGTCAACGGATATTCACAAAACCGTTTACATAAAGTAACCACATTTCGCGCCAAACTAGGTGAAACGAGACCTACTAGCCACGAGTTCTGAAATAAAAATCCGAAATGCCAAGATTGTAGAGCTCGAAAAGTAGTGTTAAATCAAGCTAAAAATCACCGAATTCAGAACTCGGAGTCAATGGATATTCATGAAACCGTTTACGTAAAGTAACCACATTTCGCGCCTAACTAGGTGAAACGAGACCTACTAGCCACGAGTTATGAAATAAAAATCCGAAACACCAGGATTGTAGAGCTCGAAAATTAGTGTTAAATCAAGCTAAAAATCACATGAATTCAGAACTCGGAGTCAACGGATATTCAAAAAACCGTTTACGTAAAGAAACCACATTTCGCGCCTAACTAGGTGAAACGAGACCTACCAGCCACGAGTTCTGAAATAAAAATCCGAAATGCCAGGATTGTAGAGCTCGAAAAGTAGTGCGAAATCAAGCTAAAAATCACCGAATTCAGAACTCGGAGTCAACGGATATTCATAAAACCGTTTACGTAAAGAAACCACATTTCGCGACTAAGTAGGTGAAACGAGACCTACTAGCCACGAGTTATGAAATCAAAATCCGAAACTCCAAGATTTTAGATCTCGAAAAGTAGTGTGAAATCAAGCTAAAAATCACCGAATTCAGAACTCGGAGTCAACGGATATTCACAAAACCGTTTACGTAAAGAAACCACATTTCGCGCCTAACTAGGTGAAACGAGACCTATTAGCCACGAGTTCTGAAATCAAAATCCGAAATGCCAGGATTGTAGAGATCGAAAAGTAGTGTGAAATCAAGCTAAAAATCATCGAATTCAGAACTCTGAGTGAACGGATATTCATGAAACCGTTTACGTAAAGAAACCACATTTCGCGCCTAACTAGGTGAAACGAGACCTACTAGCCACGAGTTCTGAAATCAAAATCCGAAACATCAGGATTGTAGATCTCGAAAAGTAGTGTTAAATCAAGCTAAAAATCACCGAATTCAGAACTCGGAGTCAACGGATATTCACAAAACCGTTTACGTAAAGTAACCACATTTCGCGCCTAACTAGGTGAAACGAGACCTATTAGCCACGAGTTATGAAATCAAAATCCGAAACTCCAGGATTGTAGAGCTCGAAAAGTAGTGTGAAATCAAGCTAAAAATCACCGAATTCAGAACTCGGAGTCAACGGATATTCAAAAAACCGTTTACGTAAAGAAACCACATTTTGCGCCTAACTAGGTGAAACAAGACCTACTAGCCACGAGTTCTGAAATCAAAATCCGAAATTCCAGGATTGTAGAGATCGAAAAGTAGTGTGAAATCAAGCTAAAAATCACCGAATTCAGAACTCGGAGTCAACGGATATTCATAAAACCGTTTAGGTAAAGAAACCACATTTCGCGCCTAACTAGGTGAAACGAGACCTACAAGCCACGAGTTCTCAAATCAAAATCCGAAACTCCAGGATTGTAGAGCTCGAAAATTAGTGTGAAATCAAGCTAAAAATCACCGAATTCAGAACTCGGAGTCAACGGATATTCACAAAACCGTTTACGTAAAGAAACCACATTTCGCGCCTAACTAGGTGAAACGAGACCTATTAGCCACGAGTTCTGAAATCAAAATCCGAAATGCCAAGATTGTAGAGATCGAAAAGTAGTATGAAATCAAGCTAAAAATCACCGAATTCAGAACTCTGAGTGAACGGATATTCATGAAACCGTTTACGTAAAGAAACCACATTTCGCGCCTAACTAGGTGAAACGAGACCTACTAGCCACGAGTTCTAAAATAAAAATCCGAAACACCCGGATTGTAGATCTCGAAAAGTAGTGTTAAATCAAGCTAAAAATCACCGAATTCAGAACTCGGAGTCAACGGATATTCACAAAACCGTTTACGTAAAGTAACCACATTTCGCGCCTAACTAGGTGAAACGAGACCTACTGGCCACGAGTTCTGAAATAAAAATCCGAAACACCAGGATTGTAGAGCTCGAAAAGTAGTGTTAAATCAAGCTAAAAATCACAGAAATTCAGAACTCGGAGTCAACGGATATTCACAAAACCGTTTACGTAAAGTAACCACATTTTGCGCCTAACTAGGTGAAACGAGACCTACTAGCCACGAGTTATGAAATCAAAATCCGAAACTCCAGGATTGTAGAGCTCGAAAAGTAATGTGAAATCAAGCTAAAAATCACCGAATTCAGAACTCGGAGTCAACGGATATTCATAAAACCGTTTACGTAAAGAAACCACATTTCGCGGCTAACTAGGTGAAACGAGACCTACTAGCCATGAGTTCTGAAATCAAAATCCGAAATGCCAGGATTGTAGAGCTCGAAAAGTAGTGTGAAATCAAGCTAAAAATCACCGAATCAGAACTCGGAATCAACGGATATTCATAAAACCGTTTACGTAAAGAAACCACATTTCGCGCCCAACTGGGTGAAACGAGACCTACTAGCCACTAGTTCTGAAATAAAAATCCGAAATGCCAGGATTGTAGAGCTCGAAAAGTAGTGTTAAATCAAGCTAAAAATAACCGAATTCGGAACTCTGAGTCAACGGATATTCACAAAACCGTTTACGTAAAGTAACCACATTTCGCGCCTAACTAAGTGAAACGAGACCTACTAGCCACGAGTTATGAAATAAAAATCCGAAACACCAGGATTGTAGAGCTCGAAAATTAGTGTTAAATCAAGCTAAAAATCACAGGAATTCAGAACTCGGAGTCAACGGATATTCACAAAACCGTTTACGTAAAGTAACCACATTTCGCGCCTAACTAGGTGAAACGAGACTTACTAGCCACGAGTTATGAAATCAAAATCCAAAACTCCAGGATTGTAGAGCTCGAAAAGTAGTGTGAAATCAAGCTAAAAATCACCGAATTCAGAACTCGCAGTCAACGGATATTCATAAAACCGTTTACGTAAAGAAACCACATTTCGCGCATAAGTAGGTGAAACGAGACCTACTAGCCACGAGTTATGAAATCAAAATCCGAAACTCCAGGATTGTAGAGCTCGAAAAGTAGTGTTAAATCAAGCTAAAAATCACCGAATTCAGAACTCGGAGTCAACGGATATTCAAAAAACCGTTTACGTAAAGAAACCACATTTTGCGCCTAACTAGGTGAAACAAGACCTACTAGCCACGAGTTCTGAAATCAAAATCCGAAATTCCAGGATTGTAGAGATCGAAAAGTAGTGTGAAATCAAGCTAAAAATCACCGAATTCAGAACTCGGAGTCAACGGATATTCATAAAACCGTTTAGGTAAAGAAACCACATTTCGCGCCTAACTAGGTGAAACGAGACCTACTAGCCATGAGTTCTGAAATCAAAATCCGAAATGCCAGGATTGTAGAGCTCGAAAAGTAGTGTGAAATCAAGCTAAAAATCACCGAATCAGAACTCGGAATCAACGGATATTCATAAAACCGTTTACGTAAAGAAACCACATTTCGCGCCCAACTGGGTGAAACGAGACCTACTAGCCACTAGTTCTGAAATAAAAATCCGAAATGCCAGGATTGTGGAGCTCGAAAAGTAGTGTTAAATCAAGCTAAAAATAACCGAATTCGGAACTCTGAGTCAACGGATATTCACAAAACCGTTTACGTAAAGTAACCACATTTCGCGCCTAACTAAGTGAAACGAGACCTACTAGCCACGAGTTATGAAATAAAAATCCGAAACACCAGGATTGTAGAGCTCGAAAATTAGTGTTAAATCAAGCTAAAAATCAAAGGAATTCAGAACTCGGAGTCAACGGATATTCACAAAACCGTTTACGTAAAGTAACCACATTTCGCGCCTAACTAGGTGAAACGAGACCTACTAGCCACGAGTTATGAAATCAAAATCCAAAACTCCAGGATTGTAGAGCTCGAAAAGTAGTGTGAAATCAAGCTAAAAATCACCGAATTCAGAACTCGCAGTCAACGGATATTCATAAAACCGTTTACGTAAAGAAACCACATTTCGCGCATAAGTAGGTGAAACGAGACCTACTAGCCACGAGTTATGAAATCAAAATCCGAAACTCCAGGATTGTAGAGCTCGAAAAGTAGTGTGAAATCAAGCTAAAAATCACCGAATTCAGAACTCGGAGTCAACGGATATTCAAAAAACCGTTTACGTAAAGAAACCACATTTTGCGCCTAACTAGGTGAAACAAGACCTACTAGCCACGAGTTCTGAAATCAAAATCCGAAATTCGAGGATTGTAGAGATCGAAAAGTAGTGTGAAATCAAGCTAAAAATCACCGAATTCAGAACTCGGAGTCAACGGATATTCATAAAACCGTTTAGGTAAAGAAATCACATTTCGCGCCTAACTAGGTGAAACGAGACCTACTAGCCACGAGTTCTAAAATAAAAATCCGAAACACCCGGATTGTAGATCTCGAAAAGTAGTGTTAAATCAAGCTAAAAATCACCGAATTCTGAACTCGGAGTCAACGGATATTCACAAAACCGTTTACGTAAAGTAACCACATTTCGCGCCTAACTAGGTGAAACGAGACCTATTAGCCACGAGTTCTGAAATCAAAATCCGAAACGCCAGGATTGTAGAGCTCGAAAATTAGTGTGAAATCAAGCTAAAAATCACCGAATTCAGAACTCTGAGTCAACGGATATTCATGAAACCGTTTACGTAAAGAAACCACATTTCGCGCCTAACTAGGTGAAACGAGACCTACAAGCCACGAGTTCTCAAATCAAAATCCGAAACTCCAGGATTGTAGAGCTCGAAAATTAGTGTGAAATCAAGCTAAAAATCACCGAATTCAGAACTCGGAGTCAACGGATATTCATAAAACCGTTTACGTAAAGAAACCACATTTCGCGCCTAACTAGGTGAAACGAGACCTACTAGGCACGAGTTCTGAAATCAAAATCCGAAATTCCAGGATTGTAGAGCTCGAAAAGTAGTGTGAAATCAAGCTAAAAATCACCGAATTCAGAACTCGGAGTCAACGGATATTCATAAAACCGTTTACGTAAAGAAACAACATTTCGCGCCTAACTAGGTGAAACGAGACCTACTGGCCACGAGTTCTGAAATCAAAATCCGAAATTCCAGGATTGTAGAGCTCGAAAAGTAGTGTGAAATCAAGCTAAAAATCACCGAATTCAGAACTCGGAGTCAACGGATATTCATAAAACCGTTTACGTAAAGAAACCACATTTCGCGCCTAACTAGGTGAAATGAGACCTACTAGCCACGAGTTATGAAATCAAAATCCGAAACTCCAGGATTGTAGAGCTCGAAAAGTAGTTTGAAATCAAGCTAAAAATCACCGAATTCAGAACTCGGAGTCAACGGATATTCTTAAAACCGTTTACGTAAAGAAACCACATTTCGCGCCTAACTAGGTGAAACGAGACCTACTAGCCACGAGTTCTGAAATCAAAATCCGAAATGCCAGGATTGTAGAGCTCAAAAAGTAGTGTGAAATCAAGCTAAAAATCACCGAATTCAGAACTCGGAGTCAACGGATATTCATAAAATGTTTTACGTAAAGTAACCACATTTCGCGCCTAACTAGGTGAAACGAGACCTACTAGCCACGAGTTCTGAAATAAAAATCCGAAACGCCAGGATTGGAGAGCTCGAAAAGTAGTGTTAAATCAAGCTAAAAATCACCGAATTCAGAACTCGGAGTCAACGGATATTCACAAAACCGTTTACATAAAGTAACCACATTTCGCGCCAAACTAGGTGAAACGAGACCTACTAGCCACGAGTTCTGAAATAAAAATCCGAAATGCCAAGATTGTAGAGCTCGAAAAGTAGTGTTAAATCAAGCTAAAAATCACCGAATTCAGAACTCGGAGTCAATGGATATTCATGAAACCGTTTACGTAAAGTAACCACATTTCGCGCCTAACTAGGTGAAACGAGACCTACTAGCCACGAGTTATGAAATAAAAATCCGAAACACCAGGATTGTAGAGCTCGAAAATTAGTGTTAAATCAAGCTAAAAATCACAGGAATTCAGAACTCGGAGTCAACGGATATTCAAAAAACCGTTTACGTAAAGAAACCACATTTCGCGCCTAACTAGGTGAAACGAGACCTACCAGCCACGAGTTCTGAAATAAAAATCCGAAATGCCAGGATTGTAGAGCTCGAAAAGTAGTGTGAAATCAAGCTAAAAATCACCGAATTCAGAACTCGGAGTCAACGGATATTCATAAAACCGTTTACGTAAAGAAACCACATTTCGCGACTAAGTAGGTGAAACGAGACCTACTAGCCACGAGTTATGAAATCAAAATCCGAAACTCCAAGATTTTAGATCTCGAAAAGTAGTGTGAAATCAAGCTAAAAATCACCGAATTCAGAACTCGGAGTCAACGGATATTCACAAAACCGTTTACGTAAAGAAACCACATTTCGCGCCTAACTAGGTGAAACGAGACCTATTAGCCACGAGTTCTGAAATCAAAATCCGAAATGCCAGGATTGTAGAGATCGAAAAGTAGTGTGAAATCAAGCTAAAAATCACCGAATTCAGAACTCTGAGTGAACGGATATTCATGAAACCGTTTACGTAAAGAAACCACATTTCGCGCCTAACTAGGTGAAACGAGACCTACTAGCCACGAGTTCTGAAATCAAAATCCGAAACACCAGGATTGTAGATCTCGAAAAGTAGTGTTAAATCAAGCTAAAAATCACCGAATTCAGAACTCGGAGTCAACGGATATTCACAAAACCGTTTACGTAAAGTAACCACATTTCGCGCCTAACTAGGTGAAACGAGACCTATTAGCCACGAGTTATGAAATCAAAATCCGAAACTCCAGGATTGTAGAGCTCGAAAAGTAGTGTGAAATCAAGCTAAAAATCACCGAATTCAGAACTCGGAGTCAACGGATATTCAAAAAACCGTTTACGTAAAGAAACCACATTTTGCGCCTAACTAGGTGAAACGAGACCTACTAGCCACGAGTTCTGAAATCAAAATCCGAAATTCCAGGATTGTAGAGATCGAAAAGTAGTGTGAAATCAAGCTAAAAATCACCGAATTCAGAACTCGGAGTCAACGGATATTCATAAAACCGTTTAGGTAAAGAAACCACATTTCGCGCCTAACTAGGTGAAACGAGACCTACAAGCCACGAGTTCTCAAATCAAAATCCGAAACTCCAGGATTGTAGAGCTCGAAAATTAGTGTGAAATCAAGCTAAAAATCACCGAATTCAGAACTCGGAGTCAACGGATATTCATAAAACCGTTTACGTAAAGAAACCACATTTCGCGCCTAACTAGGTGAAACGAGACCTACTAGGCACGAGTTCTGAAATCAAAATCCGAAATTCCAGGATTGTAGAGCTCGAAAAGTAGTGTGAAATCAAGCTAAAAATCACCGAATTCAGAACTCGGAGTCAACGGATATTCACAAAACCGTTTACGTAAAGAAACCACATTTCGCGCCTAACTAGGTGAAACGAGACCTATTAGCCACGAGTTCTGAAATCAAAATCCGAAATGCCAGGATTGTAGAGATCGAAAAGTAGTGTGAAATCAAGCTAAAAATCACCGAATTCAGAACTCTGAGTGAACGGATATTCATGAAACCGTTTACGTAAAGAAACCACATTTCGCGCCTAACTAGGTGAAACGAGACCTACTAGCCACGAGTTCTGAAATCAAAATCCGAAACACCAGGATTGTAGAGCTCGAAAATTAGTGTTAAATCAAGCTAAAAATCACAGGAATTCAGAACTCGGAGTCAACGGATATTCACAAAACCGTTTACGTAAAGAAACCACATTTCGCGCCTAACTAGGTGAAACGAGACCTATTAGCCACGAGTTCTGAAATCAAAATCCGAAATGCCAGGATTGTAGAGATCGAAAAGTAGTGTGAAATCAAGCTAAAAATCACCGAATTCAGAACTCTGAGTGAACAGATATTCATGAAACCGTTTACGTAAAGAAACCACATTTCGCGCCTAACTAGGTGAAACGAGACCTACTAGCCACGAGTTCTGAAATCAAAATCCGAAACACCAGGATTGTAGATCTCGAAAAGTAGTGTTAAATCAAGCTAAAAATCACCGAATTCAGAACTCGGAGTCAAAGATATTCACAAAACCGTTTACGTAAAGTAACCACATTTCGCGCCTAACTAGGTGAAACGAGACCTATTAGCCACGAGTTCTGAAATCAAAATCCGAAACGCCAGGATTGTAGAGCTCAAAAATTAGTGTGAAATCAATCTAAAAATCACCGAATTCAGAACTCTGAGTCAACGGATATTCAAGAAACCGTTTACGTAAAGAAACCACATTTTGCGTCTAACTAGGTGAAACGAGACCTATAAGCCACGAGTTCTGAAATCAAAATCCGAAACTCCAGGATTGTTGAGCTCGAAAATTAGTGTGAAATCAAGCTAAAAATCACCGAATTCAGAACTCGGAGTCATCGGATATTCACAAAACCGTTTACGTAAAGTAACCACATTTCGCGCCTAACTAGGTGAAACGAGACCTACTAGCCACGAGTTCTGAAATCAAAATCCGAAATCCGAGGATTGTAGAGCTCGAAAAGTAGTGCGAAATCAAGCTAAAAATCACCGAATTCAGAACTCGGAGTCAACGGATATTCACAAAACCGTTTACGTAAAGAAACCATATTTTGCGGCTAACTAGGTGAAACGAGACCTACTAGACACGAGTTCTGAAATCAAAATCCGAAAACCATGATTGTAGAGCTCAAAAAGTAGTGCGAAATCAAGCTAAAATCACCGAATTCAGAACTTGGAGTGAAAAGATATTCATAAAACCGTTTACGTAAAGAAACCACATTTTGCAGCTAACTAGGTGAAACGAGACCTACTAGCCACGAGTTCTGAAATCAAAATCCGAAATTCCAGGAATGTAGAGCTCGAAAAGTAGTGCGAAATCAAGCTAAAAATCACCGAATTCAGAACTCGGAGTCAACGGATATTCATAAAACCGTTTACGTAAAGAAACCATATTTCGCGGCTAACTAGGTGAAAAGAGACCTACTAGACACGAGTTCTGAAATAAAAATCCGAAACACCAGGATTGTAGAGCTCGAAAAGTAGTGCGAAATCAAGCTAAAAATCACCGAATTCAGAACTCGGAGTCAACGGATATTCATAAAACCGTTTACGTAAAGAAACCACATTTCGCTGCTAAATAGGTGAAATGACACCTACTAGCCACGAGTTCTGAAATCAAAATCCGGAACGCCAGGATTGTAGAGCTCGAAAAGTAGTGCGAAATCAAGCTAAAAATCACCGAATTCTGAACTCGAAGTCAACGGATATTCATAAAACCGTTTACGTAAAGAAACCACATTTCGCGGCTAACTAGGTGAAACGAGACCAACTAGCCACGAGTTCTGAAATCAAAATCCAAAACACCAGGATTGTAGAGTTCGAAAAGTAGTGCGAAATCAAGCTAAAAATCACAGAATTCAGAACTCGGAGTCAACGGATATTCATAAAACCGTTTACGTAAAGAAACCACATTTCGCGGCTAATTAGGTGAAACGAGACCTACTAGCCACGAGTTCTGAAATCAAAATCCGAAAACCATGATTGTAGAGCTCGAAAAGTAGTGTGAAATCATGCTAAAAATCACCGAATTCTGAACTCGTAGTAAACGGATATTCATAAAACCGTTTACGTAAAGAAACCACATTTCGCGGCTAACTAGGTGAAACGAGACCTACTAGCCACGAGTTCTGAAATCAAAATCCGAAGCGCCAGGATTGTAGAGCTCGAAAAATAGTGGGAAATCAAGCTAAAATTCACCGAATTCAGAACTCGGAGTCAACGGATATTCATAAAACCGTTTACGTAAAGAAACCACATTTCGCGGCTAACTAGGTGAAACGAGACCTACTAGCCACGAGTTCTGAAATCAAAATCCGAAGCGCCAGGATTGTAGAGCTCGAAAATTAGTGCGAAATCAAGCTAAAATTCACCGAATTCAGAACTCGGAGTCAACGGATATTCATAAAACCGTTTACGTAAAGAAACCACATTTTGCGGCTAACTAGGTGAAACGAGGCCTACTAGGCACGACTTCTGAAATCAAAATCCGGAACACCAGGATTGTAGAGCTCGAAAAGTAGTGCGAAATCAAGCTAAAAATCACCGAATTCAGAACTCGGAGTCAACGGATATTCATAAAACCGTTTACGTAAAGAAACCACATTTCGCTGCTAACTAGGTGAAACGAGACCAACTAGCCACGAGTTCTGAAATCAAAATCCAAAACGCTAGGATTGTAGAGCTCGAAAAGTAGTGGGAAGTCAAGCTAAAAATCACCGAATTCAGAACTCGGAGTCAACGGATATTCATAAAACCGTTTACGTAAAGAAACCACATTTCGCGGCTAACTAGGTGAAACAGGACCTACTAGCCATGAGTTCTGAAATCAAAATCCGAAACTCCAGGATTGTAGAGCTCAAAAAGTAGTGCGAAATCAAGCTAAAAATCACCGAATTCAGAACTCGTAGTCAACGGATATTCATAAAACCGTTTACGTAAAGAAACCATATTTTGCGGCTTATTAGGTGAAACGAGACCTACTAGCCTCGAGTTCTGAAATCAAAATCTGAAACACCAGGATTGTAGAGCTCAAAAAGTAGTGCGAAATCAAGCTAAAAATCACCGAATTCAGAACTCGGAGTCAACGGATATTCATAAAACCGTTTACGTAAAGAAACCACATTTCGCGGCTAACTAGGTGAAATGAGACCTACTAGCCACGAGTTCTGAAATCAAAATCCGAAGCGCCAGGATTGTAGAGCTCGAAAAGTAGTGGGAAGTCAAGCTAAAATTCACCGAATTCAGAACTCGGAGTCAACAGATATTCATAAAACCGTTTACGTAAAGAAACCGCATTTCACGGCTAACTAGGTGAAACGAGACCTACTAGCCACGAGTTCTGAAATCAAAATTCGAAACTCCAGGATTGTAGAGCTCAAAAAGTAGTGTGAAATCAAGCTAAAATTCACCGAATTCAGAACTCGGAGTCAACGGATATTCATAAAACCGTTTACGTAAAGAAACCACATTTCGCGGCTAACTAGGTGAAACGAGACTTACAAGCCACGAGTTCTGAAATCAAAATCCGAAACGCCAGGATTGTAGAGCTCAAAAAGTAGTGCGAAATCAAGCTAAAAATCACCTAATTCAGAACTCGTAGTCAACGGATATTCATAAAACCGTTTACGTAAAGAAATCATTTTTCGCGGCTAACTAGGTGAAACGAGACTTACTAGCCTCGAGTTCTGAAATCAAAATCCGAAACACCTGGATTGTAGAGCTCAAAAAGTAGTGCGAAATCAAGCTAAAAATCACCGAATTCAGAACTCGGAGTCAACGGATATTCATAAAACCATTTACGTAAAGAAACCACATTTCGCGGCTAACTAGGTGAAACGAGACCAACTAGCCACGAGTTCTGAAATCAAAATCCAAAACGCTAGGATTGTAGAGCTCGAAAAGTAGTGGGAAGTCAAGCTAAAAATCACCGAATTCAGAACTCGGAGTCAACGGATATTCATAAAACCGTTTACGTAAAGAAACCACATTTCGCGGCTAACTAGGTGAAACAGGACCTACTAGCCATGAGTTCTGAAATCAAAATCCGAAACTCCAGGATTGTAGAGCTCAAAAAGTAGTGCGAAATCAAGCTAAAAATCACCGAATTCAGAACTCGTAGTCAACGGATATTCATAAAACCGTTTACGTAAAGAAACCATATTTTGCGGCTTATTAGGTGAAACGAGACCTACTAGCCTCGAGTTCTGAAATCAAAATCTGAAACACCAGGATTGTAGAGCTCAAAAAGTAGTGCGAAATCAAGCTAAAAATCACCGAATTCAGAACTCGGAGTCAACGGATATTCATAAAACCGTTTACGTAAAGAAACCACATTTCGCGGCTAACTAGGTGAAATGAGACCTACTAGCCACGAGTTCTGAAATCAAAATCCGAAGCGCCAGGATTGTAGAGCTCGAAAAGTAGTGGGAAGTCAAGCTAAAATTCACCGAATTCAGAACTCGGAGTCAACAGATATTCATAAAACCGTTTACGTAAAGAAACCGCATTTCACGGCTAACTAGGTGAAACGAGACCTACTAGCCACGAGTTCTGAAATCAAAATTCGAAACTCCAGGATTGTAGAGCTCAAAAAGTAGTGTGAAATCAAGCTAAAAATCACCGAATTCAGAACTCGGAGTCAACGGATATTCATAAAACCGTTTACGTAAAGAAACCACATTTCGCGGCTAACTAGGTGAAACGAGACTTACAAGCCACGAGTTCTGAAATCAAAATCCGAAACGCCAGGATTGTAGAGCTCAAAAAGTAGTGCGAAATCAAGCTAAAAATCACCGAATTCAGAACTCGGAGTCAACGGATATTCATAAAACCGTTTACGTAAAGAAACCACATTTCGCGGCTAACTAGGTGAAATGAGACCTACTAG
The DNA here is from genome assembly GCA_963580455.1 of Euonymus europaeus. Taxonomy (NCBI): domain Eukaryota; kingdom Viridiplantae; phylum Streptophyta; class Magnoliopsida; order Celastrales; family Celastraceae; genus Euonymus; species Euonymus europaeus. Next base: position 26,320,523 of record OY756966.1, on the reverse strand, counting down.
CCACGAGTTCTGAAATCAAAATCCGAAGCGCCAGGATTGTAGAGCTCGAAAAGTAGTGGGAAGTCAAGCTAAAATTCACCGAATTCAGAACTCGGAGTCAACAGATATTCATAAAACCGTTTACGTAAAGAAACCGCATTTCACGGCTAACTAGGTGAAACGAGACCTACTAGCCACGAGTTCTGAAATCAAAATTCGAAACTCCAGGATTGTAGAGCTCAAAAAGTAGTGTGAAATCAAGCTAAAATTCACCGAATTCAGAACTCGGAGTCAACGGATATTCATAAAACCGTTTACGTAAAGAAACCACATTTCGCGGCTAACTAGGTGAAACGAGACTTACAAGCCACGAGTTCTGAAATCAAAATCCGAAACGCCAGGATTGTAGAGCTCAAAAAGTAGTGCGAAATCAAGCTAAAAATCACCTAATTCAGAACTCGTAGTCAACGGATATTCATAAAACCGTTTACGTAAAGAAATCATTTTTCGCGGCTAACTAGGTGAAACGAGACTTACTAGCCTCGAGTTCTGAAATCAAAATCCGAAACACCTGGATTGTAGAGCTCAAAAAGTAGTGCGAAATCAAGCTAAAAATCACCGAATTCAGAACTCGGAGTCAACGGATATTCATAAAACCATTTACGTAAAGAAACCACATTTCGCGGCTAACTAGGTGAAATGAGACCTACTAGCCACGAGTTCTGAAATAAAAATCCGAAGCGCCAGGATTGTAGAGCTAGAAAAGTAGTGCGAAATCAAGCTAAAATTCATCGAATTCAGAACTCGGAGTCAACGGATATTCATAAAACCGTTTACGTAAAGAAACCACATTTTGCGGCTAACTAGGTGAAACGAGACCTACTAGCCACGAGTTCTGAAATCAAAATCCGGAACGCCAGGATTGTAGAGCTCGAAAAGTAGTGCGAAATCAAGCTAAAAATCACCGAATTCAGAACTTGGAGTCAACGGATATTCATAAAACCGTTTACGTAAAGAAACCATATTTCGCGGCTAACTAGGTGAAACGAGACCTACTAGACACGAGTTCTGAAATCAAAATCCGAAAACCATGATTGTAGAGCTCGAAAAGTAGTGCGAAATCAAGCTAAAAATCACCGAATTCCGAAGTTGGAATGAAAATATATTCATAAAACCGTTTACGTAAAGAAACCATATTTTGCGGCTAACTAGGTGAAACGAGACCTACTAGACACGAGTTCTGAAATCAAAATCCAAAAACCATGATTGTAGAGCTCGAAAAGTAGTGCGAAATCAAGCTAAAAATCACCGAATTCAGAACTCGGAGTGAAAAGATATTCATAAAACCGTTTACGTAAAGAAACCACATTTTGCGGCTAACTAGGTGAAACGAGACCTACTAGCCACGAGTTCTGAAATAAAAATCCGAAACGCCAGGATTGTAGAGCTCAAAAAGTAGTGCGAAATCAAGCTAAAATTCACCGAATTCAGAACTCGGAGTCAACGGATATTCATAAAACCGTTTACGTAAAGAAACCACATTTTGCGGCTAACTAGGTGAAACGAGACCTACTAGCCACAAGTTCTGAAATCAAAATCCGGAACGCCAGGATTGTAGAGCTCGAAAAGTAGTGCGAAATCAAGCTAAAAATCACCGAATTCAGAACTTGGAGTCAACGGATATTCATAAAACCGTTTACGTAAAGAAACCACATTTTGCGGCTAACTAGGTGAAACGAGACCTACTAGCCACGATTTCTGAAATCAAAATCCGGAACGCCAGGATTGTAGAGCTCAAAAAGTAGTGCGAAATCAAGCTAAAAATCACCGAATTCAGAACTTGGAGTCAACGGATATTCATAAAACCGTTTACGTAAAGAAACCATATTTCGCGGCTAACTAGGTGAAACGAGACCTACTAGACACGAGTTCTGAAATCAAAATCCAAAAACCATGATTGTAGAGCTCGAAAAGTAGTGCGAAATCAAGCTAAAAATCACCGAATTCAGAACTCGGAGTGAAAAGATATTCATAAAACCGTTTACGTAAAGAAACCACATTTTGCGGCTAACTAGGTGAAACGAGACCTACTAGCCACGAGTTCTGAAATAAAAATCCGAAACGCCAGGATTGTAGAGCTCAAAAAGTAGTGCGAAATCAAGCTAAAAATCACCGAATTCCGAACTTGGAATGAAAATATATTCATAAAACCGTTTACGTAAAGAAACCATATTTTGCGGCTAACTAGGTGAAACGAGACCTACTAGACACGAGTTCTGAAATCAAAATCCGAAAACCATGATTGTAGAGCTCGAAAAGTAGTGCGAAATCAAGCTAAAAATCACCGAATTCCGAACTTGGAATGAAAATATATTCATAAAACCGTTTACGTAAAGAAACCATATTTTGCGGCTAACTAGGTGAAACGAGACCTACTAGACACGAGTTCTGAAATCAAAATCCAAAAACCATGATTGTAGAGCTCGAAAAGTAGTGCGAAATCAAGCTAAAAATCACCGAATTCAGAACTCGGAGTGAAAAGATATTCATAAAACCGTTTACGTAAAGAAACCACATTTTGCGGTTAACTAGGTGAAACGAGACCTACTAGCCACGAGTTCTGAAATAAAAATCCGAAACGCCAGGATTGCAGAGCTCAAAAAGTAGTGCGAAATCAAGCTAAAAATCACCCAATTCAGAACTCGGAGTCAACGGATATTCATAAAACCGTTTACGTAAAGAAACCACATTTCGCGGCTAACTAGGTGAAATGAGACCTACTAGCCACGAGTTCTGAAATCAAAATCCGAAGCGCCAGGATTGTAGAGCTCGAAAAGTAGTGGGAAGTCAAGCTAAAATTCACCGAATTCAGAACTCGGAGTCAACAGATATTCATAAAACCGTTTACGTAAAGAAACCGCATTTCACGGCTAACTAGGTGAAACGAGACCTACTAGCCACGAGTTCTGAAATCAAAATTCGAAACGCCAGGATTGTAGAGCTCAAAAAGTAGTGTGAAATCAAGCTAAAAATCACCGAATTCAGAACTCGGAGTCAACGGATATTCATAAAACCGTTTACGTAAAGAAACCACATTTCGCGGCTAACTAGGTGAAACGAGACTTACTAGCCACGAGTTCTGAAATCAAAATCCGAAACGCCAGGATTGTAGAGCTCAAAAAGTAGTGCGAAATCAAGCTAAAAATCACCTAATTCAGAACTCGTAGTCAACGGATATTCGTAAAACCGTTTACGTAAAGAAATCATTTTTCGCGGCTAACTAGGTGAAACGAGACTTACTAGCCTCGAGTTCTGAAATCAAAATCCGAAACACCTGGATTGTAGAGCTCAAAAAGTAGTGCGAAATCAAGCTAAAAATCACCGAATTCAGAACTCGGAGTCAACGGATATTCATAAAACCATTTACGTAAAGAAACCACATTTCGCGGCTAACTAGGTGAAATGAGACCTACTAGCCACGAGTTCTGAAATAAAAATCCGAAGCGCCAGGATTGTAGAGCTAGAAAAGTAGTGCGAAATCAAGCTAAAATTCACCGAATTCAGAACTCGGAGTCAACGGATATTTATAAAACCGTTTACGTAAAGAAACCACATTTTGCGGCTAACTAGGTAAAACGAGACCTACTAGCCACGAGTTCTGAAATCAAAATCCGGAACGCCAGAATTGTAGAGCTCGAAAAGTAGTGCGAAATCAAGCTAAAAATCACCGAATTCAGAACTTGGAGTCAACGGATATTCATAAAACCGTTTACGTAAAGAAACCATATTTCGCGGCTAACTAGGTGAAACGAGACCTACTAGACACGAGTTCTGAAATCAAAATCCGAAAACCATGATTGTAGAGCTCGAAAAGTAGTGCGAAATCAAGCTAAAAATCACCGAATTCCGAACTTGGAATGAAAATATATTCATAAAACCGTTTACGTAAAGAAACCATATTTTGCGGCTAACTAGGTGAAACGAGACCTACTAGACACGAGTTCTGAAATCAAAATCCAAAAACCATGATTGTAGAGCTCGAAAAGTAGTGCGAAATCAAGCTAAAAATCACCGAATTCAGAACTCGGAGTGAAAAGATATTCATAAAACCGTTTACGTAAAGAAACCACATTTTCCGGCTAACTAGGTGAAACGAGACCTACTAGCCACGAGTTCTGAAATAAAAATCCGAAATGCCAGGATTGTAGAGCTCAAAAAGTAATGCGAAATCAAGCTAAAAATCACCGAATTCAGAACTCGGAGTCAACGGATATTCATAAAACCGTTTACGTAAAGAAACCACATTTCGTGGCTAACTAGGTGAAACGAGACCTACTAGCCACGAGTTCTGAAATCAAAATCCGAAACGCCAGGATTGTAGAGCTCAAAAAGTAGTGCGAAATCAAGCTAAAAATCACCGAATTCAGAACTCGGAGTCAACGGATATTCATAAAACCGTTCACGTAAAGAAAGCACATTTCGCGGCTAACTAGGTGAAACGAGACCTACTAGCCACGAGTTCTGAAATCAAAATCCGAAGCTCCAGGATTGTAGAGCTCGAAAATTAGTGCGAAATCAAGCTAAAATTCACCGAATTCAGAACTCGGAGTCAACGGATATTCATAAAACCGTTTACGTAAAGAAACCACATTTTGCGGCTAACTAGGTGAAACGAGACCTACTAGCCACGAGTTCTGAAATCAAAATCCGGAACGGCAGGATTGTAGAGTTCGAAAAGTAGTGCGAAATCAAGCTAAAAATCACCGAATTCAGAACTTGGAGTCAACGGATATTCATAAAACCGTTTACGTAAAGAAACCATATTTCGCGGCTAACTAGGTGAAACGAGACCTACTAGACACAAGTTCTGAAATAAAAATCCGAAAACCATGATTGTAGAGCTCGAAAAGTAGTGCGAAATCAAGCTAAAAATCACCGAATTCAGAACTTGGAGTCAACGGATATTCATAAAACCGTTTACGTAAAGAAACCATATTTCGCGGCTAACTAGGTGAAACGAGACCTATTAGACACGAGTTCTGAAATCAAAATCCGAAAACCATGATTGTAGAGCTCGAAAAGTAGTGCGAAATCAAGCTAAAAATCACCGAATTCCGAACTTGGAATGAAAATATATTCATAAAACCGTTTACGTAAAGAAACCATATTTTGCGGCTAACTAGGTGAAACGAGACCTACTAGACACGAGTTCTGAAATCAAAATCCAAAAACCATGATTGTAGAGCTCGAAAAGTAGTGCGAAATCAAGCTAAAAATCACCGAATTCAGAACTCGGAGTGAAAAGATATTCATAAAACCGTTTACGTAAAGAAACCACATTTTGCGGCTAACTAGGTGAAACGAGACCTACTAGCCACGAGTTCTGAAATAAAAATCCGAAACGCCAGGATTGTAGAGCTCAAAAAGTAGTGCGAAATCAAGCTAAAAATCACCGAATTCAGAACTCGGAGTCAACGGATATTCATAAAACCGTTTACGTAAAGAAACCACATTTCGCGGCTAACTAGGTGAAACGAGACCTACTAGCCACGAGTTCTGAAATCAAAATCCGAAACGCCAGGATTGTAGAGCTCAAAAAGTAGTGCGAAATCAAGCTAAAAATCACCGAATTCAGAACTCGTAGTCAACGGATATTCATAAAACCGTTTACGTAAAGAAATCATTTTTCGCGGCTAACTAGGTGAAACGAGACTTACTAGCCTCGAGTTCTGAAATCAAAATCCGAAACACCTGGATTGTAGAGCTCAAAAAGTAGTGCGAAATCAAGCTAAAAATCACCGAATTCAGAACTCGGAGTCAACGGATATTCATAAAACCATTTACGTAAAGAAACCACATTTCGCGGCTAACTAGGTGAAATGAGACCTACTAGCCACGAGTTCTGAAATAAAAATCCGAAGCGCCAGGATTGTAGAGCTAGAAAAGTAGTGCGAAATCAAGCTAAAATTCACCGAATTCAGAACTCGGAGTCAACGGATATTCATAAAACCGTTTACGTAAAGAAACCACATTTTGCGGCTAACTAGGTGAAACGAGACCTACTAGCCACGAGTTCTGAAATCAAAATCCGGAACGCCAGGATTGTAGAGCTCGAAAAGTAGTGCGAAATCAAGCTAAAAATCACCGAATTCAGAACTTGGAGTCAACGGATATTCATAAAACCGTTTACGTAAAGAAACCATATTTCGCGGCTAACTAGGTGAAACGAGACCTACTAGACATGAGTTCTGAAATCAAAATCCGAAAACCATGATTGTAGAGCTCGAAAAGTAGTGCGAAATCAAGCTAAAAATCACCGAATTCCGAACTTGGAATGAAAATATATTCATAAAACCGTTTACGTAAAGAAACCATATTTTGCGGCTAACTAGGTGAAACGAGACCTACTAGACACGAGTTCTGAAATCAAAATCCAAAAACCATGATTGTAGAGCTCGAAAAGTAGTGCGAAATCAAGCTAAAAATCACCGAATTCAGAACTCGGAGTGAAAAGATATTCGTAAAACCGTTTACGTAAAGAAACCACATTTTGCGGCTAACTAGGTGAAATGAGACCTACTAGCCACGAGTTCTGAAATAAAAATCCGAAACGCCAGGATTGTAGAGCTCAAAAAGTAGTGCGAAATCAAGCTAAAAATCACCGAATTCAGAACTCGGAGTCAACGGATATTCATAAAACCGTTTACGTAAAGAAACCACATTTCGCGGCTAACTAGGTGAAACGAGACCTACTAGCCACGAGTTCTGAAATCAAAATCCGAAACGCCAGGATTGTAGAGCTCAAAAAGTAGTGCGAAATCAAGCTAAAAATCACCGAATTCAGAACTCGTAGTCAACGGATATTCATAAAACCGTTTACGTAAAGAAATCATTTTTCGCGGCTAACTAGGTGAAACGAGACTTACTAGCCTCGAGTTCTGAAATCAAAATCCGAAACACCTGGATTGTAGAGCTCAAAAAGTAGTGCGAAATCAAGCTAAAAATCACCGAATTCAGAACTCGGAGTCAACGGATATTCATAAAACCATTTACGTAAAGAAACCACATTTCGCGGCTAACTAGGTGAAATGAGACCTACTAGCCACGAGTTCTGAAATAAAAATCCGAAGCGCCAGGATTGTAGAGCTAGAAAAGTAGTGCGAAATCAAGCTAAAATTCACCGAATTCAGAACTCGGAGTCAACGGATATTCATAAAACCGTTTACGTAAAGAAACCACATTTTGCGGCTAACTAGGTGAAACGAGACCTACTAGCCACGAGTTCTGAAATCAAAATCCGGAACGCCAGGATTGTAGAGCTCGAAAAGTAGTGCGAAATCAAGCTAAAAATCACCGAATTCAGAACTTGGAGTCAACGGATATTCATAAAACCGTTTACGTAAAGAAACCATATTTCGCGGCTAACTAGGTGAAACGAGACCTACTAGACATGAGTTCTGAAATCAAAATCCGAAAACCATGATTGTAGAGCTCGAAAAGTAGTGCGAAATCAAGCTAAAAATCACCGAATTCCGAACTTGGAATGAAAATATATTCATAAAACCGTTTACGTAAAGAAACCATATTTTGCGGCTAACTAGGTGAAACGAGACCTACTAGACACGAGTTCTGAAATCAAAATCCAAAAACCATGATTGTAGAGCTCGAAAAGTAGTGCGAAATCAAGCTAAAAATCACCGAATTCAGAACTCGGAGTGAAAAGATATTCGTAAAACCGTTTACGTAAAGAAACCACATTTTGCGGCTAACTAGGTGAAATGAGACCTACTAGCCACGAGTTCTGAAATAAAAATCCGAAACGCCAGGATTGTAGAGCTCAAAAAGTAGTGCGAAATCAAGCTAAAAATCACCGAATTCAGAACTCGGAGTCAACGGATATTCATAAAACCGTTTACGTAAAGAAACCACATTTCGCGGCTAACTAGGTGAAACGAGACCTACTAGCCACGAGTTCTGAAATCAAAATCCGAAACGCCAGGATTGTAGAGCTCAAAAAGTAGTGCGAAATCAAGCTAAAAATCACCGAATTCAGAACTCAGAGTCAACGGATATTCATAAAACCGTTCACGTAAAGAAAGCACATTTCGCGGCTAACTAGGTGAAACGAGACCTACTAGCCACGAGTTCTGAAATCAAAATCCGAAGCCCCAGGATTGTAGAGCTCGAAAATTAGTGCGAAATCAAGCTAAAAATCACCGAATTCAGAACTCGGAGTCAACGGATATTCATAAAACCGTTTACGTAAAGAAACCACATTTCGCGGCTAACTAGGTGAAATGAGACCTACTAGCCACGAGTTCTGAAATAAAAATCCGAAGCGCCAGGATTGTAGAGCTAGAAAAGTAGTGCGAAATCAAGCTAAAAATCACCGAATTCAGAACTTGGAGTCAGCGGATATTCATAAAACCGTTTACGTAAAGAAACCATATTTCGCGGCTAACTAGGTGAAACGAGACCTACTAGCCACGAGTTCTGAAATCAAAATCCGAAAACCATGATTGTAGAGCTCGAAAAGTAGTGCGAAATCAAGCTAAAAATTACCGAATTCAGAACTTGGAGTCAACGGATATTCATAAAACCGTTTACGTAAAGAAACCATATTTCGCGGCTAACTAGGTGAAACGAGACCTACTAGACATGAGTTCTGAAATCAAAATCCGAAAACCATGATTGTAGAGCTCGAAAAGTAGTGCGAAATCAAGCTAAAAATCACCGAATTCCGAACTTGGAATGAAAATATATTCATAAAACCGTTTACGTAAAGAAACCATATTTTGCGGCTAACTAGGTGAAACGAGACCTACTAGACACGAGTTCTGAAATCAAAATCCAAAAACCATGATTGTAGAGCTCGAAAAGTAGTGCGAAATCAAGCTAAAAATCACCGAATTCAGAACTCGGAGTGAAAAGATATTCGTAAAACCGTTTACGTAAAGAAACCACATTTTGCGGCTAACTAGGTGAAATGAGACCTACTAGCCACGAGTTCTGAAATAAAAATCCGAAACGCCAGGATTGTAGAGCTCAAAAAGTAGTGCGAAATCAAGCTAAAAATCACCGAATTCAGAACTCGGAGTCAACGGATATTCATAAAACCGTTTACGTAAAGAAACCACATTTCGCGGCTAACTAGGTGAAACGAGACCTACTAGCCACGAGTTCTGAAATCAAAATCCGAAACGCCAGGATTGTAGAGCTCAAAAAGTAGTGCGAAATCAAGCTAAAAATCACCGAATTCAGAACTCAGAGTCAACGGATATTCATAAAACCGTTCACGTAAAGAAAGCACATTTCGCGGCTAACTAGGTGAAACGAGACCTACTAGCCACGAGTTCTGAAATCAAAATCCGAAGCCCCAGGATTGTAGAGCTCGAAAATTAGTGCGAAATCAAGCTAAAATTCACCGAATTCAGAACTCGGAGTCAACGGATATTCATAAAACCGTTTACGTAAAGAAACCACATTTTGCGGCTAACTAGGTGAAACGAGACCTACTAGCCACGAGTTCTGAAATCAAAATCCGGAACTCCAGGATTGTAGAGCTCGAAAAGTAGTGCGAAATCAAGCTAAAAATCACCGAATTCAGAACTTGGAGTCAGCGGATATTCATAAAACCGTTTACGTAAAGAAACCATATTTCGCGGCTAACTAGGTGAAACGAGACCTACTAGACACAAGTTCTGAAATAAAAATCCGAAAACCATGATTGTAGAGCTCGAAAAGTAGTGCGAAATCAAGCTAAAAATTACCGAATTCAGAACTTGGAGTCAACGGATATTCATAAAACCGTTTACGTAAAGAAACCATATTTCGCGGCTAACTAGGTGAAACGAGACCTACTAGACACGAGTTCTAAAATCAAAATCCGAAAACCATGATTGTAGAACTCGAAAAGTAGTGCGAAATCAAGCTAAAAATCACCGAATTCCGAAGTTGGATGAAAATATATTCATAAAACCGTTTACGTAAAGAAACCATATTTTGCGGCTAACTAGGTGAAACGAGACCTACTAGACACGAGTTCTGAAATCAAAATCCAAAAACCATGATTGTAGAGCTCGAAAAGTAGTGCGAAATCAAGCTAAAAATCACCGAATTCAGAACTCGGAGTGAAAAGATATTCATAAAACCGTTTACGTAAAGAAACCACATTTTGCGGCTAACTAGGTGAAACGAGACCTACTAGCCACGAGTTCTGAAATAAAAATCCGAAACGCCAGGATTGTAGAGCTCAAAAAGTAGTGCGAAATCAAGCTAAAAATCACCGAATTCAGAACTCGGAGTCAACGGATATTCATAAAACCGTTTACGTAAAGAAACCACATTTCGCGGCTAACTAGGTGAAACGAGACCTACTAGCCACGAGTTCTGAAATCAAAATCCGAAACGCCAGGATTGTAGAGCTCAAAAAGTAGTGTGAAATCAAGCTAAAAATCACTGAATTCAGAACTCGGAGTCAACGGATATTCATAAAACCGTTCACGTAAAGAAAGCACATTTCGCTGCTAACTAGGTGAAACGAGACCTACTAGCCACGAGTTCTGAAATCAAAATCCGAAGCGCCAGGATTGTAGAGCTCGAAAATTAGTGCGAAATCAAGCTAAAATTCACCGAATTCAGAACTCGGAGTCAACGGATATTCATAAAACCGTTTACGTAAAGAAACCACATTTTGCGGCTAACTAGGTGAAACGAGACCTACTAGCCACGAGTTCTGAAATCAAAATCCGGAACTCCAGGATTGTAGAGCTCGAAAAGTAGTGCGAAATCAAGCTAAAAATCACCGAATTCAGAACTTGGAGTCAGCGGATATTCATAAAACCGTTTACGTAAAGAAACCATATTTCGCGGCTAACTAGGTGAAACGAGACCTACTAGACACAAGTTCTGAAATAAAAATCCGAAAACCATGATTGTAGAGCTCGAAAAGTAGTGCGAAATCAAGCTAAAAATCACCGAATTCAGAACTTGGAGTCAACGGATATTCATAAAACCGTTTACGTAAAGAAACCATATTTCGCGGCTAACTAGGTGAAACGAGACCTACTAGACACGAGTTCTAAAATCAAAATCCGAAAACCATGATTGTAGAACTCGAAAAGTAGTGCGAAATCAAGCTAAAAATCACCGAATTCCGAAGTTGGAATGAAAATATATTCATAAAACCGTTTACGTAAAGAAACCATATTTTGCGGCTAACTAGGTGAAACGAGACCTACTAGACACGAGTTCTGAAATCAAAATCCAAAAACCATGATTGTAGAGCTCGAAAAGTAGTGCGAAATCAAGCTAAAAATCACCGAATTCAGAACTCGGAGTGAAAAGATATTCATAAAACCGTTTACGTAAAGAAACCACATTTTGCGGCTAACTAGGTGAAACGAGACCTACTAGCCACGAGTTCTGAAATAAAAATCCGAAACGCCAGGATTGTAGAGCTCAAAAAGTAGTGCGAAATCAAGCTAAAAATCACCGAATTCAGAACTCGGAGTCAACGGATATTCATAAAACCGTTTACGTAAAGAAACCACATTTCGCGGCTAACTAGGTGAAACGAGACCTACTAGCCACGAGTTCTGAAATCAAAATCCGAAATGCCAGGATTGTAGAGCTCAAAAAGTAGTGTGAAATCAAGCTAAAAATCACCGAATTCAGAACTCGGAGTCAACGGATATTCATAAAACCGTTCACGTAAAGAAAGCACATTTCGCTGCTAACTAGGTGAAACGAGACCTACTAGCCACGAGTTCTGAAATCAAAATCCGAAGCGCCAGGATTGTAGAGCTCGAAAATTAGTGCGAAATCAAGCTAAAATTCACCGAATTCAGAACTCGGAGTCAACGGATATTCATAAAACCGTTTACGTAAAGAAACCACATTTTGCGGCTAACTAGGTGAAACGAGACCTACTAGCCACGAGTTCTGAAATCAAAATCCGGAACGCCAGGATTGTAGAGCTCGAAAAGTAGTGCGAAATCAAGCTAAAAATTACCGAATTCAGAACTTGGAGTCAACGGATATTCATAAAACCGTTTACGTAAAGAAACCATATTTCGCGGCTAACTAGTTGAAACGAGACCTACTAGACAAAAGTTCTGAAATAAAAATCCGAAAACCATGATTGTAGAGCTCGAAAAGTAGTGCGAAATCAAGCTAAAAATCACCGAATTCCGAAGTTGGAATGAAAATATATTCATAAAACCGTTTACGTAAAGAAACCATATTTTGCGGCTAACTAGGTGAAACGAGACCTACTAGACACGAGTTCTGAAATCAAAATCCAAAAACCATGATTGTAGAACTCGAAAAGTAGTGCGAAATCAAGCTAAAAATCACAGAATTCAGAACTCGGAGTGAAAAGATATTCATAAAACCGTTTACGTAAAGAAACCACATTTTGCGGCTAACTAGGTGAAACGAGACCTACTAGCCACGAGTTCTGAAATAAAAATCCGAAACGCCAGGATTGTAGAGCTCAAAAAGTAGTGCGAAATCAAGCTAAAAATCACCGAATTCAGAACTCGGAGTCAACGGATATTCATAAAACCGTTTACGTAAAGAAACCACATTTCGCGGCTAACTAGGTGAAACGAGACCAACTAGCCACGAGTTCTGAAATCAAAATCCGAAATGCCAGGATTGTAGAGCTCAAAAAGTAGTGCGAAATCAAGCTAAAAATCACCGAATTCAGAACTCGGAGTCAACGGATATTCATAAAACCGTTCACGTAAAGAAAGCACATTTCGCGGCTAACTAGGTGAAACGAGACCTACTAGCCACGAGTTCTGAAATCAAAATCCGAAGCACCAGGATTGTAGAGCTCGAAAATTAGTGCGAAATCAAGCTAAAATTCACCGAATTCAGAACTCGGAGTCAACGGATATTCATAAAACCGTTTACGTAAAGAAACCACATTTTGCGGCTAACTAGGTGAAACGAGACCTACTAGCCACGAGTTCTGAAATCAAAATCCGGAACACCAGGATTGTAGAGCTCGAAAAGTAGTGCGAAATCAAGCTAAATATCACCGAATTCAGAACTCGTAGTCAACGGATATTCATAAAACCGTTTACGTAAAGAAACCACATTTCGCGGCCAACTAGGTGAAACGAGACCAACTAGCCACGAGTTCTGAAATCAAAATCCAAAACGCTAGGATTGTAGAGCTCGAAAAGTAGTGGGAAGTCAAGCTAAAAATCACCGAATTCAGAACTCGGAGTCAACGGATATTCATAAAACCGTTTACGTAAAGAAACCACATTTCGTAGCTAACTAGGTGAAATGAGACCCTCTAGCCACGAGTTCTGAAATCAAAATCCGAAGCGCCAGGATTGTAGAGCTCGAAAAGTAGTGGGAAGTCAAGCTAAAATTCACCGAATTCAGAACTCGGAGTCAACAGATATTCATAAAACCGTTTACGTAAAGAAACCGCATTTCGCGGCTAACTAGATGAAACGAGACCTACTATCCACGAGTTCTGAAATCAAAATTCGAAACGCCAGGATTGTAGAGCTCAAAAAGTAGTGTGAAATCAAGCTAAAAATCACCGAATTCAGAACTCGGAGTCAACGGATATTCATAAAACCGTTTACGTAAAGAAACCACATTTCGCGGCTAACTAGGTGAAACGAGACTTACTAGCCACGAGTTCTGAAATCAAAATCCGAAACGCCAGGATTGTAGAGCTCAAAAACTAGTGCGAAATCAAGCTAAAAATCACCGAATTCAGAACTCGTAGTCAACGGATATTCATAAAACCGTTTACGTAAAGAAATCATTTTTCGCGGCTAACTAGGTGAAACGAGACTTACTAGCCTCGAGTTCTGAAATCAAAATCCGAAACACCAGGATTGTAGAGCTCAAAAAGTAGTGCGAAATCAAGCTAAAAATCACCGAATTCAGAACTCGGAGTCAACGGATATTCATAAAACCATTTACGTAAAGAAACCACATTTCGCGGCTAACTAGGTGAAATGAGACCTACTAGCCACGAGTTCTGAAATAAAAATCCGAAGCGCCAGGATTGTAGAGCTAGAAAAGTAGTGCGAAATCAAGCTAAAATTCACCGAATTCAGAACTCGGAGTCAACGGATATTCATAAAACCGTTTACGTAAAGAAATCATATTTTGCGGCTAACTAGGTGAAACGAGACCTACTAGCCACGAGTTCTGAAATCAAAATCCGGAACGCCAGGATTGTAGAGCTCGAAAAGTAGTGCGAAATCAAGCTAAAAATCACCGAATTCAGAACTTGGAGTCAACGGATATTCATAAAACCGTTTACGTAAAGAAACCATATTTCGCGGCTAACTAGGTGAAACGAGACCTACTAGACACGAGTTCTGAAATCAAAATCCGAAAACCATGATTGTAGAGCTCGAAAAGTAGTGCGAAATCAAGCTAAAAATCACCGAATTCCGAACTTGGAATGAAAATATATTCATAAAACCGTTTACGTAAAGAAACCATATTTTGCGGCTAACTAGGTGAAACGAGACCTACTAGCCACGAGTTCTGAAATAAAAATCCGAAACGCCAGGATTGTAGAGCTCAAAAAGTAGTGCGAAATCAAGCTAAAAATCACCGAATTCAGAACTCGGAGTCAACGGATATTCATAAAACCGTTTACGTAAAGAAACCACATTTCGCGGCTAACAAGGTGAAACGAGACCTACTAGCCACGAGTTCTGAAATCAAAATCCGAAACGCCAGGATTGTAGAGCTCAAAAAGTAGTGCGAAATCAAGCTAAAAATCACCGAATTCAGAACTCGGAGTCAACGGATATTCATAAAACCGTTCACGTAAAGAAAGCACATTTCGCGGCTAACTAGGTGAAACGAGACCTCCTAGCCACGAGTTCTGAAATCAAAATCCGAAGCGCCAGGATTGTAGAGCTCGAAAATTAGTGCGAAATCAAGCTAAAAATCACCGAATTCAGAACTCGGAGTCAACGGATATTCATAAAACCGTTTACGTAAAGAAACCACATTTCGCGGCTAACAAGGTGAAACGAGACCTACTAGCCATGAGTTCTGAAATCAAAATCCGAAACGCCAGGATTGTAGAGCTCAAAAAGTAGTGCGAAATCAAGCTAAAAATCACCGAATTCAGAACTTGGAGTCAACGGATATTCATAAAACCGTTTACGTAAAGAAACCATATTTCGCGGCTAACTAGGTGAAACGAGACCTACTAGACACGAGTTCTGAAATCAAAATCCGAAAACCATGATTGTAGAGCTCGAAAAGTAGTGCGAAATCCAGCTAAAAATCAGCGAATTCCGAACTTGGAATGAAAATATATTCATAAAACCGTTTACGTAAAGAAACCACATTTTGCGGCTAACTAGGTGAAACGAGACCTACTAGCCACGAGTTCTGAAATAAAAATCCGAAACGCCAGGATTGTAGAGCTCAAAAAGTAGTGCGAAATCAAGCTAAAAATCACCGAATTCAGAACTCGGAGTCAACGGATATTCATAAAACCGTTTACGTAAAGAAACCATATTTCGCGGCTAACTAGGTGAAAAGAGACCTACTAGACACGAGTTCTGAAATCAAAATCCGAAACACCAGGATTGTAGAGCTCGAAAAGTAGTGCGAAATCAAGCTAAAAATCACCGAATTCAGAACTCGGAGTCAACGGATATTCATAAAACCGTTTACGTAAAGAAACCACATTTCGCTGCTAAATAGGCGAAACGAGACCTACTAGCCGCGAGTTCTGAAATCAAAATCCGGAACGTCAGGATTGTAGAGCTCGAAAAGTAGTGCGAAATCAAGCTAAAAATCACCGAATTCTGAACTCGGAGTCAACGGATATTCATAAAACCGTTTACGAAAGGAAACCACATTTCGCGGCTAACTAGGTGAAACGAGACCAACTAGCCACGAGTTCTGAAATCAAAATCCAAAAAAGCAGGATTGTAGAGTTCGAAAAGTAGTGCGAAATCAAGCTAAAAATCACCGAATTCAGAACTCGGAGTCAACGGATATTCATAAAACCGTTTACGTAAAGAAACCACATTTCCCGGCTAATTTGGTGAAACGAGACCTACTAGCCACGAGTTCTGAAATCAAAATCCGAAAACCATGATTGTAGAGCTCGAAAAGTAGTGTGAAATCATGCTAAAAATCATCGAATTCTGAACTCGGAGTCAACGGATATTCATAAAACCGTTTACGTAAAGAAACCACATTTCGCGGCTAACTAGGTGAAACGAGACCTACTAGCCACGAGTTCTGAAATCAAAATCCGGAACGCCAGGATTGTAGAGCTCGAAAATTAGTGCGAAATCAAGCTAAAAATCACCGAATTCTGAACTCGGAGTCAACGGATATTCATAAAACCGTTTACGTAAAGAAACCACATTTCGCGGCTAACTAGGTGAAACGAGACCAACTAGCCACGAGTTCTGAAATCAAAATCCAAAACTCCAGGATTGTAGAGTTCGAAAAGTAGTGCAAAATCAAGCTAAAAATCACAGAATTCAGAACTCGGAGTCAACGGATACTCATAAAACCGTTTACGTAAAGAAACCACATTTCGCGGCTAATTAGGTGAAACGAGACCTACTAGCCATGAGTTCTGAAATCAAAATCCGAAACGCCAGGATTGTAGAGCTCGAAAAGTAGTGCGAAATCAAGCTAAAAATCACCGAATTCAGAACTTGGAGTCAACGGATATTCATAATATCGTTTACGTAAAGAAACCATATTTCGCGGCTAACTAGGAGAAACGAGACCTACTAGACACGAGTTATGAAATCAAAATCCGAAAACCATGATTGTAGAGCTCGAAAAGTAGTGCAAAATCCAGCTAAAAATCACCGAATTCCGAACTTGGAATGAAAATATATTCATAAAACCGTTTACGTAAAGAAACCATATTTTGCGGCTAACTAGGTGAAACGAGACCTACTAGACACGAGTTCTGAAATCAAAATCCGAAAACCATGATTGTAGAGCTCGAAAAGTAGTGCGAAATCAAGCTAAAAATCACCGAATTCAGAACTTGGAGTGAAAAGATATTCATAAAACCGTTTACGTAAAGAAACCACATTTTGCGGCTAACTAAGTGAAACGAGACCTACTAGCCACGAGTTCTGAAATAAAAATCCGAAACCCCAGGATTGTAGAGCTCAAAAAGTAGTGCGAAATCAAGCTAAAAATCACCGAATTCAGAACTCGGAGTCAACGGATATTCATAAAACCGTTTACGTAAAGAAACCATATTTCGCGGCTAACTAGGTGAAAAGAGACCTACTAGACACGAGTTCTGAAATCAAAATCCGAAACACCAGGATTGTAGAGCTCGAAAAGTAGTGCGAAATCAAGCTAAAAATCACCGAATTCAGAACTCGGAGTCAACGGATATTCATAAAACCGTTTACGAAAGGAAACCACATTTCGCGGCTAACTAGGTGAAACGAGACCAACTAGCCACGAGTTCTGAAATCAAAATCCAAAAAAGCAGGATTGTAGAGTTCGAAAAGTAGTGCGAAATCAAGCTAAAAATCACCGAATTCAGAACTCGGAGTCAACGGATATTCATAAAACCGTTTACGTAAAGAAACCACATTTCCCGGCTAATTTGGTGAAACGAGACCTACTAGCCACGAGTTCTGAAATCAAAATCCGAAAAACATGATTGTAGAGCTCGAAAAGTAGTGTGAAATCATGCTAAAAATCACCGAATTCTGAACTCGGAGTCAACGGATATTCATAAAACCGTTTACGTAAAGAAACCACATTTCGCGGCTAACTACGTGAAACGAGACCTACTAGCCACGAGTTCTGAAATCAAAATCCGGAACGCCAGGATTGTAGAGCTCGAAAATTAGTGCGAAATCAAGCTAAAAATCACCGAATTCAGAACTCGGAGTCAACGGATATTCATAAAACCGTTTACGTAAAGAAACCACATTTCGCGGCTAACTAGGTGAAACGAGACCAACTAGCCACGAGTTCTGAAATCAAAATCCGAAATGCCAGGATCGTAGAGCTCGAAACGTAGTGTGAAATCAAGTTAAAAATCACCTAATTCAGAACTCGGAGTCAACGGATATTCATAAAACCGTTTACGTAAAGAAACCACATTTCGCGGCTAACTAGGTGAAACGAGACCAACAAGCCACGAGTTCTGAAATCAAAATCCGAAACGCCAGGATCGTAGAGCTCGAAAAGTAGTGTGTAATCAAGCTAAAAATCACCGACTTCAGAACTCGGAGTCAACGGATATTCATAAAACCGTTTACGTAAAGAAACCACATTTCGCGGCTAACTAGGTGAAACGAGACCTACTAGCCACGAGTTCTGAAGTCAAAATCCGGAACGCCAGGATTGTAGAGCTCGAAAAGTAGTGCGAAATCAAGCTAAAAATCGCCGAATTCAGAACTCAGAGTCAACGGATATTCATAAAACCGTTTATGTAAAGAAACCACATTTCGCTGCTAAATAGGTGGAACGAGACCTACTAGCCACGAGTTCTGAAATCAAAATCCGAAACCCCAGGATTTTAGAGCTCGAAAAGTAGTGCGAAATCAAGCTAAAAATCACTGAATTCAGAACTCGGAGTCAACGGATATTCAAAAAACCGTTTACGTAAAGAAACCACATTTCGCGTCTAACTAGATGAAACGAGACCTACTAACCACGAGTTTTGAAATCAAAATCCAAAACGCCAGGATTGTAGAGCTCGAAAAGTAGTGGGAAATCAAGCTAAAATTCACCGAATTCAGAACTCGGAGTCAACGGATATTCATAAAACCGTTCACGTAAAGAAACCACATTTCGCGGCTAACTAGATGAAACGAGACCTACTAGCCACGAGTTCTGAAATCAAAATCCGAAACGCGAGGATTGTAGAGCTCGAAAAGTAGTGGGAAATCAAGCTAAAAATCACCGAATTCAGAACTCGGAGTCAACGGATATTCATAAAACCGTTTACGTAAAGAAACCACATTTTGCGGCTAACTAGGTGAAACGAGACCTACTAGCCACGACTTCTGAAATCAAAATCCGGAACGCCAGGATTGTAGAGCTCGAAAAGTAGGGCGAAATCAAGCTAAAAATCACCGAATTCAGAACTCGGAGTCGACGGATATTCATAAAACCGTTTACGTAAAGAAACAACATTTCACGGCTAACTAGGTGAAACGAGACCAACTAGCCACGAGTTCTGAAATCAAAATCCAAAACGCCAGGATTGTAGAGCTCGAAAAGTAGTGTGAAGTCAAGCTAAAAATAACCGAATTCAGAACTCGGAGTCCACGGATATTCATAAAACCGTTTACGTAAAGAAACCACATTTCGCGGCTAACTAGGTGAAACGAGACCTACTAGCCACGAGTTCTGAAATCAAAATCCGAAATGCCAGGATTGTAGAGCTCAAAAAGTAGTACGAAATCAAGCTAAAAATCACCGAATTCAGAACTCGTAGTCAACGAATATTCATAAAACCTTTTACGTAAAGAAACCATATTTCGCGGCTAACTAGGTGAAACAAGACCTACTAGCCTCGAGTTCTGAAATCAAAATCCGAAACTCCAGGATTGTAGAGCTCCAAAAGAAGTGCGAAATCAAGCTAAAAATCGCCGAATTCAGAACTCAGAGTCAACGGATATTCATAAAACCGTTTATGTAAAGAAACCACATTTCGCTGCTAAATAGGTGGAACGAGACCAACTAGCCACGAGTTCTGAAATAAAAATCCGAGACTCCAGGATTGTAGAGCTAAAAAAGAAGTGCGAAATCAAGTTAAAATCACCGAATTCAGAACTCGGAGTCAACGGATATTCATAAAACCGTTTACGTAAAGAAACCACATTTCGCGGCTAACTAGGTGAAACGAGACCTACTAGCCACGAGTTGTGAAATCAAAATCCAAAATGCCAGGATTGTAGAGCTCGAAAAGTAGTGGGAAATCAAGCTAAAATTCACCGAATTCAGAACTTGGAGTCAACAGATATTCATAAAACCGTTTACGTAAAGAAACCATATTTCGCGGCTAACTAGGTGAAACGATACCTACTAGCCACGCGTTCTGAAATCAAAATCCAAAACGCCAGGATTGTAGAGCTCGAAAAGTAGTGTGAAGTCAAGCTAAAAATCATCGAATTCGGAACTCGGAGTCAACGGATATTCATAAAACCGTTTACGTAAAGAAACCACATTTCGCGGCTAACTAGGTGAAACGAGACCTACTAGCCACGAGTTCTGAAATCAAAATCCGAAATGCCAGGATTGTAGAGCTCAAAAAGTAGTACGAAATCAAGCTAAAAATCACCGAATTCAGAACTCGTAGTCAACGGATATTCATAAAACCGTTTACGTAAAGAAACCATATTTCGCGGCTAACTAGGTGAAACAAGACCTACTAGCCTCGAGTTCTGAAATCAAAATCCGAAACACCAGGATTGTAGAGCTCAAAAAGAAGTGCGAAATCAAGTTAAAATCACCGAATTCAGAACTCGGAGTCAACGGATATTCATAAAACCGTTTACGTAAAGAAACCACATTTCGCGGCTAACTAGGTGAAAAGAGACCTACTAGCCACGAGTTCTGAAATCAAAATCCGAAGCGCCAGGATTGTAGAGCTCGAAAAGTAGTGGGAAGTCAAGCTAAAATTCACCGAATTCAGAACTCGGAGTCAACAGATATTCATAAAACCGTTTACGTAAAGAAACCACATTTCGCGGCTAACTAGGGGAAACGAGACCTACTAGCCACGAGTACTGAAATCGAAATCCGAAACGCCAGGATTGTAGAGCTCGAAAAGTAGTGCGAAGTCAAGCTAAAAATCACCGAATTCAGAACTCGGAGTCAACGGATATTCATAAAACCGTTTACATAAAGAAACCACATTTCGCGGCTAACTAGGTGAAACGAGACCTACTAGCCACGAGTACTGAAATCAAAATCCGAAACGCCAGGATTGTAGAGCTCGAAAAGTAGTGGGAAGTCAAGCTAAAATTCATCGAATTCAGAACTCGGAGTCAACGGATATTCATAAAACCGTTTATGTAAAGAAACCACATTTCGCTGCTAAATAGGTGGAACGAGACCTACTAGCCACGAGTTCTGAAATCAAAATCCGAAATGCCAGGATTGTAGAGCTCGAAAAGTAGTGCGAAGTCAAGCTAAAAATCACCGAATTCAGAACTCGGAGTCAACGGATATTCATAAAACCGTTTACGTAAAGAAACCATATTTCGCGGCTAACTAGGTGAAAAGAGACCTACTAGACACGAGTTCTGAAATCAAAATCCGAAACTCCAGGATTGTAGAGCTCGAAAAGTAGTGCGAAGTCAAGCTAAAAATCACCGAATTCAGAACTCGGAGTCAACGGATATTCATAAAACCGTTTACATAAAGAAACCACATTTCGCGGCTAACTAGGTGAAACGAGACCTACTAGCCACGAGTACTGAAATCAAAATCCGAAATGCCAGGATTGTAGAGCTCAAAAAGTAGTACGAAATCAAGCTAAAAATCACCGAATTCAGAACTCGTAGTCAACGGATATTCATAAAACCGTTTATGTAAAGAAACCACATTTCGCTGCTAAATAGGTGGAACGAGACCTACTAGCCACGAGTTCTGAAATCAAAATCCAAAATGCCAGGATTGTAGAGCTCGAAAAGTAGTGGGAAATCAAGCTAAAATTCACCGAATTCAGAACTTGGAGTCAACGGATATTCATAAAACCGTTTACGTAAAGAAACCATATTTCGCGGCTAACTAGGTGAAACGAGACCTACTAGCCACGCGTTCTGAAATCAAAATCCAAAATGCCAGGATTGTAGAACTCGAAAAGTAGTGGGAAGTCAAGCTAAAAATCACCGAATTCAGAACTCGGAGTCAACGGATATTCATAAAACCGTTTACGTAAAGAAACCACATTTCGCGGCTAACTAGGTGAAACGAGACCTACTAGCCACGAGTTCTGAAATCAAAATCCGAAATGCCAGGATTGTAGAGCTCAAAAAGTAGTACGAAATCAAGCTAAAAATCACCGAATTCAGAACTCGTAGTCAACGGATATTCATAAAACCGTTTACGTAAAGAAACCATATTTCGCGGCTAACTAGGTGAAACGAGACCTACTAGCCACGAGTTCTGAAATCAAAATCCGAAATGCCAGGATTGTAGAGCTCAAAAAGTAGTACGAAATCAAGCTAAAAATCACAGAATTCAGAACTCGTAGTCAACGGATATTCATAAAACCGTTTACGTAAAGAAACCACATTTCGCGGCTAACTAGGTGAAACGAGACCTACTAGCCACGAGTTCTGAAATCAAAATCCGAAATGCCAGGATTGTAGAGCTCAAAAAGTAGTACGAAATCAAGCTAAAAATCACCGAATTCAGAACTCGTAGTCAACGGATATTCATAAAACCGTTTACGTGAAGAAACCATATTTCGCGGCTAACTAGGTGAAACGAGACCTACTAGCCACGAGTTCTGAAATCAAAATCCGAAATGCCAGGATTGTAGAGCTCAAAAAGTAGTACGAAATCAAGCTAAAAATCACAGAATTCAGAACTCGTAGTCAACGGATATTCATAAAACCGTTTACGTAAAGAAACCATATTTCGCGGCTAACTAGGTGAAACAAGACCTACTAGCCTCGAGTTCTGAAATAAAAATCCGAAACACCAGGATTGTAGAGCTCGAAAAGTAGTGCGAAATCAAGCTAAAAATCACCGAATTCTGAACTCGGAGTCAACGGATATTCATAAAACCGTTTACGTAAAGAAACCACATTTCGTGGCTAACTTGGTGAAACGAGACCTACTAGCCACGAGTTCTGAAATCAAAATCCGAAGCGCCAGGATTGTAGAGCTCGAAAAGTAGTGGGAAGTCAAGCTAAAATTCATCGAATTCAGAACTCGGAGTCAACAGATATTCATAAAACCGTTTACGTAAAGAAACCGCATTTCGCGGCTAACTAGGTGAAACGAGACCTACTAGCCACGAGTTCTGAAATAAAAATCCGAAATGCCAGGATTGTAGAGCTCAAAAATTAGTGCGAAATCAAGCTAAAAATCTCCGAATTCCGAAGTCGGAGTCAACGGATATTCATAAAACCGTTTACGTAAAGAAACCACATTTCGCGGCTAACTAGGTGAAACGAGACCAACTAGCCACGAGTTCCGAAATCAAAATCCGAAACGCCAAGATTGTAGAGCTCAAAAAGTAGTGCGAAATCAAGCTAAAAATCACCGAATTCAGAACTCGGAGTCAACGGATATTCATAAAACCGTTTACGTAAAGAAACCACATTTCGCGGCTAACTAGGGGAAACGAGACCTACTAGCCACGAGTACTGAAATCAAAATCCGAAACGCCAGGATTGTAGAGCTCGAAAAGTAGTGCGAAGTCAAGCTAAAAATCACCGAATTCAGAACTCGGAGTCAACGGATATTCATAAAACCGTTTACGTAAAGAAACCACATTTCGCGGCTAACTAGGTGAAACGAGACCTACTAGCCACGAGTACTGAAATCAAAATCCGAAACGCCAGGATTGTAGAGCTCGAAAAGTAGTGGGAAGTCAAGCTAAAATTCACTGAATTCAGAACTCGGAGTCAACGGATATTCATAAAACCGTTTACGTAAAGAAACCAAATTTCGCGGCTAACTAGGTGAAACGAGACCTACTAGCCACGAGTTCTGAAATAAAAATCCGAAATGCCAGGATTGTAGAGCTCAAAAAGTAGTGCGAAATCAAGCTAAAAATCTCCGAATTCAGAACTCGGAGTCAACGGATATTCATAAAACCGTTTACGTAAAGAAACCACATTTCGCGGCTAACTAGGTGAAACGAGACCAACTAGCCACGAGTTCTGAAATCAAAATCCGAAACGCCAGGATTGTAGAGCTCAAAAAGTAGTACGAGATCAAGCTAAAAATCACCGAATTCAGAACTCGTAGTCAACGGATATTCATAAAACCGTTTACGTAAAGAAACCATATTTCGCGGCTAACTAGGTGAAACAAGACCTACTAGCCACGAGTTCTGAAATCAAAATCCGAAATGCCAGGATGGTAGAGTTCGAAAAGTAGTGCGAAATCAAGCTAAAAATCACCGAATTCAGAACTCGGAGTCAACGGATATTCATAAAACCGTTTACGTAAAGAAACCACATTTCGCGGCTAATTAGGTGAAACGAGACCTACTAGCCACGAGTTCTGAAATCAAAATCCGAAATGCCAGGATTGTAGAGCTCAAAAAGTAGTACGAAATCAAGCTAAAAATACCGAATTCAGAACTCGTAGTCAACGGATATTCATAAAACCGTTTACGTAAAGAAACCATATTTCGCGGCTTATTAGGTGAAACGAGACCTACTAGCCACGAGTTCTGAAATCAAAATCCAAAAAACCAGGATTGTAGAGCTCGAAAAGTAGTGGGAAGTCAAGCTAAAATTCACCGAATTCAGAACTCGGAGTCAACAGATATTCATAAAACCGTTTACGTAAAGAAACCGCATTTCGCGGCTAACTAGGTGAAACGAGACCTACTAGCCACGAGTTCTGAAATAAAAATCCGAAATGCCAGGATTGTAGAGCTCAAAAAGTAATGCGAAATCAAGCTAAAAATCTCCGAATTCAGAAGTCGGAGTCAACGGATATTCATAAAACCGTTTACGTAAAGAAACCACATTTCGCGGCTAACTGGGTGAAACGAGACCAACTAGCCACGAGTTCTGAAATCAAAATCCGAAACGCGAAGATTGTAGAGCTCGAAAAGTAGTGCGAAATCAAGCTAAAAATCACCGAATTCAGAACTCGGAGTCAACGGATATTCATAAAACCGTTTACGTAAAGAAACCACATTTCGCGGCTAACTAGGGGAAACGAGACCTACTAGCCACGAGTACTGAAATCAAAATCCGAAACGCCAGGATTGTAGAGCTCGAAAAGTAGTGCGAAGTCAAGCTAAAAATCACCGAATTCAGAACTCGGAGTCAACGGATATTCATAAAACCGTTTACGTAAAGAAACCACATTTCGCGGCTAACTAGGTGAAACGAGACCTACTAGCCACGAGTACTGAAATCAAAATCCGAAAGGCCAGGATTGTAGAGCTCGAAAAGTAGTGGGAAATCAAGCTAAAAATCACCGAATTCAGAACTCGTAGTCAACGGATATTCATAAAACCGTTTACGTAAAGAAACCATATTTCGCGGCTAACTAGGTGAAACAAGACCTACTAGCCACGACTTCTGAAATCAAAATCCGAAATGCCAGGATTGTAGAGTTCGAAAAGTAGTGCGAAATCAAGCTAAAAATCACCGAATTCAGAACTCGGAGTCAACGGATATTCATAAAACCATTTACGTAAAGAAACCACATTTCGCGGCTAACTAGGTGAAACGAGACCAACTAGCCACGAGTTCTGAAATCAAAATCCGAAACGCCAGGATTGTAGAGCTCAAAAAGTAGTACGAAATCAAGCTAAAAATCACCGAATTCAGAACTCGTAGTCAACGGATATTCATAAAACCGTTTACGTAAAGAAACCATATTTCGCGGCTAACTAGGTGAAACAAGACCTACTAGCCACGAGTTCTGAAATCAAAATCCGAAATGCCAGGATGGTAGAGTTCGAAAAGTAGTGCGAAATCAAGCTAAAAATCACCGAATTCAGAACTCGGAGTCAACGGATATTCATAAAACCGTTTACGTAAAGAAACCACATTTCGCGGCTAATTAGGTGAAACGAGACCTACTAGCCACGAGTTCTGAAATCAAAATCCGAAATGCCAGGATTGTAGAGCTCAAAAAGTAGTACGAAATCAAGCTAAAAATACCGAATTCAGAACTCGTAGTCAACGGATATTCATAAAACCGTTTACGTAAAGAAACCATATTTCGCGGCTTATTAGGTGAAACGAGACCTACTAGCCACGAGTTCTGAAATCAAAATCCAAAAAACAAGGATTGTAGAGCTCGAAAAGTAGTGGGAAGTCAAGCTAAAATTCACCGAATTCAGAACTCGGAGTCAACAGATATTCATAAAACCGTTTACGTAAAGAAACCGCATTTCGCGGCTAACTAGGTGAAACGAGACCTACTAGCCACGAGTTCTGAAATAAAAATCCGAAATGCCAGGATTGTAGAGCTCAAAAAGTAATGCGAAATCAAGCTAAAAATCTCCGAATTCAGAAGTCGGAGTCAACGGATATTCATAAAACCGTTTACGTAAAGAAACCACATTTCGCGGCTAACTGGGTGAAACGAGACCAACTAGCCACGAGTTCTGAAATCAAAATCCGAAACGCGAAGATTGTAGAGCTCGAAAAGTAGTGCGAAATCAAGCTAAAAATCACCGAATTCAGAACTCGGAGTCAACGGATATTCATAAAACCGTTTACGTAAAGAAACCACATTTCGCGGCTAACTAGGGGAAACGAGACCTACTAGCCACGAGTACTGAAATCAAAATCCGAAACGCCAGGATTGTAGAGCTCGAAAAGTAGTGCGAAGTCAAGCTAAAAATCACCGAATTCAGAACTCGGAGTCAACGGATATTCATAAAACCGTTTACGTAAAGAAACCACATTTCGCGGCTAACTAGGTGAAACGAGACCTACTAGCCACGAGTACTGAAATCAAAATCCGAAAGGCCAGGATTGTAGAGCTCGAAAAGTAGTGGGAAATCAAGCTAAAAATCACCGAATTCAGAACTCGTAGTCAACGGATATTCATAAAACCGTTTACGTAAAGAAACCATATTTCGCGGCTAACTAGGTGAAACAAGACCTACTAGCCACGACTTCTGAAATCAAAATCCGAAATGCCAGGATTGTAGAGTTCGAAAAGTAGTGCGAAATCAAGCTAAAAATCACCGAATTCAGAACTCGGAGTCAACGGATATTCATAAAACCATTTACGTAAAGAAACCACATTTCGCGGCTAACTAGGTGAAACGAGACCAACTAGCCACGAGTTCTGAAATCAAAATCCGAAACGCCAGGATTGTAGAGCTCAAAAAGTAGTACGAAATCAAGCTAAAAATCACCGAATTCAGAACTCGTAGTCAACGGATATTCATAAAACCGTTTACGTAAAGAAACCATATTTCGCGGCTAACTAGGTGAAACAAGACCTACTAGCCTCGAGTTCTGAAATAAAAATCCGAAACACCAGGATTGTAGAGCTCGAAAAGTAGTGCGAAATCAAGCTAAAAATCACCGAATTCTGAACTCTGAGTCAACGGATATTCATAAAACCGTTTACGTAAAGAAACCACATTTCGTGGCTAACTTGGTGAAACGAGACCTACTAGCCACGAGTTCTGAAATCAAAATCCGAAGCGCCAGGATTGTAGAGCTCGAAAAGTAGTGGGAAGTCAAGCTAAAATTCACCGAATTCAGAACTCGGAGTCAACAGATATTCATAAAACCGTTTACGTAAAGAAACCGCATTTCGCGGCTAACTAGGTGAAACGAGACCTACTAGCCACGAGTTCTGAAATAAAAATCCGAAATGCCAGGATTGTAGAGCTCAAAAATTAGTGCGAAATCAAGCTAAAAATCTCCGAATTCAGAAGTCGGAGTCAACGGATATTCATAAAACCGTTTACGTAAAGAAACCACATTTCGCGGCTAACTAGGTGAAACGAGACCAACTAGCCACGAGTTCCGAAATCAAAATCCGAAATGCCAAGATTGTAGAGCTCAAAAAGTAGTGCGAAATCAAGCTAAAAATCACCGAATTCAGAACTCGGAGTCCACGGATATTCATAAAACCGTTTACGTAAAGAAACCACATTTCGCGGCTAACTAGGGGAAACGAGACCTACTAGCCACGAGTACTGAAATCAAAATCCGAAACGCCAGGATTGTAGAGCTCGAAAAGTAGTGCGAAGTCAAGCTAAAAATCACCGAATTCAGAACTCGGAGTCAACGGATATTCATAAAACCGTTTACGTAAAGAAACCACATTTCGCGGCTAACTAGGTGAAACGAGACCTACTAGCCACGAGTACTGAAATCAAAATCCGAAACGCCAGGATTGTAGAGCTGGAAAAGTAGTGGGAAGTCAAGCTAAAATTCACTGAATTCAGAACTCGGAGTCAACGGATATTCATAAAACCGTTTACGTAAAGAAACCACATTTCGCGGCTAACTAGGTGAAACGAGACCTACTAGCCACGAGTTCTGAAATAAAAATCCGAAATGCCAGGATTGTAGAGCTCAAAAAGTAGTGCGAAATCAAGATAAAAATCTCCGAATTCAGAACTCGGAGTCAACGGATATTCATAAAACCGTTTACGTAAAGAAACCACATTTCGCGGCTAACTAGGTGAAACGAGACCAACTAGCCACGAGTTCTGAAATCAAAATCCGAAACGCCAGGATTGTAGAGCTCAAAAAGTAGTACGAAATCAAGCTAAAAATCACCGAATTCAGAACTCGTAGTCAACGGATATTCATAAAACCGTTTACGTAAAGAAACCATATTTCGCGGCTAACTAGGTGAAACAAGACCTACTAGCCACGAGTTCTGAAATCAAAATCCGAAATGCCAGGATTGTAGAGTTCGAGTGCGAAATCAAGCTAAAAATCACCGAATTCAGAACTCGGAGTCAACGGATATTCATAAAACCGTTTACGTAAAGAAACCACATTTCGCGGCTAATTAGGTGAAACGAGACCTACTAGCCACGAGTTCTGAAATCAAAATCCGAAATGCCAGGATTGTAGAGCTCAAAAAGTAGTACGAAATCAAGCTAAAAATCACCGAATTCAGAACTCGTAGTCAACGGATATTCATAAAACCGTTTACGTAAAGAAACCATATTTCGCGGCTTATTAGGTGAAACGAGACCTACTAGCCACGAGTTCTGAAATCAAAATCCAAAAAACCAGGATTGTAGAGCTCGAAAAGTAGTGGGAAGTCAAGCTAAAATTCACCGAATTCAGAACTCGGAGTCAACAGATATTCATAAAACCGTTTACGTAAAGAAACCGCATTTCGCGGCTAACTAGGTGAAACGAGACCTACTAGCCACGAGTTCTGAAATAAAAATCCGAAATGCCAGGATTGTAGAGCTCAAAAAGTAATGCGAAATCAAGCCAAAAATCTCCGAATTCAGAAGTCGGAGTCAACGGATATTCATAAAACCGTTTACGTAAAGAAACCACATTTCGCGGCTAACTGGGTGAAACGAGACCAACTAGCCACGAGTTCTGAAATCAAAATCCGAAACGCCAAGATTGTAGAGCTCGAAAAGTAGTGCGAAATCAAGCTAAAAATCACCGAATTCAGAACTCGGAGTCAACGGATATTCATAAAACCGTTTACGTAAAGAAACCACATTTCGCGGCTAACTAGGGGAAACGAGACCTACTAGCCACGAGTACTGAAATCAAAATCCGAAATGCCAGGATTGTAGAGCTCGAAAAGTAGTGCGAAGTCAAGCTAAAAATCACCGAATTCAGAACTCGGAGTCAACGGATATTCATAAAACCGTTTACGTAAAGAAACCACATTTCGCGGCTAACTAGGTGAAACGAGACCTACTAGCCACGAGTACTGAAATCAAAATCCGAAACGCCAGGATTGTAGAGCTCGAAAAGTAGTGGGAAATCAAGCTAAAAATCACCGAATTCAGAACTCGTAGTCAACGGATATTCATAAAACCGTTTACGTAAAGAAACCATATTTCGCGGCTAACTAGGTGAAACGAGACCAACTAGCCACGAGTTCCGAAATCAAAATCCGAAACGCCAAGATTGTAGAGCTCAAAAAGTAGTGCGAAATCAAGCTAAAAATCACCGAATTCAGAACTCGGAGTCAACGGATATTCATAAAACCGTTTACGTAAAGAAACCACATTTCACGGCAAACTTGGGGAAACGAGACCTACTAGCCACGAGTACTGAAATTAAAATCCGAAACGCCAGGATTGTAGAGCTCGAAAAGTAGTGCGAAGTCAAGCTAAAAATCACCGAATTCAGAACTCGGAGTCAACGGATATTCATAAAACCGTTTACGTAAAAAAACCACATTTCGCGGCTAACTAGTTGAAACGAGACCTACTAGCCACGAGTACTGAAATCAAAATCCGAAACGCCAGGATTGTAGAGCTCGAAAAGTAGTGGGAAGTCAAGCTAAAATTCAACGAATTCAGAACTCGGAGTCAACGGATATTCATAAAACCGTTTACGTAAAGAAACCACATTTCGCGGCTAACTAGGTGAAACGAGACCTACTAGCCACGAGTTCTGAAATAAAAATCCGAAATGCCAGGATTGTAGAGCTCAAAAAGTAGTGCGAAATCAAGCTAAAAATCTCCGAATTCAGAACTCGGAGTCAACGGATATTCATAAAACCGTTTACGTAAAGAAACCACATTTTGCGGCTAACTAGGTGAAACGAGACCAACTAGCCACGAGTTTTGAAATCAAAATCCGAAACGCCAGGATTGTAGAGCTCAAAAAGTAGTACGAAATCAAGCTAAAAATCACCGAATTCAGAACTCGTAGTCAACGGATATTCATAAAACCGTTTACGTAAAGAAACCATATTTCGCGGCTAACTAGGTGAAACAAGACCTACTAGCCACGAGTTCTGAAATCAAAATCCGAAATGCCAGGATTGTAGAGTTCGAAAAGTAGTGCGAAATCAAGCTAAAAATCACCGAATTCAGAACTCGGAGTCAACGAATATTCATAAAACGGTTTACGTAAAGAAACCACATTTCGCGGCTAATTAGGTGAAACGAGACCTACTAGCCACGAGTTCTGAAATCAAAATCCGAAATGCCAGGATTGTAGAGCTCAAAAAGTAGTACGAAATCAAGCTAAAAATCACCGAATTCAGAACTCGTAGTCAACGGATATTCATAAAACCGTTTACGTAAAGAAACCATATTTCGCGGCTTATTAGGTGAAACGAGACCTACTAGCCACGAGTTCTGAAATCAAAATCCAAAAAACCAGGATTGTAGAGCTCGAAAAGTAGTGGGAAGTCAAGCTAAAATTCACCGAATTCAGAACTCGGAGTCAACAGATATTCATAAAACCGTTTACGTAAAGAAACCGCATTTCGCGGCTAACTAGGTGAAACGAGACCTACTAGCCACGAGTTCTGAAATAAAAATCCGAAATGCCAGGATTGTAGAGCTCAAAAAGTAGTGCGAAATCAAGCTAAAAATCTCCGAATTCAGAAGTCGGAGTCAACGGATATTCATAAAACCGTTTACGTAAAGAAACCACATTTCGCGGCTAACTAGGTGAAACGAGACCAACTAGCCACGAGTTCTGAAATCAAAATCCGAAACGCCAAGATTGTAGAGCTCGAAAAGTAGTGCGAAATCAAGCTAAAAATCGCCGAATTCAGAACTCGGAGTCAACGGATATTCATAAAACCGTTTACGTAAAGAAACCACATTTCGTGGCTAACTAGGGGAAACGAGACCTACTAGCCACGAGTACTGAAATTAAAATCCGAAACGCCAGGATTGTAGAGCTCGAAAAGTAGTGCGAAGTCAAGCTAAAAATCACCGAATTCAGAACTCGGAGTCAACGGATATTCATAAAACCGTTTACGTAAAGAAACCACATTTCGCGGCTAACTAGGGGAAACGAGACCTACTAGCCACGATTACTGAAATTAAAATCCGAAACGCCACGATTGTAGAGCTCGAAAAGTAGTGCGAAGTCAAGCTAAAAATCACCGAATTCAGAACTCGGAGTCAACGGATATTCATAAAACCGTTTACGTAAAGAAACCACATTTCGCGGCTAACTAGGTGAAACGAGACCTACTAGCCACGAGTACTGAAATCAAAATCCGAAACGCCAGGATTGTAGAGCTCGAAAAGTAGTGCGAAGTCAAGCTAAAAATCTCCGAATTCAGAAGTCGGAGTCAACGGATATTCATAAAACCGTTTACGTAAAGAAACCACATTTCGCGGCTAACTAGGTGAAACGAGACCAACTAGCCACGAGTTCTGAAATCAAAATCCGAAACGCCAAGATTGTAGAGCTCGAAAAGTAGTGCGAAATCAAGCTAAAAATCACCGAATTCAGAACTCGGAGTCAACGGATATTCATAAAACCGTTTACGTAAAGAAACCACATTTCGCGGCAAACTTGGGGAAACGAGACCTACTAGCCACGAGTACTGAAATTAAAATCCGAAACGCCAGGATTGTAGAGCTCGAAAAGTAGTGCGAAGTCAAGCTAAAAATCACCGAATTCAGAACTCGGAGTCAACGGATATTCATAAAACCGTTTACGTAAAGAAACCACATTTCGCGGCTAACTAGGTGAAACGAGACCTACTAGCCACGAGTACTGAAATCAAAATCCGAAACGCCAGGATTGTAGAGCTCGAAAAGTAGTGGGAAGTCAAGCTAAAATTCAACGAATTCAGAACTCGGAGTCAACGGATATTCATAAAACCGTTTACGTAAAGAAACCACATTTCGCGGCTAACTAGGTGAAACGAGACCAACTAGCCACGAGTTCTGAAATAAAAATCCGAAATGCCAGGATTGTAGAGCTCAAAAAGTAGTGCGAAATCAAGCTAAAAATCTCCGAATTCAGAACTCGGAGTCAACGGATATTCATAAAACCGTTTACGTAAAGAAACCACATTTTGCGGCTAACTAGGTGAAACGAGACCAACTAGCCACGAGTTCTGAAATCAAAATCCGAAACGCCAGGATTGTAGAGCTCAAAAAGTAGTACGAAATCAAGCTAAAAATCACCGAATTCAGAACTCGTAGTCAACGGATATTCATAAAACCGTTTACGTAAAGAAACCATATTTCGCGGCTAACTTGGTGAAACAAGACCTACTAGCCACGAGTTCTGAAATCAAAATCCGAAATGCCAGGATTGTAGAGTTCGAAAAGTAGTGCGAAATCAAGCTAAAAATCACCGAATTCAGAACTCGGAGTCAACGAATATTCATAAAACGGTTTACGTAAAGAAACCACATTTCGCGGCTAATTAGGTGAAACGAGACCTACTAGCCACGAGTTCTGAAATCAAAATCCGAAATTCCAGGATTGTATAGCTCAAAAAGTAGTACGAAATCAAGCTAAAAATCACCGAATTCAGAACTCGTAGTCAACGGATATTCATAAAACCGTTTACGTAAAGAAACCATATTTCGCGGCTTATTAGGTGAAACGAGACCTACTAGCCACGAGTTCTGAAATCAAAATCCAAAAAACCAGGATTGTAGAGCTCGAAAAGTAGTGGGAAGTCAAGCTAAAATTCACCGAATTCAGAACTCGGAGTCAACAGATATTCATAAAACCGTTTACGTAAAGAAACCGCATTTCGCGGCTAACTAGGTGAAACGAGACCTACTAGCCACGAGTTCTGAAATAAAAATCCGAAATGCCAGGATTGTAGAGCTCAAAAAGTAGTGCGAAATCAAGCTAAAAATCTCCGAATTCAGAAGTCGGAGTCAACGGATATTCATAAAACCGTTTACGTAAAGAAACCACATTTCGCGGCTAACTAGGTGAAACGAGACCAACTAGCCACGAGTTCTGAAATCAAAATCCGAAACGCCAAGATTGTAGAGCTCGAAAAGTAGTGCGAAATCAAGCTAAAAATCGCCGAATTCAGAACTCGGAGTCAACGGATATTCATAAAACCGTTTACGTAAAGAAACCACATTTCGCGGCTAACTAGGGGAAACGAGACCTACTAGCCACGAGTACTGAAATAAAAATCCGAAACACCAGGATTGTAGAGCTCGAAAAGTAGTGCGAAGTCAAGCTAAAAATCACCGAATTCAGAACTCGGAGTCAACGGATATTCATAAAACCGTTTACGTAAAGAAACCACATTTCGCGGCTAACTAGGGGAAACGAGACCTACTAGCCACGAGTACTGAAATTAAAATCCGAAACGCCAGGATTGTAGAGCTCGAAAAGTAGTGCGAAGTCAAGCTAAAAATCACCGAATTCAGAACTCGGAGTCAACGGATATTCATAAAACCGTTTACGTAAAGAAACCACATTTCGCGGCTAACTAGGTGAAACGAGACCTACTAGCCACGAGTACTGAAATCAAAATCCGAAACGCCAGGATTGTAGAGCTCAAAAAGTAGTGCGAAATCAAGCTAAAAATCTCCGAATTCAGAACTCGGAGTCAACGGATATTCATAAAACCGTTTACGTAAAGAAACCACATTTTGCGGCTAACTAGGTGAAACGAGACCAACTAGCCACGAGTTCTGAAATCAAAATCCGAAACGCCAGGATTGTAGAGCTCAAAAAGTAGTACGAAATCAAGCTAAAAATCACCGAATTCAGAACTCGTAGTCAACGGATATTCATAAAACCGTTTACGTAAAGAAACCATATTTCGCGGCTAACTAGGTGAAACAAGACCTACTAGCCACGAGTTCTGAAATCAAAATCCGAAATGCCAGGATTGTAGAGCTCAAAAAGTAGTGCGAAATCAAGCTAAAAATCTCCGAATTCAGAAGTCGGAGTCAACGGATATTCATAAAACCGTTTACGTAAAGAAACCACATTTCGCGGCTAACTAGGTTAAACGAGACCAACTAGCCACGAGTTCTGAAATCAAAATCCGAAACACCAAGATTGTAGAGCTCGAAAAGTAGTGCGAAATCAAGCTAAAAATCGCCGAATTCAGAACTCGGAGTCAACGGATATTCATAAAACCGTTTACGTAAAGAAACCACATTTCGCGGCTAACAAGGGGAAACGAGACCTACTAGCCACGAGTACTGAAATTAAAATCCGAAACGCCAGGATTGTAGAGCTCGAAAAG
Organism: Euonymus europaeus; assembly: GCA_963580455.1. NCBI lineage: Eukaryota > Viridiplantae > Streptophyta > Magnoliopsida > Celastrales > Celastraceae > Euonymus > Euonymus europaeus. The sequence continues at coordinate 26,285,739 of OY756966.1, read as the reverse complement.
TAGTGCGAAGTCAAGCTAAAAATCACCGAATTCAGAACTCGGAGTCAACGGATATTCATAAAACCGTTTACGTAAAGAAACCACATTTCGCGGCTAACTAGGTGAAACGAGACCTACTAGCCACGAGTTCTGAAATAAAAATCCAAAATGCCAGGATTGTAGAGCTCAAAAAGTAGTGCGAAATCAAGCTAAAATTCTCCGAATTCAGAACTCGGAGTCAACGGATATTCATAAAACCGTTTACGTAAAGAAACCACATTTTGCGGCTAACTAGGTGAAACGAGACCAACTAGCCACGAGTTCTGAAATCAAAATCCTAAACGCCAGGATTGTAGAGCTCAAAAAGTAGTACGAAATCAAGCTAAAAATCACCGAATTCAGAACTCGTAGTCAAAGGATATTCATAAAACCGTTTACGTAAAGAAACCATATTTCGCGGCTAACTAGGTGAAACAAGACCTACTAGCCACGAGTTCTGAAATCAAAATCCGAAATGCCAGGATTGTAGAGTTCGAAAAGTAGTGCGAAATCAAGCTAAAAATCACCGAATTCAGAACTCGGAGTCAACGGATATTCATAAAACCGTTTACGTAAAGAAACCACATTTCAAGGCTAATTAGGTGAAACGAGACCTACTAGCCACGAGTTCTGAAATCAAAATCCGAAATGCCAGGATTGTAGAGCTCAAAAAGTAGTACGAAATCAAGCTAAAAATCACCGAATTCAGAACTCGTAGTCAACGGATATTCATAAAACCGTTTACGTAAAGAAACCATATTTCGCGGCTTATTAGGTGAAACGAGACCTACTAGCCACGAGTTCTGAAATCAAAATCCAAAAAACCAGGATTGTAGAGTTCGAAAAGTAGTGCGAAATCAAGCTAAAAATCACCGAATTCAGAACTCGGAGTCAACGGATATTCATAAAACCGTTTACGTAAAGAAACCACATTTCGCGGCTAATTAGGTGAAACGAGACCTACTAGCCACGAGTTCCGAAATCAAAATCCGAAAACCGTGATTGTAGAGCTCGAAAAGTAGTGTGAAATCGTGCTAAAAATCACCGAATTCTGAACTCGGAGTCAACGGATATTCATAAAACCGTTTACGTAAAGAAACCACATTTCGCGGCTAACTAGGTGAAACGAGACCAACTCGCCACGAGTTCTGAAATCAAAATCCGAAATGCCAGGATTGTAGAGCTCGAAAAGTAGTGGGAAGTCAAGCTAAAATTCACCGAATTCAGAACTCGGAGTCAACAGATATTCATAAAACCGTTTACGTAAAGAAACCGCATTTCGCGGCTAACTAGGTGAAACGAGACCTACTAGCCACGAGATCTGAAATAAAAATCCGAAATTCCAGGATTGTAGAGCTCAAAAAGTAGTGCGAAAACAAGCTAAAAATCTCCGAATTCAGAACTCGGAGTCAACGGATATTCATAAAACCGTTTACGTAAAGAAACCATATTTCGCGGCTAACTAGGTGAAACGAGATCTACTAGCCACGAGTACTGAAATCAAAATCCGAAACGCCAGGATTGTAGAGCTCGAAAAGTAGTGGGAAGTCAAGCTAAAATTCACCGAATTCAGAACTCGGAGTCAACGGATATTCATAAAACCGTTTACGTAAAGAAACCACATTTCGCGGCTAACTAGGTGAAACGAGACTTACTAGCCTCGAGTTCTGAAATCAAAATCCGAAACACCAGGATTGTAGAGCTCAAAAAGTAGTGCGAAATCAAGCTAAAAATCACCGAATTCAGAACTCGGAGTCAACGGATATTCATAAAACCGTTTACGTAAAGAAACCACATTTTGCGGCTAACTAGGTGAAATGAAACCTACTAGCCACGAGTTCTGAAATAAAAATCCGAAGCGCCAGGATTGTAGAGCTAGAAAAGTAGTGCGAAATCAAGCTAAATTTACCAAATTCAGAACTCGGAGTCAACAGATATTCATAAAACCGTTTACGTAAAGAAACCACATTTTGCGGCTAACTAGGTGAAACGAGACCTACTAGCCACGAGTTCTGAAATCAAAATCCGGAATGCCAGGATTGTAGAGCTCAAAAAGTAGTGCGAAATCAGGCTAAAAATCACCGAATTCAGAACTCGGAGTCAACGGATATTCATAAAACCGTTTACGTAAAGAAACCACATTTCGCGGCTAACTAGGTGAAACGAGACCTACTAGCCACGAGTTCTGAAATAAAAATCCGAAATGCCAGGATTGTAGAGCTCAAAAAATAGTGCGAAATCAAGCTAAAAATCTCCGAATTCAGAACTCGGAGTCAACGGATATTCATAAAACCGTTTACGTAAAGAAACCACATTTTGCGGCTAACTAGGGGAAACGAGACCAACTAGCCACGAGTTCTGAAATCAAAATCCGAAATGCCAGGATTGTAGAGCTCAAAAAGTAGTACGAAATCAAGCTAAAAATCACCGAATTCAGAACTCGTAGTCAAAGGATATTCATAAAACCGTTTACGTAAAGAAACCATATTTCGCGGCTAACTAGGTGAAACAAGACCTACTAGCCACGAGTTCTGAAATCAAAATCCGAAATGCCAGGATTGTAGAGTTCGAAAAGTAGTGCGAAATCAAGCTAAAAATCACCGAATTCAGAACTCGGAGTCAACGGATATTCATAAAACCGTTTACGTAAAGAAACCACATTTCGCGGCTAATTAGGTGAAACGAGACCTACTAGCCACGAGTTCTGAAATCAAAATCCGAAATGCCAGGATTGTAGAGCTCAAAAAGTAGTACGAAATCAAGCTAAAAATCACCGAATTCAGAACTCGTAGTCAACGGATATTCATAAAACCGTTTACGTAAAGAAACCATATTTCGCGGCTTATTAGGTGAAACGAGACCTACTAACCACGAGTTCTGAAATCAAAATCCAAAAAACCAGGATTGTAGAGTTCGAAAAGTAGTGCGAAATCAAGCTAAAAATCACCGAATTCAGAACTCGGAGTCAACGGATATTCATAAAACCGTTTACGTAAAGAAACCACATTTCGCGGCTAATTAGGTGAAACGAGACCTACTAGCCACGAGTTCTGAAATCAAAATCCGAAAACCGTGATTGTAGAGCTCGAAAAGTAGTGTGAAATCGTGCTAAAAATCACCGAATTCTGAACTCGGAGTCAACGGATATTCATAAAACCGTTTACGTAAAGAAACCACATTTCGCGGCTAACTAGGTGAAACGAGACCAACTCGCCACGAGTTCTGAAATCAAAATCCGAAATGCCAGGATTGTAGAGCTCGAAAAGTAGTGGGAAGTCAAGCTAAAATTCACCGAATTCAGAACTCGGAGTCAACAGATATTCATAAAACCGTTTATGTAAAGAAACCGCATTTCGCGGCTAACTAGGTGAAACGAGACCTACTAGCCACGAGTTCTGAAATAAAAATCCGAAATGCCAGGATTGTAGAGCTCAAAAAGTAGTGCGAAATCAAGCTAAAAATCTCCGAATTCAGAACTCGGAGTCAACGGATATTCATAAAACCGTTTACGTAAAGAAACCATATTTCGCGGCTAACTAGGTGAAACGAGATCTACTAGCCACGAGTACTGAAATCAAAATCCGAAACGGCAGGATTGTAGAGCTCGAAAAGTAGTGGGAAGTCAAGCTAAAATTCACCGAATTCAGAACTCGGAGTCAACGGATATTCATAAAACCGTTTACGTAAAGAAACCACATTTCGCGGCTAACTAGGTGAAACGAGACTTACTAGCCTCGAGTTCTGAAATCAAAATCCGAAACACCAGGATTGTAGAGCTCAAAAAGTAGTGCGAAATCAAGCTAAAAATCACCGAATTCAGAACTCGGAGTCAACGGATATTCATAAAACCGTTTACGTAAAGAAACCACATTTTGCGGCTAACTAGGTGAAATGAAACCTACTAGCCACGAGTTCTGAAATAAAAATCCGAAGCGCCAGAATTGTAGAGCTAGAAAAGTAGTGCGAAATCAAGCTAAATTTACCGAATTCAGAACTCGGAGTCAACAGATATTCATAAAACCGTTTACGTAAAGAAACCACATTTTGCGGCTAACTAGGTGAAACGAGACCTACTAGCCACGAGTTCTGAAATCAAAATCCGGAATGCCAGGATTGTAGAGCTCAAAAAGTAGTGCGAAATCAGGCTAAAAATCACCGAATTCAGAACTCGGAGTCAACGGATATTCATAAAACCGTTTACGTAAAGAAACCATATTTCGCGGCTAACTAGGTGAAACGAGACCTACTAGACACGAGTTCTGAAATCAAAATCCGAAAACCATGATTGTAGAGCTCGAAAAGTAGTGCGAAATCAAGCTAAAAATCACCGAATTCCGAACTTGGAATGAAAATATATTCATAAAACCGTTTACGTAAAGAAACCATATTTTGCGGCTAACTAGGTGAAACGAGACCTACTAGACACGAGTTCTGAAATCAAAATCCGAAAACCATGATTGTAGAGCTCGAAAAGTAGTGCGAAATCAAGGTAAAAATCACCGAATTCAGAACTTGGAGTGAAAAGATATTCATAAAACCGTTTGCGTAAAGAAACCACATTTTGCGGCTAACTAGGTCAAACGAGACCTACTAGCCACGAGTTCTGAAATAAAAATCCGAAACGCCAGGATTGTAGAGCTCAAAAAGTAGTGCGAAATCAAGCTAAAAATCACCGAATTCAGAACTCGGAGTCAACGGATATTCATAAAACCGTTTACGTAAAGAAACCATATTTCGCGGCTAACTAGGTGAAAAGAGACCTACTAGACACGAGTTCTGAAATCAAAATCCAAAACACCAGGATTGTAGAGCTCGAAAAGTAGTGCGAAATCAAGCTAAAAATCACCGAATTCAGAACTCGGAGTCAACGGATATTCATAAAACCGTTTACGTAAAGAAACCACATTTCGCTGCTAAATAGGTGAAACGAGACCTACTAGCCACGAGTTCTGAAATCAAAATCCGGAACGCCAGGATTGTAGAGCTCGAAAAGTAGTGCGAAATCAAGCTAAAAATCACCGAATTCTGAACTCGGAGTCAACGGATATTCATAAAACCGTTTACGTAAAGAAAACACATTTCGCGGCTAACTAGGTGAAACGAGACCAACTAGCCACGAGTTCTGAAATCAAAATCCAGAAAACCAGGATTGTAGAGTTCGAAAAGTAGTGCGAAATCAAGCTAAAAATCACCGAATTCAGAACTCGGAGTCAACGGATATTCATAAAACCGTTTACGTAAAGAAACCACATTTCGCGGCTAATTAGGTGAAACGAGACCTACTAGCCACGAGTTCTGAAATCAAAATCCGAAAACCGTGATTGTAGAGCTCGAAAAGTAGTGTGAAATCGTGCTAAAAATCACCGAATTCTGAACTCGGAGTCAACGGATATTCATAAAACCGTTTACGTAAAGAAACCACATTTCGCGGCTAACTAGGTGAAACGAGACCAACTCGCCACGAGTTCTGAAATCAAAATCCGAAATGCCAGGATTGTAGAGCTCGAAAAGTAGTGGGAAGTCAAGCTAAAATTCACCGAATTCAGAACTCGGAGTCAACAGATATTCATATAACCGTTTACGTAAAGAAACCGCATTTCGCGGCTAACTAGGTGAAACGAGACCTACTAGCCACGAGTTCTGAAATAAAAATCCGAAATGCCAGGATTGTAGAGCTCAAAAAGTAGTGCGAAATCAAGCTAAAAATCTCCGAATTCAGAACTCGGAGTCAACGGATATTCATAAAACCGTTTACGTAAAGAAACCATATTTCGCGGCTAACTAGGTGAAACGAGATCTACTAGCCACGAGTACTGAAATCAAAATCCGAAACGCCAGGATTGTAGAGCTCGAAAAGTAGTGGGAAGTCAAGCTAAAATTCACCGAATTCAGAACTCGGAGTCAACGGATATTCATAAAACCGTTTACGTAAAGAAACCACATTTCGCGGCTAACTAGGTGAAACGAGACTTACTAGCCTCGAGTTCTGAAATCAAAATCCGAAACACCAGGATTGTAGAGCTCAAAAAGTAGTGCGAAATCAAGCTAAAAATCACCGAATTCAGAACTCGGAGTCAACGGATATTCATAAAACCGTTTACGTAAAGAAACCACATTTTGCGGCTAACTAGGTGAAATGAAACCTACTAGCCACGAGTTCTGAAATAAAAATCCGAAGCGCCAGGATTGTAGAGCTAGAAAAGTAGTGCGAAATCAAGCTAAATTTACCGAATTCAGAACTCGGAGTCAACAGATATTCATAAAACCGTTTACGTAAAGAAACCACATTTTGCGGCTAACTAGGTGAAACGAGACCTACTAGCCACGAGTTCTGAAATCAAAATCCGGAATGCCAGGATTGTAGAGCTCAAAAAGTAGTGCGAAATCAGGCTAAAAATCACCGAATTCAGAACTCGGAGTCAACGGATATTCATAAAACCGTTTACGTAAAGAAACCATATTTCGCGGCTAACTAGGTGAAACGAGACCTACTAGACACGAGTTCTGAAATCAAAATCCGAAAACCATGATTGTAGAGCTCGAAAAGTAGTGCGAAATCAAGCTAAAAATCACCGAATTCCGAACTTGGAATGAAAATATATTCATAAAACCGTTTACGTAAAGAAACCATATTTTGCGGCTAACTAGGTGAAACGAGACCTACTAGACACGAGTTCTGAAATCAAAATCCGAAAACCATGATTGTAGAGCTCGAAAAGAAGTGCGAAATCAAGCTAAAAATCACCGAATTCAGAACTTGGAGTGAAAAGATATTCATAAAACCGTTTACGTAAAGAAACCACATTTTGCGGCTAACTAGGTCAAACGAGACCTACTAGCCACGAGTTCTGAAATAAAAATCCGAAACGCCAGGATTGTAGAGCTCAAAAAGTAGTGCGAAATCAAGCTAAAAATCACCGAATTCAGAACTCGGAGTCAACGGATATTCATAAAACCGTTCACGTAAAGAAACCATATTTCGCGGCTAACTAGGTGAAAAGAGACCTACTAGACACGAGTTCTGAAATCAAAATCCGAAACACCAGGATTGTAGAGCTCGAAAAGTAGTGCGAAATCAAGCTAAAAATCACCGAATTCAGAACTCGGAGTCAACGGATATTCATAAAACCGTTTACGTAAAGAAACCACATTTCGCTGCTAAATAGGTGAAACGAGACCTACTAGCCACGAGTTCTGAAATCAAAATCCGGAACGCCAGGATTGTAGAGCTCGAAAAGTAGTGCGAAATCAAGCTAAAAATCACCGAATTCTGAACTCGGAGTCAACGGATATTCATAAAACCGTTTACGTAAAGAAAACACATTTCGCGGCTAACTAGGTGAAACGAGACCAACTAGCCACGAGTTCTGAAATCAAAATCCAAAAAACCGGGATTGTAGAGTTCGAAAAGTAGTGCGAAATCAAGCTAAAAATCACCGAATTCAGAACTCGGAGTCAACGGATATTCATAAAACCGTTTACGTAAAGAAACCACATTTCGCGGCTAATTAGGTGAAACGAGACCTACTAGCCACGAGTTCTGAAATCAAAATCCGAAATCCGTGATTGTAGAGCTCGAAAAGTAGTGTGAAATCATGCTAAAAATCACCGAATTCTGAACTCGGAGTCAACGGATATTCATAAAACCGTTTACGTAAAGAAACCACATTTCGCGGCTAACTAGGTGAAACGAGACCTACTAGCCACGAGTACTGAAATCAAAATCCGAAACGCCAGGATTGTAGAGCTCGAAAAGTAGTGGGAAGTCAAGCTAAAATTCACCAAATTCAGAACTCGGAGTCAACGGATATTCATAAAACCGTTTACGTAAAGAAACCACATTTCGCGGCTAACTAGGTGAAACGAGACTTACTAGCCTCGAGTTCTGAAATCAAAATCCGAAACACCAGGATTGTAGAGCTCAAAAAGTAGTGCGAAATCAAGCTAAAAATCACCGAATTCAGAACTCGGAGTCAACGGATATTCATAAAACCGTTTACGTAAAGAAACCACATTTTGCGGCTAACTAGGTGAAATGAAACCTACTAGCCACGAGTTCTGAAATAAAAATCCGAAGCGCCAGGATTGTAGAGCTAGAAAAGTAGTGCGAAATCAAGCTAAATTTACCGAATTCAGAACTCGGAGTCAACAGATATTCATAAAACCGTTTACGTAAAGAAACCACATTTTGCGGCTAACTAGGTGAAACGAGACCTACTAGCCACGAGTTCTGAAATCAAAATCCGGAATGCCAGGATTGTAGAGCTCAAAAAGTAGTGCGAAATCAGGCTAAAAATCACCGAATTCAGAACTCGGAGTCAACGGATATTCATAAAACCGTTTACGTAAAGAAACCGCATTTCGCGGCTAACTAGGTGAAACGAGACCTACTAGCCACGAGTTCTGAAATAAAAATCCGAAAACCATGATTGTAGAGCTCGAAAAGTAGTGCGAAATCAAGCTAAAAATCACCGAATTCTGAACTCGGAGTCAACGGATATTCATAAAACCGTTTACGTAAAGAAAACACATTTCGCGGCTAACTAGGTGAAACGAGACCTACTAGCCACGAGTTCTGAAATCAAAATCCGGAACGCCAGGATTGTAGAGCTCGAAAAGTAGTGCGAAATCAAGCTAAAAATCACCGAATTCAGAACTTGGAGTCAACGGATATTCATAAAACCGTTTACGTAAAGAAACCATATTTCGCGGCTAAATAGGTGAAACGAGACCTACTAGACACGAGTTATGAAATCAAAATCCGAAAACCATGATTGTAGAGCTCGAAAAGTAGTGCGAAATCAAGCTAAAAATCACCGAATTCAGAACTTGGAGTGAAAAAATATTCATAAAACCGTTTACGTAAAGAAACCATATTTTGCGGCTAACTAGGTGAAACGAGACCTACTAGACACGAGTTATGAAATCAAAATCCGAAAACCATGATTGTAGAGCTCGAAAAGTAGTGCGAAATCAAGCTAAAAATCACCGAATTCAGAACTTGGAGTGAAAAAATATTCATAAAACCGTTTACGTAAAGAAACAACATTTTGCGGCTAACTAGTTGAAACGAGACCTACTAGCCACGAGTTCTGAAATAAAAATCCGAAACGCCAGGATTGTAGAGCTCGAAAAGTAGTGCGAAATCAAGCTAAAAATCACCGAATTCTGAACTCGGAGTCAACGGATATTCATAAAACCGTTTACGTAAAGAAAACACATTTCGCGGCTAACTAGGTGAAACGAGACCAACTAGCCACGAGTTCTGAAATCAAAATCCAAAAAACCGGGATTGTAGAGTTCGAAAAGTAGTGCGAAATCAAGCTAAAAATCACCGAATTCAGAACTCGGAGTCAACGGATATTCATAAAACCGTTTACGTAAAGAAACCACATTTCGCGGCTAATTAGGTGAAATGAGACCTACTAGCCACGAGTTCTGAAATCAAAATCCGAAATCCGTGATTGTAGAGCTCGAAAAGTAGTGTGAAATCATGCTAAAAATCACCGAATTCTGAACTCGGAGTCAACGGATATTCATAAAACCGTTTACGTAAAGAAACCACATTTCGCGGCTAACTAGGTGAAACGAGACCTACTAGCCACGAGTACTGAAATCAAAATCCGAAACGCCAGGATTGTAGAGCTCGAAAAGTAGTGGGAAGTCAAGCTAAAATTCACCAAATTCAGAACTCGGAGTCAACGGATATTCATAAAACCGTTTACGTAAAGAAACCACATTTCGCGGCTAACTAGGTGAAACGAGACTTACTAGCCTCGAGTTCTGAAATCAAAATCCGAAACACCAGGATTGTAGAGCTCAAAAAGTAGTGCGAAATCAAGCTAAAAATCACCGAATTCAGAACTCGGAGTCAACGGATATTCATAAAACCGTTTACGTAAAGAAACCACATTTTGCGGCTAACTAGGTGAAATGAAACCTACTAGCCACGAGTTCTGAAATAAAAATCCGAAGCGCCAGGATTGTAGAGCTAGAAAAGTAGTGCGAAATCAAGCTAAATTTACCGAATTCAGAACTCGGAGTCAACAGATATTCATAAAACCGTTTACGTAAAGAAACCACATTTTGCGGCTAACTAGGTGAAACGAGACCTACTAGCCACGAGTTCTGAAATCAAAATCCGGAATGCCAGGATTGTAGAGCTCAAAAAGTAGTGCGAAATCAGGCTAAAAATCACCGAATTCAGAACTCGGAGTCAACGGATATTCATAAAACCGTTTACGTAAAGAAACCGTATTTCGCGGCTAACTAGGTGAAACGAGACCTACTAGCCACGAGTTCTGAAATAAAAATCCGAAAACCATGATTGTAGAGCTCGAAAAGTAGTGCGAAATCAAGCTAAAAATCACCGAATTCTGAACTCGGAGTCAACGGATATTCATAAAACCGTTTACGTAAAGAAACCACATTTCGCGGCTAACTAGGTGAAACGAGACCTACTAGCCACGAGTTCTGAAATCAAAATCCGGAACGCCAGGATTGTAGAGCTCAAAAAGTAGTGCGAAATCAAGCTAAAAATCACCGAATTCAGAACTTGGAGTCAACGGATATTCATAAAACCGTTTACGTAAAGAAACCATATTTCGCGGCTAAATAGGTGAAACGAGACCTACTAGACACGAGTTCTGAAATCAAAATCCGAAAACCATGATTGTAGAGCTCGAAAAGTAGTGCGAAATCAAGCTAAAAATCACCGAATTCCGAACTTGGAATGAAAATATATTCATAAAACCGTTTACGTAAAGAAACCATATTTTGCGGCTAACTAGGTGAAACGAGACCTACTAGACACGAGTTATGAAATCAAAATCCGAAAACCATGATTGTAGAGCTCGAAAAGTAGTGCGAAATCAAGCTAAAAATCACCGAATTCAGAACTTGGAGTGAAAAAATATTCATAAAACCGTTTACGTAAAGAAACCACATTTTGCGGCTAACTAGTTGAAACGAGACCTACTAGCCACGAGTTCTGAAATAAAAATCCGAAACGCCAGGATTGTAGAGCTCAAAAAGTAGGGCGAAATCAAGCTAAAAATCACCGAATTCAGAACTCGGAGTCAACGGATATTCATAAAACCGTTTACGTAAAGAAACCATATTTCGCGGCTAACTAGGTGAAAGGATACCTACTAGACACGAGTTCTGAAATCAAAATCCGAAACACCAGGATTGTAGAGCTCGAAAAGTAGTGCGAAATCAAGCTAAAAATCACCGAATTCAGAACTCGGAGTCAACGGATATTCATAAAACCGTTTACGTAAAGAAACCACATTTCGCTGCTAAATAGGTGAAACGAGACCTACTAGCCACGAGTTCTGAAATCAAAATCCGGAACGCCAGGATTGTAGAGCTCGAAAAGTAGTGTGAAATCAAGCTAAAAATCACCGAATTCTGAACTCGGAGTCAACGGATATTCATAAAACCGTTTACGTAAAGAAACCACATTTCGCGGCTAACTAGGTGAAACGAGACCAACTAGCCACGAGTTCTGAAATCAAAATCCAGAAAACCAGGATTGTAGAGTTCGAAAAGTAGTGCGAAATCAAGCTAAAAATCACCGAATTCAGAACTCGGAGTCAACGGATATTCATAAAACCGTTTACGTAAAGAAACCACATTTCGCGGCTAATTAGGTGAAACGAGACCTACTAGCCACGAGTTCTGAAATCAAAATCCGAAATCCGTGATTGTAGAGCTCGAAAAGTAGTGTGAAATCATGCTAAAAATCACCGAATTCTGAACTCGGAGTCAACGGATATTCATAAAACCGTTTACGTAAAGAAACCACATTTCGCGGCTAACTAGGTGAAACGAGACCTACTAGCCACGAGTACTGAAATCAAAATCCGAAACGCCAGGATTGTAGAGCTCGAAAAGTAGTGGGAAGTCAAGCTAAAATTCACCAAATTCAGAACTCGGAGTCAACGGATATTCATAAAACCGTTTACGTAAAGAAACCACATTTCGCGGCTAACTAGGTGAAACGAGACTTACTAGCCTCGAGTTCTGAAATCAAAATCCGAAACACCAGGATTGTAGAGCTCAAAAAGTAGTGCGAAATCAAGCTAAAAATCACCGAATTCAGAACTCGGAGTCAACGGATATTCGTAAAACCGTTTACGTAAAGAAACCACATTTTGCGGCTAACTAGGTGAAATGAAACCTACTAGCCACGAGTTCTGAAATAAAAATCCGAAGCGCCAGGATTGTAGAGCTCGAAAAGTAGTGCGAAATCAAGCTAAATTTACCGAATTCAGAACTCGGAGTCAACAGATATTCATAAAACCGTTTACGTAAAGAAACCATATTTTGCGGCTAACTAGGTGAAACGAGACCTACTAGACACGAGTTCTGAAATCAAAATCCGAAAACCATGATTGTAGAGCTCGAAAAGTAGTGCGAAATCAAGCTAAAAATCACCGAATTCAGAACTTGGAGTGAAAAAATATTCATAAAACCGTTTACGTAAAGAAACCACATTTTGCGGCTAACTAGTTGAAACGAGACCTACTAGCCACGAGTTCTGAAATAAAAATCCGAAATTCCAGGATTGTAGAGCTCAAAAAGTAGGGCGAAATCAAGCTAAAAATCACCGAATTCAGAACTCGGAGTCAACGGATATTCATAAAACCGTTTACGTAAAGAAACCATATTTCGCGGCTAACTAGGTGAAAAGAGACCTACTAGACACGAGTTCTGAAATCAAAATCCGAAACACCAGGATTGTAGAGCTCGAAAAGTAGTGCGAAATCAAGCTAAAAATCACCGAATTCAGAACTCGGAGTCAACGGATATTCATAAAACCGTTTACGTAAAGAAACCATATTTCGTTGCTAAATAGGTGAAACGAGACCTACTAGCCACGAGTTCTGAAATCAAAATCCGGAACGCCAGGATTGTAGAGCTCGAAAAGTAGTGTGAAATCAAGCTAAAAATCACCGAATTCTGAACTCGGAGTCAACGGATATTCATAAAACCGTTTACGTAAAGAAACCACATTTCGCGGCTAACTAGGTGAAACGAGACCAACTAGCCACGAGTTCTGAAATCAAAATCCAGAAAACCAGGATTGTAGAGTTCGAAAAGTAGTGCGAAATCAAGCTAAAAATCACCGAATTCAGAACTCGGAGTCAACGGATATTCATAAAACCGTTTACGTAAAGAAACCACATTTCGCGGCTAATTAGGTGAAACGAGACCTACTAGCCACGAGTTCTGAAATCAAAATCCGAAAACCATGATTGTAGAGCTCGAAAAGTAGTGTGAAATCATGCTAAAAATCACCGAATTCTGAACTCGGAGTCAACGGATATTCATAAAACCGTTTACGTAAAGAAACCACATTTCGCGGCTAACTAGGTGAAACGAGACCTACTAGCCACGAGTACTGAAATCAAAAATCGAAACGCCAGGATTGTAGAGCTCGAAAAGTAGTGGGAAGTCAAGCTAAAATTCACCAAATTCAGAACTCGGAGTCAACGGATATTCATAAAACCGTTTACGTAAAGAAACCACATTTCGCGGCTAACTAGGTGAAACGAGACTTACTAGCCTCGAGTTCTGAAATCAAAATCCGAAACACCAGGATTGTAGAGCTCAAAAAGTAGTGCGAAATCAAGCTAAAAATCACCGAATTCAGAACTCGGAGTCAACGGATATTCATAAAACCGTTTACGTAAAGAAACCACATTTCGCGGCTAACTAGGTGAAATGAGACCTACTAGCCACGAGTTCTGAAATAAAAATCCGAAGCGCCAGGATTGTAGAGCTAGAAAAGTAGTGCGAAATCAAGCTAAAATTCACCGAATTCAGAACTCGGAGTCAACGGATATTCATAAAATCGTTTACGTAAAGAAACCACATTTTGCGGCTAACTAGGTGAAACGAGACCTACTAGCCACGAGTTCTGAAATCAAAATCCAGAACGCCAGGATTGTAGAGCTCGAAAAATAGTGCGAAATCAAGCTAAAAATCACCGAATTCTGAACTCGGAGTCAACGGATATTCATAAAACCGTTTACGTAAAGAAACCACATTTCGCGGCTAATTAGGTGAAACGAGACCTACTAGCCACGAGTTCTGAAATCAAAATCCGAAAACCATGATTGTAGAGCTCGAAAAGTAGTGTGAAATCATGCTAAAAATCACCGAATTCTGAACTCGGAGTCAACGGATATTCATAAAACCGTTTACGTAAAGAAACCATATTTCGCGGCTAACTAGGTGAAACGAGACCTACTAGACACGAGTTCTGAAATCAAAATCCAAAAACCATGATTGTAGAGCTCGAAAAGTGGTGCGAAATCAAGCTAAAAATCACCGAATTCCGAACTTGGAATGAAAATATATTCATAAAACCGTTTACGTAAAGAAATCATATTTTGCGGCTAACTAGGTGAAACGAGACCTACTAGACAAGAGTTCTGAAGTCAAAATCCGAAAACCATGATTGTAGAGCTCGAAAACTAGTGCGAAATCAAGCTAAAAATCACCGAATTCAGAACATGGAGTGAAAAGATATTCATAAAACCGTTTACGTAAAGAAACCACATTTTGCGGCTAACTAGGTGAAACGAGACCTACTAGCCACGAGTTCTGAAATAAAAATCCGAAACGCCAGGATTGTAGAGCTCAAAAAGTAGTGCGAAATCAAGCTAAAAATCACCGAATTCAGAACTCGGAGTCAACGGATATTCATAAAACTGTTTACGTAAAGAAACCATATTTCGCGGCTAACTAGGTGAAAAGAGACCTACTAGACACGAGTTCTGAAATCAAAATCCGAAACACCAGGATTGTAGAGCTCGAAAAGTAGTGCGAAATCAAGCTAAAAATCACCGAATTCAGAACTCGGAGTCAACGGATATTCATAAAACCGTTTACGTAAAGAAACCACATTTCGCTACTAAATAGGTGAAACGAGACCTACTAGCCACGAGTTCTGAAATCAAAATCCGGAACGCCAGGATTGTAGAGCTCGAAAAGTAGTGCGAAATCAAGCTAAAAATCACCGAATTCTGAACTCGGAGTCAACGGATATTCATAAAACCGTTTACGTAAAGAAACCACATTTCGCGGCTAACTAGGTGAAACGAGACCAACTAGCCACGAGTTCTGAAATCAAAATCCAAAAAACCAGGATTGTAGAGTTCGAAAAGTAGTGCGAAATCAAGCTAAAAATCACCGAATTCAAAACTCGGAGTCAACGGATATTCATAAAACCGTTTACGTAAAGAAACCACATTTCGCGGCTAATTAGGTGAAACGAGACCTACTAGCCACGAGTTCTGAAATCAAAATCCGAAAACCATGATTGTAGAGCTCGAAAAGTAGTGTGAAATCATGCTAAAAATCACCGAATTCTGAACTCGGAGTCAACGGATATTCATAAAACCGTTTACGTAAAGAAACCACATTTCGCGGCTAACTAGGTGAAACGAGACCTACTAGCCACGAGTTCTGAAATCAAAATCCAGAACTCCAGGATTGTAGAGCTCGAAAATTAGTGCGAAATCAAGCTAAAAATCACCGAATTCTGAACTCGGAGTCAACGGATATTCATAAAACCGTTTACGTAAAGAAACCACATTTCGCGGCTAACTAGGTGAAACGAGACCAACTAGCCACGAGTTCTGAAATCAAAATCCAAAACTCCAGGATTGTAGAGTTCGAAAAGTAGTGCAAAATCAAGCTAAAAATCACAGAATTCAGAACTCGGAGTCAACGGATACTCATAAAACGGTTTACGTAAAGAAACCACATTTCGCGGCTAATTAGGTGAAACGAGACCTACTAGCCACGAGTTCTGAAATCAAAATCCGAAAACCATGATTGTAGAGCTCGAAAAGTAGTGTGAAATCATGCTAAAAATCACCGAATTCTGAACTCGTAGTCAACGGATATTCATAAAACCGTTTACGTAAAGAAACCACATTTCGTGGCTAACTAGGTGAAACGAGACCTACTAGCCACGAGTTCTGAAATCAAAATCCGGAACGCCAGGATTGTAGAGCTCGAAAAGTAGTGCGAAATCAAGTTAAAAATCGCCGAATTCAGAACTCAGAGTCAACGGATATTCATAAAACCGTTTATGTAAAGAAACCACATTTCGCTGCTAAATAGGTGGAACGAGACCTACTAGCCACGAGTTCTGAAATCAAAATCCGAAACGCCAGGATTTTAGAGCTCGAAAAGTAGTGCGAAATCAAGCTAAAAATCACTGAATTCAGAACTCGGAGTCAACGGATATTCAAAAAACTGTTTACGTAAAGAAACCACATTTCGCGTCTAACTAGATGAAATGAGACCTACTAACCACGAGTTTTGAAATCAAAATCCAAAACGCCAGGATTGTAGAGCTCGAAAAGTAGTGGGAAATCAAGCTAAAAATCACCGAATTCAGAACTCGGAGTCAACGGATATTCATAAAACCGTTTACGTAAGGAAACCACATTTCGCGGCTAACTAGGTGAAACGAGACCTACTAGCCACGACTTCTGAAATCAAAATCCGGAACGCCAGGATTGTAGAGCTCGAAAAGTAGGGCGAAATCAAGCTAAAAATCACCGAATTCAGAACTCGGAGTCGACGGATATTCATAAAACCGTTTAAGTAAAGAAACCACATTTCACGGCTAACTAGGTGAAACGAGACCAACTAGCCACGAGTTCTGAAATCAAAATCCAAAACGCCAGGATTGTAGAGCTCGAAAAGTAGTGTGAAGTCAAGCTAAAAATCACCGAATTCAGAACTCGGAGTCAACGGATATTCATAAAACCGTTTACGTAAAGAAACCACATTTTGCGGCTAACTAGGTGAAACGAGACCTACTAGCCACGAGTTCTGAAATCAAAATCCGAAATGCCAGGATTGTAGAGCTCAAAAAGTGGTACGAAATCAAGCTAAAAATCACCGAATTCAGAAGTCGTAGTCAACGGATATTCATAAAACCGTTTACGTAAAGAAACCATATTTCGCGGCTAACTAGGTGAAACAAGACCTACTAGCCTCGAGTTCTGAAATCAAAATCCGAAACAATAGGATTGTAGAGCTCAAAAAGAAGTGCGAAATCAAGTTAAAATCACCGAATTCAGAACTCGGAGTCAACGGATATTCATAAAACCATTTACGTAAAGAAACCACATTTCGCGGCTAACTAGGTGAAATGAGACCTACTAGCCACGAGTTCTGAAATCAAAATCCGAAGCGCCAGGATTGTAGAGCTCGAAAAGTAGTGGGAAGTCAAGCTAAAATTCACCGAATTCAGAACTCGGAGTCAACAGATATTCATAAAACCGTTTACGTAAAGAAACCGCATTTCGAGGCTAACTAGGTGAAACGAGACCTACTAGCCACGAGTTCTGAAATAAAAATCCGAAATGCCAGGATTGTAGAGCTCAAAAAGTAGTGCGAAATCAAGCTAAAAATCTCCGAATTCAGAACTCGGAGTCAACGGATATTCATAAAACCGTTTACGTAAAGAAACCACATTTCGCGGCTAACTAGGTGAAATGAGACCAACTAGCCACGAGTTCTGAAATCAAAATTCGAAACGCCAGGATTGTAGAGCTCGAAAAGTAGTGCGAAATCAAGCTAAAAATCACCGAATTCAGAACTCGGAGTCAACGGATATTCATAAAACCGTTTACGTAAAGAAACCACATTTCGCGGCTAACTAGGTGAAACGAGACCTACTAGCCACGACTTCTGAAATCAAAATCCGGAACGCCAGGATTGTAGAGCTCGAAAAGTAGGGCGAAATCAAGCTAAAAATCACCGAATTCAGAACTCGGAGTCGACGGATATTCATAAAACCGTTTAAGTAAAGAAACCACATTTCACGGCTAACTAGGTGAAACGAGACCAACTAGCCACGAGTTCTGAAATCAAAATCCAAAACGCCAGGATTGTAGAGCTCGAAAAGTAGTGTGAAGTCAAGCTAAAAATCACCGAATTCAGAACTCAGAGTCAACGGATATTCATAAAACCGTTTACGTAAAGAAACCACATTTCACGGCTAACTAGGTGAAACGAGACCAACTAGCCACGAGTTCTGAAATCAAAATCCGGAACGCCAGGATTTTAGAGCTCGAAAAGTAGTGCGAAATCAAGCTAAAAATCACTGAATTCAGAACTCGGAGTCAACGGATATTCAAAAAACTGTTTACGTAAAGAAACCACATTTCGCGTCTAACTAGATGAAATGAGACCTACTAACCACGAGTTTTGAAATCAAAATCCAAAACGCCAGGATTGTAGAGCTCGAAAAGTAGTGGGAAATCAAGCTAAAAATCACCGAATTCAGAACTCGGAGTCAACGGATATTCATAAAACCGTTTACGTAAAGAAACCATATTTCGCGGCTAACTAGGTGAAACGAGACCTACTAGCCACGACTTCTGAAATCAAAATCCGGAACGCCAGGATTGTAGAGCTCGAAAAGTAGGGCGAAATCAAGCTAAAAATCACCGAATTCAGAACTCGGAGTCGACGGATATTCATAAAACCGTTTAAGTAAAGAAACCACATTTCACGGCTAACTAGGTGAAACGAGACCAACTAGCCACGAGTTCTGAAATCAAAATCCAAAACGCCAGGATTGTAGAGCTCGAAAAGTAGTGTGAAGTCAAGCTAAAAATCACCGAATTCAGAACTCGGAGTCAACGGATATTCATAAAACCGTTTACGTAAAGAAACCACATTTTGCGGCTAACTAGGTGAAACGAGACCTACTAGCCACGAGTTCTGAAATCAAAATCCGAAATGCCAGGATTGTAGAGCTCAAAAAGTGGTACGAAATCAAGCTAAAAATCACCGAATTCAGAAGTCGTAGTCAACGGATATTCATAAAACCGTTTACGTAAAGAAACCATATTTCGCGGCTAACTAGGTGAAACAAGACCTACTAGCCTCGAGTTCTGAAATCAAAATCCGAAACAATAGGATTGTAGAGCTCAAAAAGAAGTGCGAAATCAAGTTAAAATCACCGAATTCAGAACTCGGAGTCAGCGGATATTCATAAAACCATTTACGTAAAGAAACCACATTTCGCGGCTAACTAGGTGAAATGAGACCTACTAGCCACGAGTTCTGAAATCAAAATCCGAAGCGCCAGGATTGTAGAGCTCGAAAAGTAGTGGGAAGTCAAGCTAAAATTCACCGAATTCAGAACTCGGAGTCAACAGATATTCATAAAACCGTTTACGTAAAGAAACCGCATTTCGAGGCTAACTAGGTGAAACGAGACCTACTAGCCACGAGTTCTGAAATAAAAATCCGAAATGCCAGGATTGTAGAGCTCAAAAAGTAGTGCGAAATCATGCTAAAAATCTCCGAATTCAGAACTCGGAGTCAACGGATATTCATAAAACCGTTTACGTAAAGAAACCACATTTCGCGGCTAACTAGGTGAAATGAGACCAACTAGCCACGAGTTCTGAAATCAAAATTCGAAACGCCAGGATTGTAGAGCTCGAAAAGTAGTGCGAAATCAAGCTAAAAATCACCGAATTCAGAACTCGGAGTCAACGGATATTCATAAAACCGTTTACGTAAAGAAACCACATTTCGCGGCTAACTAGGTGAAACGAGACCTACTAGCCACGACTTCTGAAATCAAAATCCGGAACGCCAGGATTGTAGAGCTCGAAAAGTAGGGCGAAATCAAGCTAAAAATCACCGAATTCAGAACTCGGAGTCGACGGATATTCATAAAACCGTTTAAGTAAAGAAACCACATTTCACGGCTAACTAGGTGAAACGAGACCAACTAGCCACGAGTTCTGAAATCAAAATCCAAAACGCCAGGATTGTAGAGCTCGAAAAGTAGTGTGAAGTCAAGCTAAAAATCACCGAATTCAGAACTCAGAGTCAACGGATATTCATAAAACCGTTTACGTAAAGAAACCATATTTCGCGGCTAACTAGGTGAAACGAGACCTACTAGCCACGAGTTCTGAAATCAAAATCCGAAATGCCAGGATTGTAGAGCTCAAAAAGTAGTACGAAATCAAGCTAAAAATCACCGAATTCAGAACTCGTAGTCAACGGATATTCATAAAACCGTTTACGTAAAGAAACCATATTTCGCGGCTAACTAGGTGAAACAAGACCTACTAGCCTCGAGTTCTGAAATCAAAATCCGAAACAATAGGATTGTAGAGCTCAAAAAGAAGTGCGAAATCAAGTTAAAATCACCGAATTCAGAACTCGGAGTCAACGGATATTCATAAAACCATTTACGTAAAGAAACCACATTTCGCGGCTAACTAGGTGAAATGAGACCTACTAGCCACGAGTTCTGAAATCAAAATCCGAAGCGCCAGGATTGTAGAGCTCGAAAAGTAGTGGGAAGTCAAGCTAAAATCCACCGAATTCAGAACTCGGAGTCAACAGATATTCATAAAACCGTTTACGTAAAGAAACCGCATTTCGAGGCTAACTAGGTGAAACGAGACCTACTAGCCACGAGTTCTGAAATAAAAATCCGAAATGCCAGGATTGTAGAGCTCAAAAATTAGTGCGAAATCAAGCTAAAAATCTCCGAATTCAGAACTCGGAGTCAACGGATATTCATAAAACCGTTTACGTAAAGAAACCACATTTCGCGGCTAACTAGGTGAAACGAGACCAACTAGCCACGAGTTCTGAAATCAAAATCCGAATTGCCAGGATTGTAGAGCTCGAAAAGTAGTGCGAAATCAAGCTAAAAATCACCGAATTCAGAACTCGGAGTCAACGGATATTCATAAAACCGTTTACGTAAAGAAACCACATTTCGCGGCTAACTAGGGGAAACGAGACCTACTAGCCACGAGTACTGAAATCAAAATCCGAAAAGCCAGGATTGTAGAGCTCGAAAAGTAGTGCGAAGTCAAGCTAAAAATCAACGAATTCAGAACTCGGAGTCAAGGGATATTCATAAAACCGTTTACGTAAAGAAACCACATTTCGCGGCTAACTAGGTGAAACGAGACCTACTAGCCACGAGTACTGAAATCAAAATCCGAAACACCAGGATTGTAGAACTCGAAAAGTAGTGGGAAGTCAAGCAAAAATTCACCGAATTCAGAACTCGGAGTCAACGGATATTCATAAAACCGTTTACGTAAAGAAACCACATTTCGCGGCTAACTAGGTGAAACGAGACCTACTAGCCACGAGTTCTGAAATAAATATCCGAAATTCCAGGATTGTAGAGCTCAAAAAGTAATGCAAAATCAAGCTAAAAATCTCCGAATTCAGAACTCGGAGTCAACGGATATTCATAAAACCGTTTACGTAAAGAAACCACATTTCGCGGCTAACTAGGTGAAACGAGACTAACTAGCCACGAGTTCTGAATTCAAAATCCAAGATGTCAGGATTGTAGAGCTCGAAAAGTAGTGCGAAATAAAGCTAAAAATCACCGAATTCAGAACTCGGAGTCAACGGATATTCAAAAAACCGTTTACGTAAAGAAACAACATTTCGCGTCTAACTCGGTGAAACGATACCTACTAGCCACGAGTTCTTAAATCAAAATCCGAAATGCGAGGATTGTAGAGCTCGAAAAGTAGTGCGAAATCAAGCTAAAATTCACTGAATTCAGAACTCGGAGTCAACGGATAATCATAAAACCGTTTACTTAAAGAAACCATATTTCGCGGCTAACTAGGTGAAACGAGACCTACTAGACACGAGTTCTGAAATCAAAATCCGAAAACGATGATTGTAGAGCTCGAAAAGTAGTGCGAAATCAAGCTAAAAATCACCGAATTCAGAACTTGGAGTGAAAAGATATTCATAAAACCGTTTACGTAAAGAAACCACATTTTGCGCCTAACTAGGTGAAACGAGACCTACTAGCCACGAGTTCTGAAATCAAAATCCGAAACGCGAGGATTGTAGAGCTCGAAAAGTAGTGGGAAATCAAGCTAAAAATCACCGAATTCAGAACTCGGAGTCAACGGATATTCATAAAATCGTTTACGTAAAGAAACCACATTTCGCGGCTAACTAGGTGAAACGAGACCTACTAGCCACGAGTTCTGAAATCAAAATCCGAAATGCCAGGATTGTAGAGCTCAAAAAGTAGTACGAAATCAAGCTAAAAATCACCGAATTCAGAACTCGTAGTCAACGGATATTCATAAAACCGTTTACGTAAAGAAACCGCATTTCGCGGCTAACTAGGTGAAACGAGACCTACTAGCCACGAGTTCTGAAATAAAAATCCGAAATTCCAGGATTGTAGAGCTCAAAAAGTAGTGCGAAATCAAGCTAAAAATCTCCGAATTCAGAACTCGGAGTCAACGGATATTCATAAAACCGTTTACGTAAAGAAACCACATTTCGCGGCTAACTAGGTGAAACGAGACCTACTAGCCACGAGTTCTGAAATCAAAATCCGAAATGCCAGGATTGTAGAGCTCAAAAAGTAGTACGAAATCAAGCTAAAAATCACCGAATTCAGAACTCGTAGTCAACGGATATTCATAAAACCGTTTACGTAAAGAAACCATATTTCGCGGCTAACTAGGTGAAACAAGACCTACTAGCCTCGAGTTCTGAAATCAAAATCCGAAACAATAGGATTGTAGAGCTCAAAAAGAAGTGCGAAATCAAGTTAAAATCACCGAATTCAGAACTCGGAGTCAACGGATATTCATAAAACCATTTACGTAAAGAAACCACATTTCGCGGCTAACTAGGTGAAATGAGACCTACTAGCCACGAGTTCTGAAATCAAAATCCGAAGCGCCAGGATTGTAGAGCTCGAAAAGTAGTGGGAAGTCAAGCTAAAATCCACCGAATTCAGAACTCGGAGTCAACAGATATTCATAAAACCGTTTACGTAAAGAAACCGCATTTCGAGGCTAACTAGGTGAAACGAGACCTACTAGCCACGAGTTCTGAAATAAAAATCCGAAATGCCAGGATTGTAGAGCTCAAAAATTAGTGCGAAATCAAGCTAAAAATCTCCGAATTCAGAACTCGGAGTCAACGGATATTCATAAAACCGTTTACGTAAAGAAACCACATTTCGCGGCTAACTAGGTGAAACGAGACCAACTAGCCACGAGTTCTGAAATCAAAATCCGAATTGCCAGGATTGTAGAGCTCGAAAAGTAGTGCGAAATCAAGCTAAAAATCACCGAATTCAGAACTCGGAGTCAACGGATATTCATAAAACCGTTTACGTAAAGAAACCACATTTCGCGGCTAACTAGGGGAAACGAGACCTACTAGCCACGAGTACTGAAATCAAAATCCGAAAAGCCAGGATTGTAGAGCTCGAAAAGTAGTGCGAAGTCAAGCTAAAAATCAACGAATTCAGAACTCGGAGTCAAGGGATATTCATAAAACCGTTTACGTAAAGAAACCACATTTCGCGGCTAACTAGGTGAAACGAGACCTACTAGCCACGAGTACTGAAATCAAAATCCGAAACACCAGGATTGTAGAACTCGAAAAGTAGTGGGAAGTCAAGCAAAAATTCACCGAATTCAGAACTCGGAGTCAACGGATATTCATAAAACCGTTTACGTAAAGAAACCACATTTCGCGGCTAACTAGGTGAAACGAGACCTACTAGCCACGAGTTCTGAAATAAATATCCGAAATTCCAGGATTGTAGAGCTCAAAAAGTAATGCAAAATCAAGCTAAAAATCTCCGAATTCAGAACTCGGAGTCAACGGATATTCATAAAACCGTTTACGTAAAGAAACCACATTTCGCGGCTAACTAGGTGAAACGAGACTAACTAGCCACGAGTTCTGAATTCAAAATCCAAGATGCCAGGATTGTAGAGCTCGAAAAGTAGTGCGAAATAAAGCTAAAAATCACCGAATTCAGAACTCGGAGTCAACGGATATTCAAAAAACCGTTTACGTAAAGAAACAACATTTCGCGTCTAACTCGGTGAAATGATACCTACTAGCCACGAGTTCTTAAATCAAAATCCGAAATGCGAGGATTGTAGAGCTCGAAAAGTAGTGCGAAATCAAGCTAAAATTCACTGAATTCAGAACTCGGAGTCAACGGATAATCATAAAACCGTTTACTTAAAGAAACCATATTTCGCGGCTAACTAGGTGAAACGAGACCTACTAGACACGAGTTCTGAAATCAAAATCCGAAAACGATGATTGTAGAGCTCGAAAAGTAGTGCGAAATCAAGCTAAAAATCACCGAATTCAGAACTTGGAGTGAAAAGATATTCATAAAACCGTTTACGTAAAGAAACCACATTTTGCGCCTAACTAGGTGAAACGAGACCTACTAGCCACGAGTTCTGAAATCAAAATCCGAAACGCGAGGATTGTAGAGCTCGAAAAGTAGTGGGAAATCAAGCTAAAAATCACCGAATTCAGAACTCGGAGTCAACGGATATTCATAAAATCGTTTACGTAAAGAAACCACATTTCGCGGCTAACTAGGTGAAACGAGACCTACTAGCCACGAGTTCTGAAATCAAAATCCGAAATGCCAGGATTGTAGAGCTCAAAAAGTAGTACGAAATCAAGCTAAAAATCACCGAATTCAGAACTCGTAGTCAACGGATATTCATAAAACCGTTTACGTAAAGAAACCGCATTTCGCGGCTAACTAGGTGAAACGAGACCTACTAGCCACGAGTTCTGAAATAAAAATCCGAAATTCCAGGATTGTAGAGCTCAAAAAGTAGTGCGAAATCAAGCTAAAAATCTCCGAATTCAGAACTCGGAGTCAACGGATATTCATAAAACCGTTTACGTAAAGAAACCACATTCGCGGCTAACTAGGTGAAACGAGACCTACTAGCCACGAGTTCTAAAATCAAAATCCGAAACGCCAGGATTGTAGAGCTCAAAAAGTAGTGCGAAATCAAGCTAAAAATCACCGAATTCAGAACTCGGAGTCAACGGATATTCATAAAATCGTTTACGTAAAGAAACCACATTTCGCGGCTAACTAGGGGAAACGAGACCTACTAGCCACGAGTACTGAAATCAAAATCCGAAACGCCAGGATTGTAGAGCTCGAAAAGTAGTGCGAAGTCAAGCTAAAAATCACCGAATTCAGAACTCGGAGTCAACGGATATTCATAAAACCGTTTACGTAAAGAAACCACATTTCGCGGCTAACTAGGGGAAACGAGACCTACTAGCCACGAGTACCGAAATCAAAATCCGAAAAGCCAGGATTGTAGAGCTCGAAAAGTAGTGCGAAGTCAAGCTAAAAATCAACGAATTCAGAACTCGGAGTCAAGGGATATTCATAAAACCGTTTACGTAAAGAAACCACATTTCGCGGCTAACTAGGTGAAACGAGACCTACTAGCCACGAGTACTGAAATAAAAATCCGAAACACCAGGATTGTAGAACTCGAAAAGTAGTGGGAAGTCAAGCAAAAATTCACCGAATTCAGAACTCGGAGTCAACGGATATTCATAAAACCGTTTACGTAAAGAAACCACATTTCGCGGCTAACTAGGTGAAACGAGACCTACTAGCCACGTGTTCTGAAATAAAAATCCGAAATTCCAGGATTGTAGAGCTCAAAAAGTAGTGCAAAATCAAGCTAAAAATCTCCGAATTCAGAACTCGGAGTCAACGGATATTCATAAAACCGTTTACGTAAAGAAACCACATTTCGCGGCTAACTAGGTGAAACGAGACTAACTAGCCACGAGTTCTGAATTCAAAATCCAAGATGCCAGGATTGTAGAGCTCGAAAAGTAGTGCGAAATAAAGCTAAAAATCACCGAATTCAGAACTCGGAGTCAACGGATATTCAAAAAACCGTTTACGTAAAGAAACAACATTTCGCGTCTAACTCGGTGAAACGATAACTACTAGCCACGAGTTCTTAAATCAAAATCCGAAATGCGAGGATTGTAGAGCTCGAAAAGTAGTGCGAAATCAAGCTAAAATTCACTGAATTCAGAACTCGGAGTCAACGGATAATCATAAAACCGTTTACTTAAAGAAACCATATTTCGCGGCTAACTAGGTGAAACGAGACCTACTAGACACGAGTTCTGAAATCAAAATCCGAAAACGATGATTGTAGAGCTCGAAAAGTAGTGCGAAATCAAGCTAAAAATCACCGAATTCAGAACTTGGAGTGAAAAGATATTCATAAAACCGTTTACGTAAAGAAACCACATTTTGCGCCTAACTAGGTGAAACGAGACCTACTAGCCACGAGTTCTGAAATCAAAATCCGAAACGCGAGGATTGTAGAGCTCGAAAAGTAGTGGGAAATCAAGCTAAAAATCACCGAATTCAGAACTCGGAGTCAACGGATATTCATAAAACCGTTTACGTAAAGAAACCACATTTCGCGGCTAACTAGGTGAAACGAGACCTACTAGCCACGAGTTCTGAAATCAAAATCCGAAATGCCAGGATTGTAGAGCTCAAAAAGTAGTACGAAATCAAGCTAAAAATCACCGAATTCAGAACTCGTAGTCAACGGATATTCATAAAACCGTTTACGTAAAGAAACCGCATTTCGCGGCTAACTAGGTGAAACGAGACCTACTAGCCACGAGTTCCGAAATAAAAATCCGAAATTCCAGGATTGTAGAGCTCAAAAAGTAGTGCGAAATCAAGCTAAAAATCTCCGAATTCAGAACTCGGAGTCAACGGATATTCATAAAACCGTTTACGTAAAGAAACCACATTTCGCGGCTAACTAGGTGAAACGAGACCTACTGGCCACGAGTTCTGAAATCAAAATCCGAAATGCCAGGATTGTAGAGCTCAAAAAGTAGTGCGAAATCAAGCTAAAAATCACCGAATTCAGAACTCGTAGTCAACGGATATTCATAAAACCGTTTACGTAAAGAAACCGCATTTCGCGGCTAACTAGGTGAAACGAGACCTACTAGCCACGAGTTCTGAAATAAAAATCCGAAATTCCAGGATTGTAGAGCTCAAAAAGTAGTGCGAAATCAAGCTAAAAATATCCGAATTAAGAACTCGGAGTCAACGGATATTCATAAAACCGTTTACGTAAAGAAACCACATTTCGCGGCTAACTAGGTGAAACGAGACCTACTAGCCACGAGTTCTGAAATCAAAATCCGAAACGCCAGGATTGTAGAGCTCGAAAAGTAGTGCGAAATCAAGCTAAAAATCACCGAATTCAGAACTCGGAGTCAACGGATATTCATAAAATCGTTTACGTAAAGAAACCACATTTCGCGGCTAACTAGGGGAAACGAGACCTACTAGCCACGAGTACTGAAATCAAAATCCGAAACGCCAGGATTGTAGAGCTCGAAAAGTAGTGCGAAGTCAAGCTAAAAATCACCGAATTCAGAACTCGGAGTCAACAGATATTCATAAAACCGTTTACGTAAAGAAACCGCATTTCGCGGCTAACTAGGTGAAACGAGACCTACTAGCCACGAGTTCTGAAATAAAAATCCGAAATGCCAGGATTGTAGAGCTCAAAAAGTAGTGCGAAATCAAGCTAAAAATCTCCGAATTCAGAACTCGGAGTCAACGGATATTCATAAAACCGTTTACGTAAAGAAACCACATTTCGCGGCTAACTAGGTGAAACGAGACCAACTAGCCACGAGTTCTGAAATCAAAATCCGAAACAACAGGATTGTAGAGCTCGAAAAGTAGTGCGAAATCAAGCAAAAAATCACCGAATTCAGAACTCGGAGTCAACGGATATTCATAAAACCGTTTACGTAAAGAAACCACATTTCGCGGCTAACTAGGTGAAACGAGACCTACTGGCCACGAGTTCTGAAATCAAAATCCGAAATGCCAGGATTGTAGAGCTCAAAAAGTAGTGCGAAATCAAGCTAAAAATCACCGAATTCAGAACTCGTAGTCAACGGATATTCATAAAACCGTTTACGTAAAGAAACCGCATTTCGCGGCTAACTAGGTGAAACGAGACCTACTAGCCACGAGTTCTGAAATAAAAATCCGAAATTCCAGGATTGTAGAGCTCAAAAAGTAGTGCGAAATCAAGCTAAAAATATCCGAATTAAGAACTCGGAGTCAACGGATATTCATAAAACCGTTTACGTAAAGAAACCACATTTCGCGGCTAACTAGGTGAAACGAGACCTACTAGCCACGAGTTCTGAAATCAAAATCCGAAACGCCAGGATTGTAGAGCTCGAAAAGTAGTGCGAAATCAAGCTAAAAATCACCGAATTCAGAACTCGGAGTCAACGGATATTCATAAAATCGTTTACGTAAAGAAACCACATTTCGCGGCTAACTAGGGGAAACGAGACCTACTAGCCACGAGTACTGAAATCAAAATCCGAAACGCCAGGATTGTAGAGCTCGAAAAGTAGTGCGAAGTCAAGCTAAAAATCACCGAATTCAGAACTCGGAGTCAACAGATATTCATAAAACCGTTTACGTAAAGAAACCGCATTTCGCGGCTAACTAGGTGAAACGAGACCTACTAGCCACGAGTTCTGAAATAAAAATCCGAAATGCCAGGATTGTAGAGCTCAAAAAGTAGTGCGAAATCAAGCTAAAAATCTCCGAATTCAGAACTCGGAGTCAACGGATATTCATAAAACCGTTTACGTAAAGAAACCACATTTCGCGGCTAACTAGGTGAAACGAGACCAACTAGCCACGAGTTCTGAAATCAAAATCCGAAACAACAGGATTGTAGAGCTCGAAAAGTAGTGCCAAATCAAGCAAAAAATCACCGAATTCAGAACTCGGAGTCAACGGATATTCATAAAACCGTTTACGTAAAGAAACCACATTTCGCGGCTAACTAGGGGAAACGAGACCTACTAGCCACGAGTACTGAAATCAAAATCCGAAACGCCAGAATTGTAGAGCTCGAAAAGTAGTGCGAAGTCAAGCTAAAAATCACTGAATTCAGAACTCGGAGTCAACGAATATTCATAAAACCGTTTACGTAAAGAAACCACATTTCGCGGCTAACTAGGTGAAACGAGACCAACTAGCCACGAGTACTGAAATCAAAATCCGAAACTCCAGGATTGTAGAGCTCGAAAAGTAGTGGGAAGTCAAGCTAAAATTCACCGAATTCAGAACTCGGAGTCAACGGATATTCATAAAACCGTTTACGTAAAGAGACCACATTTCGCGGCTAACTAGGTGAAACGAGACCTACTAGCCACGAGTTCTGAAATAAAAATCCGAAATTCCAGGATTGTAGAGCTCAAAAAGTAGTGCGAAATCAAGCTAAAAATCTCCGAATTCAGAAGTCGGAGTCAACGGATTTTCATAAAACCGTTTACGTAAAGACACCACATTTCGCGGCTTACTAGGTGAAACAAGACCTACTAGCCACGAGTTCTGAAATCAAAGTTCGAAACACCAGGATTGTAGAGCTCAAAAAGTAGTGTGAAATCAAGCTAAAAATCATCGAATTCAGAACTCGGAGTCAACGGATATTCATAAAACCGTTTACGTAAAGAAAACACATTTCGCGGCTAACTAGGTGAAACGAGACCTACTAGCCACGAGTTCTGAAATCAAAATCCGAAATGCCAGGATTGTAGAGCTCGAAAAGTAGTGCGAAATCAAGCTAAAAATCTACGAATTCAGAACTCGGAGTCAACGGATATTCATAAAACCGTTTAAGTAAAGTAACCATATTTCGCGGCTAACTAGGTGAAACGAGACCAACTAGCCACGAGTTCTGAAATCAAAATCCGAAACCCCAGGATTGTAGAGCTCGAAAAGTAGTGCGAAATCAAGCTAAAAATCACCGAATTCAGAACTCGGAGTCAACGGATATTCATAAAACCGTTTACGTAAAGAAACCACATTTCGCGGCTAACTAGGTGAAACGAGACCAACTAGCCACGAGTTCTGAAATCAAAATCCGAAACGCCAGGATTGTAGAGCTCGAAAAGTAGTGCGAAATCAAGCTAAAAATCACCGAATTCAGAACTCGGAGTCAACGGATATTCATAAAACCGTTTACGTAAAGAAACCACATTTCGCGGCTAACTAGGTGAAACGAGACCTACTAGCCACGACTTCTGAAATCAAAATCCGGAACGCCAGGATTGTAGAGCTCGAACAGTAGGGCGAAATCAAGCTAAAAATCACCGAATTCAGAACTCGGAGTCGACGGATATTCATAAAACCGTTTAAGTAAAGAAACCACATTTCACGGCTAACTAGGTGAAACGAGACCAACTAGCCACGAGTTCTGAAATCAAAATCTAAAACGCCAGGATTGTAGAGCTCGAAAAGTAGTGTGAAGTCAAGCTAAAAATCACCGAATTCAGAACTCGGAGTCAACGGATATTCATAAAACCGTTTACGTAAAGAAACCACATTTCGCGGCTAACTAGGTGAAACGAGACCTACTAGCCACGAGTTCTGAAATCAAAATCCGAAATGCCAGGATTGTAGAGCTCAAAAAGTAGTACGAAATCAAGCTAAAAATCACCGAATTCAGAACTCGTAGTCAACGGATATTCATAAAACCGTTTACGTAAAGAAACCATATTTCGCGGCTAACTAGGTGAAACAAGACCTACTAGCCTCGAGTTCTGAAATCAAAATCCGAAACAATAGGATTGTAGAGCTCAAAAAGAAGTGCGAAATCAAGTTAAAATCACCGAATTCAGAACTCGGAGTCAACGGATATTCATAAAACCATTTACGTAAAGAAACCACATTTCGCGGCTAACTAGGTGAAATGAGACCTACTAGCCACGAGTTCTGAAATCAAAATCCGAAACCCCAGGATTGTAGAGCTCGAAAAGTAGTGGGAAGTCAAGCTAAAATTCACCGAATTCAGAACTCGGAGTCAACGGATATTCATAAAACCGTTTACGTAAAGAAACCACATTTCGCGGCTAACTAGGTGAAACGAGACCTACTAGCCACGACTTCTGAAATCAAAATCCGGAACGCCAGGATTGTAGAGCTCGAAAAGTAGGGGGAGGTCAAGCTAAAATTCACCGAATTCAGAACTCGGAGTCAACAGATATTCATAAAACCGTTTACGTAAAGAAACCGCATTTCGAGGCTAACTAGGTGAAACGAGACCTACTAGCCACGAGTTCTGAAATAAAAATCCGAAATGCCAGGATTGTAGAGCTCAAAAATTAGTGCGAAATCAAGCTAAAAATCTCCGAATTCAGAACTCGGAGTCAACGGATATTCATAAAACCGTTTACGTAAAGAAACCACATTTCGCGGCTAACTAGGTGAAACGAGACCAACTAGCCACGAGTTCTGAAATCAAAATCCGAAATGCCAGGATTGTAGAGCTCGAAAAGTAGTGCGAAATCAAGCTAAAAATCACCGAATTCAGAACTCGGAGTCAACGGATATTCATAAAACCGTTTACGTAAAGAAACCACATTTCGCGGCTAACTAGGGGAAACGAGACCTACTAGCCACGAGTACTGAAATCAAAATCCGAAAAGCCAGGATTGTAGAGCTCGAAAAGTAGTGCGAAGTCAAGCTAAAAATCAACGAATTCAGAACTCGGAGTCAAGGGATATTCATAAAACCGTTTACGTAAAGAAACCACATTTCGCGGCTAACTAGGTGAAACGAGACCTACTAGCCACGAGTACTGAAATCAAAATCCGAAACACCAGGATTGTAGAACTCGAAAAGTAGTGGGAAGTCAAGCAAAAATTCACCGAATTCAGAACTCGGAGTCAACGGATATTCATAAAACCGTTTACGTAAAGAAACCACATTTCGCGGCTAACTAGGTGAAACGAGACCTACTAGCCACGAGTTCTGAAATAAAAATCCGAAATTCCAGGATTGTAGAGCTCAAAAAGTAGTGCAAAATCAAGCTAAAAATCTCCGAATTCAGAACTCGGAGTCAACGGATATTCATAAAACCGTTTACGTAAAGAAACCACATTTCGCGGCTAACTAGGTGAAACGAGACTAACTAGCCACGAGTTCTGAATTCAAAATCCAAGATGCCAGGATTGTAGAGCTCGAAAAGTAGTGCGAAATAAAGCTAAAAATCACCGAATTCAGAACTCGGAGTCAACGGATATTCAAAAAACCGTTTACGTAAAGAAACAACATTTCGCGTCTAACTCGGTGAAACGATACCTACTAGCCACGAGTTCTTAAATCAAAATCCGAAATGCGAGGATTGTAGAGCTCGAAAAGTAGTGCGAAATCAAGCTAAAATTCACTGAATTCAGAACTCGGAGTCAACGGATAATCATAAAACCGTTTACTTAAAGAAACCATATTTCGCGGCTAACTAGGTGAAACGAGACCTACTAGACACGAGTTCTGAAATCAAAATCCGAAAACGATGATTGTAGAGCTCGAAAAGTAGTGCGAAATCAAGCTAAAAATCACCGAATTCAGAACTTGGAGTGAAAAGATATTCATAAAACCGTTTACGTAAAGAAACCACATTTTGCGCCTAACTAGGTGAAACGAGACCTACTAGCCACGAGTTCTGAAATCAAAATCCGAAACGCGAGGATTGTAGAGCTCGAAAAGTAGTGGGAAATCAAGCTAAAAATCTCCGAATTCAGAACTCGGAGTCAACGGATATTCATAAAACTGTTTACGTAAAGAAACCACATTTCGCGGCTAACTAGGTGAAACGAGACCTACTAGCCACGAGTTCTGAAATCAAAATCCGAAACGCCAGGATTGTAGAGCTCAAAAAGTAGTGCGAAATCAAGCTAAAAATCACCGAATTCAGAACTCGGAGTCAACGGATATTCATAAAATCGTTTACGTAAAGAAACCACATTTCGCGGCTAACTAGGGGAAACGAGACCTACTAGCCACGAGTACTGAAATCAAAATCCGAAACGCCAGGATTGTAGAGCTCGAAAAGTAGTGCGAAGTCAAGCTAAAAATCACCGAATTCAGAACTCGGAGTCAACGGATATTCATAAAACCGTTTACGTAAAGAAACCACATTTCGCGGATAACTAGGGGAAACGAGACCTACTAGCCGCGAGTACTGAAATCACAATCCGAAAAGCCAGGATTGTAGAGCTCGAAAAGTAGTGCGAAGTCAAGCTAAAAATCAACGAATTCAGAACTCGGAGTCAAGGGATATTCATAAAACCGTTTACGTAAAGAAACCACATTTCGCGGCT
The DNA here is from genome assembly GCA_963580455.1 of Euonymus europaeus. Lineage (NCBI taxonomy): Eukaryota > Viridiplantae > Streptophyta > Magnoliopsida > Celastrales > Celastraceae > Euonymus > Euonymus europaeus. The sequence goes on along the minus strand of OY756966.1, from coordinate 26,252,640 downwards.
AACTAGGTGAAACGAGACCTACTAGCCACGAGTACTGAAATCAAAATCCGAAACACCAGGATTGTAGAACTCGAAAAGTAGTGGGAAGTCAAGCAAAAATTCACCGAATTCAGAACTCGGAGTCAACGGATATTCATAAAACCGTTTACGTAAAGAAACCACATTTCGCGGCTAACTAGGTGAAACGAGACCTACTAGCCACGAGTTCTGAAATAAAAATCCGAAATTCCAGGATTGTAGAGCTCAAAAAGTAGTGCAAAATCAAGCTAAAAATCTCCGAATTCAGAACTCGGAGTCAACGGATATTCATAAAACCGTTTACGTAAAGAAACCACATTTCGCGGCTAACTAGGTGAAACGAGACTAACTAGCCACGAGTTCTGAATTCAAAATCCAAGATGCCAGGATTGTAGAGCTCGAAAAGTAGTGCGAAATAAAGCTAAAAATCACCGAATTCAGAACTCGGAGTCAACGGATATTCAAAAAACCGTTTACGTAAAGAAACAACATTTCGCGTCTAACTCGGTGAAACGATACCTACTAGCCACGAGTTCTTAAATCAAAATCCGAAATGCGAGGATTGTAGAGCTCGAAAAGTAGTGCGAAATCAAGCTAAAATTCACTGAATTCAGAACTCGGAGTCAACGGATAATCATAAAACCGTTTACTTAAAGAAACCATATTTCGCGGCTAACTAGGTGAAACAAGACCTACTAGACACGAGTTCTGAAATCAAAATCCGAAAACGATGATTGTAGAGCTCGAAAAGTAGTGCGAAATCAAGCTAAAAATCACCGAATTCAGAACTTGGAGTGAAAAGATATTCATAAAACCGTTTACGTAAAGAAACCACATTTTGCGCCTAACTAGGTGAAACGAGACCTACTAGCCACGAGTTCTGAAATCAAAATCCGAAACGCGAGGATTGTAGAGCTCGAAAAGTAGTGGGAAATCAAGCTAAAAATCACCGAATTCAGAACTCGGAGTCAACGGATATTCATAAAACCGTTTACGTAAAGAAACCACATTTCGCGGCTAACTAGGTGAAACGAGACCTACTAGCCACGAGTTCTGAAATCAAAATCCGAAATGCCAGGATTGTAGAGCTCAAAAAGTAGTACGAAATCAAGCTAAAAATCACCGAATTCAGAACTCGTAGTCAACGGATATTCATAAAACCGTTTACGTAAAGAAACCGCATTTCGCGGCTAACTAGGTGAAACGAGACCTACTAGCCACGAGTTCCGAAATAAAAATCCGAAATTCCAGGATTGTAGAGCTCAAAAAGTAGTGCGAAATCAAGCTAAAAATCTCCGAATTCAGAACTCGGAGTCAACGGATATTCATAAAACCGTTTACGTAAAGAAACCACATTTCGCGGCTAACTAGGTGAAACGAGACCTACTAGCCACGACTTCTGAAATCAAAATCCGAAATGCCAGGATTGTAGAGCTCAAAAAGTAGTGCGAAATCAAGCTAAAAATCACCGAATTCAGAACTCGTAGTCAACGGATATTCATAAAACCGTTTACGTAAAGAAACCGCATTTCGCGGCTAACTAGGTGAAACGAGACCTACTAGCCACGAGTTCTGAAATAAAAATCCGAAATTCCAGGATTGTAGAGCTCAAAAAGTAGTGCGAAATCAAGCTAAAAATCTCCGAATTCAGAACTCGGAGTCAACGGATATTCATAAAACCGTTTACGTAAAGAAACCACATTTCGCGGCTAACTAGGTGAAACGAGACCTACTAGCCACGAGTTCTGAAATCAAAATCCGAAACGCCAGGATTGTGGAGCTCAAAAAGTAGTGCGAAATCAAGCTAAAAATCACCGAATTCAGAACTCGGAGTCAACGGATATTCATAAAATCGTTTACGTAAAGAAACCACATTTCGCGGCTAACTAGGGGAAACGAGACCTACTAGCCACGAGTACTGAAATCAAAATCCGAAACGCCAGGATTGTAGAGCTCGAAAAGTAGTGCGAAGTCAAGCTAAAAATCACCGAATTCAGAACTCGGAGTCAACGGATATTCATAAAACCGTTTACGTAAAGAAACCACATTTCGCGGATAACTAGGGGAAACGAGACCTACTAGCCGCGAGTACTGAAATCAAAATCCGAAAAGCCAGGATTGTAGAGCTCGAAAAGTAGTGCGAAGTCAAGCTAAAAATCAACGAATTCAGAACTCGGAGTCAAGGGATATTCATAAAACCGTTTACGTAAAGAAACCACATTTCGCGGCTAACTAGGTGAAACGAGACCTACTAGCCACGAGTACTGAAATCAAAATCCGAAACACCAGGATTGTAGAACTCGAAAAGTAGTGGGAAGTCAAGCAAAAATTCACCGAATTCAGAACTCGGAGTCAACGGATATTCATAAAACCGTTTACGTAAAGAAACCACATTTCGCGGCTAACTAGGTGAAACGAGACCTACTAGCCACGAGTTCTGAAATAAAAATCCGAAATTCCAGGATTGTAGAGCTCAAAAAGTAGTGCAAAATCAAGCTAAAAATCTCCGAATTCAGAACTCGGAGTCAACGGATATTCATAAAACCGTTTACGTAAAGAAACCACATTTCGCGGCTAACTAGGTGAAACGAGACTAACTAGCCACGAGTTCTGAATTCAAAATCCAAGATGCCAGGATTGTAGAGCTCGAAAAGTAGTGCGAAATAAAGCTAAAAATCACCGAATTCAGAACTCGGAGTCAACGGATATTCAAAAAACCGTTTACGTAAAGAAACAACATTTCGCGTCTAACTCGGTGAAACGATACCTACTAGCCACGAGTTCTTAAATCAAAATCCGAAATGCGAGGATTGTAGAGCTCGAAAAGTAGTGCGAAATCAAGCTAAAATTCACTGAATTCAGAACTCGGAGTCAACGGATAATCATAAAACCGTTTACTTAAAGAAACCATATTTCGCGGCTAACTAGGTGAAACGAGACCTACTAGACACGAGTTCTGAAATCAAAATCCGAAAACGATGATTGTAGAGCTCGAAAAGTAGTGCGAAATCAAGCTAAAAATCACCGAATTCAGAACTTGGAGTGAAAAGATATTCATAAAACCGTTTACGTAAAGAAACCACATTTTGCGCCTAACTAGGTGAAACGAGACCTACTAGCCACGAGTTCTGAAATCAAAATCCGAAACGCGAGGATTGTAGAGCTCGAAAAGTAGTGGGAAATCAAGCTAAAAATCTCCGAATTCAGAACTCGGAGTCAACGGATATTCATAAAACCGTTTACGTAAAGAAACCACATTTCGCGGCTAACTAGGTGAAACGAGACGTACTAGCCACGAGTTCTGAAATCAAAATCCGAAACGCCAGGATTGTAGAGCTCAAAAAGTAGTGCGAAATCAAGCTAAAAATCACCGAATTCAGAACTCGGAGTCAACGGATATTCATAAAATCGTTTACGTAAAGAAACCACATTTCGCGGCTAACTAGGGGAAACGAGACCTACTAGCCACGAGTACTGAAATCAAAATCCGAAACGCCAGGATTGTAGAGCTCGAAAAGTAGTGCGAAGTCAAGCTAAAAATCACCGAATTCAGAACTCGGAGTCAACGGATATTCATAAAACCGTTTACGTAAAGAAACCACATTTCGCGGATAACTAGGGGAAACGAGACCTACTAGCCGCGAGTACTGAAATCACAATCCGAAAAGCCAGGATTGTAGAGCTCGAAAAGTAGTGCGAAGTCAAGCTAAAAATCAACGAATTCAGAACTCGGAGTCAAGGGATATTCATAAAACCGTTTACGTAAAGAAACCACATTTCGCGGCTAACTAGGTGAAACGAGACCTACTAGCCACGAGTACTGAAATCAAAATCCGAAACACCAGGATTGTAGAACTCGAAAAGTAGTGGGAAGTCAAGCAAAAATTCACCGAATTCAGAACTCGGAGTCAACGGATATTCATAAAACCGTTTACGTAAAGAAACCACATTTCGCGGCTAACTAGGTGAAACGAGACCTACTAGCCACGAGTTCTGAAATAAAAATCCGAAATTCCAGGATTGTAGAGCTCAAAAAGTAGTGCAAAATCAAGCTAAAAATCTCCGAATTCAGAACTCGGAGTCAACGGATATTCATAAAACCGTTTACGTAAAGAAACCACATTTCGCGGCTAACTAGGTGAAACGAGACTAACTAGCCACGAGTTCTGAATTCAAAATCCAAGATGCCAGGATTGTAGAGCTCGAAAAGTAGTGCGAAATAAAGCTAAAAATCACCGAATTCAGAACTCGGAGTCAACGGATATTCAAAAAACCGTTTACGTAAAGAAACAACATTTCGCGTCTAACTCGGTGAAACGATACCTACTAGCCACGAGTTCTTAAATCAAAATCCGAAATGCGAGGATTGTAGAGCTCGAAAAGTAGTGCGAAATCAAGCTAAAATTCACTGAATTCAGAACTCGGAGTCAACGGATAATCATAAAACCGTTTACTTAAAGAAACCATATTTCGCGGCTAACTAGGTGAAACGAGACCTACTAGACACGAGTTCTGAAATCAAAATCCGAAAACGATGATTGTAGAGCTCGAAAAGTAGTGCGAAATCAAGCTAAAAATCACCGAATTCAGAACTTGGAGTGAAAAGATATTCATAAAACCGTTTACGTAAAGAAACCACATTTTGCGCCTAACTAGGTGAAACGAGACCTACTAGCCACGAGTTCTGAAATCAAAATCCGAAACGCGAGGATTGTAGAGCTCGAAAAGTAGTGGGAAATCAAGCTAAAAATCACCGAATTCAGAACTCGGAGTCAACGGATATTCATAAAACCGTTTACGTAAAGAAACCACATTTCGCGGCTAACTAGGTGAAACGAGACCTACTAGCCACGAGTTCTGAAATCAAAATCCGAAATGCCAGGATTGTAGAGCTCAAAAAGTAGTACGAAATCAAGCTAAAAATCACCGAATTCAGAACTCGTAGTCAACGGATATTCATAAAACCGTTTACGTAAAGAAACCGCATTTCGCGGCTAACTAGGTGAAACGAGACCTACTAGCCACGAGTTCCGAAATAAAAATCCGAAATTCCAGGATTGTAGAGCTCAAAAAGTAGTGCGAAATCAAGCTAAAAATCTCCGAATTCAGAACTCGGAGTCAACGGATATTCATAAAACCGTTTACGTAAAGAAACCACATTTCGCGGCTAACTAGGTGAAACGAGACCTACTAGCCACGAGTTCTGAAATCAAAATCCGAAATGCCAGGATTGTAGAGCTCAAAAAGTAGTGCGAAATCAAGCTAAAAATCACCGAATTCAGAACTCGTAGTCAACGGATATTCATAAAACCGTTTACGTAAAGAAACCGCATTTCGCGGCTAACTAGGTGAAACGAGACCTACTAGCCACGAGTTCTGAAATAAAAATCCGAAATTCCAGGATTGTAGAGCTCAAAAAGTAGTGCGAAATCAAGCTAAAAATCTCCGAATTCAGAACTCGGAGTCAACGGATATTCATAAAACCGTTTACGTAAAGAAACCACATTTCGCGGCTAACTAGGTGAAACGAGACCTACTAGCCACGAGTTCTGAAATCAAAATCCGAAACGCCAGGATTGTAGAGCTCAAAAAGTAGTGCGAAATCAAGCTAAAAATCACCGAATTCAGAACTCGGAGTCAACGGATATTCATAAAATCGTTTACGTAAAGAAACCACATTTCGCGGCTAACTAGGGGAAACGAGACCTACTAGCCACGAGTACTGAAATCAAAATCCGAAACGCCAGGATTGTAGAGCTCGAAAAGTAGTGCGAAGTCAAGCTAAAAATCACCGAATTCAGAACTCGGAGTCAACAGATATTCATAAAACCGTTTACGTAAAGAAACCGCATTTCGCGGCTAACTAAGTGAAACGAGACCTACTAGCCACGAGTTCTGAAATAAAAATCCGAAATGCCAGGATTGTAGAGCTCAAAAAGTAGTGCGAAATCAAGCTAAAAATCTCCGAATTCAGAACTCGGAGTCAACGGATATTCATAAAACCGTTTACGTAAAGAAACCACATTTCGCGGCTAACTAGGTGAAACGAGACCAACTAGCCACGAGTTCTGAAATCAAAATCCGAAACAACAGGATTGTAGAGCTCGAAAAGTAGTGCCAAATCAAGCAAAAAATCACCGAATTCAGAACTCGGAGTCAACGGATATTCATAAAACCGTTTACGTAAAGAAACCACATTTCGCGGCTAACTAGGGGAAACGAGATCTACTAGCCACGAGTACTGAAATCAAAATCCGAAACGCCAGAATTGTAGAGCTCGAAAAGTAGTGCGAAGTCAAGCTAAAAATCACTGAATTCAGAACTCGGAGTCAACGAATATTCATAAAACCGTTTACGTAAAGAAACCACATTTCGCGGCTAACTAGGTGAAACGAGACCAACTAGCCACGAGTACTGAAATCAAAATCCGAAACTCCAGGATTGTAGAGCTCGAAAAGTAGTGGGAAGTCAAGCTAAAATTCACCAAATTCAGAACTCGGAGTCAACGGATATTCATAAAACCGTTTACGTAAAGAGACCACATTTCGCGGCTAACTAGGTGAAACGAGACCTACTAGCCACGAGTTCTGAAATAAAAATCCGAAATTCCAGGATTGTAGAGCTCAAAAAGTAGTGCGAAATCAAGCTAAAAATCTCCGAATTCAGAAGTCGGAGTCAACGGATTTTCATAAAACCGTTTACGTAAAGACACCACATTTCGCGGCTTACTAGGTGAAACAAGACCTACTAGCCACAAGTTCTGAAATCAAAGTTCGAAACTCCAGGATTGTAGAGCTCAAAAAGTAGTGTGAAATCAAGCTAAAAATCATCGAATTCAGAACTCGGAGTCAACGGATATTCATAAAACCGTTTACGTAAAGAAAACACATTTCGCGGCTAACTAGGTGAAACGAGACCTACTAGCCTCGAGTTCTGAAATCAAAATCCGAAATGCCAGGATTGTAGAGCTCGAAAAGTAGTGCGAAATCAAGCTAAAAATCTACGAATTCAGAACTCGGAGTCAACGGATATTCATAAAACCGTTTACGTAAAGAAACCACATTTCGCGGCTAACTAGCTGAAACGAGACCTACTAGCCACGAGTTCTGAAATCAAAATCCGAAACGCCAGGATTGTAGAGCTCAAAAAGTAGTGCGAAATCAAGCTAAAAATCACCGAATTCAGAACTCGGAGTCAACGGATATTCATAAAACCGTTCACGTAAAGAAAGCACATTTCGCGGCTAACTAGGTGAAACGAGACCTACTAGCCACCAGTTCTGAAATCAAAATCCGAAGCGCCAGGATTGTAGAGCTCAAAAATTAGTGCGAAATCAAGCTAAAATTCACCGAATTCAGAACTCGGAGTCAACGGATATTCATAAAACCGTTTATGTAAAGAAACCACATTTTGCGGCTAACTAGGTGAAATGAGACCTACTAGCCACGAGTTCTGAAATCAAAATCCGGAACGCCAGGATTGTAGAGCTCGAAAAGTAGTGCGAAATCAAGCTAAAAATCACCGAATTCAGAACTCGGAGTCAACGGATATTCATAAAACCGTTTACGTAAAGAAACCACATTTCGCGGCTAACTAGGTGAAACGAGACCAACTAGCCACGAGTTCTGAAATCAAAATCCAAAACGCGAGGATTGTAGAGCTCGAAAAGTAGTGGGAAGTCAAGCTAAAAATCACCGAATTCAGAACTCGGAGTCAACGGATATTCATAAAACCGTTTACGTAAAGAAACCACATTTCGCGGCTAACTAGGTGAAACAGGACCTACTAGCCACGAGTTCTGAAATCAAAATCCGAAACTCCAGGATTGTAGAGCTCAAAAAGTAGTGCGAAATCAAGCTAAAAATCACCGAATTCAGAACTCGTAGTCAACGGATATTCATAAAACCGTTTACGTAAAGAAACCATATTTCGCGGCTTATTAGGTGAAACGAGACCTACTAGCCTCGAGTTCTGAAATCAAAATCCGAAACACCAGGATTGTAGAGCTCAAAAAGTAGTGCGAAATCAAGCTAAAAATCACCGAATTCAGAACTCGGAGTCAACGGATATTCATAAAACCGTTTACGTAAAGAAACCACATTTCGCGGCTAACTAGGTGAAATGAGACCTACTAGCCACGAGTTCTGAAATCAAAATCCGAAGCGCCAGGATTGTAGAGCTCGAAAAGTAGTGGGAAGTCAAGCTAAAATTCACCGAATTCAGAACTCGGAGTCAACGGATATTCATAAAACCGTTTACGTAAAGAAACCACATTTCGCGGCTAACTAGCTGAAACGAGACCTACTAGCCACGAGTTCTGAAATCAAAATCCGAAACTCCAGGATTGTAGAGCTCAAAAAGTAGTGCGAAATCCAGCTAAAAATCACCGAATTCAGAACTCGGAGTCAACGGATATTCATAAAACCGTTCACGTAAAGAAAGCACATTTCGCGGCTAACTAGGTGAAACGAGACCTACTAGCCACCAGTTCTGAAATCAAAATCCGAAGCCGCAAGATTGTAGAGCTCGAAAATTAGTGCGAAATCAAGCTAAAATTCACCGAATTCAGAACTCGGAGTCAACGGATATTCATAAAACCGTTTACGTAAAGAAACCACATTTCGCGGCTAACTAGGTAAAACAGGACCTACTAGCCATGAGTTCTGAAATCAAAATCCGGAACTCCAGGATTGTAGAGCTCGAAAAGTAGTGCGAAATCAAGCTAAAAATCACCGAATTCAGAACATGGAGTCAACGGATATTCATAAAACCGTTTACGTAAAGAAACCACATTTCGCGGCTAACTAGGTGAAACGAGACCTACTAGCCACCAGTTCTGAAATCAAAATCCGAAGCGCCAAGATTGTAGAGCTCGAAAAGTAGTGCGAAATCAAGCTAAAAATCTCCGAATTCAGAAGTCGGAGTCAACGGATTTTCATAAAACCGTTTACGTAAAGACACCACTTTTCGCGGCTTACTAGGTGAAACAAGACCTACTAGCCACGAGTTCTGAAGTCAAAGTTCGAAACACCAGGATTGTAGAGCTCAAAAAGTAGTGTGAAATCAAGCTAAAAATCATCGAATTCAGAACTCGGAGTCAACGGATATTCATAAAACCGTTTACGTAAAGAAAACACATTTCGCGGCTAACTAGGTGAAACGAGACCTACTAGCCACGAGTTCTGAAATCAAAATCCGAAATGCCAGGATTGTAGAGCTCGAAAAGTAGTGCGAAATCAAGCTAAAAATCTACGAATTCAGAACTCGGAGTCAACGGATATTCATAAAACCGTTTAAGTAAAGTAACCATATTTCGCGGCTAACTAGGTGAAACGAGACCAACTAGCCACGGGTTCTGAAATCAAAATCCGAAACCCCAGGATTGTAGAGCTCGAAAAGTAGTACGAAATCAAGCTAAAAATCACCGAATTCAGAACTCGGAGTCAACGGATATTCAAAAAACCGTTTACGTAAAGAAACCACATTTCGCGTCTAACTAGGTGAAACGAGACCTACTAGCCACGTGTTCTGAAATCAAAATCCGAAACACGAGGATTGTAGAGCAAGAAAAGTAGTGCGAAATCAAGCTAAAATTCACCGAATTCAGAACTCGGAGTCAACGGATATTCATAAAACCGTTTACGTAAAGAAACCACATTTCGCGGCTAACTAGCTGAAACGAGACCTACTAGCCACGAGTTCTGAAATCAAAATCCGAAATGCCAGGATTGTAGAGCTCAAAAAGTAGTGCGAAATCAAGCTAAAAATCACCGAATTCAGAACTCGGAGTCAACGGATATTCATAAAACCGTTCACGTAAAGAAAGCACATTTCGCGGCTAACTAGGTGAAACGAGACCTACTAGCCACCAGTTCTGAAATCAAAATCCGAAGCGCCAGGATTGTAGAGCTCGAAAATTAGTGCGAAATCAAGCTAAAATTCACCGAATTCAGAACTCGGACTCAACGGATATTCATAAAACCGTTTACGTAAAGAAACCACATTTTGCGGCTAACTAGGTGAAACGAGACCTACTAGCCACGAATTCTGAAATCAAAATCCGGAACACCAGGATTGTAGAGCTCGAAAAGTAGTGCGAAATCAAGCTAAAAATCACCGAATTCAGAACTCGGAGTCAACGGATATTCATAAAACCGTTTACGTAAAGAAACCACATTTCGCGGCTAACTAGGTGAAACGAGACCAAGTAGCCACGAGTTCTGAAATCAAAATCCAAAACGCTAGGATTGTAGAGCTCGAAAAGTAGTGGGAAGTCAAGCTAAAAATCACCGAATTCAGAACTCGGAGTCAACGGATATTCATAAAACCGTTTACGTAAAGAAACCACATTTCGCGGCTAACTAGGTGAAACAGGACCTACTAGCCACGAGTTCTGAAATCAAAATCCGAAACTCCAGGATTGTAGAGCTCAAAAAGTAGTGCGAAATCAAGCTAAAAATCACCGAATTCAGAACTCGTAGTCAACGGATATTCATAAAACCGTTTACGTAAAGAAACCACATTTCGCGGCTAACTAGGTGAAACGAGACCTACTAGACACGAGTTCTGAAATCAAAATCCGAAAACCATGATTGTAGAGCTCGAAAAGTAGTGCGAAATCAAGCTAAAAATCACCGAATTCCGAACTTCGAATGAAAATATATTCATAAAACCGTTTACGTAAAGAAACCATATTTTGCGGCTAACTAGGTGAAACGAGACCTACTAGCCACGAGTTCTGAAATCAAAATCCGGAACGCTAGGATTATAGAGCTCGAAAAGTAGTGCGAAATCAAGCTAAAAATCACCGAATTCAGAACTTGGAGTCAACGGATATTCATAAAACCGTTTACGTAAAGAAACCACATTTCACGGCTAACTAGGTGAAACGAGACCAACTAGCCACGAGTTCTGAAATCAAAATCCGAAAACCATGATTGTAGAGCTCGAAAAGTAGTGCGAAATCAAGCTAAAAATCACCGAATTCCGAACTTCGAATGAAAATATATTCATAAAACCGTTTACGTAAAGAAACCATATTTTGCGGCTAACTAGGTGAAACGAGACCTACTAGCCACGAGTTCTGAAATCAGAATCCGGAACGCTAGGATTATAGAGCTCGAAAAGTAGTGCGAAATCAAGCTAAAAATCACCGAATTCAGAACTTGGAGTCAACGGATATTCATAAAACCGTTTACGTAAAGAAACCACATTTCACGGCTAACTAGGTGAAACGAGACCAACTAGCCACGAGTTCTGAAATCAAAATCCAAAACGCCTGGATTGTAGAGCTCGAAAAGTAGTGTGAAGTCAAGCTAAAAATCACCGAATTCAGAACTCGGAGTCAACGGATATTCATAAAACCGTTTACGTAAAGAAACCACATTTCGCGGCTAACTAGGTGAAACGAGACCTACTAGCCACGAGTTCTGAAATCAAAATCCGAAATGGCAGGATTGTAGAGCTCAAAAAGTAGTGCGAAATCAAGCTAAAAATCACCGAATTCAGAACTTGGAGTCAACGGATATTCATAAAATCGTTTACGTAAAGAAACCACATTTCGCGGCTAACTAGGGGAAACGAGACCTACTAGCCACGAGTACTGAAATCAAAATCCGAAACGCCAGGATTGTAGAGCTCGAAAAGTAGTGCGAAGTCAAGCTAAAAATCACCGAATTCAGAACTCGGAGTCAACAAATATTCATAAAACCGTTTACGTAAAGAAACCGCATTTCGCGGCTAACTAGGTGAAACGAGACCTACTGGCCACGAGTTCTGAAATAAAAATCCGAAATGCCAGGATTGTAGAGCTCAAAAAGTAGTGCGAAATCAAGCTAAAAATCTCCGAATTCAGAACTCGGAGTCAACGGATATTCATAAAACCGTTTACGTAAAGAAACCACATTTCGCGGCTAACTAGGTGAAACCAGACCAACTAGCCACGAGTTCTGAAATCAAAATCCGAAACAACAGGATTGTAGAGCTCGAAAAGTAGTGCCAAATCAAGCTAAAAATCACCGAATTCAGAACTCGGAGTCAACGGATATTCATAAAACCGTTTACGTAAAGAAACCACATTTCGCGGCTAACTAGGGGAAACGAGACCTACTAGCCACGAGTAATGAAATCAAAATCCGAAACGCCAGAATTGTAGAGCTCGAAAAGTAGTGCGAAGTCAAGCTAAAAATTACTGAATTCAGAACTCGGAGTCCACGAATATTTATAAAACCGTTTACGTAAAGAAACCACATTTCGCGGCTAACTAGGTGAAACGAGACCTACTAGCCACGAGTACTGAAATTAAAATCCGAAACTCCAGGATTGTAGAGCTCGAAAAGTAGTGGGAAGTCAAGCTAAAATTCACCGAATTCAGAACTCGGAGTCAACGGATATTCATAAAACCGTTTACGTAAAGAAACCACATTTCGTGGCTAACTAGGTGAAACGAGACCTACTAGCCACGAGTTCCGAAATAAAAATCCGAAATTCCAGGATTGTAGAGCTCAAAAAGTAGTGCGAAATCAAGCTAAAAATCTCCGAATTCAGAAGTCGGAGTCAACGGATTTTCATAAAACCGTTTACGTAAAGACACCACATTTCGCGGCTTACTAGGTGAAACAAGACCTACTAGCCACGAGTTCTGAAATCAAAGTTCGAAACACCAGGATTGTAGAGCTCAAAAAGTAGTGGGAAATCAAGCTAAAAATCATCGAATTCAGAACTCGGAGTCAACGGATATTCATAAAACCGTTTACGTAAAGAAAACACATTTCGCGGCTAACTAGGTGAAACGAGACCTACTAGCCACGAGTTCTGAAATCAAAATCCGAAATGCCAGGATTGTAGAGCTCGAAAAGTAGTGCGAAATCAAGCTAAAAATCTACGAATTCAGAACTCGGAGTCAACGGATATTCATAAAACCGTTTAAGTAAAGTAACCATATTTCGCGGCTAACTAGGTGAAACGAGACCAACTAGCCACGAGTTCTGAAATCAAAATCCGAAACCCCAGGATTGTAGAGCTCGAAAAGTAGTGCGAAATCAAGCTAAAAATCACCGAATTCAGAACTCGGAGTCAACGGATATTCAAAAAACCGTTTACGTAAAGAAACCACATTTCGCGTCTAACTAGGTGAAACGAGACCTACTAGCCACGAGTTCTGAAATCAAAATCCGAAACACGAGGATTGTAGAGCTCGAAAAGTAGTGCGAAATCAAGCTAAAATTCACCGAATTCAGAACTCGGAGTCAACGGATATTCATAAAACCGTTTACGTAAAGAAACCACATTTCACGGCTAACTAGCTGAAACGAGACCTACTAGCCACGAGTTCTGAAATCAAAATCCAAAACGCTAGGATTGTAGAGCTCGAAAAGTAGTGGGAAGTCAAGCTAAAAATCAACGAATTCAGAACTCGGATTCAACGGATATTCATAAAACCGTTTACGTAAAGAAACCACATTTCGCGGCTAACTAGGTGAAACAGGACCTACTAGCCACGAGTTCTGAAATCAAAATCCGAAACTCCAGGATTGTAGAGCTCAAAAAGTAGTGCGAAATCAAGCTAAAAATCACCGAATTCAGAACTCGGAGTCAACGGATATTCATAAAACCGTTCACGTAAAGAAAGCACATTTCGCGGCTAACTAGGTGAAACGAGACCTACTAGCCACCAGTTCTGAAATCAAAATCCGAAGCGCCAGGATTGTAGAGCTCGAAAATTAGTGCGAAATCAAGCTAAAATTCACCGAATTCAGAACTCGGAGTCAACGGATATTCATAAAATCGTTTACGTAAAGAAACCACATTTTGCGGCTAACTAGGTGAAACGAGACCTACTAGCCACGAGTTCTGAAATCAAAATCCGGAACGCCAGGATTGTAGAGCTCAAAAAGTAGTGCGAAATCAAGCTAAAAATCACCGAATTCAGAACTCGGAGTCAACGGATATTCATAAAACCGTTTACGTAAAGAAACCACATTTCGCGGCTAACTAGGTGAAACGAGACCAACTAGCCACGAGTTCTGAAATCAAAATCCAAAACGCTAGGATTGTAGAGCTCGAAAAGTAGTGGGAAGTCAAGCTAAAAATCACCGAATTCAGAACTCGGATTCAACAGATATTCATAAAACCGTTTACGTAAAGAAACCACATTTCGCGGCTAACTAGGTGAAACAGGACCTACTAGCCACGAGTTCTGAAATCAAAATCCGAAACTCCAGGATTGTAGAGCTCAAAAATTAGTGCGAAATCAAGCTAAAAATCACCGAATTCAGAACTCGTAGTCAACGGATATTCATAAAACCGTTTACGTAAAGAAACCATATTTCGCGGCTTATTAGGTGAAACGAGACCTACTAGCCTCGAGTTCTGAAATCAAAATCCGAAACACCAGGATTGTAGAGCTCAAAAAGTAGTGCGAAATCAAGCTAAAAATCACCGAATTCAGAACTCGGAGTCAACGGATATTCATAAAACCGTTTACGTAAAGAAACCACATTTCGCGGCTAACTAGGTGAAATGAGACCTACTAGCCACGAGTTCTGAAATCAAAATCCGAAGCGCCAGGATTGTAGAGCTCGAAAAGTAGTGGGAAGTCAAGCTAAAATTCACCGAATTCAGAACTCGGAGTCAACGGATATTCATAAAACCGTTAACGTAAAGAAACCACATTTCGCGGCTAACTAGCTGAAACGAGACCTACTAGCCACGAGTTCTGAAATCAAAATCCGAAATGCCAGGATTGTAGAGCTCAAAAAGTAGTGCGAAATCAAGCTAAAAATCACCGAATTCAGAACTCGGAGTCAACGGATATTCATAAAACCGTTCACGTAAAGAAAGCACATTTCGCGGCTAACTAGGTGAAACGAGACCTACTAGCCACCAGTTCTGAAATCAAAATTCGAAGCGCCAAGATTGTAGAGCTCGAAAATTAGTGCGAAATCAAGCTAAAATTCACGGAATTCAGAACTCAGAGTCAACGGATATTCATAAAACCGTTTACGTAAAGAAACCACATTTCGCGGCTAACTAGGTGAAACAAGACCTACTAGCCACGAGTTCTGAAATCAAAATCCGAAACACCAGGATTGTAGAGCTCAAAAAGTAGTGCGAAATCAAGCTAAAAATCACCGAATTCAGAACTCGGAGTCAACGGATATTCATAAAACCGTTTACGTAAAGAAACCACATTTCGCGGCTAACTAGGTGAAATGAGACCTACTAGCCACGAGTTCTGAAATAAAAATCCGAAGCGCCAGGATTGTAGAGCTCAAAAAGTAGTGCGAAATCAAGCTAAAATTCACCGAATTCAGAACTCGGAGTCAACGGATATTCATAAAACCGTTTACGTAAAGAAACCACATTTCGCGGCTAACTAGGTGAAACAGGACCTACTAGCCATGAGTTCTGAAATCAAAATCCGGAACTCCAGGATTGTAGAGCTCGAAAAGTAGCGCGAAATCAAGCTAAAAATCACCGAATTCAGAACTTGGAGTCAACGGATATTCATAAAACCGTTTACGTAAAGAAACCATATTTCGCGGCTAACTAGGTGAAACGAGACCTACTAGACACGAGTTCTGAAATCAAAATCCGAAAACCATGATTGTAGAGCTCGAAAAGTAGTGCGAAATCAAGCTAAAAATCACCGAATTCCGAACTTGGAATGAAAATATGTTCATAAAACCGTTTACGTAAAGAAACCATATTTTGCGGCTAACTAGGTGAAACGAGACCTACTAGCCACGAGTTCTGAAATCAAAATCCGGAACGCTAGGATTATAGAGCTCGAAAAGTAGTGCGAAATCAAGCTAAAAATCACCGAATTCAGAACTTGGAGTCAACGGATATTCATAAAACCGTTTACGTAAAGAAACCATATTTTGCGGCTAACTAGGTGAAACGAGACCAACTAGACACGAGTTCTGAAATCAAAATCCGAAAACCACGATTGTAGAGCTCGAAAAGTAGTGCGAAATCAAGCTAAAAATCACCGAATTCCGAACTTGGAATGAAAATATATTCATAAAACCGTTTACGTAAAGAAACCATATTTCGCGGCTAACTAGGTGAAAAGAGACCTACTAGACACGAGTTCTGAAATAAAAATCCGAAACACCAGGATTGTAGAGCTCGAAAATTAGTGCGAAATCAAGCTAAAAATCACCGAATTCAGAACTCGGAGTCAACGGATATTCATAAAACCGTTTACGTAAAGAAACCACATTTCGCTGCTAAATAGGTGAAACGAGACCTACTACCCACGAGTTCTGAAATCAAAATCCGGAATGCCAGGATTGTAGAGCTCGAAAAGTAGTGCGAAATCAAGCTAAAAATCACCGAATTCTGAACTCGGAGTCAACGGATATTCATAAAACCGTTTACGTAAAGAAACCACATTTCGCGGCTAACTAGGTGAAACGAGACCAACTAGCCACGAGTTCTGAAATCAAAATCCAAAAAACCAGGATTGTAGAGTTCGAAAAGTAGTGCGAAATCAAGCTAAAAATCACCGAATTCAGAACTCGGAGTCAACGGATATTCATAAAACCGTTTACGTAAACAAACCACATTTCGCGGCTAATTAGGTGAAACGAGACCTACTAGCCACGAGTTCTGAAATCAAAATCCGAAAACCATGATTGTAGAGCTCGAAAAGTAGTGTGAAATCATGCTAAAAATCACCGAATTCTGAACTCGGAGTCAACGGATATTCATAAAACCGTTTACGTAAAGAAACCACATTTCGCGGCTAACTAGGTGAAACGAGACCTACTAGCCACGAGTACTGAAATCAAAATCCGGAACGCCAGGATTGTAGAGCTCGAAAATTAGTGCGAAATCAAGCTAAAAATCACCGAATTCTGAACTCGTAGTCAACGGATATTCATAAAACCGTTTACGTAAAGAAACCACATTTCGCGGCTAACTAGGTGAAACGAGACCAACTAGCCACGAGTTCTGAAATCAAAATCCAAAAATCCAGGATTGTAGAGTTCGAAAAGTAGTGCGAAATCAAGCTAAAAATCACAGAATTCAGAACTCGGAGTCAACGGATATTCATAAAACCGTTTACGTAAAGAAACCACATTTCGCGGCTAATTAGGTGAAACGAGACCTACTAGCCACGAGTTCTGAAATCAAAATCCGAAAACCATGATTGTAGAGCTCGAAAAGTAGTGTGAAATCATGCTAAAAATCACTGAATTCTGAACTCGGAGTCAAAGGATATTCATAAATCCGTTTACGTAAAGGAACCACATTTCGCGGCTAACTAGGTGAAACGAGACCTACTAGCCACGAGTTCTGAAATCAAAATCCGGAACGCCAGGATTGTAGAGCTCGAAAAGTAGTGCGAAATCAAGCTAAAAATCGCCGAATTCAGAACTCAGAGTCAACGGATATTCATAAAACCGTTTACGTAAAGAAACCACATTTCGCGGCTAACTAGGTGAAACAGGACCTACTAGCCACGAGTTCTGAAATCAAAATCCGAAACGCCAGGATTGTAGAGCTCAAAAAGTAGTACGAAATCAAGCTAAAAATCACCGAATTCAGAACTCGTTGTCAACGGATATTCATAAAACCGTTTACGTAAAGAAACCATATTTCGCGGCTTATTAGGTGAAACGAGACCTACTAGCCACGAGTTCTGAAATCAAAATCCGAAGCGCCAGGATTGTAGAGCTAAAAAAGTAGTGCGCAATCAAGCTAAAAATCGCCGAATTCAGAACTCGGAGTCAACGGATATTCATAAAACCGTTTACGTAAAGAAACCACATTTCGCGGCTAACTAGGTGAAACGAGACCTACTAGCCACGAGTTCTGAAATCAAAATCCGAAACTCCAGGATTGTAGAGCTAAAAAAGTAGTGCGAAATCAAGCTAAAAATCGCCGAATTCAGAACTCGTAGTCAACGGATATTCATAAAACCGTTTACGTAAAGAAACCACATTTCGCGGCTAACTAGGTGAAACGAGACCTACTAGCCACGAGTTCTGAAATCAAAATCCGGAACGCCAGGATTCTAGAGCTCAAAAAGTAGTGCGAAATCAAGCTAAAAATCACCGAATTCAGAACTCGGAGTCAACGGATATTCATAAAACCGTTTACGTAAAGAAACCACATTTCGCGGATAACTTGGTGAAACGAGACCAACTAGCCACGAGTTCCGAAATCAAAATCCAAAACGCTAGGATTGTAGAGCTCGAAAAGTAGTGGGAAGTCAAGCTAAAAATCACCAAATTCAGAACTCGGAGTCAACGGATATTCATAAAACCGTTTACGTAAAGAAACCACATTTCGCGGCTAAATAGGTGAAACAGAACCTACTAACCACGAGTTCTGAAATCAAAATCCAAAACTCCAGGATTGTAGAGCTCAAAAAGTAGTACGAAATCAAGCTAAAAATCAACGAATTCAGAACTCGTTGTCAACGGATATTCATAAAACCGTTTACGTAAAGAAACCATAGTTCGCGGCTTATTAGGTGAAACGAGACCTACTAGCCACGAGTTCTGAAATCAAAATTCGAAACACCAGGATTGTAGAGCTAAAAAAGTAGTTCGAAATCAAGCTAAAAATCGCCGAATTCATAACTCGTAGTCAACGGATATTCATAAAACCGTTTACGTAAAGAAACCACATTTCGCGGCTAACTAGGTGAAACGAGACCTACTAGCCACGAGTTCTGAAATCAAAATCCGAAACTCCAGGATTGTAGAGCTAAAAAAGTAGTGCGAAATCAAGCTAAAAATCGCCGAATTCAGAACTCGTAGTCAACGGATATTTATAAAACCGTTTACGTAAAGAAACCACATTTCGCGGCTAACTAGGTGAAACGAGACCTACTAGCCACGAGTTCTGAAATCAAAATCCGGAACGCCAGGATTGTAGAGCTCGAAAAGTAGTGCGAAATCAAGCTAAAAATCACCGAATTCAGAACTCAGAGTCAACGGATATTCATAAAACCGTTCACGTAAAGAAACCACATTTCGCGGCTAACTAGGTGAAACGAGACCTACTAGCCACGAGTTCTGAAATCAAAATCCGAAACTCCAGGATTGTAGAGCTCAAAAAGTAGTGCGAAATCAAGCTAAAAATCACCGAACTCAGAACTCGTAGTCAACGGATATTCATAAAACCGTTTACGTAAAGAAACCATATTTCGCGGCTTATTAGGTGAAACGAGACCTACTAGCCACGAGTTCTGAAATCAAAATTCGAAACACCAGGATTGTGGAGCTCAAAAAGTAGTGTGAAATCAAGCTAAAAATCACCGAATTCAGAACTCGGAGTCAACGGATATTAATAAAACCGTTTACGTAAAGAAACCACATTTCGCGGCTAACTAGGTGAAACGAGATCTACTAGCCACGAGTTCTGAAATCAAAATCCGAAACGCCAGGATTGTAGAGCTCAAAAAGTAGTGCGAAATCGAGCTAAAAATCACCGAATTCAGAACTCGTAGTCAACGGATATTCATAAAACCGTTTACGTAAAGAAATCATTTTTCGCGGCTAACTAGGTGAAACGAGACTTACTAGCCTCGAGTTCTGAAATCAAAATCCGAAACACCAGGATTGTAGAGCTCGAAAAGTAGTGCGAAATCAAGCTAAAAATCACCGAATTCAGAACTCGTAGTCAACGGATATTCATAAAACCGTTTACGTAAAGAAACCATATTTCGCGGCTAACTAGGTGAAAAGAGACCTACTAGACACGAGTTCTGAAATCAAAATCCGAAACACCAGGATTGTAGAGTTCGAAAAGTAGTGCGAAATCAAGCTAAAAATCACCGAATTCAGAACTCGGAGTCAACGGATATTCATAAAACCGTTTACGTAAAGAAACCAAATTTCGCTGCTAAATAGGTGAAACGAGACCTACTACCCACGAGTTCTGAAATCAAAATCCGGAACGCCAGGATTGTAGAGCTCGAAAAGTAGTGCGAAATCAAGCTAAAAATCACCGAATTCTGAACTCGGAGTCAACGGATATTCATAAAACCGTTTACGTAAAGAAACCACATTTCGCGGCTAACTAGGTGAAACGAGACCAACTAGCCACGAGTTCTGAAATCAAAATCCAAAAAACCAGGATTGTAGAGTTCGAAAAGTAGTGCAAAATCAAGCTAAAAATCACCGAATTCAGAACTCGGAGTCAACGGATATTCATAAAACCGTTCACGTAAAGAAACCACATTTCGCGGCTAACTAGGTGAAACGAGACCTACTAGCCACGAGTTCTGAAATCAAAATCCGAAACTCCAGGATTGTAGAGCTCAAAAAGTAGTGCGAAATCAAGCTAAAAATCACCGAATTCAGAACTCGTAGTCAACGGATATTCATAAAACCGTTTACGTAAAGAAACCATATTTCGCGGCTTATTAGGTGAAACGAGACCTACTAGCCACGAGTTCTGAAATCAAAATCCAAAAAACCAGGATTGTAGAGTTCGAAAAGTAGTGCAAAATCAAGCTAAAAATCACCGAATTCAGAACTCGGAGTCAACGGATATTAATAAAACCGTTTACGTAAAGAAACCACATTTCGCGGCTAACTAGGTGAAACGAGACCTACTAGCCACGAGTTCTGAAATCAAAATCCGAAACGCCAGGATTGTAGAGCTCAAAAAGTAGTGCGAAATCAAGCTAAAAATCACCGAATTCAGAACTCGTAGTCAACGGATATTCATAAAACCGTTTACGTAAAGAAATCATTTTTCGCGGCTAACTAGGTGAAACGAGACTTACTAGCCTCGAGTTCTGAAATCAAAATCCGAAACACCAGGATTGTAGAGCTCGAAAAGTAGTGCGAAATCAAGCTAAAAATCACCGAATTCAGAACTCGTAGTCAACGGATATTCATAAAACCGTTTACGTAAAGAAACCATATTTCGCGGCTAACTAGGTGAAAAGAGACCTACTAGACACGAGTTCTGAAATAAAAATCCGAAACACCAGGATTGTAGAGCTCGAAAAGTAGTGCGAAATCAAGCTAAAAATCACCGAATTCAGAACTCGGAGTCAACGGATATTCATAAAACCGTTTACGTAAAGAAACCACATTTCGCTGCTAAATAGGTGAAACGAGACCTACTACCCACGAGTTCCGAAATCAAAATCCGGAACGCCAGGATTGTAGAGCTCGAAAAGTAGTGCGAAATCAAGCTAAAAATCACCGAATTCTGAACTCGGAGTCAACGGATATTCATAAAACCGTTTACGTAAAGAAACCACATTTCGCGGCTAACTAGGTGAAACGAGACCAACTAGCCACGAGTTCTGAAATCAAAATCCAAAAAACCAGGATTGTAGAGTTCGAAAAGTAGTGCAAAATCAAGCTAAAAATCACCGAATTCAGAACTCGGAGTCAACGGATATTCATAAAACCGTTTACGTAAAGAAACCACATTTCGCGGCTAATTAGGTGAAACGAGACCTACTAGCCACGAGTTCTGAAATCAAAATCCGAAAACCATGATTGTAGAGCTCAAAAAGTAGTGTGAAATCATGCTAAAAATCACCGAATTCTGAACTCGGAGTCAACGGATATTCATAAAACCGTTTACGTAAAGAAACCACATTTCGCGGCTAACTAGGTGAAACGAGACCTACTAGCCACGAGTTCTGAAATCAAAATCCGGAACGCCAGGATTGTAGAGCTCGAAAATTAGTGCAAAATCAAGCTAAAAATCACCGAATTCTGAACTCGGAGTCAACGGATATTCATAAAACCGTTTACGTAAAGAAACCACATTTCGCGGCTAACTAGGTGAAACGAGACCAACTAGCCACGAGTTCTGAAATCAAAATCCAAAACGCCAGGATTGTAGAGCTCGAAAAGTAGTGTGAAGTCAAGCTAAAAATCCCCGAATTCAGAACTCGGAGTCAACGGATATTCATAAAACCGTTTACGTAAAGAAACCACATTTCGCGGCTAACTAGGTGAAACGAGACCCACTAGCCACGAGTTCTGAAATCAAAATCCGAAATGCCAGGATTGTAGAGCTCAAAAAGTAGTACGAAATCAAACTAAAAATCACCGAATTCAGAACTCGTAGTCAACGGATATTCATAAAACCGTTTACATAAAGAAACCATATTTCGCGGCTAACTAGGTGAAAAAGACCTACTAGCCTCGAGTTCTGAAATCAAAATCCGAAACACCAGGATTGTAGAGCTCAAAAAGAAGTGCGAAATCAAGTTAAAATCACCGAATTCAGAACTCGGAGTCAACGGATATTCATAAAACCGTTTACGTAAAGAAAACACATTTCGCGGCTAACTAGGTGAAATGAGACCTACTAGCCACGAGTTCTGAAATCAAAATCCAAAGCGCCAGGATTGTAGAGCTCGAAAAGTAGTGGGAAGTCAATTTAAAATTCACCGAATTCAGAACTCAGAGTCAACAGATATTCATAAAACCGTTTACGTAAAGAAACCGCATTTCGCGGCTAACTATGTGAAACGAGACCTACTAGCCACGAGTTCTGAAATAAAAATCCGAAATGCCAGGATTGTAGAGCTCAAAAAGTAGTGCGAAATCAAGCTAAAAATCTCCGAATTCAGAACTCGGAGTCAACGGATATTCATAAAACCGTTTACGTAAAGAAACCACATTTTGCGGCTAACTAGGTGAAACGAGACCAACTAGCCACGAGTTCTGAAATCAAAATCCAAAATGCCAGGATTGTAGAGCTCGAAAAGTAGTGCGAAATCCAGCTAAAAATCACCGAATTCAGAACTCGGAGTCAACAGATATTCATAAAACCGTTTACGTAAAGAAACCACATTTCGCGGCTAACTAGAGGAAACAAGACCTACTAGCCACGAGTACTGAAATCAAAATCCGAAACTCCAGGATTGTAGAGCTCGAAAAGTAGTGCGAAGTCAAGCTAAAAATCACCGTATTCAGAACTCGGAGTCAACGGATATTCATAAAACCGTTTACGTAAAGAAACCACATTTCGTGGCTAACTAGGTGAAACGAGACCTACTAGCCACGAGTACTGAAATCAAAATCCGAAACCCCAGGATTGTAGAGCTCGAAAAGTAGTGGGAAGTCAAGCTAAAATTCACCGAATTCAGAACTCGGAGTCAACGGATATTCATAAAACCGTTTACGTAAAGAAACCACATTTCGCGGCTAACTAGGTGAAACGAGACCTACTAGCCACGAGTTCTGAAATCAAAATCCGAAATTCCAGGATTGTAGAGCTCAAAAAGTAGTGCAAAATCAAGCTAAAAATCTCCGAATTCAGAACTCGGAGTCAACGGATTTTCATAAAACCGTTTACGTAAAGACACCACATTTCGCGGCTTACTAGGTGAAACAAGACCTACTAGCCATGAGTTCTGAAATCAAAGTTCGAAACACCAGGATTGTAGAGCTCAAAAAGTAGTGTGAAATCAAGTTAAAAATCATCGAATTCAGAACTCGGAGTCAACGGATATTCATAAAACCGTTTACGTAAAGAAAACACATTTCGCGGCTAACTAGGTGAAACGAGACCTACTAGCCACGAGTTCTGAAATCAAAATCCGAAATGCCAGGATTGTAGAGCTCGAAAAGTAGTGCGAAATCAAGCTAAAAATCTACGAATTCAGAACTCGGAGTCAACGGATATTCATAAAACCGTTTACGTAAAGTAAACACATTTTGCGGCTAACTAGGTGAAACGAGACCAACTAGCCACGAGTTCTGAAATCAAAATCCGAAACCCCAGGATTGTAGAGCTCGAAAAGTAGTGCGAAATCAAGCTAAAAAGCACCGAATTCAGAACTCGGAGTCAACGGATATTCAAAAAACCGTTTACGTAAAGAAACCACATTTCGCGTCTAACTAGGTGAAACGAGACCTACTAGCCACGAGTTCTGAAATCAAGATCCGAAATGCCAGGATTGTAGAGCTCGAAAAGTAGTGTGAAATCAAGCTAAAAATAACCGAATTCAGAACTCGGAGTCAAAGGATATTCATAAAACCGTTCACGTAAAGAAACCACATTTCGCGGCTAACTAGGTGAAACGAGACCTACTAGCCACGAGTTCTGAAATCAAAATCCAAAACGCTAGGATTGTAGAGCTCGAAAAGTAGTGGGAAGTCAAGCTAAAAATCACCGAATTCAGAACTCGGAGTCAACGGATATTAATAAAACCGTTTGCGTAAAGAAACCACATTTCGCGGCTAACTAGGTGAAACAGGACCTACTAGCCACGAGTTCTGAAATCAAAATCCGAAACTCCGGGATTGTAGAGCTCAAAAAGTAGTGCGAAATCAAGCTAAAAATCACCGAATTCAGAACTCGGAGTCAACGGATATTCATAAAACCGTTTACGTAGAGAAACCACATTTCGCGGCTAACTAGGTGAAACGAGACCTACTAGCCACGAGTTCTGAAATCAAAATCCGAAAGGCCAGGATTGTAGAGCTCAAAAAGTAGTGTGAAATCAAGCTAAAAATCACCGAATTCAGAACTCGGAGTCAACGGATATTCATAAAACCGTTCACGTAAAGAAAGCACATTTCGCGGCTAATTAGGTGAAACGAGACCTACTAGCCACGAGTTCTGAAATCAAAATCCGAAGCGCCAGGATTGTAGAGCTCGAAAATTAGTGCGAAATCAAGCTAAAATTCATCGAATTCAGAACTCGGAGTCAACGGATATTCATAAAACCGTTTACGTAAAGAAACCACATTTCGCGGCTAACTAGGTGAAACGAGACCAACTAGCCACGAGTTCTGAAATCAAAATCCAAAACGCTATGATTGTAGAGCTCGAAAAGTAGTGGGAAGTCAAGCTAAAAATCACCGAATTCAGAACTCGGAGTCAACGGATATTCATAAAACCGTTTACGTAAAGAAACCACATTTCGCGGCTAACTAGGTGAAACAGGACCTACTAGCCACGAGTTCTGAAATCAAAATCCGAAACTCCGGGATTGTAGAGCTCAAAAAGTAGTGCGAAATCAAGCTAAAAATCACCGAATTCAGAACTCGTAGTCAACGGATATTCATAAAACCGTTTACGTAAAGAAACCATATTTCGCGGCTTATTAGGTGAAACGAGACCTACTAGCCTCGAGTTCTGAAATCAAAATCCGAAACACCAGGATTGTAGAGCTCAAAAAGTAGTGCGAAATCAAGCTAAAAATCACCGAATTCAGAACTCGGAGTCAACGGATAATCATAAAACCGTTTACGTAAAGAAACCACATTTCGCGGCTTACTAGGTGAAATGAGACCTACTAGCCACGAGTTCTGAAATCAAAATCCGAAATGCCAGGATCGTAGAGCTCGAAAAGTAGTGTGAAATCAAGCTAAAAATCACCGAATTCAGAACTCGGAGTCAACGGATATTCATAAAACCGTTTACGTAAAGATACCACATTTCGCGGCTAAATAGGTGAAATGAGACCAACTATCCACGACTTCTAAAATCAAAATCCAAAACACGAGGATTGTAGAGCTCGAAAAGTAGTGTGTAATCAAGTTAAAAATCACCGAATTCAGAACTCGGAGTCAACGGATATTCATAAAACCGTTTATGTAAAGAAACCACATTTCGCGGCTAAATAGGTGAATCGAGACCTACTAGCCACGAGTTCTGAAATCAAGATCCGAAATGCCAGGATTGTAGAGCTCGAAAGGTAGTGTGAAATCAAGCTAAAAATAACCGAATTCAGAACTCGGAGTCAAAGGATATTCATAAAAACGTTTACGTAAAGAAACCACATTTCGCGGCTAACTAGGTGAAACTTGACCAACTAGCCACGAGTTCTGAAATCAAAATCCGAAACACCAGGATTGTAGAGCTCGAAAAGTAGTGTGAAATCAAGCTAAAAATCACCGAATTCAGAACTCGGAGTCAACGGATATTTATAAAACCGTTTACGTAGAGAAACCACATTTTGCGGCTAACTAGGTGAAACGAGACCAACTAGCCACGAGTTCTGAAATCAAAATCCGAAATGCCAGGATCGTAGAGCTCGAAAAGTAGTGTGAAATCAAGCTAAAAATCACCGAATTCAGAACTCGGAGTCAACGGATATTCATAAAACCGTTTACATAAAGATACCACATTTCGCGGCTAAATAGGTGAAACGAGACCAACTAGCCACGAGTTCTAAAATAAAAATCCAAAACACGAGGATTGTAGAGCTCGAAAAGTAGTGTGTAATCAAGCTAAAAATCACCGAATTCAAAACTCGGAGTCAACGGATATTCATAAAACCGTTTACATAAAGATACCACATTTCGCGGCTAAATAGGTGAAACGAGACCAACTAGCCACGAGTTCTAAAATAAAAATCCAAAACACGAGGATTGTAGAGCTCGAAAAGT
This sequence comes from Euonymus europaeus, assembly GCA_963580455.1. NCBI lineage: Eukaryota > Viridiplantae > Streptophyta > Magnoliopsida > Celastrales > Celastraceae > Euonymus > Euonymus europaeus. The sequence continues at coordinate 26,226,277 of OY756966.1, read as the reverse complement.
ACTGTGTAATCAAGCTAAAAATCACCGAATTCAGAATTCGGAGTCAACGGATATTCATAAAACCGTTTATGTAAAGAAACCACATTTCGCGGCTAAATAGGTGAATCGAGACCTACTGGCCACGAGTTCTGAAATCAAGATCCGAAATGCCAGGATTGAAGAGCTCGAAAAGTAGTGTGAAATCAAGCTAAAAATAACCGAATTCAGAACTCGGAGTCAAAGGATATTCATAAAACCGTTTACGTAAAGAAACCACATTTCGCGGCTAAATAGGTGAAACTTGACCAACTAGCCACGAGTTCTGAAATCAAAATCCGAAACGCCAGGATTGTAGAGCTCGAAAAGTAGTGTGAAATCAAGCTAAAAATCACCGAATTCAGAACTCGGAGTCAACGGATATTTATAAAACCGTTTACGTAAAAAAACCACATTTTGCGGCTAACTAGGTGAAACGAGACCAACTAGCCACGAGTTCTGAAATCAAAATCCGAAATGCCAGGATCGTAGAGCTCGAAAAGTAGTGTGAAATCAAGCTAAAAATCACCGAATTCAGAACTCGGAGTCAACGGATATTCATAAAACCGTTTACATAAAGATACCACATTTCGCGGCTAAATAGGTGAAACGAGACCAACTAGGCACGAGTTCTAAAATAAAAATCCAAAACACGAGGATTGTAGAGCTCGAAAAGTAGTGTGTAATCAAGCTAAAAATCACCGAATTCAGAACTCGGAGTCAACGGATATTCATAAAACCGTTTATGTAAAGAAACCACATTTCACGGCTAAATAGGTGAATCGAGACCTACTAGCCACGAGTTCTGAAATCAAGATCCGAAATGCCAGGATTGTAGAGCTCGAAAAGTAGTGTGAAATCAAGCTAAAAATAACCGAATTCAGAACTCAGAGTCAAAGGATATTCATAAAACCGTTTACGTAAAGAAACCACATTTCGCGGCTAACTAGGTGAAACTTGACCAACTAGCCACGAGTTCTGAAATCAAAATCCGAAACGCCAGGATTGTAGAGCTCGAAAAGTAATGTGAAATCAAGCTAAAAATCACCGAATTCAGAACTCGGAGTCAACGGATATTCATAAAACCGTTTACGTAAAGAAACCACATTTCGCGGCTAACAAGGTGAAACGAGACCAACTAGCCACGAGTTCTGAAATCAAAATCCGAAATGCCAGGATTGTAGAGCTCGAAAAGTAGTGTGAAATCAAGCTAAAAATCACCGAATTCAGAACTCGGAGTCAAAGGATATTCATAAAACCGTTTACGTAAAGAAACCACATTTTGCGGCTAAATAGGTGAAACGAGACCAACTAGCCACGAGTTCTGAAATCAAAATCCAAAACGCAAGGATTGTAGAGCTCGAAAAGTAGTGTGTAATCAAGCTAAAAATTACCGAATTCAGAACTCGGAGTCAACGGATATTCATAAATCCGTTTATGAAGAAACCACATTTTGCGGCTAACTAGGTGAAAATAGACCTACTCGCCACGAGTTTTGAAATCAAAATCCGAAATGCCAGGATTGTAGCGCTCGAAAAGTAGTGTGAAATCAAGCTAAAAATCACCGAATTCAGAACTCGGAGTCAACGGATATTCATAAAACCGTTTACGTAAAGAAACCACATTTCGCGGCTAACTAGGTGAAACGAGACCAACTATCCACGAGTTCTGAAATCAAAATCCGAAAGACCAGGATCGTAGAGCTCGAAAAGTAGTGTGAAATCAAGCTAAAAATCACCGAATTCAGAACTCGGAGTCATCGGATATTCATAAAACCGTTTACGTAAAGAAACCATATTTCGCGGCTAACTCGGTGAAACGAGACCTACTAGCCACGACTTCTGAAATCAAAATCCGAAATTCCAGGATCGTAGAGCTCGAAAAGTAGTGTGAAATCAAGCTAAAAATCACCGAATTCAGAACTCGGAGTCAACGGATATTCATAAAACCGTTTACATAAAGATACCACATTTCGCGGCTAAATAGGTGAAACGAGACCAACTAGGCACGAGTTCTAAAATAAAAATCCAAAACACGAGGATTGTAGAGCTCGAAAAGTAGTGTGTAATCAAGCTAAAAATCACCGAATTCAGAACTCGGAGTCAACGGATATTCATAAAACCGTTTATGTAAAGAAACCACATTTCACGGCTAAATAGGTGAATCGAGACCTACTAGCCACGAGTTCTGAAATCAAGATCCGAAATGCCAGGATTGTAGAGCTCGAAAAGTAGTGTGAAATCAAGCTAAAAATAACCGAATTCAGAACTCGGAGTCAAAGGATATTCATAAAACCGTTTACGTAAAGAAACCACATTTCGCGGCTAACTAGGTGAAACTTGACCAACTAGCCACGAGTTCTGAAATCAAAATCCGAAACGCCAGGATTGTAGAGCTCGAAAAGTAATGTGAAATCAAGCTAAAAATCACCGAATTCAGAACTCGGAGTCAACGGATATTCATAAAACCGTTTACGTAAAGAAACCACATTTCGCGGCTAACAAGGTGAAACGAGACCAACTAGCCACGAGTTCTGAAATCAAAATCCGAAATGCCAGGATTGTAGAGCTCGAAAAGTAGTGTGAAATCAAGCTAAAAATCACCGAATTCAGAACTCGGAGTCAAAGGATATTCATAAAACCGTTTACGTAAAGAAACCACATTTCGCGGCTAAATAGGTGAAACGAGACCAACTAGGCACGAGTTCTGAAATCAAAATCCAAAAAGCAAGGATTGTAGAGCTCGAAAAGTAGTGTGTAATCAAGCTAAAAATTACCGAATTCAGAACTCGGAGTCAACGGATATTCATAAATCCGTTTATGAAGAAACCACATTTTGCGGCTAACTAGGTGAAAATAGACCTACTCACCACGAGTTTTGAAATCAAAATCCGAAATGCCAGGATTGTAGCGCTTGAAAAGTAGTGTGAAATCAAGCTAAAAATCACCGAATTCAGAACTCGGAGTCATCGGATATTCATAAAACCGTTTACGTAAAGAAACCACATTTCGCGGCTAACTAGGTGAAACGAGACCAACTATCCACGAGTTCTGAAATCAAAATCCGAAAGACCAGGATCGTAGAGCTCGAAAAGTAGTGTGAAATCAAGCTAAAAATCACCGAATTCAGAACTCGGAGTCATCGGATATTCATAAAACCGTTTACGTAAAGAAACCATATTTCGCGGCTAACTCGGTGAAACGAGACCTACTAGCCACGACTTCTGAAATCAAAATCCGAAATTCCAGGATCGTAGAGCTCGAAAAGTAGTGTGAAATCAAGCTAAAAATCACCGAATTCAGAACTCGGAGTCAACGGATATTCATAAAACCGTTTACATAAAGATACCACATTTCGCGGCTAAATAGGTGAAACGAGACCAACTAGGCACGAGTTCTAAAATAAAAATCCAAAACACGAGGATTGTAGAGCTCGAAAAGTAGTGTGTAATCAAGCTAAAAATCACCGAATTCAGAACTCGGAGTCAACGGATATTCATAAAACCGTTTATGTAAAGAAACCACATTTCACGGCTAAATAGGTGAATCGAGACCTACTAGCCACGAGTTCTGAAATCAAGATCCGAAATGCCAGGATTGTAGAGCTCGAAAAGTAGTGTGAAATCAAGCTAAAAATAACCGAATTCAGAACTCGGAGTCAAAGGATATTCATAAAACCGTTTACGTAAAGAAACCACATTTCGCGGCTAACTAGGTGAAACTTGACCAACTAGCCACGAGTTCTGAAATCAAAATCCGAAACGCCAGGATTGTAGAGCTCGAAAAGTAATGTGAAATCAAGCTAAAAATCACCGAATTCAGAACTCAGAGTCAACGGATATTCATAAAACCGTTTACGTAAAGAAACCACATTTCGCGGCTAACAAGGTGAAACGAGACCAACTAGCCACGAGTTCTGAAATCAAAATCCGAAATGCCAGGATTGTAGAGCTCGAAAAGTAGTGTGAAATCAAGCTAAAAATCACCGAATTCAGAACTCGGAGTCAAAGGATATTCATAAAACCGTTTACGTAAAGAAACCACATTTCGCGGCTAAATAGGTGAAACGAGACCAACTAGCCACGAGTTCTGAAATCAAAATCCAAAAAGCAAGGATTGTAGAGCTCGAAAAGTAGTGTGTAATCAAGCTAAAAATTACCGAATTCAGAACTCGGAGTCAACGGATATTCATAAATCCGTTTATGAAGAAACCACATTTTGCGGCTAACTAGGTGAAAATAGACCTACTCGCCACGAGTTTTGAAATCAAAATCCGAAATGCCAGGATTGTAGCGCTTGAAAAGTAGTGTGAAATCAAGCTAAAAATCACCGAATTCAGAACTCGGAGTCATCGGATATTCATAAAACCGTTTACGTAAAGAAACCATATTTCGCGGCTAACTCGGTGAAACGAGACCTACTAGCCACGACTTCTGAAATCAAAATCCGAAATTCCAGGATCGTATTGCTCGAAAAGTAGTGTGAAATCAAGCTAAAAATCACCGAATTCAGAACTCGGAGTCATCGGATATTCATAAAACCGTTTACGTAAAGAAACCACATTTCGCGGCTAACTAGGTGAAACGAGACCTACTAGCCACGAATTCTGAAATCAAAATCCGAAAGACCAGGATGGTAGAGCTCGAAAAGTAGTGTGAAATCAAGCTAAAAATCACCGAATTCAGAACTCGGAGTCAACGGATATTCATAAAACCGTTTACGTAAAGAAACCACATTTCGCGGCTAACTAGGTGAAACGAGACCTACTAGCCACGAGTTCTGAAATCGAAATCCGAAAACCCAGGATTGTAGAGCTCGAAAAGTAGTGTAAAATCAAGCTAAAAATCACCGAGTTCAGAACTCGGAGTCAACGGATATTCATAAAACCGTTTACGTAAAGAAAACACATTTCGCGGCTAACTATGTGAAACGAGACCAACTAGCCACGAGTTCTGAAATCAAAATCCGAAACGCCAGGATTGTAGAGCTCGAAAAGTAGTGTGAAATCAGGCTAAAAATCATCGAATTCAGAACTCGGAGTCAACGGATATTCATAAAACCGTTTACGTAAAGAAACCACATTTCGCGGCTAACTAGGTGAAACTTGACCAACTAGCCACGAGTTCTGAAATCAAAATCCGAAACGCCAGGATTGTAGAGCTCGAAAAGTAATGTGAAATCAAGCTAAAAATCACCGAATTCAGAACTCGGAGTCAACGGATATTCATAAAACCGTTTACGTAAAGAAACCACATTTCGCGGCTAACAAGGTGAAACGAGACCAACTAGCCACGAGTTCTGAAATCAAAATCCGAAATGCCAGGATTGTAGAGCTCGAAAAGTAGTGTGAAATCAAGCTAAAAATCACCGAATTCAGAACTCGGAGTCAAAGGATATTCATAAAACCGTTTACGTAAAGAAACCACATTTCGCGGCTAAATAGGTGAAACGAGACCAACTAGCCACGAGTTCTGAAATCAAAATCCAAAACGCAAGGATTGTAGAGCTCGAAAAGTAGTGTGTAATCAAGCTAAAAATTACCGAATTCAGAACTCGGAGTCAACGGATATTCATAAAACCGTTTACGTAAAGAAACCACATTTCGCGGCTAACTAGGTGAAACGAGACCTACTAGCCACGAGTTCTGAAATCGAAATCCGAAAACCCAGGATTGTAGAGCTCGAAAAGTAGTGTAAAATCAAGCTAAAAATCACCGAGTTCAGAACTCGGAGTCAACGGATATTCATAAAACCGTTTACGTAAAGAAAACACATTTCGCGGCTAACTATGTGAAACGAGACCAACTAGCCACGAGTTCTGAAATCAAAATCCGAAATGCCAGGATTGTAGAGCTCGAAAAGTAGTGTGAAATCAGGCTAAAAATCATCGAATTCAGAACTCGGAGTCAACGGATATTCATAAAACCGTTTACGTAAAGAAACCACATTTCGCGGCTAACTGGGTAAAACGAGACCAACTAGCCACGAGTTCTGAAATGAAAATCCGAAATACCAGGATTGTAGAGCTCGAAAAGTAGTGTGAAATCAAGCTAAAAATCACCGAATTAAGAACTCGGAGTCAACAGATATTCATAAAACCGTTTACGTAAAGAAACCACATTTCGCGGCCAAATAGGTGAATCGAGACCTACTAGCCACGAGTTCTGAAATAAAAATCCGAAATGCCAGGATTGTAGAGCTCGAAAAGTAGTGTGAAATCAAGCTAAAAATCACCGAATTCAGAACTCGGAGTCAACGGATATTCATAAAACCGTTTACGTAAAGAAACCACATTTCGCGGCTAACAAGGTGAAACGAGACCAACTAGCCACGAGTTCTGAAATAAAAATCCGAAACACCAGGATTGTAGAGCTCGAAAAGTAGTGTGAAATCAAGCTAAAAATCACCGAATTCAGAACTCGGAGTCAACGGATATTCATAAAACCGTTTACGTAAAGAAACCACATTTCGCGGCTAACTAGGTGAAACGAGACCAACTAGCCACGAGTTCTGGAATCAAAATCCGAAATGCCAGGATCGTAGAGGTCGAAAAGTAGTGTGAAATCAAGCTAAAAATCGCCGAATTCAGAACTCGGAGTCAACGGATATTCATAAAACCGTTTACGTAAAGAAACCACATTTCGCGACTAACTAGGTGAAACTTGACCCACTAGCCACGAGTTCTTGAATCAAAATCCGAAATGCCAGGATTGTAGAGCTCGAAAAGTAGTGTGAAATCAAGCTAAAAATCAACGAATTCAGAACTCGGAGTCAACGGAAATTCATAAAACCGTTTACGTAAAGAAACCACATTTCGCGGCTAACTAGGTGAAAATAGACCTACGAGCCACGAGTTCTGAAATCAAAATCCGAAATGCCAGGATTGTAGAGCTCGAAAAGTAGTGTGAAATCAAGCTAAAAATCACCGAATTCAGAACTCGGAGTCAACGGATATTTATAAAACCGTTTACGTAAAGAAACCACATTTCGCGGCTAACTAGGTGAAACGAGACCAACTAGCCACGAGTTCTGAAATCAAAATCCGAAATGCCAGGATCGTAGAGCTCGAAAAGTAGTGTGAAATCAAGCTAAAAATCACCGAATTCAGAACTCGGAGTCAACGAATATTCATAAAACCGTTTACGTAAAGATACCACATTTCGCGGCTAAATAGGTGAAACGTGACCAACTATCCACGAGTTCTAAAATCAAAATCCAAAACACGAGGATTGTAGAGCTCGAAAAGTAGTGTGTAATCAAGTTAAAAATCACCGAATTCAGAACTCGGAGTCAACGGATATTCATAAAACCGTTTATGTAAAGAAACCACATTTCACGGCTAAATAGGTGAATCGAGACCTACTAGTCACGAGTTCTGAAATCAAGATCCGAAATGCCAGGATTGTAGAGCTCGAAAGGTAGTGTGAAATCAAGCTAAAAATAACCGAATTCAGAACTCGGAGTCAAAGGATATTCATAAAACCGTTTACGTAAAGAAACCACATTTCGCGGCTAACTAGGTGAAACTTGACCAACTAGCCACGAGTTCTGAAATCAAAATCCGAAACGCCAGGATTGTAGAGCTCGAAAAGTAGTGTGAAATCAAGCTAAAAATCACCGAATTCAGAACTCGGAGTCAACGGATATTCATAAAACCGTTTACGTAAAGAAAACACATTTCGCGGCTAACTAGGTGAAACGAGACCAACTAGCCACGAGTTCTGAAATAAAAATCCGAAACACCAGGATTGTAGAGCTCGAAAAGTAGTGTGAAATCAAGCTAAAAATCACCGAATTCAGAACTCGGAGTCAACGGATATTCATAAAACCGTTTACGTAAAGAAACCACATTTCGCGGCTAACTAGGTGAAACGAGACCAACTAGCCACGAGTTCTGGAATCAAAATCCGAAATGCCAGGATCGTAGAGGTCGAAAAGTAGTGTGAAATCAAGCTAAAAATCACCGAATTCAGAACTCGGAGTCAAAGGATATTCATAAAACCGTTTACGTAAAGAAACCACATTTCGCGGCTAACTAGGTGAAACGAGACCAACTATCCACGAGTTCTGAAATCAAAATCCGAAACGCCAGGATCGTAGAGCTCGAAAAGTAGTGTGAAATCAAGCTAAAAATCACCGAATTCAGAACTCGGAGTCATCGGATATTCATAAAACCGTTTACGTAAAAAAACCACATTTCGCGGCCAACTCGGTGAAACGAGACCTACTAGCGACGACTTCTGAAATCAAAATCCGAAATTCCAGGATCGTAGAGCTCGAAAAGTAGTGTGAAATCAAGCTAAAAATCACCGAATTCAGAACTCGGAGTCATCGGATATTCATAAAACCGTTTACGTGAAGAAACCACATTTCGCGGCTAACTAGGTGAAACGAGACCTACTAGCCACGAATTCTGAAATTAAAATCCGAAATACCAGGATTGTAGAGCTCGAAAAGTAGTGTGAAATCAAGCTAAAAATCGCCGAATTCAGAACTCGGAGTCAACGGATATTCATAAAACCGTTTACGTAAAGAAACCACATTTCGCGACTAACTAGGTGAAACTTGACCCACTAGCCAAGAGTTCTTGAATCAAAATCCGAAATGCCAGGATTGTAGAGCTCGAAAAGTAGTGTGAAATCAAGCTAAAAATCACCGAATTCAGAACTCGGAGTCAACGGATATTTATAAAACCGTTTACGTAAAGAAACCACATTTCGCGGCTAACTAGGTGAAACGAGACCAACTAGCCACGAGTTCTGAAATCAAAATCCGAAATGCCAGGATCGTAGAGCTCGAAAAGTAGTGTGAAATCAAGCTAAAAATCACCGAATTCAGAACTCGGAGTCAACGAATATTCATAAAACCGTTTACGTAAAGATACCACATTTCGCGGCTAAATAGGTGAAACGTGACCAACTATCCACGAGTTCTAAAATCAAAATCCAAAACACGAGGATTGTAGAGCTCGAAAAGTAGTGTGTAATCAAGTTAAAAATCACCGAATTCAGAACTCGGAGTCAACGGATATTCATAAAACCGTTTATGTAAAGAAACCACATTTCACGGCTAAATAGGTGAATCGAGACCTACTAGTCACGAGTTCTGAAATCAAGATCCGAAATGCCAGGATTGTAGAGCTCGAAAGGTAGTGTGAAATCAAGCTAAAAATAACCGAATTCAGAACTCGGAGTCAAAGGATATTCATAAAACCGTTTACGTAAAGAAACCACATTTCGCGGCTAACTAGGTGAAACTTGACCAACTAGCCACGAGTTCTGAAATCAAAATCCGAAACGCCAGGATTGTAGAGCTCGAAAAGTAGTGTGAAATCAAGCTAAAAATCACCGAATTCAGAACTCGGAGTCAACGGATATTCATAAAACCGTTTACGTAAAGAAAACACATTTCGCGGCTAACTAGGTGAAACGAGACCAACTAGCCACGAGTTCTGAAATAAAAATCCGAAACACCAGGATTGTAGAGCTCGAAAAGTAGTGTGAAATCAAGCTAAAAATCACCGAATTCAGAACTCGGAGTCAACGGATATTCATAAAACCGTTTACGTAAAGAAACCACATTTCGCGGCTAACTAGGTGAAACGAGACCAACTAGCCACGAGTTCTGGAATCAAAATCCGAAATGCCAGGATCGTAGAGGTCGAAAAGTAGTGTGAAATCAAGCTAAAAATCACCGAATTCAGAACTCGGAGTCAAAGGATATTCATAAAACCGTTTACGTAAAGAAACCACATTTCGCGGCTAACTAGGTGAAACGAGACCAACTATCCACGAGTTCTGAAATCAAAATCCGAAACGCCAGGATCGTAGAGCTCGAAAAGTAGTGTGAAATCAAGCTAAAAATCACCGAATTCAGAACTCGGAGTCATCGGATATTCATAAAACCGTTTACGTAAAAAAACCACATTTCGCGGCCAACTCGGTGAAACGAGACCTACTAGCGACGACTTCTGAAATCAAAATCCGAAATTCCAGGATCGTAGAGCTCGAAAAGTAGTGTGAAATCAAGCTAAAAATCACCGAATTCAGAACTCGGAGTCATCGGATATTCATAAAACCGTTTACGTGAAGAAACCACATTTCGCGGCTAACTAGGTGAAACGAGACCTACTAGCCACGAATTCTGAAATTAAAATCCGAAATACCAGGATTGTAGAGCTCGAAAAGTAGTGTGAAATCAAGCTAAAAATCGCCGAATTCAGAACTCGGAGTCAACGGATATTCATAAAACCGTTTACGTAAAGAAACCACATTTCGCGACTAACTAGGTGAAACTTGACCCACTAGCCAAGAGTTCTTGAATCAAAATCCGAAATGCCAGGATTGTAGAGCTCGAAAAGTAGTGTGAAATCAAGCTAAAAATCAACGAATTCAGAACTCGGAGTCAACGGAAATTCATAAAACCGTTTACGTAAAGAAACCACATTTCGCGGCTAACTAGGTGAAAATAGACCTACGAGCCACGAGTTCTGAAATCAAAATCCGAAATGCCAGGATTGTAGAGCTCGAAAAGTAGTGTGAAATCAAGCTAAAAATCACCGAATTCAGAACTCGGAGTCAACGGATATTTATAAAACCGTTTACGTAAAGAAACCACATTTCGCGGCTAACTAGGTGAAACGAGACCAACTAGCCACGAGTTCTGAAATCAAAATCCGAAATGCCAGGATCGTAGAGCTCGAAAAGTAGTGTGAAATCAAGCTAAAAATCACCGAATTCAGAACTCGGAGTCAACGAATATTCATAAAACCGTTTACGTAAAGATACCACATTTCGCGGCTAAATAGGTGAAACGTGACCAACTATCCACGAGTTCTAAAATCAAAATCCAAAACACGAGGATTGTAGAGCTCGAAAAGTAGTGTGTAATCAAGTTAAAAATCACCGAATTCAGAACTCGGAGTCAACGGATATTCATAAAACCGTTTATGTAAAGAAACCACATTTCACGGCTAAATAGGTGAATCGAGACCTACTAGTCACGAGTTCTGAAATCAAGATCCGAAATGCCAGGATTGTAGAGCTCGAAAGGTAGTGTGAAATCAAGCTAAAAATAACCGAATTCAGAACTCGGAGTCAAAGGATATTCATAAAACCGTTTACGTAAAGAAACCACATTTCGCGGCTAACTAGGTGAAACTTGACCAACTAGCCACGAGTTCTGAAATCAAAATCCGAAACGCCAGGATTGTAGAGCTCGAAAAGTAGTGTGAAATCAAGCTAAAAATCACCGAATTCAGAACTCGGAGTCAACGGATATTCATAAAACCGTTTACGTAAAGAAAACACATTTCGCGGCTAACTAGGTGAAACGAGACCAACTAGCCACGAGTTCTGAAATCAAAATCCGAAATGCCAGGATCGTAGAGCTCGAAAAGTAGTGTGAAATCAAGCTAAAAATCACCGAATTCAGAACTCGGAGTCAACGAATATTCATAAAACCGTTTACGTAAAGATACCACATTTCGCGGCTAAATAGGTGAAACGTGACCAACTATCCACGAGTTCTAAAATCAAAATCCCAAACACGAGGATTGTAGAGCTCGAAAAGTAGTGTGTAATCAAGTTAAAAATCACCGAATTCAGAACTCGGAGTCAACGGATATTCATAAAACCGTTTATGTAAAGAAACCACATTTCGCGGCTAAATAGGTGAATCGAGACCTACTAGTCACGAGTTCTGAAATCAAGATCCGAAATGCCAGGATTGTAGAGCTCGAAAGGTAGTGTGAAATCAAGCTAAAAATAACCGAATTCAGAACTCGGAGTCAAAGGATATTCATAAAACCGTTTACGTAAAGAAACCACATTTCGCGGCTAACTAGGTGAAACTTGACCAACTAGCCACGAGTTCTGAAATCAAAATCCGAAACACCAGGATTGTAGAGCTCGAAAAGTAGTGTGAAATCAAGCTAAAAATCACCGAATTCAGAACTCGGAGTCAACGGATATTTATAAAACCGTTTACGTAAAGAAACCACATTTTGCGGCTAACTAGGTGAAACGAGACCAACTAGCCACGAGTTCTGAAATCAAAATCCGAAATGCCAGGATCGTAGAGCTCGAAAAGTAGTGTGAAATCAAGCTAAAAATCACCGAATTCAGAACTCGGAGTCAACGGATATTCATAAAACCGTTTACGTAAAGATACCACATTTCGCGGCTAAATAGGTGAATCGAGACCAACTAGCCACGAGTTCTAAAATAAAAATCCAAAACACGAGGATTGTAGAGCTCGAAAAGTTGTGTGTAGTCAAGCTAAAAATCACCGAATTCAGAACTCGGAGTCAGCGGATATTCATAAAACCGTTTATGTAAATAAACCACATTTCGCGGCTAAATAGGTGAATCGAGACCTACTAGCCACGAGTTCTGAAATCAAGATCCGAAATTCCAGGATTGTAGAGCTCGAAAAGTAGTGTGAAATCAAGCTAAAAATCACCGAATTCAGAACTCGGAGTCAAAGGATATTCATAAAACCGTTTACGTAAAGAAACCACATTTCACGGCTAACTAAGTGAAACTTGACCAACTAGCCACGAGTTCTGAAATCAAAATCCGAAACACCAGGATTGTAGAGCTCGAAAAGTAATGTGAAATCAAGCTAAAAATCACCGAATTCAGAACTCGGAGTCAAAGGATATTCATAAAACCGTTTACGTAAAGAAACCACATTTCGCGGCTAACTAGGTGAAACGAGACCAACTATCCACGAGTTCTGAAATCAAAATCCGAAACGCCAGGATCGTAGAGCTCGAAAAGTAGTGTGAAATCAAGCTAAAAATCACCGAATTCAGAACTCGGAGTCATCGGATATTCATAAAACCGTTTACGTAAAGAAACCACATTTCGCGGCTAACTCGGTGAAACGAGACCTACTAGCGACGACTTCTGAAATCAAAATCCGAAATTCCAGGATCGTAGAGCTCGAAAAGTAGTGTGAAATCAAGCTAAAAATCACCGAATTCAGAACTCGGAGTCATCGGATATTCATAAAACCGTTTACGTGAAGAAACCACAATTCGCGGCTAACTAGGTGAAACGAGACCTACTAGCCACGAATTCAGAAATTAAAATCCGAAATACCAGGATTGTAGAGCTCGAAAAGTAGTGTGAAATCAAGCTAAAAATCACCGAATTAAGAACTCGGAGTCAACAGATATTCATAAAACCGTTTACGTAAAGAAACCACATTTCGCGGCCAAATAGGTGAATCGAGACCTACTAGCCACGAGTTCTGAAATAAAAATCCGAAATGCCAGGATTGTAGAGCTCGAAAAGTAGTGTGAAATCAAGCTAAAAATCACCGAATTCAGAACTCGGAGTCAACGGATATTCATAAAACCGTTTACGTAAAGAAACCACATTTCGCGGCTAACAAGGTGACACGAGACCAACTAGCCACGAGTTCTGAAATAAAAATCCGAAACACCAGGATGGTAGAGCTCGAAAAGTAGTGTGAAATCAAGCTAAAAATCACCGAATTCAGAACTCGGAGTCAACGGATATTCATAAAACCGTTTACGTAAAGAAACCACATTTCGCGGCTAACTAGGTGAAACGAGACCAACTAGCCACGAGTTCTGGAATCAAAATCCGAAATGCCAGGATCGTAGAGGTCGAAAAGTAGTGTGAAATCAAGCTAAAAATCGCCGAATTCAGAACTCGGAGTCAACGGATATTCATAAAACCGTTTACGTAAAGAAACCACATTTCGCGACTAACTAGGTGAAACTTGACCCACTAGCCACGAGTTCTTGAATCAAAATCCGAAATGCCAGGATTGTAGAGCTCGAAAAGTAGTGTGAAATCAAGCTAAAAATCAACGAATTCAGAACTCGGAGTCAACGGAAATTCATAAAACCGTTTACGTAAAGAAACCACATTTCGCGGCTAACTAGGTGAAAATAGACCTACGAGCCACGAGTTCTGAAATCAAAATCGGAAATTCCAGGATTGTAGAGCTCGAAAAGTAGTGTGAAATCAAGCTAAAAATCACCGAATTCAGAACTCGGAGTCAACGGATATTTATAAAACCGTTTACGTAAAGAAACCACATTTCGCGGCTAACTAGGTGAAACGAGACCAACTAGCCACGAGTTCTGAAATCAAAATCCGAAATGCCAGGATCGTAGAGCTCGAAAAGTAGTGTGAAATCAAGCTAAAAATCACCGAATTCAGAACTCGGAGTCAACGAATATTCATAAAACCGTTTACGTAAAGATACCACATTTCGCGGCTAAATAGGTGAAACGTGACCAACTATCCACGAGTTCTAAAATCAAAATCCAAAACACGAGGATTGTAGAGCTCGAAAAGTAGTGTGTAATCAAGTTAAAAATCACCGAATTCAGAACTCGGAGTCAACGGATATTCATAAAACCGTTTATGTAAAGAAACCACATTTCGCGGCTAAATAGGTGAATCGAGACCTACTAGTCACGAGTTCTGAAATCAAGATCCGAAATTCCAGGATTGTAGAGCTCGAAAGGTAGTGTGAAATCAAGCTAAAAATAACCGAATTCAGAACTCGGAGTCAAAGGATATTCATAAAACCGTTTACGTAAAGAAACCACATTTCGCGGCTAACTAGGTGAAACTTGACCAACTAGCCACGAGTTCTGAAATCAAAATCCGAAACACCAGGATTGTAGAGCTCGAAAAGTAGTGTGAAATCAAGCTAAAAATCACCGAATTCAGAACTCGGAGTCAACGGATATTCATAAAATCGTTTACGTAAAGAAAACACATTTCGCGGCTAACTAGGTGAAACGAGACCAACTAGCCACGAGTTCTGAAATCAAAATCCGAAATGCCAGGATCGTAGAGCTCGAAAAGTAGTGTGAAATCAAGCTAAAAATCACCGAATTCAGAACTCGGAGTCAACGAATATTCATAAAACCGTTTACGTAAAGATACCACATTTCGCGGCTAAATAGGTGAAACGTGACCAACTATCCACGAGTTCTAAAATCAAAATCCAAAACACGAGGATTGTAGAGCTCGAAAAGTAGTGTGTAATCAAGTTAAAAATCACCGAATTCAGAACTCGGAGTCAACGGATATTCATAAAACCGTTTATGTAAAGAAACCACATTTCGCGGCTAAATAGGTGAATCGAGACCTACTAGTCACGAGTTCTGAAATCAAGATCCGAAATGCCAGGATTGTAGAGCTCGAAAGGTAGTGTGAAATCAAGCTAAAAATAACCGAATTCAGAACTCGGAGTCAAAGGATATTCATAAAACCGTTTACGTAAAGAAACCACATTTCGCGGCTAACTAGGTGAAACTTGACCAACTAGCCACGAGTTCTGAAATCAAAATCCGAAACACCAGGATTGTAGAGCTCGAAAAGTAGTGTGAAATCAAGCTAAAAATCACCGAATTCAGAACTCGGAGTCAACGGATATTTATAAAACCGTTTACGTAAAGAAACCACATTTTGCGGCTAACTAGGTGAAACGAGACCAACTAGCCACGAGTTCTGAAATCAAAATCCGAAATGCCAGGATCGTAGAGCTCGAAAAGTAGTGTGAAATCAAGCTAAAAATCACCGAATTCAGAACTCGGAGTCAACGGATATTCATAAAACCGTTTACATAAAGATACCACATTTCGCGGCTAAGTAGGTGAATCGAGACCAACTAGCCACGAGTTCTAAAATAAAAATCCAAAACACGAGGATTGTAGAGCTCGAAAAGTTGTGTGTAGTCAAGCTAAAAATCACCGAATTCAGAACTCGGAGTCAGCGGATATTCATAAAACCGTTTATGTAAATAAACCACATTTCGCGGCTAAATAGGTGAATCGAGACCTACTAGCCACGAGTTCTGAAATCAAGATCCGAAATTCCAGGATTGTAGAGCTCGAAAAGTAGTGTGAAATCAAGCTAAAAATCACCGAATTCAGAACTCGGAGTCAAAGGATATTCATAAAACCGTTTACGTAAAGAAACCACATTTCACGGCTAACTAAGTGAAACTTGACCAACTAGCCACGAGTTCTGAAATCAAAATCCGAAACACCAGGATTGTAGAGCTCGAAAAGTAATGTGAAATCAAGCTAAAAATCACCGAATTCAAAACTCGGAGTCAAAGGATATTCATAAAACCGTTTACGTAAAGAAACCACATTTCGCGGCTAACTAGGTGAAACGAGACCAACTATCCACGAGTTCTGAAATTAAAATCCGAAACGCCAGGATCGTAGAGCTCGAAAAGTAGTGTGAAATCAAGCTAAAAATCACCGAATTCAGAACTCGGAGTCATCGGATATTCATAAAACCGTTTACGTAAAGAAACCACATTTCGCGGCTAACTCGGTGAAACGAGACCTACTAGCGACGACTTCTGAAATCAAAATCCGAAATTCCAGGATCGTAGAGCTCGAAAAGTAGTGTGAAATCAAGCTAAAAATCACCGAATTCAGAACTCGGAGTCATCGGATATTCATAAAACCGTTTACGTGAAGAAACCACATTTCGCGGCTAACTAGGTGAAACGAGACCTACTAGCCACGAATTCTGAAATCAAAATCCGAAAGACCAGGATCGTAGAGCTCGAAAAGTAGTGTGAAATCAAGCTAAAAATCACCGAATTCAGAACTCGGAGTCAACGGATATTCATAAAACCGTTTACGTAAAGAAACCACATTTCGCGGCTAACTAGGTGAAACGAGACCAACTAGCCACGAGTTCTGAAATCAAAATCCGAAACTCCAGGATCGGAGAGCTCGAAAAGTAGTGTGAAATCAAGCTAAAAATCACCGAATTCAGAACTCGGAGTCAACGGATATTCATAAAACCGTTTACGTAAAGAAACCACATTTCGCGGCTAAATAGGTGAAACGAGACCAACTTGCCACGAGTTCTAAAATCAAAATCCGAAATGCCAGGATTGTAGAGCTCGAAATGTATTGTGTAATCAAGCTAAAAATCACCGAATTCAGAACTCGGAGTCATCGGATATTCATAAAACCGTTTACGTAAAGAAACCATATTTCGCGGCTAAATAGGTGAAACGAGACCAACTAGCCACGAGTTCTAAAATCAAAATCCGAAACTCCAGGATTGTAGAGCTCGAAAAGTAGTGTGAAATCAAGCTAAAAATCAACGAATTCAGAACTCAGAGTCAATGGATATTCATAAAACCGTTTACGTAAAAAAACCACATTTCGCGGCTAACTAGGTGAAAATAGACCTACTAGCCACGAGTTCTGAAATCAAAATCCGAAATTCCAGGATTGTAGAGCTCGAAAAGTAGTGTGAAATCAAGCTAAAAATCACCGAATTCAGAACTCGGAGTCAACGGATATTCATAAAACCGTTTACGTAAAGAAACCATATTTCGCTGCTAAATAGGTGAATCGAGACCTACTAGCCACGAGTTCTGAAAGCCAAATCCGAAATGCCAGGATTGTAGACCTCGAAAAGTAGTGTGAAATCAAGCTAAAAATCACCGAATTCAGAACTCGGAGTCAAAGGATATTCATAAAACCGTTTACGTAAAGATACCACATTTCGCGGCTAAATAGGTGAAACGAGACCAACTAGCCACGAGTTCTAAAATAAAAATCCAAAACACGAGGATTGTAGAGCTCCAAAATTAGTGTGTAATCAAGCTAAAAATCACCGAATTCAGAACTCGGAGTCAACGGATATTCATAAAACCGTTTATGTAAAGAAACCACATTTCGCGGCTAAATAGGTGAATCGAGACCTACTAGTCACGAGTTCTGAAATCAAGATCCGAAATGCCAGGATTGTAGAGCTTGAAAGGTAGTGTGAAATCAAGCTAAAAATAACCGAATTCAGAACTCGGAGTCAAAGGATATTCATAAAACCGTTTACGTAAAGAAACCACATTTCGCGGCTAACTAGGTGAAACTTGACCAACTAGCCACGAGTTCTGAAATCAAAATCCGAAACGCCAGGATTGTAGAGCTCGAAAAGTAATGTGAAATCAAGCTAAAAATCACCGAATTCAGAACTCGGAGTCAAAGGATATTCATAAAACCGTTTACGTAAAGAAACCACATTTCGCGGCTAACTAGGTGAAACGAGACCAACTATCCACGAGTTCTGAAATCAAAATCCAAAACACCAGGATCGTAGAGCTCGAAAAGTAGTGTGAAATCAAGGTAAAAATCACCGAATTCAGAACTCGGAGTCATCGGATATTCATAAAACCGTTTACGTAAAGAAACCACATTTCGCGGCTAACTCGGTGAAACGAGACCTACTAGCCACGACTTCTGAAATCAAAATCCGAAATTCCAGGATTGTAGAACTCAAAAAGTAGTGTGAAATCAAGCTAAAAATCACAGAATTCAGAACTCGGAGTCATCGGATATTCATAAAACCGTTTACGTAAAGAAACCAGATTTCGCGGCTAACTAGGTGAAACGAGACCTACTAGCCACGACTTCTGAAATCAAGATCCGAAATGCCAGGATTGTAGAGCTCGAAAAGTAGTGTGAAATCAAGCTAAAAATCTCCGAATTCAGAACTCGGAGTCAACGGATATTCATAAAACCGTTTACGTAAAGAAACCACATTTCGCGGCTAAATAGGTGAAATGAGACCAACTAGCCACGAGTTCTAAAATCAAAATCCGAAATGCCAGGATTGTAGAGCTCGAAAAGTAGTGTGAAATCAAACTAAAAATCAACGAATTCAGAACTCGGAGTCAATGGATATTCATAAAACCGTTTACGTAAAGAAATCACATTTCGTGGCTAAATAGGTGAAACGAGACCAACTAGCCACGAGTTCTAAAATCAAAATCCGAAACACCAGGATTGTAGAGCTCGAAAAGTAGTGTGAAATCAAGCTAAAAATCACCGAATTCAGAACTCGGAGTCAACGGATATTTATAAAACCGTTTACGTAAAGAAACCACATTTTGCGGCTAACTAGGTGAAACGAGACCAACTAGCCACGAGTTCTGAAATCAAAATCCGAAATGCCAGGATCGTAGAGCTCGAAAAGTAGTGTGAAATCAAGCTAAAAATCACCGAATTCAGAACTCGGAGTCAACGGATATTCATAAAACCGTTTACGTAAAGATACCACATTTCGCGGCTAAATAGGTGAAACGAGACCAACTAGCCACGAGTTCTAAAATAAAAATCCAAAACACGAGGATTGTAGAGCTCCAAAATTAGTGTGTAATCAAGCTAAAAATCACCGAATTCAGAACTCGGAGTCAACGGATATTCATAAAACCGTTTATGTAAAGAAACCACATTTCGCGGCTAAATAGGTGAATCGAGACCTACTAGTCACGAGTTCTGAAATCAAGATCCGAAATGCCAGGATTGTAGAGCTCGAAAGGTAGTGTGAAATCAAGCTAAAAATAATCGAATTCAGAACTCGGAGTCAAAGGATATTCATAAAACCGTTTACGTAAAGAAACCACATTTCGCGGCTAACTAGGTGAAACTTGACCAACTAGCCACGAGTTCTGAAATCAAAATCCGAAACGCCAGGATTGTAGAGCTCGAAAAGTAATGTGAAATCAAGCTAAAAATCACCGAATTCAGAACTCGGAGTCAAAGGATATTCATAAAACCGTTTACGTAAAGAAACCACATTTCGCGGCTAACTAGGTGAAACGAGACCAACTATCCACGAGTTCTGAAATCAAAATCCAAAACGCCAGGATCGTAGAGCTCGAAAAGTAGTGTGAAATCAAGGTAAAAATCACCGAATTCAGAACTCGGAGTCATCGGATATTCATAAAACCGTTTACGTAAAGAAACCACATTTCGCGGCTAACTCGGTGAAACGAGACCTACTAGCCACGACTTCTGAAATCAAAATCCGAAATTCCAGGATCGTAGAACTCAAAAAGTAGTGTGAAATCAAGCTAAAAATCACAGAATTCAGAACTCGGAGTCATCGGATATTCATAAAACCGTTTACGTAAAGAAACCACATTTCGCGGCTAACTAGGTGAAACGAGACCTACTAGCCACGAGTTCTGAAATCAAGATCCGAAATGCCAGGATTGTAGACCTCGAAAAGTAGTGTGAAATCAAGCTAAAAATCTCCGAATTCAGAACTCGGAGTCAACGGATATTCATAAAACCGTTTACGTAAAGAAACCACATTTCGCGGCTAACTAGGTGAAACGAGACCAACTAGCCACGAGTTCTGAAATCAAAATCTGAAACCCCAGGATCGGAGAGCTCGAAAAGTAGTGTGAAATCAAGCTAAAAATCACCGAATTCAGAACTCGGAGTCAACGGATATTCATAAAACCGTTTACATAAAGAAACCACATTTCGCGGCTAAATAGGTGAAACGAGACCAACTAGCCACGAGTTCTAAAATCAAAATCCAAAATGCCAGGATTGTAGAGCTCGAAATGTATTGTGTAATCAAGCTAAAAATCACCGAATTCAGAACTCGGAGTCATCGGATATTCATAAAACCGTTTACGTAAAGAAACCACATTTCGCGGCTAAATAGGTGAAACGAGACCAACTAGCCATGAGTTCTAAAATCAAAATCCGAAACTCCAGGATTGTAGAGCTCGAAAAGTAGTGTGAAATCAAGCTAAAATTCAACGAATTCAGAACTCAGAGTCAACGGATATTCATAAAACCGTTTACGTAAAAAAACCACATTTCGCGGCTAACTAGGTGAAAATAGACCTACTAGCCACGAGTTCTGAAATCAAAATCCGAAATGCCAGGATTGTAGAGCTCGAAAAGTAGTGTAAAATCAAGCTAAAAATCACCGAATTCAGAACTCGGAGTCAACGGATATTCATAAAACCGTTTACGTAAAGAAACCACATTTCGCGGCTAAATAGGTGAATCGAGACCTACTAGCCACGAGTTCTGAAATCCAAATCCGAAATGCCAGGATTGTAGAGCTCGAAAATTAGTGTGAAATCAAGCTAAAAATCACCGAATTCTGAACTCGGAGTCAACGGATATTCATAAAACCGTTTACGTAAAGAAACCACATTTCGCGGCTAACTAGGTGAAACGAGACCAACTAGCCACGAGTTCTGAAATCAAAATCCGAAATGCCAGGATCGTAGAGGTCGAAAACTAGTGTGAAATCAAGCTAAAAATCGGCGAATTCAGAAGTCGGAGTCAACTGATATTCATAAAACCGTTTACGTAAAGAAACTACATTTCGCGGCTAACTAGGTGAAACTTGACCCACTAGCCACGAGTTCTGAAATCAAAATCCGAAATGCCAGGATTGTAGAGCTCGAAAAGTAGTGTGAAATCAAGCTAAAAATCAACGAATTCAGAACTCGGAGTCAACGGAAATTCATAAAACCGTTTACGTAAAGAAACCACATTTCGTGGTTAACTAGGTGAAAATAGACCTACGAGCCACGAGTTCTGAAATCAAAATCCGAAATGCCAGGATTGTAGTGCTCGAAAATTAGTGTGAAATCAAGCTAAAAATCAACGAATTCAGAACTCGGAGTCAACGGATATTTATAAAACCGTTTACGTAAAGAAACCACATTTCGCGGCTAACTAGGTATAACGAGACCAACTAGCCACGAGTTCTGAAATCAAAATCTGAAACGCCAGGATCGGAGAGCTCGAAAAGTAGTGTGAAATCAAGCTAAAAATCACCAAATTCAGAACTCGGAGTCAACGGATATTCATAAAACCGTTTACATAAAGAAACCACATTTCGCGGCTAAATAGGTGAAACGAGGACAACTAGCCACGAGTTCTAAAATCAAAATCCGAAATGCCAGGATTGTAGAGCTCGAAATGTATTGTGTAATCAAGCTAAAAATCACCGAATTCAGAACTCGGAGTCATCGGATATTCATAAAACCGTTTACGTAAAGAAACCACATTTCGCGGCTAAATAGGTGAAACGAGACCAACTAGCCACGAGTTCTAAAATCAAAATCCGAAACTCCAGGATTGTAGAGCTCGAAAAGTAGTGTGAAATCAAGCTAAAAATCAACGAATTCAGAACTCAGAGTCAACGGATATTCATAAAACCGTTTACGTAAAAAAACCACATTTCGCGGCTAACTAGGTGAAAATAGACCTATTAGCCACGAGTTCTGAAATCAAAATCCGAAATGCCAGGATTGTAGAGCTCGAAAAGTAGTGTAAAATCAAGCTAAAAATCACCGAATTCAGAACTCGGAGTCAACGGATATTCATAAAACCGTTTACGTAAAGAAACCACATTTCGCGGCTAAATAGGTGAATCGAGACCTACTAGCCACGAGTTCTGAAATCCAAATCCGAAATGCCAGGATTGTAGAGCTCGAAAAGTAGTGTGAAATCAAGCTAAAAATCACCGAATTCTGAACTCGGAGTCAACGGATATTCATAAAACCGTTTACGTAAAGAAACCACATTTCGCGGCTAACTAGGTGAAACGAGACCAACTAGCCACGAGTTCTGAAATCAAAATCCGAAATGCCAGGATCGTAGAGGTCGAAAGGTAGTGTGAAAGCAAGCTAAAAATCGCCGAATTCAGAAGTCGGAGTCAACTGATATTCATAAAACCGTTTACGTAAAGAAACTACATTTCGCGGCTAACTAGGTGAAACTTGACCCACTAGCCACGAGTTCTGAAATCAAAATCCGAAATGCCAGGATTGTAGAGCTCGAAAAGTAGTGTGAAATCAAGCTAAAAATCAACGAATTCAGAACTCGGAGTCAACGGAAATTCATAAAACCGTTTACATAAAGAAACCACATTTCGCGGTTAACTAGGTGAAAATAGACCTACGAGCCACGAGTTCTGAAATCAAAATCCGAAATGCCAGGATTGTAGAGCTCGAAAATTAGTGTGAAATCAAGCTAAAAATCAACGAATTCAGAACTCGGAGTCAACGGATATTTATAAAACCGTTTACGTAAAGAAACCACATTTCGCGGCTAACTAGGTGAAACGAGACCAACTAGCCACGAGTTCTGAAATCAAAATCCAAAATGCCAGGATCGTAGAGCTCGAAAAGTAGTGTGAAATCAAGCTAAAAATCACCGAATTCAGAACTCGGAGTCAACGGATATTCATAAAACCGTTTACGTAAAGATACCACATTTCGCGGCTAAATAGGTGAAACGAGACCAACTATCCACGAGTTCTAAAATCAAAATCCAAAACACGAGGATTGTAGAGCTCGAAAAGTAGTGTGTAATCAAGTTAAAAATCACCGAATTCAGAACTC
The DNA here is from genome assembly GCA_963580455.1 of Euonymus europaeus. Taxonomy (NCBI): domain Eukaryota; kingdom Viridiplantae; phylum Streptophyta; class Magnoliopsida; order Celastrales; family Celastraceae; genus Euonymus; species Euonymus europaeus. The sequence continues at coordinate 26,203,062 of OY756966.1, read as the reverse complement.
GGAGTCAACGGATATTCATAAAACCGTTTATGTAAAGAAACAACATTTCGCGGCTAAATAGGTGAATCGAGACCTACTAGCCACGAGTTCTGAAATCAAGATCCGAAATGCCAGGATTGTAGAGCTCGAAAGGTAGTGTGAAATCAAGCTAAAAATAACCGAATTCAGAACTCGGAGTCAAAGGATATTCATAAAACCGTTTACGTAAAGAAACCACATTTCGCGGCTAACTAGGTGAAACTTGACCAACTAGCCACGAGTTCTGAAATCAAAATCCGAAACACCAGGATTGTAGAGCTCGAAAAGTAGTGTGAAATCAAGTTAAAATCACCGAATTCAGAACTCGGAGTCAACGGATATTTATAAAACCGTTTACGTAAAGAAACCACATTTTGCGGCTAACTAGGTGAAACGAGACCAACTAGCCACGAGTTCGGAAATCAAAATCCAAAATGCCAGGATCGTAGAGCTCGAAAAGTAGTGTGAAATCAAGCTAAAAATCACCGAATTCAGAACTCGGAGTCAACGGATATTCATAAAACCGTTTACGTAAAGATACCACATTTCGCGGCTAAATAGGTGAAACGAGACCAACTAGCCACGAGTTCTAAAATAAAAATCCAAAACACGAGGATTGTAGAGCTCGAAAAGTAGTGTGTAATTAAGCTAAAAATCACCGAATTCAGAACTCGGAGTCAACGGATATTCATAAAACCGTTTATGTAAACAAAACCACATTTCGCGGCTAAATAGGTGAATCGAGACCTACTAGCCACGAGTTCTGAAATCAAGATCCGAAATGCCAGGATTGTAGAGCTCGAAATGTAGTGTGAAATCAAGCTAAAAATAACCGAATTCAGAACTCGGAGTCAAAGGATATTCATAAAACCGTTTACGTAAAGAAACCACATTTCGCGGCTAACTAGGTGAAATTTGACCAACTAGCCACGAGTTCTGAAATCAAAATCCGAAACGCCAAGATTGTAGAGCTCGAAAAGTAATGTGAAATCAAGCTAAAAATCACCGAATTCAGAACTCGGAGTCAAAGGATATTCATAAAACCGTTTACGTAAAGAAACCACATTTCGCGGCTAACAAGGTGAAAATAGACCTACGAGCCACGAGTTCTGAAATCAAAATCCGAAATGCCAGGATTGTAGAGCTCGAAAAGTAGTGTGAAATCAAGCTAAAAATCACCGAATTCAGAACTTGGAGTCAACGGATATTTATAAAACCGTTTACGTAAAGAAACCACATTTTGCGGCTAACTAGGTGAAACGAGACCAACTAGCCACGAGTTCTGAAATCAAAATCCGAAATGCCAGGATCGTAGAGCTCGAAAAGTAGTGTGAAATCAAGCTAAAAATCACCGAATTCAGAACTCGGAGTCAACGGATATTCATAAAACCGTTTACGTAAAGATACCACATTTCGCGGCTAAATAGGTGAAACGAGACCAACTATCCACGAGTTCTAAAATCAAAATCCAAAACACGAGGATTGTAGACCTCGAAAAGTAGTGTGTAATCAAGTTAAAAATCATTGAATTCAGAACTCGGAGTCAACGGATATTCATAAAACCGTTTATGTAAAGAAACCACATTTCGCGGCTAAATAGGTGAATCGAGACCTACTAGCCACGAGTTCTGAAATAAAGATCCGAAATGCCAGGATTGTAGAGCTCGAAAGGTAGTGTGAAATCAAGCTAAAAATAACCGAATTCAGAACTCGGAGTCAAAGGATATTCATAAAACCGTTTACGTAAAGAAACCACATTTCGCGGCTGACTAGGTGAAAATAGACCTACGAGCCACGAGTTCTGAAATCAAAATCCGAAATGCCAGGATTGTAGAGCTCGAAAAGTAGTGTGAAATCAAGCTAAAAATCACCGAATTCAGAACTCGGAGTCAACGGATATTTATAAAACCGTTTACGTAAAGAAACCACATTTCGCGGCTAACTAGGTGAAACGAGACCAACTTGCCCGAGTTCTGAAATCAAAATCCAAAATGCCAGGATCGTAGAGCTCGAAAATTAGTGTAAAATCAAGCTAAAAATCACCGAATTCAGAACTCGGAGTCAACGGATATTCATAAAACCGTTTACGTAAAGATACCACATTTCGCGGCTAAATAGGTGAAACGAGACCAACTATCCACGAGTTCTAAAATCAAAATCCAAAACACGAGGATTGTAGAGCTCGAAAAGTAGTGTGTAATCAAGTTAAAAAACACCGAATTCAGAACTCGGAGTCAACGGATATTCATAAAACCGTTTATGTAAAGAAACCACATTTCGCGGCAAAATAGGTGAATCGAGACCTACTAGCCACGAGTTCTGAAATCAAGATCCGAAATGCCAGGATTGTAGAGCTCGAAAGGTAGTGTGAAATCAAGCTAAAAATAACCGAATTCAGAACTCGGAGTCAAAGAATATTCATAAAACCGTTTACGTAAAGAAACCACATTTCGCGGCTAACTAGATGAAACTTGACCAACTAGCCACGAGTTCTGAAATCAAAATCCGAAGCACAAGGATTGTAGAGCTCGAAAAGTAGTGTGAAATCAAGCTAAAAATCACCGAATTCAGAACTCGGAGTCAACGGATATTTATAAAACCGTTTACGTAAAGAAACTACATTTTGCGGCTAACTAGGTGAAACGAGACCAACTAGCCACGAGTTCTGAAATCAAAATCCGAAATGCCAGGATCGTAGAGCTCGAAAAGTAGTGTGAAATCAAGCTAAAAATCACCGAATTCAGAACTCGTAGTCAACGGATATTCATAAAACCGTTTACGTAAAGATACCACATTTCGCGACTAAATAGGTGAAACGAGACCAACTAGCTACGAGTTCTAAAATAAAAATCCAAAACACGAGGATTGTAGAGCTCGAAAAGTAGTGTGTAATTAAGCTAAAAATCACCGAATTCAGAACTCGGAGTCAACGGATATTCATAAAACCGTTTATGTAAACAAAACCACATTTCGCGGCTAAATAGGTGAAACGAGACCAACTATCCACGAGTTCTAAAATCAAAATCCAAAACACGAGGATTGTAGAGCTCGAAAAGTAGTGTGTAATCAAGTTAAAAATCACCGAATTCAGAACTCGGAGTCAACGGATATTCATAAAACCGTTTATGTAAAGAAACAACATTTCGCGGCTAAATAGGTGAATCGAGACCTACTAGCCACGAGTTCTGAAATCAAGATCCGAAATGCCAGGATTGTAGAGCTCGAAAGGTAGTGTGAAATCAAGCTAAAAATAACCGAATTCAGAACTCGGAGTCAAAGGATATTCATAAAACCGTTTACGTAAAGAAACCACATTTCGCGGCTAACTAGGTGAAACTTGACCAACTAGCCACGAGTTCTGAAATCAAAATCCGAAACACCAGGATTGTAGAGCTCGAAAAGTAGTGTGAAATCAAGCTAAAAATCACCGAATTCAGAACTCGGAGTCAACGGATATTTATAAAACCGTTTACGTAAAGAAACCACATTTTGCGGCTAACTAGGTGAAACGAGACCAACTAGCCACGAGTTCGGAAATCAAAATCCGAAATGCCAGGATCGTAGAGCTCGAAAAGTAGTGTGAAATCAAGCTAAAAATCACCGAATTCAGAACTCGGAGTCAACGGATATTCATAAAACCGTTTACGTTAAGATACCACATTTCGCGGCTAAATAGGTGAAACGAGACCAACTAGCCACGAGTTCTAAAATAAAAATCCAAAACACGAGGATTGTAGAGCTCGAAAAGTAGTGTGTAATTAAGCTAAAAATCACCGAATTCAGAACTCGGAGTCAACGGATATTCATAAAACCGTTTATGTAAACAAAACCACATTTCGCGGCTAAATAGGTGAATCGAGACCTACTAGCCACAAGTTCTGAAATCAAGATCCGAAATGCCAGGATTGTAGAGCTCGAAATGTAGTGTGAAATCAAGCTAAAAATAACCGAATTCAGAACTCGGAGTCAAAGGACATTCATAAAACCGTTTACGTAAAGAAACCACATTTCGCGGCTAACTAGGTGAAACTTGACCAACTAGCCACGAGTTCTGAAATCAAAATCCGAAACGCCAGGATTGTAGAGCTCGAAAAGTAATGTGAAATCAAGCTAAAAATCACCGAATTCAGAGCTCGGAGTCAAAGGATATTCATAAAACCGTTTACGTAAAGAAACCACATTTCGCGGCTAACAAGGTGAAAATAGACCTACGAGCCACGAGTTCTGAAATCAAAATCCGAAATGCCAGGATTGTAGAGCTCGAAAAGTAGTGTGAAATCAAGCTAAAAATCACTGAATTCAGAACTCGGAGTCAACGGATATTTTTAAAACCGTTTACGTAAAGAAACCACATTTTGCGGCTAACTAGGTGAAACGAGACCAACTAGCCACGAGTTCTGAAATCAAAATCCGAAATGCCAGGATTGTAGAGCTCGAAAAGTAGTGTGAAATCAAGCTAAAAATCACCGAATTCAGAACTCGGAGTCAACGGATATTCATAAAACAGTTTACGTAAAGATACCACATTTCGCGGCTAAATAGGTGAAACGAGACCAACTATCCACGAGTTCTAAAATCAAAATCCAAAACACGAGGATTGTAGACCTCGAAAAGTAGTGTGTAATCAAGTTAAAAATCATTGAATTCAGAACTCGGAGTCAACGGATATTCATAAAACCGTTTATGTAAAGAAACCACATTTCGCGGCTAAATAGGTGAATCGAGACCTACTAGCCACGAGTTCTGAAATCAAGATCCGAAATGCCAGGATTGTAGAGCTCGAAAGGTAGTGTGAAATCAAGCTAAAAATAACCGAATTCAGAACTCGGAGTCAAAGGATATTCATAAAACCGTTTACGTAAAGAAATCACATTTCGCGGCTAACTAGGTGAAAATAGACCTACGAGCCACGAGTTCTGAAATCAAAATCCGAAATGCCAGGATTGTAGAGCTCGAAAAGTAGTGTGAAATCAAGCTAAAAATCACCGAATTCAGAACTCGGAGTCAACGGATATTTAAAAAACCGTTTACGTAAAGAAACCACATTTCGCGGCTAACTAGGTGAAACGAGACCAACTAGCCACGAGTTCTGAAATCAAAATCCGAAATGCCAGGATTGTAGAGCTCGAAAATTAGTGTGAAATCAAGCTAAAAATCACCGAATTCAGAACTCGGAGTCAACGGATATTTATAAAACCGTTTACGTAAAGAAACCACATTTCGCGGCTAACTAGGTGAAACGAGACCAACTAGCCACGAGTTCTGAAATCAAAATCCAAAATGCCAGGATCGTAGAGCTCGAAAAGTAGTGTGAAATCAAGCTAAAAATCACCGAATTCAGAACTCGGAGTCAACGGATATTCATAAAACCGTTTACGTAAAGATACCACATTTCGCGGCTAAATAGGTGAAACGAGACCAACTATCCACGAGTTCTAAAATCAAAATCCAAAATACGAGGATTGTAGAGCTCGAAAAGTAGTGTGTAATCAAGTTAAAAAACACCGAATTCAGAACTCGGAGTCAACGGATATTCATAAAACCGTTTATGCAAAGAAACCACATTTCGCGGCTAAATAGGTGAATCGAGACCTACTAGCCACGAGTTCTGAAATCAAGATCCGAAATGCCAGGATTGTAGAGCTCGAAAGGTAGTGTGAAATCAAGCTAAAAATAACCGAATTCAGAACTCGGAGTCAGAGAATATTCATAAAACCGTTTACGTAAAGAAACCACATTTCGCGGCTAACTAGATGAAACTTGACCAACTAGCCACGAGTTCTGAAATCAAAATCCGAAACACCAGGATTGTAGAGCTCGAAAAGTAGTGTGAAATCAAGCTAAAAATCACCGAATTCAGAACTCGGAGTCAACGGATATTTATAAAACCGTTTACGTAAAGAAACTACATTTTGCGGCTAACTAGGTGAAACGAGACCAACTAGCCACGAGTTCTGAAATCAAAATCCGAAATGCCAGGATCGTAGTGCTCGAAAAGTAGTGTGAAATCAAGCTAAAAATCACCGAATTCAGAACTCGGAGTCAACGGATATTCATAAAACCGTTTACGTAAAGATACCACATTTCGCGGCTAAATAGGTGAAACGAGACCAACTAGCCACGAGTTCTAAAATAAAAATCCAAAACACGAGGATTGTAGAGCTCGAAAAGTAGTGTGTAATCAAGCTAAAAATCACCGAATTCAGAACTCGGAGTCAACGGATATTCATAAAACCGTTTATGTAAAGTAACCACATTTCGCGGCTAAATAGGTGAATCGAGACCAACTAGCCACGAGTTCTGAAATCAAGATCCGAAATGCCAGGATTGTAGAACTCGAAAAGTAGTGTGAAATCAAGCTAAAAATCACCGAATTCAGAACTCGGAGTCAACGGATATTCATAAAACCGTTTACGTAAAGAAACCATATTTCGCGGCTAAATAGGTGAAACGAGACCAACTAGCCACGAGTTCTGAAATCAAAATCCGAAATGCCAGGATTGTAGAGCTCGAAATATAGTGTGTAATCAAGCTAAAAATCACCGAATTCAGAACTCGGAGTCAAAGGATATTCATAAAACCGTTTACGTAAAGAAACCACATTTCGCGGCTAACTAGGACAAACGAGACCAACTAGCCACGAGTTCTGAAATCAAAATCCGAAAGACCAGGATCGTAGAGCTCGAAAAGTAGTGTGTAATCAAGCTAAAAATCACCGAATTCAGAACTCGGAGTCAACGGATATTCATAAATCCGTTTACGTAAAGAAACCACATTTCGCGGCTAAATAGGTGAAACAAGACCAACTAGCCACAAGTTCTGAAATCAAAATCCAAAACGCCAGGATTGTAGAGCTCGAAAAGTAGTGTGTAATCAAGCTAAAAATCACCGAATTCAGAACTCGGAGTCAACGGATATTCATAAATCCGTTTATGAATAAACCACATTTTGCGGCTAACTAGGTGAAAATAGACCTACTAGCCACGAGTTTTGAAATCAAAATCCGAAATGCCAGGATTGTAGAGCTCGAAAAGTAGTGTGAAATCGAGCTAAAAATCACCGAATTCAGAACTCGGAGTCAACGGATATTCATAAAACCGTTTACGTAAAGAAACTACATTTCGCGGCTAACTAGGTGAAACGAGACCTACTAGCCACGAATTCTGAAATCAAAATCCGAAAGACCATTATCGTAGAGCTCGAAAAGTAGTGTGAAATCAAGCTAAAAATCACCGAATTCAGAACTCGGAGTCAACGGATATTCATAAAACCGTATACGTAAAGAAACCACATTTCGCGGCTAACTAGTTGAAACGAAACCAACTAGCCACGAGTTCTGAAATCAAAATCCGAAATGCCAGGATCGGAGAGCTCGAAAAGTAGTGTGAAATTAAGCTAAAAATCACCGAATTCAGAACTCGGAGTCAACGGATATTCATAAAACCGTTTACGTAAAGAAACCACATTTCGCGGCTAAATAGATGAAATGAGACCAACTAGCCACGAGTTCTAAAATCAAAATCCGAAATGCCAGGATTGTAGAGCTAGAAATGTAGTGTGTAATCAAGCTAAAAATCACCGAATTCAGAACTCGGAGTCATCGGATATTCATAAAACCGTTTACGTAAAGAAACCACATTTCGTGGCTAACTAGGTGAAACGAGACCAACTATCCACGAGTTCTGAAATCAAAATCCGAAACTCCAGGATTGTAGAGCTCGAAAAGTAGTGTGAAATCAAGCTAAAAACCACCGAATTCAGAACTCGGAGTCATCGGATATTCATAAAACCGTTTAAGTAAAGAAACCACATTTCGCGGCTAACTAGGTGAAACAAGACCTACTAGGCACAAATTCTGAAATCAAAATCCGAAAGATCAGGATTGTAGAGCTCGAAAAGTAGTGTGAAATCAAGCTAAAAATCACCGAATTCAGAACTCGGAGTCAAAGGATATTCATAAAACCGTTTACGTAAAGAAACCACATTTCGCGGCTAAATAGGTGAAATGAGACCAACTAGCCACGAGTTCTAAAATCAAAATCCGAAACGCCAGGATTGTAGAGCTCGAAAAGTAGTGTGAAATCAAACTAAAAATCAACGAATTCATAACTCGGAGTCAACGGATATTCATAAAACCGTTTACGTAAAGAAACCACATTTCGCGGCTAACTAGGTGAAAATGGACCTACGAGCCACGAGTTCTGAAATCAAAATCCGAAATGCCAGGATTGTAGAGCTCGAAAAGTAGTGTGAAATCAATCTAAAAATCACCGAATTCAGAACTCGGAGTCAACGGATATTTATAAAACCGTTTACGTAAAGAAACCACATTTCGCGGCTAACTAGGTGAAACGAGACCAACTAGCCACGAGTTCTGAAATCAAAATCCGGAATGCCAGGATCGTAGAGGTCGAAAAGTAGTGTGAAATCAAGCTAAAAATCACCGAATTCAGAACTCGGAGTCAACGGATATTCATAAAACCGTTTACGTAAAGATACCACATTTCGCGGCTAAATAGGTGAAACGAGACCAACTTGCCACGAGTTCTAAAATCAAAATCCAAAACACGAGGATTGTAGAGCTCGAAAAGTAGTGTGTAATCATGCTAAAAATCACCGAATTCAGAACTCGGAGTCAACGGATATTCATAAAACCGTTTATGTAAAGAAACCACATTTCGCGGCTAAATAGGTGAATCGAGACCTACTAGCCACGAGTTCTGAAATCAAGATCCGAAATGCCAGGATTGTAGAGCTCGAAAAGTAGTGTGAAATCAAGCTAAAAATCACTGAATTCAGAACTCGGAGTCAAAGGATATTCATAAAACCGTTTACGTAAAGAAACCACATTTCGCCCCTAACTAGGTGAAACTTGACCCACTAGCCACGAGTTCTGAAATCAAAATCCGAAAACCCAGGATTGTAGAGCTCGAAAATTAGTGTGATATCAAGCTAAAAATCACCGAATTCAGAACTCGGAGTCAACGGATATTCATAAAACCGTTTACGTAAAGAAACCACATTTCGCGGCTAACAAGGTGAAACGAGACCAACTAGCCACGAGTTCTGAAATAAAAATCCGAAACACCAGGATTGTAGAGCTCTAAAAGTAGTGTGAAATCAAGCTAAAAATCACCGAATTCAGAACTCGGAGTCAACGGATATTCATAAAACCGTTTACGTAAAGAAACCACATTTCGCGGCTAACTAGGTGAAACGAGACCAACTAGCCACGAGTTCTGAAATCAAAATCCGAAATTCCAGGATCGTAGAGGTCAAAAAGTAGTGTGAAATCAAGCTAAAAATCGCCGAATTCAGAACTCGGAGTCAACGGATATTCATAAAACCGTTTACGTAAAGAAACCACATTTCGCGGCTAACTAGGTGAAACTTAACCCACTAGCCACGAGTTCTGAAATCAAAATCCGAAACGCCAGGATTGTAGAGCTCGAAAAGTAGTGTGAAATCAAGCTAAAAATCACCGAATTCAGAACTCGGAGTCAACGGATATTCATAAAACCGTTTACGTAAAGAAACCACATTTCATGGCTAACTAGGTGAAACGAGACCAACTATCCACGAGTTCTGAAATCAAAATCCGAAATGCCAGGATCGTAGAGGTTGAAAAGTAGTGTGAAATCATGCTAAAAATCACCGAATTCAGAACTCGGAGTCAAATGATATTCATAAAACCGTTTACGTAAAGAAACCACATTTCGCGGCTAAATAGGTGAAACGAGACCAACTAGCCACGAGTTCTGAAATCAAAATCCAAAACGCCAGGATTGTAGAGCTCAAAAAGTATTGTGTAATCAAGCTAAAAATCGCCGAATTCAGAACTCGGAGTCAAAGGATATTCATAAAACCGTTTACGTAAAGAAACCATATTTCGCGGCTAACTAGGTGAAACGAGACCTTCTAGCCACGAATTCTGAAATCAAAATCCAAAAGACCAGGATTGTAGAGCTCGAAAAGTAGTGTGAAATCAAGCTAAAAATCACCGAATTCAGAACTCGGAGTCAACGGATATTCATAAAACTGTTTACGTAAAGAAACCACATTTCGCGGCTAACTAGGTGAAACGAGACCAACTAGCCACGAGTTCTGAAATCAAAATCCGAAATTCCAGGATCGTAGAGCTCGAAAAGTAGTGTGAAATCAAGCTAAAGATCACCGAATTCAGAACTCGGAGTCAACGGATATTCATAAAACCGTTTACGTAAAGAAACCACATTTCGCGGCTAAATAGGTGAATCGAGACCTACTAGTCACGAGTTCTGAAATCCAAATCCGAAATGCCGGGATTGTAGACCTCCAAAAGTAGTGTGAAATCAAGCTAAAAATCATCGAATTCAGAACTCGGAGTCAAAAGATATTCATAAAAACGTTTACGTAAAGATACCACATTTCGCGGCTAAATAGGTGAAACGAGACCAACTAGCTACGAGATCTGAAATCAAAATCCAAAACGCCAGGATTGTAGAGCAAGAAAAGTAGTGTGAAATCAAGCTAAAAATCACCGAATTCAGAACTCGGAGTCAACGGATATTCATAAAACCGTTTACGTAAAGAAACCACATTTCGCGGCTAACTAGGTGAAACGAGACCAACTAGCCACGAGTTCTGAAATCAAAATCCGAAATGCCAGGATTGTAGAGCTCGAAAAGTAGTGTGTAATCAAGCTAAAAATCACCGAATTCAGAACTCGGAGTCAAAAGATATTCATAAAAACGTTTACGTAAAGAAACCACATTTCGCGGCTAAATAGGTGAAACGAGACCAACTAGCCACGAGATCTGAAATCAAAATCCAAAACGCCAGGATTGTAGAGCTCGAAAAGTAGTGTGTAATCAAGCTAAAAATCACCGAATTCAGAACTCGGAGTCAACGGATATTCATAAAATCGTTTATGTAAAGAAACCACATTTTGCGGCTAACTAAGTGAAAATAGACCTACTAGCCATGAGTTCTGAAATCAAAATCCGAAATGTTAGGATTGTAGAGCTCGAAAGGTAGTGTGAAATCGAGCTAAAAATCACCGAATTCAGAACTCGGAGCAACGGATATTCATAAAACCGTTTACGTAAAGAAACCACATTTCGCGGCTAACTATGTGAAACGAGACGAACTATCCACGAGTTCTGAAATCAAAATCCGAAATGCCACGATCGTAGAGCTCGAAAAGTAGTGTGAAATCAAGCTAAAAATTACCGAATTCAGAACTCGGAGTCATCGGATATTCATAAAACCGTTTACGTAAAGAAACCACATTTTGCGGCTAACTAGTTGAAACGAGACCTTCTAGCCACGAATTCTGAAATCAAAATCCGAAAGACCAGGATTGTAGAGCTCGAAAAGTAGTGTCAAATCAAGCTAAAAATCACCGAATTCAGAACTCGGAGTCAACTGATATTTATAAAACCGTTTACGTAAAGAAACCACATTTCTCGGCTAAATAGGTGAATCGAGACTTACTAGCCACGAGTTCTGAAATCCAAATCCGAAATGCCAGGATTGTAGGCCTCGAAAAGTAGTGTGAAATCAAGCAAAAAATCACCGAATTCAGAACTCGGAGTCAAAGGATATTCATAAAACCGTTTACGTAAAGAAACCACATTTCGCGGCTAAATAGGTGAAACGAGACCAACTAGCCACGAGTTCTGAAATCAAAATCCAAAACGCCAGGATTGTAAAGCTCGAAAAGTAGTGTGTAATCAGCTGAAAATCACCGAATTCAGAACTCGGAGTCAACGGATATTCATAAAATCGTTTATGTAAAGAAACCACATTTTGCGGCTAACTAGGTGAAAATAGACCTACTAGCCACGAGTTCTGAAATCAAAATCCGAAATGCCAAGATTGTAGAGCTCGAAAAGTAGTGTGAAATCAAGCTAAAAATCACCGAATTCAGAACTCGGAGTCAACGGATATTCATAAAACCGTTTACGTAAAGAAACCACATTTCGCGGCTAACTAGGTGAAACGAGACCAACTATCCACGAGTTCTGAAATCAGAATCCGAAATGCCAGGATCGTAGAGCTCGAAAAGTAGTGTGAAATCAAGCTAAAAATCACCGAATTCAGAACTCGGAGTCATCGGATATTCATAAAACCGTTTACGTATAGAAACCACATTTCGCGGCTAAATAGGTGAAACGAGACCTTCTAGCCACGAATTCTGAAATAAAAATCCGAAAGACCAGGATTGTAGAGCTCGAAAAGTAGTGTGAAATCAAGCTAAAAATCACCAAATTCAGAACTCGGAGTCAACGGATATTCATAAAACTGTTTACGTAAAGAAACCACATTTCGCGGCTAACTAGGTGAAACGAGACCAACTAGCCACGAGTTATGAAATCAAAATCCGAGATTCCAGGATAGTAGAGCTTGAAAAGTAGTGTGAAATCAAGCTAAAAATCACCGAATTCAGAACTCGGAGTCAACAGATATTCATAAAACCGTTTACGTAAAGAAACCACATTTCGCGGCTAACTAGGAGAAATGAGACCTACTAGTCACGAGTTCTGAAATCAAAATCCGAAACCCTAGGATTGTAGAGCTCGAAAATTAGTGTGTAATCAAGCTAAAAATCACCGAATTCAGAACTCGGAGTCAACGGATATTCATAAAACCGTTTACGTAAAGAAACCACATTTCGCGGCTAAATAGGTGAATCGAGACCTACTAGCCACGAGTTCTGAAATTAAAATCCGAAATGCCAGGATTGTAGAGCTCGAAAAGTAGTGTGAAATCAAGCTAAAAATCAACGAATTCAGAACTCGGAGTCAAAGGATATTCATAAAAACGTTTACATAAAGAAACCACATTTCGTGGCTAACTAGGTGAAACGAGACCTACTAACCCCGAGTTCTGAAATCAAAATCCGAAACACCAGGATTGTAGAGCTCAAAAAGTAGTGTGAAATGAAGCTAAAAATCACCGAATTCAGAACTCGGAGTCAACGGATATTCATAAAACCGTTTACGTAAAGAAACCACATTTCGCGGCTTACTAGGTGAATCGAGACCTACTAGCCACGAGTTCTGAAATCGAAATCCGAAAACCCAGGATTGTAGAACTCGAAAAGTAGTGTGAAATCAAGCTAAAAATCACTGAATTCAGAACTCGGAGTCAACGGATATTCATAAAACCGTTTACGTAAAGAAACCACATTTCGTGGCTAACTAGGTGAAACGAGACCTACTAGCCCCGAGTTCTGAAATCAAAATCCGAAATGGCAGGATTGTAGAGCTCGAAAAGTAGTGTGAAATCAAGCTAAAAATCACCGAATTCAGAACTCGGAGTCAACGGATATTCATAAAACCGTTTACGTAAAGAAACCACATTTCGCGGCTAACTAGGTGAAACGAGACCAACTATCCACGAGTTCTGAAATCAAAATCCGAAAACGCTGGATTGTAGAGCTCGAAAAGTAGTGTGAAATCAAGCTAAAAATCACCGAATTCAGAACTCGGAGTCAACGGATATTCATAAAACTGTTTACGTAAAGAAACCACATTTCGCGGCTAACTAGGTGAAACGAGACCTACTAGTCACGAGTTCTGAAATCAAAATCCGAAACGCTAGGATTGTAGAGCTCGAAAAGTAGTCTGTAATCAAGCTAAAAATCAACGAATTCAGAACTCGGAGTCAACGGATATTCATAAAACCGTTTACGTAAAGAAACTACATTTCGCGGCTAAATAGGTGAATCGAGACCTACTAGCCACGAGTTCTGAAATCAAAATCCGAAATGCCAGGATTGTAGAGCTCGAAAAGTAGTGTGAAATCAAGCTAAAAATCAACGAATTCAGAACTCGGAGTCAAAGGATATTCATAAAAACGTTTACGTAAAGAAACCACATTTCGTGGCTAACTAGGTGAAACGAGACCTACTAGCCCCGAGTTCTGAAATCAAAATCCGAAACACCAGGATTGTAGAGCTCGAAAAGTAGTGTGAAATCAAGCTAAAAATCACCGAATTCAGAACTCGGAGTCAACGGATATTCATAAATTCGTTTACGTAAAGAAACCACATTTCGCGGCTAACTAGGTGAAACGAGACCTACTAGCCACGAGTTCTGAAATCGAAATCCGAAAACCCAGGATTGTAGAGCTCGAAAAGTAGTGTGAAATCAAGCTAAAAATCACTGAATTCAGAACTCGGAGTCAACGGATATTCATAAAACCGTTTACGTAAAGAAACCACATTTCGCGGCTAACTAGGTGAAACGATACCTACTAGCCGCGAGTTCTGAAATCGAAATCCGAAAACCCAGGATTGTAGAGCTCGAAAAGTAGTGTGAAATCAAGCTAAAAATCACCGAATTCAGAACTCGGAGTCAACGGATTTTTATAAAACCGTTTACGTAAAGAAACCACATTTCGCGGCTAACTAGGTGAAACGAGACCTACAAGCCACGAGTTCTGAAATCAAAATCCAAAACATTAGGATTGTAGAGCTCCAAAAGTAGTGTGAAATCAAGCTAAAAATCACCTAATTCAGACTTCGGAGTAAACGGATATTCAGAAAACCGTTTACGTAAAGAAACCACATTTCTCGGCCAAATAGGTGAATCGAGACCTACTAGCCACGAGTTCTGAAATCAAAATCCGAAACGCCAGGATTGTAGAGCTCGAAAAGTAGTGTGAAATCAAGCTAAAAATCACCGAATTCAGAACTCGGAGTCAACGGATATTCAGAAAACCGTTTACGTAAAGAAACCACATTTTGCGGCTAAATAGGTGAATCGAGACCTACTAGCCACGAGTTCTGAAATCAAAATCCGAAACGCCAGGATTGTAGAGCTCGAAAAGTAGTGTGAAATCAAGCTAAAAATCACCGAATTCAGAACTCGGAGTCAAAGGATATTCATAAAACCGTTTACGTAAAGAAACCACATTTCGCGGCTAACTAGGTGAAACGAGACCTACTAGTCACGAGTTCTGAAATCAAAATCCGAAATGCTAGGATTGTAGAGCTCGAAAAGTAGTGTGTAATCAAGCTAAAAATCACCGAATTCAGAACTCGGAGTCAACGGATAGTCATAAAAACGTTTACGTAAAAAAACCACATTTCGTGGCTAACTAGGTGAAACGAGACCTACTAGCCCCGAGTTCTGAAATCAATATCCGAAACACCAGGATTGTAGAGCTCAAAAAGTAGTGTGAAATCAAGCTAAAAATCACCGAATTCAAAACTCGGAGTCAACGGATATTCATAAAACCGTTTACGTAAAGAAACCACATTTCGCGGCTAACTAGGTGAAACGAGACCTACTAGCCACGAGTTCTTAAATCGAAATCCGAATTCCCAGGATTGTAGAGCTCAAAAAGTAGTGTGAAATCAAGCTAAAAATCACTGAATTCAGAACTCGGAGTCAATGGATATTCATAAAACCGTTAACGTAAAGAAACCACATTTCGCGGCAAACTAGGTGAAACGAGACCTACTAGCCGCGAGTTCTGAAATCGAAATCCGAAAACTCAGGATTGTAGAGCTCGAAAAGTAGTGTGAAATCAAGCTAAAAATAACCGAATTCAGAACTCGGAGTCAACGGATTTTTATAAAACCGTTTACGTAAAGAAACCACATTTTGCGGCTAACTAGGTGAAACGAGACCTACAAGCCACGAGTTCTGAAATCAAAATCCAAAACATTAGGATTGTAGAGCTCAAAAAGTATTGTGAAATCAAGCTAAAAATCACCTAATTCAGACTTCGGAGTCAACGGATATTCAGAAAACCGTTTACGTAAAGAAACCACATTTCGCGGCTAAATAGGTGAATCGAGACCTACTAGCCACGAGTTCTGAAATCAAAATCCGAAACGCCAGAATTGTAGAGCTCGAAAAGTAGTGTGAAATCAAGCTAAAAATCACCGAATTCAGAACTCGGAGTCAACGGATATTCAGAAAACCGTTTACGTAAAGAAACCAGATTTCGCGGTTAAATAGGTGAATCGAGACCTACTAGCCACGAGTTCTGAAATCAAAATCCGAAACCCCAGGATTGTAGAGCTCGAAAAGTAGTGTGAAATCAAGCTAAAAATCACCGAATTCAGAACTCGGAGTCAAAGGATATTCATAAAACCGTTTACGTAAAGAAACCACATTTCGCGGCTAACTAGGTGAAACGAGACCTACTAGTCACGAGTTCTGAAATCAAAATCCGAAACGCTAGGATTGTAGAGCTCGAAAAGTAGTGTGTAATCAAGCTAAAAATCACCGAATTCAGAACTCGGAGTCAACGGATATTCATAAAACCGTTTACGTAAAGAAACCACATTTCGCGGCTAAGTAGGTGAATCGAGACCTACTAGCCACGAGTTCTGAAATCAAAATCCAAAATGCCAGGATTGTAGAGCTCGAAAAGTAGTGTGAAATCAAGCTAAAAATCAACGAATTCAGAACTCGGAGTCTAAGGATATTCATAAAAACGTTTAAGTAAAGAAACCACATTTCATGGCTAACTAGGTGAAACGAGACCTACTAGCCCCGAGTTCTAAAATCCAAATCCGAAACACCAGGATTGTAGAGCTCGAAAAGTAGTTTGAAATCAAGCTAAAAATCACCGAATTCAGAACTCGGAGTCAACGGATATTCATAAAACCGTTTATGTAAAGAAACAACATTTCGCGGCTAACTAGGTGAAACGAGACCTGCTAGCCACGAGTTCTGCAATCGAAATCCGAAAACCCAGGATTGTAGAGCTCGAAAAGTAGTGTGAAATCAAGCTAAAAATCACCGAATTCAAAACTCGGAGTCAACGGATTTTTATAAAACCGTTTACGTAAAGAAACGACATTTCGCGGCTAACTAGGTGAAACGAGACCTACTAGCCGCGAGTTCTGAAATCGAAATCCGAAAACCCAGGATTGTAGAGCTTGAAAAGTAGTTTGAAATCAAGCTAAAAATCACCGAATTCAAAACTCGGAGTCAACGGATTTTTATAAAACCGTTTACGTAAAGAAACCACATTTCGCGGCTAACTAGGTGAAACGAGACCTACAAGCCACGAGTTCTGAAATCAAAATCCGAAACATTAGGATTGTAGAGCTCGAAAAGTAGTGTGAAATCAAGCTAAAAATCACCGAATTCAGACTTCGGAGTCAACGGATATTCAGAAAACCGTTTACGTAAAGAAACCACATTTCGCGGCCAAATAGGTGAATCGAGACATACTAGCCACGAGTTCTGAAATCAAAATCCGAAACGCCAGGATTTTAGAGCTCGAAAAGTAGTGTGAAATCAAGCTAAAAATCACCGAATTCAGAACTCGGAGTCAACGGATATTCATAAAACCGTTTACGTAAAGAAACCACATTTCGCGGCTAACTAGGTGAAACGAGACCTGCTAGCCACGAGTTCTGAAATCGAAATCCGAAAACCCAGGATTGTAGAGCTCGAAAAGTAGTGTGAAATCAAGCTAAAAAACACCGAATTCAGAACTCGGAGTCAACGGATATTCATAAAACCGTTTACGTAAAGAAACCACATTCCGCGGCTAACTAGGTGAAACGAGACCAACTATCCACGAGTTCTGAAATCAAAATCCGAAAACGCTGGATTGTAGAGCTCGAAAAGTAGTGTGAAATCAAGCTAAAAATCACCGAATTCAGAACTCGGAGTCAACGGATATTCATAAAACCGTTTACGTAAAGAAACCACATTTCGCGGCTAACTAGGTGAAACGAGACCTACTAGTCACGAGTTCTGAAATCAAAATCCGAAACGCTAGGATTATAGAGCTCGAAAAGTAGTGTGTAATCAAGCTAAAAATCACCGAATTCAGAACTCGGAGTCAACGGATTTTGATAAAACCGTTTACGTAAAGAAACCACATTTCGCGGCTAAATAGGTGAATCGAGACCTACTAGCCACGAGTTCTGAAATCAAAATCCGAAATGCCAGGATTGTAGAGCTCGAAAAGTAGTGTGAAATCAAGCTAAAAATCACCGATTTCAAAACTCGAAGTCAACGGATTTTTATAAAACCGTTTACGTAAAGAAACCACATTTCGCGGCTAACTAGGTGAAACGAGACCTACTAGCCGCGAGTTCTGAAATCGAAATCCGAAAACCCAGGATTGTAGAGCTTGAAAAGTAGTTTGAAATCAAGCTAAAAATCACCGAATTCAAAACTCGGAGTCAACGGATTTTTATAAAACCGTTTATGTAAAGAAACCACATTTCGCGGCTAACTGGGTGAAACGAGACCTACGAGCCACGAGTTCTGAAATCAAAATCCAAAACATTAGGATTGTAGAGCTCGAAAAGTAGTGTGAAATCAAGCTAAAAATCACCGAATTCAGACTTCGGAGTCAACGGATATTCAGAAAACCGTTTACGTAAAGAAACCACATTTCGCGGCCAAATAGGTGAATCGAGACCTACTAGCCACGAGTTCTGAAATCAAAATCCGAAACGCCAGGATTTTAGAGCTCGAAAAGTAGTGTGAAATCAAGCTAAAAATCACCGAATTCAGAACTCGGAGTCAACGGATATTCATAAAACCGTTTACGTAAAGAAACCACATTTCGCGGCTAACTAGGTGAAACGAGACCTGCTAGCCACGAGTTCTGAAATCGAAATCCGAAAACCCAGGATTGTAGATCTCGAAAAGTAGTGTGAAATCAAGCTAAAAATCACCGAATTCAGAACTCGAAGTCAACGGATATTCATAAAACCGTTTACGTAAAGAAATCACATTCCGCGGCTAACTAGGTGAAACGAGACCAACTATCCACGAATTCTGAAATCAAAATCCGAAAATGCTGGATTGTAGAGCTCGAAAAGTAGTGTGAAATCAAGCTAAAAATCACCGAATTCAGAACTCGGAGTCAACGGATATTCATAAAACCGTTTACGTAAAGAAACCACATTTCGCGGCTAACTAGGTGAAACGAGACCTACTAGTCACGGGTTCTGAAATCAAAATCCGAAATGCTAGGATTGTAGAGCTCGAAAAGTAGTGTGTAATCAAGCTAAAAATCACCGAATTCAGAACTCGGAGTCAACGGATTTTGATAAAACCGTTTACGTAAAGAAACCACATTTCGCGGCTAAATAGGTGAATCGAGACCTACTAGCCACGAGTTCGGAAATCAAAATCCGAAATGCCAGGATTGTAGAGCTCGAAAAGTAGTGTGAAATCAAGCTAAAAATCAACGAATTCAGAACTCGGAGTCAAAGGATATTCATAAAAACGTTTACGTAAAGAAACCACATTTCGTGGCTAACTAGGTGAAACGAGACCTACTAGCCCCGAGTTCTGAAATCAAAATCCGAAACACCAGGATTGTAGAGCTCGAAAAGTAGTGTGAAATCAAGCTAAAAATCACCGAATTCAGAACTCGGAGTCAACGGATATTCATAAAACCGTTTACGTAAAGAAACCACATTTCGCGGCTAACTAGGTGAAACGAGACCTGCTAGCCACGAGTTCTGAAATCGAAATCCGAAAATCCAGGATTGTAGAGCTCGAAAAGTAGTGTGAAATCAAGCAAAAAATCACCGATTTCAAAACTCGGAGTCAACGGATTTTTATAAAACCGTTTACGTAAAGAAACCACATTTCGCGGCTAACTAGGTGAAACGAGACCTACTTGCCGCGAGTTCTGAAATCGAAATCCGAAAACCCAGGATTGTAGAGCTTGAAAAGTAGTTTGAAATCAAGCTAAAAATCACCGAATTCAAAACTCGGAGTCAACGGATTTTTATAAAACCGTTTACGTAAAGAAACCACATTTCGCGGCTAACTAGGTGAAACGAGACCTACAAGCCACGAGTTCTGAAATCAAAATCCAAAACATTAGGATTGTAGAGCTCGAAAAGTAGTGTGAAATCAAGCTAAAAATCACCGAATTCAGACTTCGGAGTCAACGGATATTCAGAAAACCGTTTACGTAAAGAAACCACATTTCGCGGCCAAATAGGTGAATCGAGACCTACTAGCCACGAGTTCTGAAATCAAAATCCGAAACGCCAGGATTTTAGAGCTCGAAAAGTAGTGTGAAATCAAGCTAAAAATCACCGAATTCAGAACTCGGAGTCAACGGATATTCATAAAACCGTTTACGTAAAGAAACCACATTTCGCGGCTAACTAGGTGAAACGAGACCTGCTAGCCACGAGTTCTGAAATCGAAATCCGAAAACCCAGGATTGTAGAGCTCGAAAAGTAGTGTGAAATCAAGCTAAAAATCACCGATTTCAAAACTCGAAGTCAACGGATTTTTATAAAACCGTTTACGTAAAGAAACCACATTTCGCGGCTAACTAGGTGAAACGAGACCTACTAGCCGCGAGTTCTGAAATCGAAATCCGAAAACCCAGGATTGTAGAGCTTGAAAAGTAGTTTGAAATCAAGCTAAAAATCACCGAATTCAAAACTCGGAGTCAACGGATTTTTATAAAACCGTTTACGTAAAGAAACCACATTTCGCGGCTAACTAGGTGAAACGAGACCTACAAGCCACGAGTTCTGAAATCAAAATCCAAAACATTAGGATTGTAGAGCTCGAAAAGTAGTGTGAAATCAAGCTAAAAATCACCGAATTCAGACTTCGGAGTCAACGGATATTCAGAAAACCGTTTACGTAAAGAAACCACATTTCGCGGCCAAATAGGTGAATCGAGACCTACTAGCCACGAGTTCTGAAATCAAAATCCGAAACGCCAGGATTTTAGAGCTCGAAAAGTAGTGTGAAATCAAGCTAAAAATCACCGAATTCAGAACTCGGAGTCAACGGATATTCATAAAACCGTTTACGTAAAGAAACCACATTTCGCGGCTAACTAGGTGAAACGAGACCTGCTAGCCACGAGTTCTGAAATCGAAATCCGAAAACCCAGGATTGTAGAGCTCGAAAAGTAGTGTGAAATCAAGCTAAAAATCACCGAATTCAGAACTCGGAGTCAACGGATATTCATAAAACCGTTTACGTAAAGAAACCACATTCCGCGGCTAACTAGGTGAAACGAGACCTGCTAGCCACGAGTTCTGAAATCGAAATCCGAAAACCCAGGATTGTAGAGCTCGAAAAGTAGTGTGAAATCAAGCTAAAAATCACCGATTTCAAAACTCGAAGTCAACGGATTTTTATAAAACCGTTTACGTAAAGAAACCACATTTCGCGGCTAACTAGGTGAAACGAGACCTACTAGCCGCGAGTTCTGAAATCGAAATCCGAAAACCCAGGATTGTAGAGCTTGAAAAGTAGTTTGAAATCAAGCTAAAAATCACCGAATTCAAAACTCGGAGTCAACGGATTTTTATAAAACCGTTTACGTAAAGAAACCACATTTCGCGGCTAACTAGGTGAAACGAGACCTGCTAGCCACGAGTTCTGAAATCGAAATCCGAAAACCCAGGATTGTAGAGCTCGAAAAGTAGTGTGAAATCAAGCTAAAAATCACCGAATTCAGAACTCGGAGTCAACGGATATTCATAAAACCGTTTACGTAAAGAAACCACATTTCGCGGCTAACTAGGTGAAACGAGACCTGCTAGCCACGAGTTCTGAAATCGAAATCCGAAAACCCAGGATTGTAGAGCACGAAAAGTAGTGTGAAATCAAGCTAAAAATCACCGATTTCAAAACTCGAAGTCAACGGATTTTTATAAAACCGTTTACGTAAAGAAACCACATTTCGCGGCTAACTAGGTGAAACAAGACCTACCATCCACGAGTTCTGAAATCAAAATCCGAAAACGCTGGATTGTAGAGCTCGAAAAGTAGTGTGAAATCAAGCTAAAAATCACCGAATTCAGAACTCGGAGTCAACGGATATTCATAAAACCGTTTACGTAAAGAAACCACATTTCGCGGCTAACTAGGTGAAACGAGACCTACTAGTCACGAGTTCTGAAATCAAAATCCGAAATGCTAGGATTGTAGAGCTCGAAAAGTAGTGTGTAATCAAGCTAAAAATCACCGAATTCAGAACTCGGAGTCAACGGATTTTGATAAAACCGTTTACGTAAAGAAACCACATTTCGCGGCTAAATAGGTGAATCGAGACCTACTAGCCACGAGTTCTGAAATCAAAATCCGAAATGCCAGGATTGTAGAGCTCGAAAAGTAGTGTGAAATCAAGCTAAAAATCAACGAATTCAGAACTCGGAGTCAAAGGATATTCATAAAAACGTTTACGTAAAGAAACCACATTTCGTGGCTAACTAGGTGAAACGAGACCTACTAGCCCCGAGTTCTGAAATCAAAATCCGAAACACCAGGATTGTAGAGCTCGAAAAGTAGTGTGAAATCAAGCTAAAAATCACCGAATTCAGAACTCGGAGTCAACGGATATTCATAAAATCGTTTACGTAAAGAAACCACATTTCGCGGCTAACTAGGTGAAACGAGACCTGCTAGCCACGAGTTCTGAAATCGAAATCCGAAAACCCAGGATTGTAGAGCTCGAAAAGTAGTGTGAAATCAAGCTAAAAATCACCGATTTCAAAACTCGAAGTCAACGGATTTTTATAAAACCGTTTACGTAAAGAAACCACATTTCGCGGCTAACTAGGTGAAACGAGACCTACTAGCCGCGAGTTCTGAAATCGAAATCCGAAAACCCAGGATTGTAGAGCTTGAAAAGTAGTTTGAAATCAAGCTAAAAATCACCGAATTCAAAACTCGGAGTCAACGGATTTTTATAAAACCGTTTACGTAAAGAAACCACATTTCGCGGCTAACTAGGTGAAACGAGACCTACAAGCCACGAGTTCTGAAATCAAAATCCAAAACATTAGGATTGTAGAGCTCGAAAAGTAGTGTGAAATCAAGCTAAAAATCACCGAATTCAGACTTCGGAGTCAACGGATATTCAGAAAACCGTTTACGTAAAGAAACCACATTTCGCGGCCAAATAGGTGAATCGAGACCTACTAGCCACGAGTTCTGAAATCAAAATCCGAAACGCCAGGATTTTAGAGCTCGAAAAGTAGTGTGAAATCAAGCTAAAAATCACCGAATTCAGAACTCGGAGTCAACGGATATTCATAAAACCGTTTACGTAAAGAAACCACATTTCACGGCTAACTAGGTGAAACGAGACCTGCTAGCCACGAGTTCTGAAATCGAAATCCGAAAACCCAGGATTGTAGAGCTCGAAAAGTAGTGTGAAATCAAGCTAAAAATCACCGAATTCAGAACTCGGAGTCAACGGATATTCATAAAACCGTTTACGTAAAGAAACCACATTCCGCGGCTATCTAGGTGAAACGAGACCAACTATCCACGAGTTCTGAAATCAAAATCCGAAAACGCTGGATTGTAGAGCTCGAAAAGTAGTGTGAAATCAAGCTAAAAATCACCGAATTCAGAACTCGGAGTCAACGGATATTCATAAAACCGTTTACGTAAAGAAACCACATTTCGCGGCTAACTAGGTGAAACGAGACCTACTAGTCACGAGTTCTGAAATCAAAATCCGAAACGCTAGGATTGTAGAGCTCGAAAAGTAGTGTGTAATCAAGCTAAAAATCACCGAATTCAGAACTCGGAGTCAACGGATTTTGATAAAACCGTTTACGTAAAGAAACCACATTTCGCGGCTAAATAGGTGAATCGAGACCTACTAGCCACGAGTTCTGAAATCAAAATCCGAAATGCCAGGATTGTAGAGCTCGAAAAGTAGTGTGAAATCAAGCTAAAAATCAACGAATTCAGAACTCGGAGTCAAAGGATATTCATAAAAACGTTTACGTAAAGAAACCACATTTTGTGGCTAACTAGGTGAAACGAGACCTACTAGCCCCGAGTTCTGAAATCAAAATCCGAAACACCAGGATTGTAGAGCTCGAAAAGTAGTGTGAAATCAAGCTAAAAATCACCGAATTCAGAACTCGGAGTCAACGGATATTCATAAAATCGTTTACGTAAAGAAACCACATTTCGCGGCTAACTAGGTGAAACGAGACCTGCTAGCCACGAGTTCTGAAATCGAAATCCGAAAACCCAGGATTGTAGAGCTCGAAAAGTAGTGTGAAATCAAGCTAAAAATCACCGATTTCAAAACTCGGAGTCAACGGATTTTTATAAAACCGTTTATGTAAAGAAACCACATTTCGCAGCTAACTAGGTGAAACGAGACCTACTAGCCGCGAGTTCTGAAATCGAAATCCGAAAACCCAGGATTGTAGGGCTTGAAAAGTAGTTTGAAATCAAGCTAAAAATCACCGAATTCAAAACTCGGAGTCAACGGATTTTTATAAAACCGTTTACGTAAAGAAACCACATTTCGCGGCTAACTAGGTGAAACGAGACCTACAAGCCACGAGTTCTGAAATCAAAATCCAAAACATTAGGATTGTAGAGCTCGAAAAGTAGTGTGAAATCAAGCTAAAAATCACCGAATTCAGACTTCGGAGTCAACGGATATTCAGAAAACCGTTTACGTAAAGAAACCACATTTCGCGGCCAAATAGGTGAATCGAGACCTACTAGCCACGAGTTCTGAAATCAAAATCCGAAACGCCAGGATTTTAGAGCTCGAAAAGTAGTGTGAAATCAAGCTAAAAATCACCGAATTCAGAACTCGGAGTCAACGGATATTCATAAAACCGTTTACGTAAAGAAACCACATTTCGCGGCTAACTAGGTGAAACGAGACCTGCTAGCCACGAGTTCTGAAATCGAAATCCAAAAACCCAGGATTGTAGAGCTCGAAAAGTAGTGTGAAATCAAGCTAAAAATCACCGAATTCAGAACTCGGAGTCAACGGATATTCATAAAACCGTTTACGTAAAGAAACCACATTCCGCGGCTAACTGGGTGAAACGAGACCAACTATCCACGAGTTCTGAAATCAAAATCAGAAAACGCTGGATTGTAGAGCTCGAAAAGTAGTGTGAAATCAAGCTAAAAATCACCGAATTCAGAACTCGGAGTCAACGGATATTCATAAAACCGTTTACGTAAAGAAACCACATTTCACGGCTAACTAGGTGAAACGAGACCTACTAGTCACGAGTTCTGAAATCAAAATCCGAAACGCTAGGATTGTAGAGCTCGAAAAGTAGTGTGTAATCGAGCTAAAAATCACCGAATTCAGAACTCGGAGTCAACGGATTTTGATAAAACCGTTTACGTAAAGAAACCACATTTCGCGGCTAAATAGGTGAATCGAGACCTACTAGCCACGAGTTCTGAAATCAAAATCCGAAATGCCAGGATTGTAGAGCTCGAAAAGTAGTGTGAAATCAAGCTAAAAATCAACGAATTCAGAACTTGGAGTCAAAGGATATTCATAAAAACGTTTACGTAAAGAAACCACATTTCGTGGCTAACTAGGTGAAACGAGACCTACTAGCCCCGAGTTCTGAAATCAAAATCCGAAACACCAGGATTGTAGAGCTCGAAAAGTAGTGTGAAATCAAGCTAAAAATCACCAAATTCAGAACTCGGAGTCAACGGATATTCATAAAACCGTTTACGTAAAGAAACCACATTTCGCGGCTAACTAGGTGAAACGAGACCTGCTAGCCACGAGTTCTGCAATCGAAATCCGAAAACCCAGGATTGTAGAGCTCGAAAAGTAGTGTGAAATCAAGCTAAAAATCACCAAATTCAAAACTCGGAGTCAACGGATTTTTATAAAACCGTTTACGTAAAGAAACCACATTTCGCGGCTAACTAGGTGAAACGAGACCTACTAGCCGCGAGTTCTGAAATCGAAATCCGAAAACCCAGGATTGTAGAGCTTGAAAAGTAGTTTGAAATCAAGCTAAAAATCACCGAATTCAAAACTCGGAGTCAACGGATTTTTATAAAACCGTTTACGTAAAGAAACCACATTTCGCGGCTAACTAGGTGAAACGAGACCTACAAGCCACGAGTTCTGAAATCAAAATCCAAAACATTAGGATTGTAGAGCACGAAAAGTAGTGTGAAATCAAGCTAAAAATCACCGAATTCAGACTTCGGAGTCAACGGATATTCAGAAAACCGTTTACGTAAAGAAACCACATTTCGCGGCCAAATAGGTGAATCGAGACCTACTAGCCACGAGTTCTGAAATCAAAATCCGAAACGCCAGGATTTTAGAGCTCGAAAAGTAGTGTGAAATCAAGCTAAAAATCACCGAATTCAGAACTCGGAGTCAACGGATATTCATAAAACCGTTTACGTAAAGAAACTACATTTCGCGGCTAACTAGGTGAAACGAGACCTGCTAGCCACGAGTTCTGAAGTCGAAATCCGAAAACCCAGGATTGTAGAGCTCGAAAAGTAGTGTGAAATCAAGCTAAAAATCACCGAATTCAGAACTCGTAGTCAACGGATATTCATAAAACCGTTTACGTAAAGAAACCACATTCCGCGGCTAACTAGGTGAAACGAGACCAACTATCCACGAGTTCTGAAATCAAAATCCAAAAACGCTGGATTGTAGAGCTCGAAAAGTAGTGTGAAATCAAGCTAAAAATCACCGAATTCAGAACTCGGAGTCAACGGATTTTTATAAAACCGTTTACGTAAAGAAACCACATTTCGCGGCTAACTAGGTGAAACGAGACCTACAAGCCACGAGTTCTGAAATCAAAATCCGAAACGTTAGGATTGTAGAGCTCGAAAAGTAGTGTGAAATCAAGCTAAAAATCACCGAATTCAGACTTCGGAGTCAACGGATATTCAGAAAACCGTTTACGTAAAGAAACCACATTTCGCGGCCAAATAGGTGAATCGAGACCTACTAGCCACGAGTTCTGAAATCAAAATCCGAAACGCCAGGATTTTAGAGCTCGAAAAGTAGTGTGAAATCAAGCTAAAAATCACCGAATTCAGAACTCGGAGTCAACGGATATTCATAAAACCGTTTACGTAAAGAAACCACATTTCGCGGCTAACTAGGTGAAACGAGACCAACTATCCACGAGTTCTGAAATCAAAATCCGAAAACGCTGGATTGTAGAGCTCGAAAAGTAGTGTGAAATCAAGCTAAAAATCACCGAATTCAGAACTCGGAGTCAACGGATATTCATAAAACCGTTTACGTAAAGAAACCACATTTCGCGGCTAACTAGGTGAAACGAGACCTACTAGTCACGAGTTCTGAAATCAAAATCCGAAACGCTAGGATTGTAGAGCTCGAAAAGTAGTGTGTAATCAAGCTAAAAATCACCGAATTCAGAACTCGGAGTCAACGGATTTTGATAAAACCGTTTACGTAAAGAAACCACATTTCGCGGCTAAATAGGTGAATCGAGACCTACTAGCCACGAGTTCTGAAATCAAAATCCGAAATGCCAGGATTGTAGAGCTCGAAAAGTAGTGTGAAATCAAGCTAAAAATCAACGAATTCAGAACTCGGAGTCAAAGGATATTCATAAAAACGTTTACGTAAAGAAACCACATTTCGTGGCTAACTAGGTGAAACGAGACCTACTAGCCCCGAGTTCTGAAATCAAAATCCGAAACACCAGGATTGTAGAGCTCGAAAAGTAGTGTGAAATCAAGCTAAAAATCACCGAATTCAGAACTCGGAGTCAACGGATATTCATAAAACCGTTTACGTAAAGAAACCACATTTCGCGGCTAACTAGGTGAAACGAGACCTGCTAGCCACGAGTTCTGAAATCGAAATCCGAAAACCCAGGATTGTAGAGCTCGAAAAGTAGTGTGAAATCAAGCTAAAAATCACCGATTTCAAAACTCGGAGTCAACGGATTTTTATAAAACCGTTTACGTAAAGAAACCACATTTCGCGGCTAACTAGGTGAAACGAGACCTACTAGCCGCGAGTTCTGAAATCGAAATCCGAAAACCCAGGATTGTAGAGCTCGAAAAGTAGTGTGAAATCAAGCTAAAAATCACCGAATTCAGAACTCGGAGTCAACGGATTTTTATAAAACCGTTTACGTAAAGAAACCACATTTCGCGGCTAACTAGGTGAAACGAGACCTACAAGCCACGAGTTCTGAAATCAAAATCCGAAACGTTAGGATTGTAGAGCTCGAAAAGTAGTGTGAAATCAAGCTAAAAATCACCGAATTCAGACTTCGGAGTCAACGGATATTCAGAAAACCGTTTACGTAAAGAAACCACATTTCGCGGCCAAATAGGTGAATCGAGACCTACTAGCCACGAGTTCTGAAATCAAAATCCGAAACGCCAGGATTTTAGAGCTCGAAAAGTAGTGTGAAATCAAGCTAAAGATCACCGAATTCAGAACTCGGAGTCAACGGATATTCATAAAACCGTTTACGTAAAGAAACCACATTTCGCGGCTAACTAGGTGAAACGAGACCAACTATCCACGAGTTCTGAAATCAAAATCCGAAAACGCTGGATTGTAGAGCTCGAAAAGTAGTGTGAAATCAAGCTAAAAATCACCGAATTCAGAACTCGGAGTCAACGGATATTCATAAAACCGTTTACGTAAAGAAACCACATTTCGCGGCTAACTAGGTGAAACGAGACCTACTAGTCACGAGTTCTGAAATCAAAATCCGAAACGCTAGGATTGTAGAGCTCGAAAAGTAGTGTGTAATCAAGCTAAAAATCACCGAATTCAGAACTCGGAGTCAACGGATTTTGATAAAACCGTTTACGTAAAGAAACCACATTTCGCGGCTAAATAGGTGAATCGAGACCTACTAGCCACGAGTTCTGAAATCAAAATCCGAAATGCCAGGATTGTAGAGCTCGAAAAGTAGTGTGAAATCAAGCTAAAAATCAACGAATTCAGAACTCGGAGTCAAAGGATATTCATAAAAACGTTTACGTAAAGAAACCACATTTCGTGGCTAACTAGGTGAAACGAGACCTACTAGCCCCGAGTTCTGAAATGAAAATCCGAAACACCAGGATTGTAGAGCTCGAAAAGTAGTGTGAAATCAAGCTAAAAATCACCGAATTCAGAACTCGGAGTCAACGGATATTCATAAAACCGTTTACGTAAAGAAACCACATTTCGCGGCTAACTAGGTGAAACGAGACCTGCTAGCCACGAGTTCTGAAATCGAAATCCGAAAACCCAGGATTGTAGAGCTCGAAAAGTAGTGTGAAATCAAGCTAAAAATCACCGATTTCAAAACTCGGAGTCAACGGATTTTTATAAAACCGTTTACGTAAAGAAACCACATTTCGCGGCTAACTAGGTGAAACGAGACCTACTAGCCGCGAGTTCTGAAATCGAAATCCGAAAACCCAGGATTGTAGAGCTCGAAAAGTAGTGTGAAATCAAGCTAAAAATCACCGAATTCAGAACTCGGAGTCAACGGATATTCATAAAACCGTTTACGTAAAGAAACCACATTTCGCGGCTAACTAGGTGAAACGAGACCTGCTAGCCACGAGTTCTGCAATCGAAATCCGAAAACCCAGGATTGTAGAGCTCGAAAAGTAGTGTGAAATCAAGCTAAAAATCACCAAATTCAAAACTCGGAGTCAACGGATTTTTATAAAACCGTTTACGTAAAGAAACCACATTTCGCGGCTAACTAGGTGAAACGAGACCTACTAGCCGCGAGTTCTGAAATCGAAATCCGAAAACCCAGGATTGTAGAGCTTGAAAAGTAGTTTGAAATCAAGCTAAAAATCACCGAATTCAAAACTCGGAGTCAACGGATTTTTATAAAACCGTTTACGTAAAGAAACCACATTTCGCGGCTAACTAGGTGAAACGAGACCTACAAGCCACGAGTTCTGAAATCAAAATCCAAAACATTAGGATTGTAGAGCACGAAAAGTAGTGTGAAATCAAGCTAAAAATCACCGAATTCAGACTTCGGAGTCAACGGATATTCAGAAAACCGTTTACGTAAAGAAACCACATTTCGCGGCCAAATAGGTGAATCGAGACCTACTAGCCACGAGTTCTGAAATCAAAATCCGAAACGCCAGGATTTTAGAGCTCGAAAAGTAGTGTGAAATCAAGCTAAAAATCACCGAATTCAGAACTCGGAGTCAACGGATATTCATAAAACCGTTTACGTAAAGAAACCACATTTCGCGGCTAACTAGGTGAAACGAGACCTGCTAGCCACGAGTTCTGAAGTCGAAATCCGAAAACCCAGGATTGTAGAGCTCGAAAAGTAGTGTGAAATCAAGCTAAAAATCACCGAATTCAGAACTCGTAGTCAACGGATATTCGTAAAACCGTTTACGTAAAGAAACCACATTCCGCGGCTAACTAGGTGAAACGAGACCAACTATCCACGAGTTCTGAAATCAAAATCCAAAAACGCTGGATTGTAGAGCTCGAAAAGTAGTGTGAAATCAAGCTAAAAATCACCGAATTCAGAACTCGGAGTCAACGGATATTCATAAAACCGTTTACGTAAAGAAACCACATTTCGCGGCTAACTAGGTGAAACGAGACCTACTAGTCACGAGTTCTGAAATCAAAATCCGAAACGCTAGGATTGTAGAGCTCGAAAAGTAGTGTGTAATCAAGCTAAAAATCACCGAATTCAGAACTCGGAGTCAACGGATTTTGATAAAACCGTTTACGTAAAGAAACCACATTTCGCGGCTAAATAGGTGAATCGAGACCTACTAGCCACGAGTTCTGAAATCAAAATCCGAAATGCCAGGATTGTAGAGCTCGAAAAGTAGTGTGAAATCAAGCTAAAAATCAACGAATTCAGAACTCGGAGTCAAAGGATATTCATAAAAACGTTTACGTAAAGAAACCACATTTCGTGGCTAACTAGGTGAAATGAGACCTACTAGCCCCGAGTTCTGAAATCAAAATCCGAAACACCAGGATTGTAGAGCTCGAAAAGTAGTGTGAAATCAAGCTAAAAATCACCGAATTCAGAACTCGGAGTCAACGGATATTCATAAAACCGTTTACGTAAAGAAACCACATTTCGCGGCTAACTAGGTGAAACGAGACCTGCTAGCCACGAGTTCTGAAATCGAAATCCGAAAACCCAGGATTGTAGAGCTCGAAAAGTAGTGTGAAATCAAGCTAAAAATCACCGATTTCAAAACTCGGAGTCAACGGATTTTTATAAAACCGTTTACGTAAAGAAACCACATTTCGCGGCTAACTAGGTGAAACGAGACCTACTAGCCGCGAGTTCTGAAATCAAAATCCGAAAACCCAGGATTGTAGAGCTCGAAAAGTAGTGTGAAATCAAGCTAAAAATCACCGAATTCAGAACTCGGAGTCAACGGATTTTTATAAAACCGTTTACGTAAAGAAACCACATTTCGCGGCTAACTAGGTGAAACGAGACCTACAAGCCACGAGTTCTGAAATCAAAATCCGAAACGTTAGGATTGTAGAGCTCGAAAAGTAGTGTGAAATCAAGCTAAAAATCACCGAATTCAGACTTCGGAGTCAACGGATATTCAGAAAACCGTTTACGTAAAGAAACCACATTTCGCGGCCAAATAGGTGAATCGGGACCTACTAGCCACGAGTTCTGAAATCAAAATCCGAAACGCCAGGATTTTAGAGCTCGAAAAGTAGTGTGAAATCAAGCTAAAAATCACCGAATTCAGAACTCGGAGTCAACGGATATTCATAAAACCGTTTACGTAAAGAAACCACATTTCGTGGCTAACTAGGTGAAACGAGACCAACTATCCACGAGTTCTGAAATCAAAATCCGAAAACGCTGGATTGTAGAGCTCGAAAAGTAGTGTGAAATCAAGCTAAAAATCACCGAATTCAGAACTCGGAGTCAACGGATATTCATAAAACCGTTTACGTAAAGAAACCACATTTCGCGGCTAACTAGGTGAAACGAGACCTACTAGTCACGAGTTCTGAAATCAAAATCCGAAACGCTAGGATTGTAGAGCTCGAAAAGTAGTGTGTAATCAAGCTAAAAATCACCGAATTCAGAACTCGGAGTCAACGGATTTTGATAAAACCGTTTACGTAAAGAAACCACATTTCGCGGCTAAATAGGTGAATCGAGACCTACTAGCCACGAGTTCTGAAATCAAAATCCGAAATGCCAGGATTGTAGAGCTCGAAAAGTAGTGTGAAATCAAGCTAAAAATCAACGAATTCAGAACTCGGAGTCAAAGGATATTCATAAAAACGTTTACGTAAAGAAACCACATTTCGTGGCTAACTAGGTGAAACGAGACCTACTAGCCCCGAGTTCTGAAATCAAAATCCGAAACACCAGGATTGTAGAGCTCGAAAAGTAGTGTGAAATCAAGCTAAAAATCACCGAATTCAGAACTCGGAGTCAACGGATATTCATAAAACCGTTTACGTAAAGAAACCACATTTCGCGGCTAACTAGGTGAAACGAGACCTGCTAGCCACGAGTTCTGAAATCGAAATCCGAAAACCCAGGATTGTAGAGCTCGAAAAGTAGTGTGAAATCAAGCTAAAAATCACCGATTTCAAAACTCGGAGTCAACGGATTTTTATAAAACCGTTTACGTAAAGAAACCACATTTCGCGGCTAACTAGGTGAAACGAGACCTACTAGCCGCGAGTTCTGAAATCGAAATCCGAAAACCCAGGATTGTAGAGCTCGAAAAGTAGTGTGAAATCAAGCTAAAAATCACCGAATTCAGAACTCGGAGTCAACGGATTTTTATAAAACCGTTTACGTAAAGAAACCACATTTCGCGGCTAACTAGGTGAAACGAGACCTACAAGCCACGAGTTCTGAAATCAAAATCCGAAACGTTAGGATTGTAGAGCTCGAAAAGTAGTGTGAAATCAAGCTAAAAATCACCGAATTCAGACTTCGGAGTCAACGGATATTCAGAAAACCGTTTACGTAAAGAAACCACATTTCGCGGCCAAATATGTGAATCGAGACCTACTAGCCACGAGTTCTGAAATCAAAATCCGAAACGCCAGGA
Source organism: Euonymus europaeus (assembly GCA_963580455.1). Classification (NCBI taxonomy): domain Eukaryota; kingdom Viridiplantae; phylum Streptophyta; class Magnoliopsida; order Celastrales; family Celastraceae; genus Euonymus; species Euonymus europaeus. The sequence continues at coordinate 26,170,252 of OY756966.1, read as the reverse complement.
TTTTAGAGCTCGAAAAGTAGTGTGAAATCAAGCTAAATATCACCGAATTCAGAACTCGGAGTCAACGGATATTCATAAAACCGTTTACGTAAAGAAACCACATTTCGCGGCTAACTAGGTGAAACGAGACCTGCTAGCCACGAGTTCTGAAATCGAAATCCGAAAACCCAGGATTGTAGAGCTCAAAAAGTAGTGTGAAATCAAGCTAAAAATCACCGAATTCAGAACTCGGAGTCAACGGATATTCATAAAACCGTTTACGTAAAGAAACCACATTCCGCGGCTAACTAGGTGAAACGAGACCAACTATCCACGAGTTCTGAAATCCAAATCCGAAAACGCTGGATTGTAGAGCTCGAAAAGTAGTGTGAAATCAAGCTAAAAATCACCGAATTCAGAACTCGGAGTCAACGGATATTCATAAAACCGTTTACGTAAAGAAACCACATTTCGCGGCTAACTAGGTGAAACGAGACCTACTAGTCACGAGTTCTGAAATCAAAATCCGAAACGCTAGGATTGTAGAGCTCGAAAAGTAGTGTGTAATCAAGCTAAAAATCACCGAATTCAGAACTCGGAGTCAACGGATTTTGATAAAACCGTTTACGTAAAGAAACCACATTTCGCGGCTAAATAGGTGAATCGAGACCTACTAGCCACGAGTTCTGAAATCAAAATCCGAAATGCCAGGATTGTAGAGCTCGAAAAGTAGTGTGAAATCAATCTAAAAATCAACGAATTCAGAACTCGGAGTCAAAGGATATTCATAAAAACGTTTACGTAAAGAAACCACATTTCGTGGCTAACTAGGTGAAACGAGACCTACTAGCCCCGAGTTCTGAAATCAAAATCCGAAACACCAGGATTGTAGAGCTCGAAAATTAGTGTGAAATCAAGCTAAAAATCACCGAATTCAGAACTCGGAGTCAACGGATATTCATAAAACCGTTTACGTAAAGAAACCACATTTCGCGGCTAACTAGGTGAAACGAGACCTGCTAGCCACGAGTTCTGAAATCGAAATCCGAAAACCCAGGATTGTAGAGCTCGAAAAGTAGTGTGAAATCATGCTAAAAATCACCGATTTCAAAACTCGGAGTCAACGGATTTTTATAAAACCGTTTACGTAAAGAAACTACATTTCGCGGCTAACTAGGTGAAACGAGACCTACTAGCCGCGAGTTCTGAAATCGAAATCCGAAAACCCAGGATTGTAGAGCTCGAAAAGTAATGTGAAATCAAGCTAAATATCACCGAATTCAGACTTCGGAGTCAACGGATATTCAGAAAACCGTTTACGTAAAGAAACCACATTTCGCGGCCAAATAGGTGAATCGAGACCTACTAGCCACGAGTTCTGAAATCAAAATCCGAAACGCCAGGATTTTAGAGCTCGAAAAGTAGTGTGAAATCAAGCTAAAAATCACCGAATTCAGAACTCGGAGTCAACGGATATTCATAAAACCGTTTACGTAAAGAAACCACATTTCGCGGCTAACTAGGTGAAACGAGACCTGCTAGCCACGAGTTCTGAAATCGAAATCCGAAAACCCAGGATTGTAGAGCTCAAAAAGTAGTGTGAAATCAAGCTAAAAATCACCGAATTCAGAACTCGGAGTCAACGGATATTCATAAAACCGTTTACGTAAAGAAACCACATTCCGCGGCTAACTAGGTGAAACGAGACCAACTATCCACGAGTTCTGAAATCAAAATCCGAAAACGCTGGATTGTAGAGCTCGAAAAAGTAGTGTGAAATCAAGCTAAAAATCACCGAATTCAGAACTCGGAGTCAACGGATATTCATAAAACCGTTTACGTAAAGAAACCACATTTCGCGGCTAACTAGGTGAAACGAGACCTACTAGTCACGAGTTCTGAAATCAAAATCCGAAACGCTAGGATTGTAGAGCTCGAAAAGTAGTGTGTAATCAAGCTAAAAATCACCGAATTCAGAACTCGGAGTCAACGGATTTTGATAAAACCGTTTACGTAAAGAAACCACATTTCGCGGCTAAATAGGTGAATCGAGACCTACTAGCCACGAGTTCTGAAATCAAAATCCGAAATGCCAGGATTGTAGAGCTCGAAAAGTAGTGTGAAATCAAGCTAAAAATCAACGAATTCAGAACTCGGAGTCAAAGGATATTCATAAAAACGTTTACGTAAAGAAACCACATTTCGTGGCTAACTAGGTGAAACGAGACCTACTAGCCCCGAGTTCTGAAATCAAAATCCGAAACACCAGGATTGTAGAGCTCGAAAAGTAGTGTGAAATCAAGCTAAAAATCACCGAATTCAGAACTCGGAGTCAACGGATATTCATAAAACCGTTTACGTAAAGAAACCACATTTCGCGGCTAACTAGGTGAAACGAGACCTGCTAGCCATGAGTTCTGAAATCGAAATCCGAAAACCCAGGATTGTAGAGCTCGAAAAGTAGTGTGAAATCAAGCTAAAAATCACCGAATTCAGAACTCGGAGTCAACGGATTTTTATAAAACCGTTTACGTAAAGAAACCACATTTCGCGGCTAACTAGGTGAAACGAGACCTACAAGCCACGAGTTCTGAAATCAAAATCCGAAACGTTAGGATTGTAGAGCTCGAAAAGTAGTGTGAAATCAAGCTAAAAATCACCGAATTCAGACTTCGGAGTCAACGGATATTCAGAAAACCGTTTACGTAAAGAAACCACATTTCGCGGCCAAATAGGTGAATCGAGACCTACTAGCCACGAGTTCTGAAATCAAAATCCGAAACGCCAGGATTTTAGAGCTCGAAAAGTAGTGTGAAATCAAGCTAAAAATCACCGAATTCAGAACTCGGAGTCAACGGATTTTTATAAAACCGTTTACGTAAAGAAACCACATTTCGCGGCTAACTAGCTGAAACGAGACCTACAAGCCACGAGTTCTGAAATCAAAATCCGAAACGTTAGAATTGTAGAGCTCGAAAAGTAGTGTGAAATCAAGCTAAAAATCACCGAATTCAGACTTCGGAGTCAACGGATATTCAGAAAACCGTTTACGTAAAGAAACCACATTTCGCGGCCAAATAGGTGAATCGAGACCTACTAGCCACGAGTTCTGAAATCAAAATCCGAAACGTTAGGATTGTAGAGCTCGAAAAGTAGTGTGAAATCAAGCTAAAAATCACCGAATTCAGAACTCGGAGTCAACGGATATTCATAAAACCGTTTACGTAAAGAAACCACTTTTCGCGGCTAACTAGGTGAAACGAGACCTGCTAGCCACGAGTTCTGAAATCGAAATCCGAAAACCCAGGATTGTAGAGCTCGAAAAGTAGTGTGAAATCAAGCTAAAAATCACCGAATTCAGAACTCGGAGTCAACGGATATTCATAAAACCGTTTACGTAAAGAAACCACATTCCGCGGCTAACTAGTTGAAACGAGACCAACTATCCACGAGTTCTGAAATCAAAATCCGAAAACGCTGGATTGTAGAGCTCGAAAAGTAGTGTGAAATCAAGCTAAAAATCACCGAATTCAGAACTCGGAGTCAACGGATATTCATAAAACCGTTTACGTAAAGAAACCACATTTCGCGGCTAACTAGGTGAAACGAGACCTACTAGTCACGAGTTCTGAAATCAAAATCCGAAACGCTAGGATTGTAGAGCTCGAAAAGTAGTGTGTAATCAAGCTAACAATCACCGAATTTAGAACTCGGAGTCAACGGATTTTGATAAAACCGTTTACGTAAAGAAACCACATTTCGCGGCTAAATAGGTGAATCGAGACCTACTAGCCACGAGTTCTGAAATCAAAATCCGAAATGCCAGGATTGTAGAGCTCGAAAAGTAGTGTGAAATCAAGCTAAAAATCAACGAATTCAGAACTCGGAGTCAAAGGATATTCATAAAAACGTTTACGTAAAGAAACCACATTTCGTGGCTAACTAGGTGAAACGAGACCTACTAGCCCCGAGTTCTGAAATCAAAATCCGAAACACCAGGATTGTAGAGCTCGAAAAGTAGTGTGAAATCAAGCTAAAAATCACCGAATTCAGAACTCGGAGTCAACGGATATTCATAAAACCGTTTACGTAAAGAAACCACATTTCGCGGCTAACTAGGTGAAACGAGACCTGCTAGCCACGAGTTCTGAAATCGAAATCCGAAAACCCAGGATTGTAGAGCTCGAAAAGTAGTGTGAAATCAAGCTAAAAATCACCGAATTCAGAACTCGGAGTCAACGGATTTTTATAAAACCGTTTACGTAAAGAAATCACATTACGCGGCTAACTAGGTGAAACGAGACCTACAAGCCACGAGTTCTGAAATCAAAATCCGAAACGTTAGGATTGTAGAGCTCGAAAAGTAGTGTGAAATCAAGCTAAAAATCACCGAATTCAGAACTCGGAGTCAACGGATATTCATAAAACCGTTTACGTAAAGAAACCACATTCCGCGGCTAACTAGGTGAAACGAGACCAACTATCCACGAGTTCTGAAATCAAAATCCGAAAACGCTGGATTGTAGAGCTCGAAAAGTAGTGTGAAATCAAGCTAAAAATCACCGAATTCAGACTTCGGAGTCAACGGATATTCAGAAAACCGTTTACGTAAAGAAACCACATTTCGCGGCCAAATAGGTGAATCGAGACCTACTAGCCACGAGTTATGAAATCAAAATCCGAAACGCCAGGATTTTAGAGCTCGAAAAGTAGTGTGAAATCAAGCTAAAAATCACCGAATTCAGAACTCGGAGTCAACGGATATTCATAAAACCGTTTACGTAAAGAAACCACATTTCGCGGCTAACTAGGTTAAACGAGACCTGCTAGCCACGAGTTCTGAAATCAAAATCCGAAACGTTAGGATTGTAGAGCTCGAAAAGTAGTGTGAAATCAAGCTAAAAATCACCGAATTCAGAACTCGGAGTCAACGGATTTTTATAAAACCGTTTACGTAAAGAAACCACATTTCGCGGCTAACTAGGTGAAACGAGACCTACAAGCCACGAGTTCTGAAATCAAAATCCGAAACGTTAGGATTGTAGAGCTCGAAAAGTAGTGTGAAATCAAGCTAAAAATCACCGAATTCAGAACTCGGAGTTAACGGATATTCATAAAACCGTTTACGTAAAGAAACCACATTCCGCGGCTAACTAGGTGAGACGAGACCAACTATCCACGACTTCTGAAATCAACATCCGAAAACGCTGGATTGTAGAGCTCGAAAAGTAGTGTGAAATCAAGCTAAAAATCAACGAATTCAGAACTCGGAGTCAACGGATTTTGATAAAACCGTTTACGTAAAGAAACCACATTTCGCGGCTAACTAGGTGAAACGAGACCTACAAGCCACGAGTTCTGAAATCAAAATCCGAAACGTTAGGATTGTAGAGCTCGAAAAGTAGTGTGAAATCAAGCTAAAAATCACCGAATTCAGAACTCGGAGTCAACGGATATTCATAAAACCGTTTACGTAAAGAAACCACATTTCGCGGCTAACTAGGTGAAACGAGACCTGCTAGCCACGAGTTCTGAAATCGAAATCCGAAAACCCAGGATTGTAGAGCTCGAAAAGTAGTGTGAAATCAAGCTAAAAATCACCGAATTCAGAACTCGGAGTCAACGGATTTTTATAAAACCGTTTACGTAAAGAAACCACATTTCGCGGCTAACTAGGTGAAACGAGACCTACAAGCCACGAGTTCTGAAATCAAAATCCGAAACGTTAGGATTGTAGAGCTCGAAAAGTAGTGTGAAATCAAGCTAAAAATCACCGAATTCAGAACTCGGAGTCAACGGATATTCATAAAACCGTTGACGTAAAGAAACCACATTCCGCGGCTAACTAGGTGAAACGAGACCAACTATCCACGACTTCTGAAATCAACATCCGAAAACGCTGGATTGTAGAGCTCGAAAAGTAGTGTGAAATCAAGCTAAAAATCACCGAATTCAGACTTCGGAGTCAACGGATATTCAGAAAACCGTTTACGTAAAGAAACCACATTTCGCGGCCAAATAGGTGAATCGCGACCTACTAGCCACGAGTTCTGAAATCAACATCCGAAACGTTAGGATTGTAGAGCTCGAAAAGTAGTGTGAAATCAAGCTAAAAATCACCGAATTCAGAACTCGGAGTCAACGGATATTCATAAAACCGTTTACGTAAAGAAACCACATTCCGCGGCTAACTAGGTGAAACGAGACCAACTATCCACGACTTCTGAAATCAACATCCGAAAACGCTGGATTGTAGAGCTCGAAAAGTAGTGTGAAATCAAACTAAAAATCACCGAATTCAGACTTCGGAGTCAACGGATATTCAGAAAACCGTTTACGTAAAGAAACCACATTTCGCGACCAAATAGGTGAATCGAGACCTACTAGCCACGAGTTCTGAAATCAAAATCCGAAACGCCAGGATTTTAGAGCTCGAAAAGTAGTGTGAAATCAAGCTAAAAATCACCGAATTCAGAACTCGGAGTCAACGGATATTCATAAAACCGTTTACGGAAAGAAACCACATTTCGCGGCTAACTAGGTTAAACGAGACCTGCTAGCCACGAGTTCTGAAATCAAAATCCGAAACGTTAGGATTGTAGAGCTCGAAAAGTAGTGTGAAATCAAGCTAAAAATCACCGAATTCAGAACTCGGAGTCAACGGATTTTTATAAAACCGTTTACGTAAAGAAACCACATTTCGCGGCTAACTAGGTGAAACGAGACCTACAAGCCACGAGTTCTGAAATCAAAATCCGAAACGTTAGGATTGTAGAGCTCGAAAAGTAGTGTGAAATCAAGCTAAAAATCACCGAATTCAGAACTCGGAGTTAACGGATATTCATAAAACCGTTTACGTAAAGAAACCACATTCCGCGGCTAACTAGGTGAAACGAGACCAACTATCCACGACTTCTGAAATCAACATCCGAAAACGCTGGATTGTAGAGCTCGAAAAGTAGTGTGAAATCAAGCTAAAAATCAACGAATTCAGAACTCGGAGTCAACGGATTTTCATAAAACCGTTTACGTAAAGAAACCACATTTCGCGGCTAACTACGTGAAACGAGACCTACAAGCCACGAGTTCTGAAATCAAAATCCGAAACGTTAGGATTGTAGAGCTCGAAAAGTAGTGTGAAATCAAGCTAAAAATCACCGAATTCAGAACTCGGAGTCAACGGATATTCATAAAACCGTTTACGTAAAGAAACCACATTCCGCGGCTAATTAGGTGAAACGAGACCAACTATCCACGACTTCTGAAATCAACATCCGAAAACGCTGGATTGTAGAGCTCGAAAAGTAGTGTGAAATCAAGCTAAAAATCACCGAATTCAGACTTCGGAGTCAACGGATATTCAGAAAACCGTTTACGTAAAGAAACCACATTTCGCGGCCAAATAGGTGAATCGAGACCTACTAGCCACGAGTTCTGAAATCAAAATCCGAAACGCCAGGATTTTAGAGCTCGAAAAGTAGTGTGAAATCAAGCTAAAAATCACCGAATTCAGAACTCGGAGTCAACGGATATTCATAAAACCGTTTACGTAAAGAAACCACATTTCGCGGCTAACTAGGTTAAACGAGACCTGCTAGCCACGAGTTCTGAAATCAAAATCCGAAACGTTAGGATTGTAGAGCTCGAAAAGTAGTGTGAAATCAAGCTAAAAATCACCGAATTCAGAACTCGGAGTCAACGGATTTTTATAAAACCGTTTACGTAAAGAAACCACATTTCGCGGCTAACTAGGTGAAACGAGACCTACAAGCCACGAGTTCTGAAATCAAAATCCGAAACGTTAGGATTGTAGAGCTCGAAAAGTAGTGTGAAATCAAGCTAAAAATCACCGAATTCAGAACTCGGAGTTAACGGATATTCATAAAACCGTTTACGTAAAGAAACCACATTCCGCGGCTAACTAGGTGAAACGAGACCAACTATCCACGACTTCTGAAATCAACATCCGAAAACGCTGGATTGTAGAGCTCGAAAAGTAGTGTGAAATCAAGCTAAAAATCAACGAATTCAGAACTCGGAGTCAACGGATTTTGATAAAACCGTTTACGTAAAGAAACCACATTTCGCGGCTAACTAGGTGAAACGAGACCTACAAGCCACGAGTTCTGAAATCAAAATCCGAAACGTTAGGATTGTAGAGCTCGAAAAGTAGTGTGAAATCAAGCTAAAAATCACCGAATTCAGAACTCGGAGTCAACGGATATTCATAAAACCGTTTACGTAAAGAAACCACATTCCGCGGCTAACTAGGTGAAACGAGACCAACTATCCACGACTTCTGAAATCAACATCCGAAAACGCTGGATTGTAGAGCTCGAAAAGTAGTGTGAAATCAAGCTAAAAATCACCGAATTCAGACTTCGGAGTCAACGGATATTCAGAAAACCGTTTACGTAAAGAAACCACATTTCGCGGCCAAATAGGTGAATCGAGACCTACTAGCCACGAGTTCTGAAATCAAAATCCGAAACGCCAGGATTTTAGAGCTCGAAAAGTAGTGTGAAATCAAGCTAAAAATCACCGAATTCAGAACTCGGAGTCAACGGATATTCATAAAACCGTTTACGTAAAGAAACCACATTTCGCGGCTAACTAGGTTAAACGAGACCTGCTAGCCACGAGTTCTGAAATCAAAATCCGAAACGTTAGGATTGTAGAGCTCGAAAAGTAGTGTGAAATCAAGCTAAAAATCACCGAATTCAGAACTCGGAGTCAACGGATTTTTATAAAACCGTTTACGTAAAGAAACCACATTTCGCGGCTAACTAGGTGAAACGAGACCTACAAGCCACGAGTTCTGAAATCAAAATCCGAAACGTTAGGATTGTAGAGCTCGAAAAGTAGTGTGAAATCAAGCTAAAAATCACCGAATTCAGAACTCGGAGTCAACGGATATTCATAAAACCGTTTACGTAAAGAAACCACATTCCGCGGCTAACTAGGTGAAACGAGACCAACTATCCACAAGTTCCGAAATCAAAATCCGAAAACGCTGGATTGTAGAGCTCGAAAAGTAGTGTGAAATAAAGCTAAAAATCACCGAATTCAGAACTCGGAGTCAACGGATATTCATAAAACCGTTTACGTAAAGAAACCACATTTCGCGGCTAACTAGGTGAAACGAGACCTACTAGTCACGAGTTCTGAAATCAAAATCCGAAACGCGAGGATTGTAGAGCTCAAAAAGTAGTGTGTAATCAAGCTAAAAATCACCGAATTCAGAACTCGGAGTCAACGGATTTTGATAAAACCGTTTACGTAAAGAAACCACATTTCGCGGCTAAATAGGTGAATCGAGACCTACTAGCCACGAGTTCTGAAATCAAAATCCGAAATGCCAGGATTGTAGAGCTCGAAAAGTAGTGTGAAATCAAGCTAAAAATCAACGAATTCAGAACTCGGAGTCAAAGGATATTCATAAAAACGTTTACGTAAAGAAACCACATTTCGTGGCTAACTAGGTGAAACGAGACCTACTAGCCCCGAGTTCTGAAATCAAAATCCGAAACACCAGGATTGTAGAGCTCGAAAAGTAGTGTGAAATCAAGCTAAAAATCACCGAATTCAGAACTCGGAGTCAACGGATATTCATAAAACCGTTTACGTAAAGAAACCACATTTCGCGGCTAACTAGGTGAAACGAGACCTGCTAGCCACGAGTTCTGAAATCAAAATCCGAAAACCCAGGATTGTAGAGCTCGAAAAGTAGTGTGAAATCAAGCTAAAAATCACCGAATTCAGAACTCGGAGTCAACGGATATTCATAAAACCGTTTATGTAAAGAAACCACATTCCGCGGCTAACTAGGTGAAACGAGACCAACTATCCACGACTTCTGAAATCAACATCCGAAAACGCTGGATTGTAGAGCTCGAAAAGTAGTGTGAAATCAAGCTAAAAATCACCGAATTCAGACTTCGGAGACAACGGATATTCAGAAAACCGTTTACGTAAAGAAACCACATTTCGCGGCCAAATAGGTGAATCGAGACCTACTAGCCACGAGTTCTGAAATCAAAATCCGAAACGCCAGGATTTTAGAGCTCGAAAAGTAGTGTGAAATCAAGCTAAAAATCACCGAATTCAGAACTCGGAGTCAACGGATATTCATAAAACCGTTTACGTAAAGAAACCACATTTCGCGGCTAACTAGGTTAAACGAGACCTGCTAGCCACGAGTTCTGAAATCAAAATCCGAAACGTTAGGATTGTAGAGCTCGAAAAGTAGTGTGAAATCAAGCTAAAAATCACCGAATTCAGAACTCGGAGTCAACGGATTTTTATAAAACCGTTTACGTAAAGAAACCACATTTCGCGGCCAACTAGGTGAAACGAGACCTACAAGCCACGAGTTCTGAAATCAAAATCCGAAACTTTAGGATTGTAGAGCTCGAAAAGTAGTGTGAAATCAAGCTAAAAATCACCGAATTCGGAACTCGGAGTTAACGGATATTCATAAAACCGTTTACGTAAAGAAACCACATTCCGCGGCTAACTAGGTGAAACGAGACCAACTATCCACGACTTCTGAAATCAACATCCGAAAACGCTGGATTGTAGAGCTCGAAAAGTAGTGTGAAATCAAGCTAAAAATCACCGAATTCAGACTTCGGAGTCAACGGATATTCAGAAAACCGTTTACGTAAAGAAACCACATTTCGCGGCCAAATAGGTGAATCGAGACCTACTAGCCACGAGTTCTGAAATCAAAATCCGAAACGCCAGGATTTTAGAGCTCGAAAAGTAGTGTGAAATCAAGCTAAAAATCACCGAATTCAGAACTCGGAGTCAACGGATATTCATAAAACCGTTTACGTAAAGAAACCACATTTCGCGGCTAACTAGGTTAAACGAGACCTGCTAGCCACGAGTTCTGAAATCAAAATCCGAAACGTTAGGATTGTAGAGCTCGAAAAGTAGTGTGAAATCAAGCTAAAAATCACCGAATTCAGAACTCGGAGTCAACGGATTTTTATAAAACCGTTTACGTAAAGAAACCACATTTCGTGGCTAACTAGGTGAAACGAGACCTACTAGCCCCGAGTTCTGAAATCAAAATCCGAAACACCAGGATTGTAGAGCTCGAAAAGTAGTGTGAAATCAAGCTAAAAATCACCGAATTCAGAACTCGGAGTCAACGGATATTCATAAAACCGTTTACGTAAAGAAACCACATTTCGCGGCTAACTAGGTGAAACGAGACCTGCTAGCCACGAGTTCTGAAATCAAAATCCGAAAACCCAGGATTGTAGAGCTCGAAAAGTAGTGTGAAATCAAGCTAAAAATCACCGAATTCAGAACTCGGAGTCAACGGATATTCATAAAACCGTTTATGTAAAGAAACCACATTCCGCGGCTAACTAGGTGAAACGAGACCAACTATCCACGACTTCTGAAATCAACATCCGAAAACGCTGGATTGTAGAGCTCGAAAAGTAGTGTGAAATCAAGCTAAAAATCACCGAATTCAGACTTCGGAGTCAACGGATATTCATAAAACCGTTTACGTAAAGAAACCACATTTCGCGGCTAACTAGGTTAAACGAGACCTGCTAGCCACGAGTTCTGAAATCAAAATCCGAAACGTTAGGATTGTAGAGCTCGAAAAGTAGTGTGAAATCAAGCTAAAAATCACCGAATTCAGAACTCGGAGTCAACGGATTTTTATAAAACCGTTTACGTAAAGAAACCACATTTCGCGGCCAACTAGGTGAAACGAGACCTACAAGCCACGAGTTCTGAAATCAAAATCCGAAACTTTAGGATTGTAGAGCTCGAAAAGTAGTGTGAAATCAAGCTAAAAATCACCGAATTCAGAACTCGGAGTCAACGGATATTCATAAAACCGTTTACGTAAAGAAACCACATTCCGCGGCTAACTAGGTGAAACGAGACCAACTATCCACGACTTCTGAAATCAACATCCGAAAACGCTGGATTGTAGAGCTCGAAAAGTAGTGTGAAATCAAGCTAAAAATCACCGAATTCAGACTTCGGAGTCAACGGATATTCAGAAAACCGTTTACGTAAAGAAACCACATTTCGCGGCCAAATAGGTGAATCGAGACCTACTAGCCACGAGTTCTGAAATCAAAATCCGAAACGCCAGGATTTTAGAGCTCGAAAAGTAGTGTGAAATCAAGCTAAAAATCACCGAATTCAGAACTCGGAGTCAACGGATATTCATAAAACCGTTTACGTAAAGAAACCACATTTCGCGGCTAACTAGGTTAAACGAGACCTGCTAGCCACGAGTTCTGAAATCAAAATCCGAAACGTTAGGATTGTAGAGCTCGAAAAGTAGTGTGAAATCAAGCTAAAAATCACCGAATTCAGAACTCGGAGTCAACGGATTTTTATAAAACCGTTTACGTAAAGAAACCACATTTCGCGGCTAACTAGGTGAAACGAGACCTACAAGCCACGAGTTCTGAAATCAAAATCCGAAACGTTAGGATTGTAGAGCTCGAAAAGTAGTGTGAAATCAAGCTAAAAATCACCGAATTCAGAACTCGGAGTCAACGGATATTCATAAAACCGTTTACGTAAAGAAACCACATTCCGCGGCTAACTAGGTGAAACGAGACCAACTATCCACAAGTTCCGAAATCAAAATCCGAAAACGCTGGATTGTAGAGCTCGAAAAGTAGTGTGAAATAAAGCTAAAAATCACCGAATTCAGAACTCGGAGTCAACGGATATTCATAAAACCGTTTACGTAAAGAAACCACATTTCGCGGCTAACTAGGTGAAACGAGACCTACTAGTCACGAGTTCTGAAATCAAAATCCGAAACGCGAGGATTGTAGAGCTCAAAAAGTAGTGTGTAATCAAGCTAAAAATCACCGAATTCAGAACTCGGAGTCAACGGATTTTGATAAAACCGTTTACGTAAAGAAACCACATTTCGCGGCTAAATAGGTGAATCGAGACCTACTAGCCACGAGTTCTGAAATCAAAATCCGAAATGCCAGGATTGTAGAGCTCGAAAAGTAGTGTGAAATCAAGCTAAAAATCAACGAATTCAGAACTCGGAGTCAAAGGATATTCATAAAAACGTTTACGTAAAGAAACCACATTTCGTGGCTAACTAGGTGAAACGAGACCTACTAGCCCCGAGTTCTGAAATCAAAATCCGAAACACCAGGATTGTAGAGCTCGAAAAGTAGTGTGAAATCAAGCTAAAAATCACCGAATTCAGAACTCGGAGTCAACGGATATTCATAAAACCGTTTACGTAAAGAAACCACATTTCGCGGCTAACTAGGTGAAACGAGACCTGCTAGCCACGAGTTCTGAAATCAAAATCCGAAAACCCAGGATTGTAGAGCTCGAAAAGTAGTGTGAAATCAAGCTAAAAATCACCGAATTCAGAACTCGGAGTCAACGGATATTCATAAAACCGTTTATGTAAAGAAACCACATTCCGCGGCTAACTAGGTGAAACGAGACCAACTATCCACGACTTCTGAAATCAACATCCGAAAACGCTGGATTGTAGAGCTCGAAAAGTAGTGTGAAATCAAGCTAAAAATCACCGAATTCAGACTTCGGAGACAACGGATATTCAGAAAACCGTTTACGTAAAGAAACCACATTTCGCGGCCAAATAGGTGAATCGAGACCTACTAGCCACGAGTTCTGAAATCAAAATCCGAAACGCCAGGATTTTAGAGCTCGAAAAGTAGTGTGAAATCAAGCTAAAAATCACCGAATTCAGAACTCGGAGTCAACGGATATTCATAAAACCGTTTACGTAAAGAAACCACATTTCGCGGCTAACTAGGTTAAACGAGACCTGCTAGCCACGAGTTCTGAAATCAAAATCCGAAACGTTAGGATTGTAGAGCTCGAAAAGTAGTGTGAAATCAAGCTAAAAATCACCGAATTCAGAACTCGGAGTCAACGGATTTTTATAAAACCGTTTACGTAAAGAAACCACATTTCGCGGCCAACTAGGTGAAACGAGACCTACAAGCCACGAGTTCTGAAATCAAAATCCGAAACTTTAGGATTGTAGAGCTCGAAAAGTAGTGTGAAATCAAGCTAAAAATCACCGAATTCGGAACTCGGAGTTAACGGATATTCATAAAACCGTTTACGTAAAGAAACCACATTCCGCGGCTAACTAGGTGAAACGAGACCAACTATCCACGACTTCTGAAATCAACATCCGAAAACGCTGGATTGTAGAGCTCGAAAAGTAGTGTGAAATCAAGCTAAAAATCAACGAATTCAGAACTCGGAGTCAACGGATTTTGATAAAACCGTTTACGTAAAGAAACCACATTTCGCGGCTAACTAGGTGAAACGAGACCTACAAGCCACGAGTTCTGAAATCAAAATCCGAAACGTTAGGATTGTAGAGCTCGAAAAGTAGTTTGAAATCAAGCTAAAAATCACCGAATTCAGAACTCGGAGTCAACGGATATTCATAAAACCGTTTACGTAAAGAAACCACATTCCGCGGCTAACTAGGTGAAACGAGACCAACTATCCACGACTTCTGAAATCAACATCCGAAAACGCTGGATTGTAGAGCTCGAAAAGTAGTGTGAAATCAAGCTAAAAATCACCGAATTCAGACTTCGGAGTCAACGGATATTCAGAAAACCGTTTACGTAAAGAAACCACATTTCGCGGCTAAATAGGTGAATCGAGACCTACTAGCCACGAGTTCTGAAATCAAAATCCGAAATGCCAGGATTGTAGAGCTCGAAAAGTAGTGTGAAATCAAGCTAAAAATCACCGAATTCAGAACTCGGAGTCAACGGATATTCATAAAACCGTTTACGTAAAGAAACCACATTCCGCGGCTAACTAGGTGAAACGAGACCAACTATCCACAAGTTCTGAAATCAAAATCCGAAAACGCTGGATTGTAGAGCTCGAAAAGTAGTGTGAAACCAAGCTAAAAATCACCGAATTCAGAACTCGGAGTCAACGGATATTCATAAAACCGTTTATGTAAAGAAACCACATTCCGCGGCTAACTAGGTGAAACGAGACCAACTATCCACGACTTCTGAAATCAACATCCGAAAACGCTGGATTGTAGAGCTCGAAAAGTAGTGTGAAATCAAGCTAAAAATCACCGAATTCAGACTTCGGAGACAACGGATATTCAGAAAACCGTTTACGTAAAGAAACCACATTTCGCGGCCAAATAGGTGAATCGAGACCTACTAGCCACGAGTTCTGAAATCAAAATCCGAAACGCCAGGATTTTAGAGCTCGAAAAGTAGTGTGAAATCAAGCTAAAAATCACCGAATTCAGAACTCGGAGTCAACGGATATTCATAAAACCGTTTACGTAAAGAAACCACATTTCGCGGCTAACTAGGTTAAACGAGACCTGCTAGCCACGAGTTCTGAAATCAAAATCCGAAACGTTAGGATTGTAGAGCTCGAAAAGTAGTGTGAAATCAAGCTAAAAATCACCGAATTCAGAACTCGGAGTCAACGGATTTTTATAAAACCGTTTACGTAAAGAAACCACATTTCGCGGCCAACTAGGTGAAACGAGACCTACAAGCCACGAGTTCTGAAATCAAAATCCGAAACGTTAGGATTGTAGAGCTCGAAAAGTAGTGTGAAATCAAGCTAAAAATCACCGAATTCGGAACTCGGAGTTAACGGATATTCATAAAACCGTTTACGTAAAGAAACCACATTCCGCGGCTAACTAGGTGAAACGAGACCAACTATCCACGACTTCTGAAATCAACATCCGAAAACGCTGGATTGTAGAGCTCGAAAAGTAGTGTGAAATCAAGCTAAAAATCAACGAATTCAGAACTCGGAGTCAACGGATTTTGATAAAACCGTTTACGTAAAGAAACCACATTTCGCGGCTAACTAGGTGAAACGAGACCTACAAGCCACGAGTTCTGAAATCAAAATCCGAAACGTTAGGATTGTAGAGCTCGAAAAGTAGTTTGAAATCAAGCTAAAAATCACCGAATTCAGAACTCGGAGTCAACGGATATTCATAAAACCGTTTACGTAAAGAAACCACATTCCGCGGCTAACTAGGTGAAACGAGACCAACTATCCACGACTTCTGAAATCAACATCCGAAAACGCTGGATTGTAGAGCTCGAAAAGTAGTGTGAAATCAAGCTAAAAATCAACGAATTCAGACTTCGGAGTCAACGGATATTCAGAAAACCGTTTACGTAAAGAAACCACATTTCGCGGCTAAATAGGTGAATCGAGACCTACTAGCCACGAGTTCTGAAATCAAAATCCGAAATGCCAGGATTGTAGAGCTCGAAAAGTAGTGTGAAATCAAGCTAAAAATCAACGAATTCAGAACTCGGAGTCAAAGGATATTCATAAAAACGTTTACGTAAAGAAACCACATTTCGTGGCTAACTAGGTGAAACGAGACCTCCTAGCCCCGAGTTCTGAAATCAAAATCCGAAACACCAGGATTGTAGAGCTCGAAAAGTAGTGTGAAATCAAGCTAAAAATCACCGAATTCAGAACTCGGAGTCAACGGATATTCATAAAACCGTTTACGTAAAGAAACCACATTTCGCGGCTAACTAGGTGAAACGAGACCTGCTAGCCACGAGTTCTGAAATCGAAATCCGAAAACCCAGGATTGTAGAGCTCGAAAAGTAGTGTGAAATCAAGCTAAAAATCACCGAATTCAGAACTCGGAGTCAACGGATATTCATAAAACCGTTTACGTAAAGAAACCACATTCCGCGGCTAACTAGGTGAAACGAGACCAACTATCCACGACTTCTGAAATCAACATCCGAAAACGCTGGATTGTAGAGCTCGAAAAGTAGTGTGAAATCAAGCTAAAAATCACCGAATTCAGACTTCGGAGTCAACGGATATTCAGAAAACCGTTTACGTAAAGAAACCACATTTCGCGGCCAAATAGTTGAATCGAGACCTACTAGCCACGAGTTCTGAAATCAAAATCCGAAAAGCCAGGATTTTAGAGCTCGAAAAGTAGTGTGAAATCAAGCTAAAAATCACCGAATTCAGAACTCGGAGTCAACGGATTTTGATAAAACCGTTTACGTAAAGAAACCACATTTCGCGGCTAACTAGGTGAAACGAGACCTACAAGCCACGAGTTCTGAAATCAAAATCCGAAACGTTAGGATTGTAGAGCTCGAAAAGTAGTGTGAAATCAAGCTAAAAATCACCGAATTCAGAACTCGGAGTCAACGGATATTCATAAAACCGTTTACGTAAAGAAACCACATTCCGCGGCTAACTAGGTGAAACGAGACCAACTATCCACGACTTCTGAAATCAACATCCGAAAACGCTGGAGTGTAGAGCTCGAAAAGTAGTGTGAAATCAAGCTAAAAATCACCGAATTCAGACTTCGGAGTCAACGGATATTCAGAAAACCGTTTACGTAAAGAAACCACATTTCGCGGCCAAATAGGTGAATCGAGACCTACTAGCCACGAGTTCTGAAATCAAAATCCGAAACGCCAGGATTTTAGAGCTCGAAAAGTAGTGTGAAATCAAGCTAAAAATCACCGAATTCAGAACTCGGAGTCAACGGATATTCATAAAACCGTTTACGTAAAGAAACCACATTTCGCGGCTAACTAGGTTAAACGAGACCTGCTAGCCACGAGTTCTGAAATCAAAATCCGAAACGTTAGGATTGTAGAGCTCGAAAAGTAGTGTGAAATCAAGCTAAAAATCACCGAATTCAGAACTCGGAGTCAACGGATTTTTATAAAACCGTTTACGTAAAGAAACCACATTTCGCGGCTAACTAGGTGAAACGAGACCTACAAGCCACGAGTTCTGAAATCAAAATCCGAAACGTTAGGATTGTAGAGCTCGAAAAGTAGTGTGAAATCAAGCTAAAAATCACCGAATTCAGAACTCGGAGTCAACGGATATTCATAAAACCGTTTACGTAAAGAAACCACATTCCGCGGCTAACTAGGTGAAACGAGACCAACTATCCACAAGTTCCGAAATCAAAATCCGAAAACGCTGGATTGTAGAGCTCGAAAAGTAGTGTGAAATCAAGCTAAAAATCACCGAATTCAGAACTCGGAGTCAACGGATATTCATAAAACCGTTTACGTAAAGAAACCACATTTCGCGGCTAACTAGGTGAAACGAGACCTACTAGTCACGAGTTCTGAAATCAAAATCCGAAACGCTAGGATTGTAGAGCTCAAAAAGTAGTGTGTAATCAAGCTAAAAATCACCGAATTCAGAACTCGGAGTCAACGGATTTTGATAAAACCGTTTACGTAAAGAAACCACATTTCGCGGCTAAATAGGTGAATCGAGACCTACTAGCCACGAGTTCTGAAATCAAAATCCGAAATGCCAGGATTGTAGAGCTCGAAAAGTAGTGTGAAATCAAGCTAAAAATCAACGAATTCAGAACTCGGAGTCAAAGGATATTCATAAAAACGTTTACGTAAAGAAACCACATTTCGTGGCTAACTAGGTGAAACGAGACCTACTAGCCCCGAGTTCTGAAATCAAAATCCGAAACACCAGGATTGTAGAGCTCGAAAAGTAGTGTGAAATCAAGCTAAAAATCACCGAATTCAGAACTCGGAGTCAACGGATATTCATAAAACCGTTTACGTAAAGAAACCACATTTCGCGGCTAACTAGGTGAAACAAGACCTGCTAGCCACGAGTTCTGAAATCGAAATCCGAAAACCCAGGATTGTAGAGCTCGAAAAGTAGTGTGAAATCAAGCTAAAAATCACCGAATTCAGAACTCGGAGTCAACGGATTTTTATAAAACCGTTTACGTAAAGAAACCACATTTCGCGGCTAACTAGGTGAAACGAGACCTACAAGCCACGAGTTCTGAAATCAAAATCCGAAACGTTAGGATTGTAGAGCTCGAAAAGTAGTGTGAAATCAAGCTAAAAATCACCGAATTCAGAACTCGGAGTCAACGGATATTCAGAAAACCGTTTACGTAAAGAAACCACATTTCGCGGCTAAATAGGTGAATCGAGACCTACTAGCCACGAGTTCTGAAATCAAAATTCGAAACATCAAGATTGTAGAGCTCGAAAAGTAGTGTGAAATCAAGCTAAAAATCACCGAATTCAGAACTCGGAGTCAAAGGATATTCATAAAACCGTTTACGTAAAGAAACCACATTTCGCGGCTAACTAGGTGAAACGAGGACTACTAGCCACGAGTTCTGAAATAAAAATCCGAAATGCTAGGATTGTAGAGCTCGAAAAGTAGTGTGTAATCAAGCTAAAAATCACCGAATTCAGAACTCGGAGTCAACGGATATTCATAAAACCGTTTACGTAAAGAAACCACATTCCGCGGCTAACTAGGTGAAACGAGACCAACAATCCACAAGTTCTGAAATCAAAATCCGAAAACACTGGATTGTAGAGCTCGAAAAGTAGTGTGAAATCAAGCTAAAAATCACCAAATTCAGAACTCGGAGTCAATGGATATTCATAAAACCGTTTATGTAAAGAAACCACATTTTGCGGCTAACTAGGTGAAACGAGACCTACTAGTCACGAGTTCTGAAATCAAAATCCGAAACGCTAGGATTGTAGAGCTCAAAAAGTAGTGTGTAATCAAGCTAAAAATCAACAAATTCAGAACTCGGAGTCAAAGGATATTCATAAAAACGTTTACGTAAAGAAACCACATTTCGTGGCTAACTAGGTGAAACGAGACCTACTAGCCCCGAGTTCTGAAATCAAAATCCGAAACACCAGGATTGTAGAGCTCGAAAAGTAGTGTGAAATCAAGATAAAAATCACCGAATTCAGAACTCGGAGTCAACGGATATTCATAAAACCGTTTACGTAAAGAAACCACATTTCGCGGCTAACTAGGTGAAACGAGACCTGCTAGCCACGAGTTCTGAAATCGAAATCCGAAAACCCAGGATTGTAGAGCTCGAAAAGTAGTGTGAAATCAAGCTAAAAATCACCGAATTCAGAACTCGGAGTCAACGGATTTTTATAAAACCGTTTACGTAAAGAAACCACATTTCGCGGCTAACTAGGTGAAACGAGACCTACAAGCCACGAGTTCTGAAATCAAAATCCGAAACGTTAGGATTGTAGAGCTCGAAAAGTAGTGTGAAATCAAGCTAAAAATCACCGAATTCAGAACTCGGAGTCAACGGATATTCATAAAACCGTTTACGTAAAGAAACCACATTCCGCGGCAAACTAGGTGAAACGAGACCAACTATCCACGACTTCTGAAATCAACATCCGAAAACGCTGGATTGTAGAGCTCGAAAAGTAGTGTGAAATCAAGCTAAAAATCACCGAATTCAGACTTCGGAGTCAACGGATATTCAGAAAACCGTTTACGTAAAGAAACCACATTTCGCGGCCAAATAGGTGAATCGCGACCTACTAGCCACGAGTTCTGAAATCAAAATCCGAAACGCCAGGATTTTAGAGCTCGAAAAGTAGTGTGAAATCAAGCTAAAAATCACCGAATTCAGAACTCGGAGTCAACGGATTTTGATAAAACCGTTTACGTAAAGAAACCACATTTCGCGGCTAAATAGGTGAATCGAGACCTACTAGCCACGAGTTCTGAAATCAAAATCCGAAACGTTAGGATTGTAGAGCTCGAAAAGTAGTGTGAAATCAAGCTAAAAATCACCGAATTCAGAACTCGGAGTCAACGGATTTTTATAAAACCGTTTACGTAAAGAAACCACATTTCGCGGCTAACTAGGTGAAACGAGACCTACAAGCCACGAGTTCTGAAATCAAAATCCGAAACGTTAGGATTGTAGAGCTCGAAAAGTAGTGTGAAATCAAGCTAAAAATCACCGAATTCAGAACTCGGAGTCAACGGATATTCATAAAACCGTTTACGTAAAGAAACCACATTCCGCGGCTAACTAGGTGAAACGAGACCAACTATCCACAAGTTCTGAAATCAAAATCCGAAAACGCTGGATTGTAGAGCTCGAAAAGTAGTGTGAAATCAAGCTAAAAATCACCGAATTCAGAACTCGGAGTCAACGGATATTCATAAAACCGTTTACGTAAAGAAACCACATTTCGCGGCTAACTAGGTGAAACGAGACCTACTAGTCACGAGTTCTGAAATCAAAATCCGAAACGCTAGGATTGTAGAGCTCAAAAAGTAGTGTGTAATCAAGCTAAAAATCACCGAATTCAGAACTCGGAGTCAACGGATTTTGATAAAACCGTTTACGTAATGAAACCACATTTCGCGGCTAAATAGGTGAATCGAGACCTACTAGCCACGAGTTCTGAAATCAAAATCCGAAATGCCAGGATTGTAGAGCTCGAAAAGTAGTGTGAAATCAAGCTAAAAATCAACGAATTCAGAACTCGGAGTCAAAGGATATTCATAAAAACGTTTACGTAAGGAAACCACATTTCGTGGCTAACTAGGTGAAACGAGACCTACTAGCCCCGAGTTTTGAAATCAAAATCCGAAACACCAGGATTGTAGAGCTCGAAAAGTAGTGTGAAATCAAGCTAAAAATCACCGAATTCAGAACTCGGAGTCAACGGATATTCATAAAACCGTTTACGTAAAGAAACCACATTTCGCGGCTAACTAGGTGAAACGAGACCTGCTAGCCACGAGTTCTGAAATCGAAATCCGAAAACCCAGGATTGTAGAGCTCGAAAAGTAGTGTGAAATCAAGCTAAAAATCACCGAATTCAGAACTCGGAGTCAACGGATTTTTATAAAACCGTTTACGTAATGAAACCACATTTCGCGGCTAACTAGGTGAAACGAGACCTACAAGCCACGAGTTCTGAAATCAAAATCCGAAACGTTAGGATTGTAGAGCTCGAAAAGTAGTGTGAAATCAAGCTAAAAATCACCGAATTCAGAACTCGGAGTCAACGGATATTCAGAAAACCGTTTACGTAAAGAAACCACATTTCGCGGCTAAATAGGTGAATCGAGACCTACTAGCCACGAGTTCTGAAATCAAAATCCGAAACGCCAAGATTGTAGAGCTCAAAAAGTAGTGTGAAATCAAGCTAAAAATCACCGAATTCAGAACTCGGAGTCAAAGGATATTCATAAAACCGTTTACGTAAAGAAACCACATTTCGCGGCTAACTAGGTGAAACGAGGACTACTAGCCACGAGTTCTGAAATAAAAATCCGAAATGCTAGGATTGTAGAGCTCGAAAAGTAGTGTGTAATCAAGCTAAAAATCACCGAATTCAGAACTCGGAGTCAACGGATATTCATAAAACCGTTTACGTAAAGAAACCACATTCCGCGGCTAACTAGGTGAAACGAGACCAACTATCCACGAGTTCTGAAATCAAAATCCGAAAACGCTGGATTGTAGAGCTCGAAAAGTAGTGTGAAATTAAGCTAAAAATCACCGAATTCAGAACTCGGAGTCAACGGATATTCATAAAACCGTTTACGTAAAGAAACCACATTTCGCGGCTAACTAGGTGAAATGAGACCTACTAGTCACGAGTTCTGAAATCAAAATCCGAAACGCTAGGATTGTAGAGCTCAAAAATTAGTCTGTAATCAAGCTAAAAATCACCGAATTCAGAACTCGGAGTCAACGGATTTTGATAAAACCGTTTACGTAAAGAAACCACATTTCACGGCTAAATAGGTGAATCGAGACCTACTAGCCACGAGTTCTGAAATCAAAATCCGAAATGTCAGGATTGTAGAGCTCGAAAAGTAGTGTGAAATCAAGCTAAAAATCAACGAATTCAGAACTCGGAGTCAAAGGATATTCATAAAAACGTTTACGTAAAGAAACCACATTTCGCGGCTAACTAGGTGAAACGAGACCTACAAGCCACGAGTTCTGAAATCAAAATCCGAAACGTTAGGATTGTAGAGCTCGAAAAGTAGTGTGAAATCAAGCTAAAAATCACCGAATTCAGAACTCGGAGTCAACGGATATTCATAAAACCGTTTACGTAAAGAAACCACATTCCGCGGCTAACTAGGTGAAACGAGACCAACTATCCACGAGTTCTGAAATCAAAATCCGAAAACGCTGGATTGTAGAGCTCGAAAAGTAGTGTGAAATCAAGCTAAAAATCATCGAATTCAGACTTCGGAGTCAACGGATATTCAGAAAACCGTTTACGTAAAGAAACCACATTTCGCGGCCAAATAGGTGAATCGAGACCTACTAGCCACGAGTTCTGAAATCAAAATCCGAAACTCCAGGATTTTAGAGCTCGAAAAGTAGTGTGAAATGAAGCTAAAAATCACCGAATTCAGAACTCGGAGTCAACGGATTTTTATAAAACCGTTTACGTAAAGAAACCACATTTCGCGGCTAACTAGGTGAAACGAGACCTGCTCGCCACGAGTTCTGAAATCGAAATCCGAAAACCCAGGATTGTAGAGCTCGAAAAGTAGTGTGAAATCAAGCTAAAAATCACCGAATTCAGAACTCGGAGTCAACGGATATTCATAAAACCGTTTACGTAAAGAAACCACATTCCGCGGCTAACTAGGTGAAACGAGACCAACTATCCACAAGTTCTGAAATCAAAATCCGAAAACGCTGGATTGTAGAGCTCGAAAAGTAGTGTGAAATCAAGCTAAAAATCACCGAATTCAGAACTCGGAGTCAACGGATATTCATAAAACCGTTTACGTAAAGAAACCACATTTCGCGGCTAACTAGGTGAAACGAGACCTACTAGTCACGAGTTCTGAAATCAAAATCCGAAACGCTAGGATTGTAGAGCTCAAAAAGTAGTGTGTAATCAAGCTAAAAATCAC
Organism: Euonymus europaeus; assembly: GCA_963580455.1. Taxonomy (NCBI): domain Eukaryota; kingdom Viridiplantae; phylum Streptophyta; class Magnoliopsida; order Celastrales; family Celastraceae; genus Euonymus; species Euonymus europaeus. The sequence continues at coordinate 26,146,507 of OY756966.1, read as the reverse complement.
CGAATTCAGAACTCGGAGTCAACGGATTTTGATAAAACCGTTTACGTAAAGAAACCACATTTCGCGGCTAAATAGGTGAATCGAGACCTACTAGCCACGAGTTCTGAAATCAAAATCCGAAATGCCAGGATTGTAGAGCTCGAAAAGTAGTGTGAAATCAAGCTAAAAATCAACGAATTCAGAACTCGGAGTCAAAGGATATTCATAAAAACGTTTACGTAAAGAAACCACATTTCGTGGCTAACTAGGTGAAACGAGACCTACTGGCCCCGAGTTCTGAAATCAAAATCCGAAACACCAGGATTGTAGAGCTCGAAAAGTAGTGTGAAATCAAGCTAAAAATCACCGAATTCAGAACTCGGAGTCAACGGATATTCATAAAACCGTTTACGTAAAGAAACCACATTTCGCGGCTAACTAGGTGAAACGAGACCTGCTAGCCACGAGTTCTGAAATCGAAATCCGAAAACCCAGGATTGTAGAGCTCGAAAAGTAGTGTGAAATCAAGCTAAAAATCACCGAATTCAGAACTCGGAGTCAACGGATTTTTATAAAACCGTTTACGTAAAGAAACCACATTTCGCGGCTAACTAGGTGAAACGAGACCTACAAGCCACGAGTTCTGAAATCAAAATCCGAAACGTTATGATTGTAGAGCTCGAAAAGTAGTGTGAAATCAAGCTAAAAATCACCGAATTCAGAACTCGGAGTCAACGGATATTCCGAAATCCGTTTACGTAAAGAAACCACATTTCGCGGCTAAATAGGTGAATCGAGACCTACTAGCCACGAGTTCTGAAATCAAAATCCGAAATGCCAAGATTGTAGAGCTCGAAAAGTAGTGTGAAATCAAGCTAAAAATCACCGAATTCAGAACTCGGAGTCAAAGGATATTCATAAAACCATTTACGTAAAGAAACCACATTTCGCGGCTAACTAGGTGAAACGAGGCCTACTAGCCACGAGTTCTGAAATCAAAATCCGAAATGCTAGGATTGTAGAGCTCGAAAAGTAGTGTGTAAACAAGCTAAAAATCACCGAATTCAGAACTCGGAGTCAACGGATATTCATAAAACCGTTTACGTAAAGAAACCACATTCCGCGGCTAACTAGGTGAAACGAGACCAACTATCCACGAGTTCTGAAATCAAAATCCGAAAACGCTGGATTGTAGAGCTCGAAAAGTAGTGTGAAATTAAGCTAAAAATCACCGAATTCAGAACTCGGAGTCAACGGATATTCATAAAACCGTTTACGTAAAGAAACCACATTTCGCGGCTAACTAGGTGAAACGAGACCTACTAGTCACGAGTTCTGAAATCAAAATCCGAAAGGCTAGGATTGTAGAGCTCGAAAAGTAGTGTGTAATCAAGCTAAAAATCACCGAATTCAGAACTCGGAGTCAACGGATTTTTATAAAACCGTTTACGTAAAGAAACCACATTTCGCGGCTAACTAGATGAAACGAGACCTACAAGCCACGAGTTCTGAAATCAAAATCCGAAACGTTAGGATTGTAGAGCTCGAAAAGTAGTGTGAAATCAAGCTAAAAATCACCGAATTCAGAACTCAGAGTCAACGGATATTCCGAAAACCGTTTACGTAAAGAAACCACATTTCGCGGCTAACTAGGTGAATCGAGGCCTACTAGCCACGAGTTCTGAAATCAAAATCCGAAATGCTAGGATTGTAGAGCTCGAAAAGTAGTGTGTAATCAAGCTAAAAATCACCGAATTCAGAACTCGGAGTCAACGGATATTCATAAAACCGTTTACGTAAAGAAACCACATTCCGCGGCTAACTAGGTGAAACGAGACCAACTATCCACGAGTTCTGAAATCAAAATCCGAAAACGCTGGATTGTAGAGCTCGAAAAGTAGTGTGAAATTAAGCTAAAAATCACCGAATTCAGAACTCGGAGTCAACGGATATTCATAAAACCGTTTACGTAAAGAAACCACATTTCGCGGCTAACTAGGTGAAACGAGACCTACTAGTCACGAGTTCTGAAATCAAAATCCGAAACGCTAGGATTGTAGAGCTCGAAAAGTAGTGTGTAATCAAGCTAAAAATCACCGAATTCAGAACTCGGAGTCAACGGATTTTTATAAAACCGTTTACGTAAAGAAACCACATTTCGCGGCTAACTAGGTGAAACGAGACCTACAAGCCACGAGTTCTGAAATCAAAATCCGAAACGTTAGGATTGTAGAGCTCGAAAAGTAGTGTGAAATCAAGCTAAAAATCACCGAATTCAGAACTCGGAGTCAACGGATATTCAGAAAACCGTTTACGTAAAGAAACCACATTTCGCGGCTAAATAGGTGAATCGAGACCTACTAGCCACGAGTTCTGAAATCAAAATCCGAAACGCCAGGATTGTAGAGCTTGAAAAGTAGTGTGGAATAAAGCTAAAAATCACCGAATTCAGAACTCGGAGTCAAAGGATATTCATAAAAACGTTTACGTAAAGAAACCACATTCCGCGGCTAACTAGGTGAAACGAGACCAACTATCCACGAGTTCTGAAATCAAAATCCGAAAATGCCGGATTGTAGAGCTCGAAAAGTACTGTGAAATCAAGATAAAAATCACCGAATTCAGAACTCGGAGTCAACGGATATTCATAAAACCGTTTATGTAAAGAAACCACATTTCGCGGCTAACTAGGTGAAACGAGACCTACTAGTCACGAGTTCTGAAATCAAAATCCGAAACGCTAGGATTGTAGAGCTCGAAAAGTAGTGTGTAATCAAGCTAAAAATCACCGAATTCAGAACTCGGAGTCAACGAATTTTGATAAAACCGTTTACGTAAAGAAACCACATTTCGCGGCTAAATAGGTGAATCGAGACCTACTAGCCACGAGTTCTGAAATCAAAATCCGAAATGCCAGGATTGTAGAGCTCGAAAAGTAGTGTGAAATCAAGCTAAAAATCACCGAATTCGGAACTCGGAGTCAAAGGATATTCATAAAAACGTTTACGTAAAGAAACCACATTTCGCGGCTAACTAGGTGAAACGAGACCAACTATCCACGAGTTCTGAAATAAGAATCCGAAAACGCCGGATTGTAGAGCTCGAAAAGTAGTGTGAAATCAAGATAACAATCACCGAATTCAGAACTCGGAGTCAACGGATATTCATAAAACCGTTTACGTAAAGAAACCACATTTCGCGGCTAACTAGGTGAAACGAGACCTACTAGTCACGAGTTCTGAAATCAAAATCCGAAAAGCTAGGATTGTAGAGCTCGAAAAGTAGTGTGTAATCAAGCTAAAAATCACCGAATTCAGAACTCGGAGTCAACGGATTTTGATAAAACCGTTTACGTAAAGAAACCACATTTCGCGGCTAAATAGGTGAATCGAGACCTACTAGCCACGAGTTCTGAAATCAAAATCCGAAATGCCAGGATTGTAGAGCTCGAAAAGTAGTGTGAAATCAAGCTAAAAATCAACGAATTCAGAACTCGGAGTCAAAGGATATTCATAAAAACGTTTACGTAAAGAAACCACATTTCGTGGCTAACTAGGTGAAACGAGACCTACTAGCCCCGAGTTCTGAAATCAAAATCCGAAACACCAGGATTGTAGAGCTCGAAAAGTAGTGTGAAATCAAGCTAAAAATCACCGAATTCAGAACTCGGAGTCAACGGATATTCATAAAACCGTTTACGTAAAGAAACCACATTTCGCGGCTAACTAGGTGAAACGAGACCTGCTAGCCACGAGTTCTGAAATCAAAATCCGAAATGCCAGGATTGTAGAGCTCGAAAAGTAGTGTGTAATCAAGCTAAAAATCACCGAATTCAGAACTCGGAGTCAACGGATTTTGATAAAACCGTTTACGTAAAGAAACCACATTTCGCGGCTAAATAGGTGAATCGAGACCTACTAGCCACGAGTTCTGAAATCAAAATCCGAAACGCCAGGATTGTAGAGCTTGAAAAGTAGTGTGGAATCAAGCTAAAAATCACCGAATTCAGAACTCGGAGTCAAAGGATATTGATAAAACCGTTTACGTAAAGAAACCACATTCCGCGGCTAACTAGGTGAAACGAGACCAACTATCCACGAGTTCTGAAATCAAAATCCGAAAACGCCGGATTGTAGAGCTTGAAAAGTAGTGTGAAATCAAGATAAAAATCACCGAATTCAGAACTCGGAGTCAACGGATATTCATAAAACCGTTTACGTAAAGAAACCACATTTCACGGTAACTAGGTGAAACGAGACCTACTAGTCACGAGTTCTGAAATCAAAATCCGAAAAGCTAGGATTGTAGAGCTCGAAAAGTAGTGTGTAATCAAGCTAAAAATCACCGAATTCAGAACTCGGAGTCAACGGATTTTGATAAAACCGTTTACGTAAAGAAACCACATTTCGCGGCTAAATAGGTGAATCGAGACCTACTAGCCACGAGTTCTGAAATCAAAATCCGAAATGCCAGGATTGTAGAGCTCGAAAAGTAGTGTGAAATCAAGCTAAAAATCAACGAATTCAGAACTCGGAGTCAAAGGATATTCATAAAAACGTTTACGTAAAGAAACCACATTTCGTGGCTAACTAGGTGAAACGAGACCTACTAGCCCCGAGTTCTGAAATGAAAATCCGAAACACCAGGATTGTAGAGCTCGAAAAGTAGTGTGAAATCAAGCTAAAAATCACCGAATTCAGAACTCGGAGTCAACGGATATTCATAAAACCGTTTACGTAAAGAAACCACATTTATCGGCTAACTAGGTGAAACGAGACCTGCTAGCCACGAGTTCTGAAATCGAAATCCGAGAACCTAGGATTGTAGAGCTCGAAAAGTAGTGTGAAATCAAGCTAAAAATCACCGAATTCAGAACTCGGAGTCAACGGATTTTTATAAAACCGTTTACGTAAAGAAACCACATTTCGCGGCTAACTAGGTGAAACGAGACCTACAAGCCACGAGTTCTGAAATCAAAATCCGAAACGTTAGGATTGTAGAGCTCGAAAAGTAGTGTGAAATCAAGCTAAAAATCACCGAATTCAGAACTCGGAGTCAACGGATATTCATAAAACCGTTTACGTAAAGAAACCACATTCCGCGGCTAACTAGGTGAAACGAGACCAACTATCCACGAGTTTTGAAATCAAAATCCGAAAACGCTGGATTGTAGAGCTCGAAAAGTAGTGTGAAATCAAGCTAAAAATCACCGAATTCAGACTTCGGAGTCAACGGATATTCAGAAAACCGTTTACGTAAAGAAACCACATTTCGCGGCCAACTAGGTGAAACGAGACCTACTAGTCACGAGTTCTGAAATCAAAATCCGAAATGCTAGGATTGTAGAGCTCGAAAAGTAGTGTGTAATCAAGCTAAAAATCACCGAATTCAGAACTCGGAGTCAACGGATTTTGATAAAACCGTTTACGTAAAGAAACCACATTTCGCCGCTAAATAGGTGAATCGAGACCTACTAGCCACGAGTTCTGAAATCAAAATCCGAAATGCCAGGATTGTAGAGCTCGAAAAGTAGTGTGAAATCAAGCTAAAAATCACCGAATTCAGAACTCGGAGTCAAAGGATATTCATAAAAACGTTTACGTAAAGGAACCACATTCCGCGGCTAACTAGGTGAAACGAGACCAACTATCCACGAGTTCTGAAATCAAAATCCGAAAACGCCGGATTGTAGAGCTCGAAAAGTAGTGTGAAATCAAGATAACAATCACCGAATTCAGAACTCGGAGTCAACGGATATTCATAAAACCGTTTACGTAAAGAAACCACATTTCGCGGCTAACTAGGTGAAACGAGACCTACTAGTCACGAGTTCTGAAATCAAAATCCGAAACGCTAGGATTGTAGAGCTCGAAAAGTAGTGTGTAATCAAGCTAAAAATCACCGAATTCAGAACTCGGAGTCAACGGATTTTGATAAAATCGTTTACGTAAAGAAACCACATTTCGCGGCTAAATAGGTGAATCGAGACCTACTAGCCACGAGTTCTGAAATAAAAATCCGAAACGCCAGGATTGTAGAGCTTGAAAAGTAGTGTGGAATCAAGCTAAAAATCACCGAATTCAGAACTCGGAGTCAACGGATTTTGATAAAACCGTTTACGTAAAGAAACCACATTCCGCGGCTAACTAGGTGAATCGAGACCAACTATCCACAAGTTCTGAAATCAAAATCCGAAAACGCTGGATTGTAGAGCTCGAAAAGTAGTGTGAAATCAAGCTAAAAATCACCGAATTCAGAACTCGGAGTCAACGGATATTCATAAAACAGTTTACGTAAAGAAACCACATTTCGCGGCTAGCTAGGTGAAACGAGACCTACTAGTCACGAGTTCTGAAATCAAAATCCGAAACGCTAGGATTGTAGAGCTCAAAAAGTAGTGTGTAATCAAGCTAAAAATCACCGAATTCAGAACTCGGAGTCAACGGATTTTGATAAAACCGTTTACGTAAAGAAACCACATTTCGCGGCTAAATAGGTGAATCGAGACCTACTAGCCACGAGTTCTGAAATCAAAATCCGAAATGCCAGGATTGTAGAGCTCGAAAAGTAGTGTGAAATCAAGCTAAAAATCAACGAATTCAGAACTCGGAGTCAAAGGATATTCATAAAAACGTTTACGTAAAGAAACCACATTTCGTGGCTAACTAGGTGAAACGAGACCTACTAGCCCCGAGTTCTGAAATCAAAATCCGAAACACCTGGATTGTAGAGCTCGAAAAGTAGTGTGAAATCAAGCTAAAAATCACCGAATTCAGAACTCGGAGTCAACGGATATTCATAAAACCGTTTACGTAAAGAAACCACATTTCGCGGCTAACTAGGTGAAACGAGACCTGCTAGCCACGAGTTCTGAAATCGAAATCCGAAAACCCAGGATTGTAGAGCTCGAAAGGTAGTGTGAAATCAAGCTAAAAATCACCGAATTCAGAACTCGTAGTCAACGGATTTTTATAAAACCGTTTACGTAAAGAAACCACATTTCGCGGCTAACTAGGTGAAACGAGACCTACAAGCCACGAGTTCTGAAATCAAAATCCGAAACGTTAGGATTGTAGAGCTCGAAAAGTAGTGTGAAATCAAGCTAAAAATCACCGAATTCAGAACTCGGTGTCAACCGATATTCAGAAAACCGTTTACGTAAAGAAACCACATTTCGCGGCTAAATAGGTGAATCGAGACCTACTAGCCACGAGTTCTGAAATCAAAATCCGAAACGCCAAGATTGTAGAGCTCGAAAAGTAGTGTGAAATCAAGCTAAAAATCACCGAATTCAGAACTCGGAGTCAAAGGATATTCATAAAACCGTTTACGTAAAGAAACCACATTTCGCGGCTAACTAGGTGAAACGAGGCCTACTAGCCACGAGTTCTGAAATCAAAATCCGAAATGCTAGGATTGTAGAGCTCGAAAAGTAGTGTGTAATCAAGCTAAAAATCACCGAATTCAGAACTCGGAGTCAACGGATATTCATAAAACCGTTTACGTAAAGAAACCACATTCCGCGGCTAACTAGGTGAAACGAGACCAACTATCCACGAGTTCTGAAATCAAAATCCGAAACGTTAGGATTGTAGAGCTCGAAAAGTAGTGTGAAATCAAGCTAAAAATCACCGAATTCAGAATTCGGAGTCAACGGATATTCATAAAACCGTTTAAGTAAAGAAACCACATTCCGCGGCTAACTAGGTGAAACGAGACCAACTATCCACGAGTTCTGAAATCAAAATCCGAAAACGCTGGATTGTAGAGCTCGAAAAGTAGTGTGAAATCAAGCTAAAAATCACCGAATTCAGACTTCGGAGTCAACGGATATTCAGAAAACCGTTTACGTAAAGAAACCACATTTCGCGGCCAAATAGGTGAATCGAGACCTACTAGCCACGAGTTCTGAAATCAAAATCCGAAACGCCAGGATTTTAGAGCTCGAAAAGTAGTGTGAAATCAAGCTAAAAATCACCGAATTCAGAACTCGGAGTCAACGGATATTCATAAAACCGTTTACGTAAAGAAACCACATTTTGCGGCTAACTAGGTGAAACGAGACTTGCTAGTCACGAGTTCTGAAATCGAAATCCGAAAACCCAGGATTGTAGAGCTCGAAAAGTAGTGTGAAATCAAGCTAAAAATCACCGAATTCAGAACTCGGAGTCAACGGATATTCATAAAACCGTTTACGTAAAGAAACCACATTCCGCGGCTAACTAGGTGAAACGAGACCAACTATCCACGAGTTCTGAAATCAAAATCCGAAAACGCTGGATTGTAGAGCTCAAAAAGTAGTGTGAAATCAAGCTAAAAATCACCGAATTCAGAACTCGGAGTCAACGGATATTCATAAAACCGTTTACGTAAAGAAACCACATTTCGCGGCCAACTAGGTGAAACGAGACCTACTAGTCACGAGTTCTGAAATCAAAATCCGAAACGCTAGGATTGTAGAGCTCGAAAAGTAGTGCGTAATCAAGCTAAAAATCACCGAATTCAGAACTCGGAGTCAACGGATTTTGATAAAACCGTTTACGTAAAGAAACCACATTTCGCGGCTAAATAGGTGAATCGAGACCTACTAGCCACGAGTTCTGAAATCAAAATCCGAAACGTTAGGATTGTAGAGCTCGAAAAGTATTCTGAAATCAAGCTAAAAATCACCGAATTCAGAACTCGGAGTCAACGGATATTCATAAAACCGTTTACGTAAAGAAACCACATTCCGCGGCTAACTAGGTGAAACGAGACCAACTATCCACGAGTTCTGAAATCAAAATCCGAAAACGCTGTATTGTAGAGCTCGAAAAGTAGTGTGAAATCAAGCTAAAAATCACCGAATTCAGACTTCGGAGTCAACGGATATTCAGAAAACCGTTTACGTAAAGAAACCACATTTCGCGGCCAAATAGGTGAATCGAGAACTACTAGCCACGAGTTCTGAAATCGAAATCCGAAAACTTAGGACTGTAGAGCTCGAAAAGTAGTGTGAAATCAAGCTAAAAATCACCGAATTCAGAACTCGGAGTCAACGGATATTCATAAAACCGTTTACGTAAAGAAACCACATTCCGCGGCTAACTAGGTGAAACGAGACCAACTATCCACAAGTTCTGAAATCAAAATCCGAAAACGCTGGATTGTAGAGCTCGAAAAGTAGTGTGAAATCAAGCTAAAAATCACCGAATTCAGAACTCGGAGTCAACGGATATTCATAAAACAGTTTACGTAAAGAAACCACATTTCGCGGCTAGCTAGGTGAAACGAGAACTACTAGCCACGAGTTCTGAAATCAAAATCCGAAATGCCAGGATTGTAGAGCTCGAAAAGTAGTGTGAAATCAAGCTAAAAATCAACGAATTCAGAACTCGGAGTCAAAGGATATTCATAAAAACGTTTACGTAAAGAAACCACATTTCGTGGCTAACTAGGTGAAACGAGACCTACTAGCCCCGAGTTCTGAAATCAAAATCCAAAACACCAGGATTGTAGAGCTCGAAAAGTAGTGTGAAATCAAGCTAAAAATCACCGAATTCAGAACTCGGAGTCAACGGATATTCATAAAACCGTTTACGTAAAGAAACCACATTTCGCGGCTAACTAGGTGAAACGAGACCTGCTAGCCACGAGTTCTGAAATCGAAATCCGAAAACCCAGGATTGTAGAGCTCGAAAAGTAGTGTGAAATCGAGCTAAAAATCACCGAATTCAGAACTCGGAGTCAACGGATTTTTATAAAACCGTTTACGTAAAGAAACCACATTTCGCGGCTAACTAGGTGAAACGAGACCTACAAGCCACGAGTTCTGAAATCAAAATCCGAAACGTTAGGATTGTAGAGCTCAAAAAGTATTCTGAAATCAAGCTAAAAATCACCGAATTCAGAACTCGGAGTCAACGGATATTCATAAAACCGTTTACGTAAAGAAACCACATTCCGCGGCTAACTAGGTGAAACGAGACCAACTATCCACGAGTTCTGAAATCAAAATCCGAAAACGCTGTATTGTAGAGCTCGAAAAGTAGTGTGAAATCAAGCTAAAAATCACCGAATTCAGACTTCGGAGTCAACGGATATTCAGAAAACCGTTTACGTAAAGAAACCACATTTCGCGGCCAAATAGGTGAATCGAGAACTACTAGCCACGAGTTCTGAAATCGAAATCCGAAAACTTAGGATTGTAGAGCTCGAAAAGTAGTGTGAAATCAAGCTAAAAATCACCGAATTCAGAACTCGGAGTCAACGGATATTCATAAAACCGTTTACGTAAAGAAACCACATTCCGCGGCTAACTAGGTGAAACGAGACCAACTATCCACAAGTTCTGAAATCAAAATCCGAAAACGCTGGATTGTAGAGCTCGAAAAGTAGTGTGAAATCAAGCTAAAAATCACCGAATTCAGAACTCGGAGTCAACGGATATTCATAAAACAGTTTACGTAAAGAAACCACATTTCGCGGCTAGCTAGGTGAAACGAGACCTACTAGTCACGAGTTCTGAAATCAAAATCCGAAACGCTAGGATTGTAGAGCTCAAAAAGTAGTGTGTAATCAAGCTAAAAATCACCGAATTCAGAACTCGGAGTCAACGGATTTTGATAAAACCGTTTACGTAAAGAAACCACATTTCGCGGCTAAATAGGTGAATCGAGACCTACTAGCCACGAGTTCTGAAATCAAAATCCGAAATGCCAGGATTGTAGAGCTCGAAAAGTAGTGTGAAATCAAGCTAAAAATCAACGAATTCAGAACTCGGAGTCAAAGGATATTCATAAAAACGTTTACGTAAAGAAACCACATTTCGTGGCTAACTAGGTGAAACGAGACCTACTAGCCCCGAGTTCTGAAATCAAAATCCGAAACACCTGGATTGTAGAGCTCGAAAAGTAGTGTGAAATCAAGCTAAAAATCACCGAATTCAGAACTCGGAGTCAACGGATATTCATAAAACCGTTTACGTAAAGAAACCACATTTCGCGGCTAACTAGGTGAAACGAGACCTGCTAGCCACGAGTTCTGAAATCGAAATCCGAAAACCCAGGATTGTAGAGCTCGAAAAGTAGTGTGAAATCAAGCTAAAAATCACCGAATTCAGAACTCGGAGTCAACGGATTTTTATAAAACCGTTTACGTAAAGAAACCACATTTCGCGGCTAACTAGGTGAAACGAGACCTACAAGCCACGAGTTCTGAAATCAAAATCCGAAACGTTAGGATTGTAGAGCTCGAAAAGTAGTGTGAAATCAAGCTAAAAATCACCGAATTCAGAACTCGGTGTCAACCGATATTCAGAAAACCGTTTACGTAAAGAAACCACATTTCGCGGCTAAATAGGTGAATCGAGACCTACTAGCCACGAGTTCTGAAATCAAAATCCGAAACGCCAAGATTGTAGAGCTCGAAAAGTAGTGTGAAATCAAGCTAAAAATCACAGAATTCATAACTCGGAGTCAAAGGATATTCATAAAACCGTTTACGTAAAGAAACCACATTTCGCGGCTAACTAGGTGAAACGAGGCCTACTAGCCACGAGTTCTGAAATCAAAATCCGAAATGCTAGGATTGTAGAGCTCGAAAAGTAGTGTGTAATCAAGCTAAAAATCACCGAATTCAGAACTCGGAGTCAACGGATATTCATAAAACCGTTTACGTAAAGAAACCACATTCCGCGGCTAACTAGGTGAAACGAGACCAACTATCCACGAGTTCTGAAATCAAAATCCGAAAACGCTGGATTGTAGAGCTCGAAAAGTAGTGTGAAATTAAGCTAAAAATCACCGAATTCAGAACTCGGAGTCAACGGATATTCATAAAACCGTTTACGTAAAGAAACCACATTTCGCGGCTAACTAGGTGAAACGAGACCTACTAGTCACGAGTTCTGAAATCAAAATCCGAAATGCTAGGATTGTAGAGCTCGAAAAGTAGTGTGTAATCAAGCTAAAAATCACCGAATTCAGAACTCGGAGTCAACGGATTTTCATAAAACCGTTTACGTAAAGAAACCACATTTCGCGGCTAACTAGGTGAAACGAGACCTACAAGCCACGAGTTCTGAAATCAAAATCCGAAACGTTAGGATTGTAGAGCTCGAAAAGTAGTGTGAAATCAAGCTAAAAATCACCGAATTCAGAACTCGGAGTCAACGGATATTCAGAAAACCGTTTACGTAAAGAAACCACATTTCGCGGCTAAATAGGTGAATCGAGACCTACTAGGCACGAGTTCTGAAATCAAAATCCGAAACGCCAGGATTGTAGAGCTCGAAAAGTAGTGTGGAATCAAGCTAAAAATCACCGAATTCAGAACTCGGAGTCAAAGGATATTCATAAAAACGTTTACGTAAAGAAACCACATTTCGTGGCTAACTAGGTGAAACGAGACCTACTAGCCCTGAGTTCTGAAATCAAAATCCGAAATACCAGGATTGTAGAGCTCGAAAAGTAGTGTGAAATCAAGCTAAAAATCACCGAATTCAGAACTCGGAGTCAACGGATAATCATAAAACCGTTTACGTAAAGAAACCACATTTCGCGGCTAACTAGGTGAAACGAGACCTGCTAGCCACGAGTTCTGAAATCGAAATCCGAAAAACCAGGATTGTAGAGCTCGAAAAGTAGTGTGAAATCAAGCTAAAAATCACCGAATTCAGAACTCGGAGTCAACGGATTTTTATAAAACCGTTTACGTAAAGAAACCACATTTCGCGGCTAACTAGGTGAAACGAGACCTACAAGCCACGAGTTCTGAAATCAAAATCCGAAACGTTAGGATTGTAGAGCTCGAAAAGTAGTGTGAAATCAAGCTAAAAATCACCGAATTCAGAACTCGGAGCCAACGGATATTCAGAAAACCGTTTACGTAAAGAAACCACATTTCGCGGCTAAATAGGTGAATCGAGACCTACTAGCCACGAGTTCTGAAATCAAAATCCGAAACGCCAAGATTGTAGAGCTCGAAAAGTAGTGTGAAATCAAGCTAAAAATCACCGAATTCAGAACTCGGAGTCAAAGGATATTCATAAAACCGTTTACGTAAAGAAACCACATTTCGCGGCTAACTAGGTGAAACGAGGCCTACTAGCCACGAGTTCTGAAATCAAAATCCGAAATGCTAGGATTGTAGAGCTCGAAAAGTAGTGTGTAATCAAGCTAAAAATCACAGAATTCAGAACTCGGAGTCAACGGATATTCATAAAACCGTTTACGTAAAGAAACCACATTCCGCGGCTAACTAGGTGAAACGAGACCAACTATCCACGAGTTCTGAAATCAAAATCCGAAAACACTGGATTGTAGAGCTCGAAAAGTAGTGTGAAATTAAGCTAAAAATCACCGAATTCAGAACTCGGAGTCAACGGATATTCATAAAACCGTTTACGTAAAGAAACCACATTTCGCGGCTAACTAGGTGAAACGAGACCTACTAGTCACGAGTTCTGAAATCAAAATCCGAAACGCTAGGATTGTAGAGCTCGAAAAGTAGTGTGTAATCAAGCTAAAAATCACCGAATTCAGAACTCGAAGTCAACGGATTTTTATAAAACCGTTTACGTAAAGAAACCACATTTCGCGGCTAACTAGGTGAAACGAGACCTACAAGCCACGAGTTCTGAAATCAAAATCCGAAACGTTAGGATTGTAGAGCTCGAAAAGTAGTGTGAAATCAAGCTAAAAATCACCGAATTCAGAACTCGGAGTCAACGGATATTCAGAAAACCGTTTACGTAAAGAAACCACATTTCGTGGCTAACTAGGTGAAACGAGACCTACTAGCCCTGAGTTCTGAAATCAAAATCCGAAATACCAGGATTGTAGAGCTCGAAAAGTAGTGTGAAATCAAGCTAAAAATCACCGAATTCAGAACTCGGAGTCAACGGATAATCATAAAACCGTTTACGTAAAGAAACCACATTTCGCGGCTAACTAGGTGAAACGAGACCTGCTAGCCACGAGTTCTGAAATCGAAATCCGAAAAACCAGGATTGTAGAGCTCGAAAAGTAGTGTGAAATCAAGCTAAAAATCACCGAATTCAGAACTCGGAGTCAACGGATTTTTATAAAACCGTTTACGTAAAGAAACCACATTTCGCGGCTAACTAGGTGAAACGAGACCTACAAGCCACGAGTTCTGAAATCAAAATCCGAAACGTTAGGATTGTAGAGCTCGAAAAGTAGTGTGAAATCAAGCTAAAAATCACCGAATTCAGAACTCGGAGCCAACGGATATTCAGAAAACCGTTTACGTAAAGAAACCACATTTCGCGGCTAAATAGGTGAATCGAGACCTACTAGCCACGAGTTCTGAAATCAAAATCCGAAACGCCAAGATTGTAGAGCTCGAAAAGTAGTGTGAAATCAAGCTAAAAATCACCGAATTCAGAACTCGGAGTCAAAGGATATTCATAAAACCGTTTACGTAAAGAAACCACATTTCGCGGCTAACTAGGTGAAACGAGGCCTACTAGCCACGAGTTCTGAAATCAAAATCCGAAATGCTAGGATTGTAGAGCTCGAAAAGTAGTGTGTAATCAAGCTAAAAATCACAGAATTCAGAACTCGGAGTCAACGGATATTCATAAAACCGTTTACGTAAAGAAACCACATTCCGCGGCTAACTAGGTGAAACGAGACCAACTATCCACGAGTTCTGAAATCAAAATCCGAAAACACTGGATTGTAGAGCTCGAAAAGTAGTGTGAAATTAAGCTAAAAATCACCGAATTCAGAACTCGGAGTCAACGGATATTCATAAAACCGTTTACGTAAAGAAACCACATTTCGCGGCTAACTAGGTGAAACGAGACCTACTAGTCACGAGTTCTGAAATCAAAATCCGAAACGCTAGGATTGTAGAGCTCGAAAAGTAGTGTGTAATCAAGCTAAAAATCACCGAATTCAGAACTCGAAGTCAACGGATTTTTATAAAACCGTTTACGTAAAGAAACCACATTTCGCGGCTAACTAGGTGAAACGAGACCTACAAGCCACGAGTTCTGAAATCAAAATCCGAAACGTTAGGATTGTAGAGCTCGAAAAGTAGTGTGAAATCAAGCTAAAAATCACCGAATTCAGAACTCGGAGTCAACGGATATTCAGAAAACCGTTTACGTAAAGAAACCACATTTCGCGGCTAAATAGGTGAATCGAGACCTACTAGCCACGAGTTCTGAAATCAAAATCTGAAATGCCAGGATTGTAGAGCTCGAAAAGTAGTGTGGAATCAAGCTAAAAATCACCGAATTCAGAACTCGGAGTCAAAGGATATTCATAAAACCGTTTACGTAAAAAACCACATTTCGCGGCAAACTAGGTGAAACGAGACCTACTAGCCACGAGTTCTGAAATCAAAATCCGAAACGCTAGGATTGTAGAGCTCGAAAAGTAGTGTGTAATCAAGCTAAAAATCACCGAATTCAGGACTCGGAGTCAACGGATATTCATAAAACCATTTACGTAAAGAAACCACATTTCGCGGCTAAATAGGTGAATTGAGACCTACTAGCCACGAGTTCTGAAATCAAAATCCGAAATGCCAGGATTGTAGAGCTCGAAAAGTAGTGTGAAATCAAGCTAAAAATCAACGAATTCAGAACTCGGAGTCAAAGGAGATTCATAAAAACGTTTAAGTAAAGAAACCACATTTCGTGGCTAACTAGGTGAAACGAGACCTACTAGCCCCGAGTTCTGAAATCAAAATCCGAAACACCAGGATTGTAGAGCTCGAAAAGTAGTGTGAAATCAAGCTAAAAATCACCGAATTCAGAACTCGGAGTCAACGGATATTCATAAAACCGTTTACGTAAAGAAACCACATTTCGCGGCTAACTAGCTGAAACGAGACCTGCTAGCCACGAGTTCTGAAATCGAAATCCGAAAACCCAGGATTGTAGAGCTCGAAAAGTAGTGTGAAATAGAGCTAAAAATCACCGAATTCAAAACTCGGAGTCAAAGGATTTTTATAAAACCGTTTACGTAAATAAACCACATTTCGCGGCTAACTAGGTGAAACGATACCTACTAGCCGCGAGTTCTGAAATCGAAATCCGAAAACCCAGGATTGTAGAGCTCGAAAAGTAGTGTGAAATCAAGCTAAAAATCACCGAATTCAGAACTCGGAGTCAACGGATTTTTATAAAACCGTTTACGTAAAGAAACCACATTTCGCAGCTAACTAGGTGAAACGAGACCTACAGGCCACGAGTTCTGAAATCAAAATCCGAAACATTAGGATTGTAGAGCTCGAAAAGTAGTGTGAAATCAAGCTAAAAATCACCGAATTCAGAACTCGGAGTCAACGGACATTCAGAAAACCGTTTACGAAAAGAAACCACATTTCCCGGCTAAATAGGTGAATCGAGACCTATTAGCCACGAGTTCTGAAATCAAAATCCGAAACTCCAGGATTGTAGAGCTCGAAAAGTAGTGTGAAATCAACCTAAAAATCACCGAATTCAGAACTCGGAGTTAACGGATATTCAGAAAACCGTTTACGTAAAGAAACCACATTTCGCGGCTAAATAGGTCAATCGAGACCTACTAGCCACGAGTTCTGAAATCAAAATCCGAAATGCCCGGATTGTAGAGCTCGAAAAGTAGTGTGAAATCAAGCTAAAAATCACCGAATTCAGAACTCGGAGTCAACGGATATTCATAAAACCGTTTACGTAAAGAAACCACATTTCGCGGATAACTAGGTGAAACGAGACCTGCTAGCCACGAGTTCTGAAATCGAAAGCCGAAAACCCAGGATTGTAGAGCTCGAAAAGTAATGTGAAATCAAGCTAAAAATCACCGAATTCAAAACTCGGAGTCAACGGATATTCATAAAACCGTTTACGTAAAGAAACCACATTTCGCGGCTAACTAGGTGAAACAAGACCTACTAGCCACGAGTTCTGAAATCAAAATACGAAATGCCAGGATTGTAGAGCTCAAAAATTAGTGTGAAATAATGCTAAAAATCACCGAATTCAGAACTCGGAGTCAACGGATATTCAGAAAACCGTTTACGTAAAGAAACCACATTTCGCGGCTAAATAGGTGAATCGAGACCTACTAGCCACGAGTTCTGAAATCAAAATCCGAAAATGCTGGATTGTAGAGCTCGAAAAGTAGTGTGAAATCAATCTAAAAATCACCGAATTCAGAACTCGGAGTCAACGGATATTCATAAAACCGTTTACGTAAAGAAACCACATTTCGCGGCTAACTAGGTGAAACAAGACCTACTAGCCACAAGTTCTGAAATCAAAATCCGAAATGCGAGGATTGTAGAGCTCGAAAAGTAGTGTGTAATCAAGCTAGAAATCACCGAATTCAAAACTCGGAGTCAACGGATATTCATAAAACCGTTTACGTAAAGAAACCACATTTCGCGGCTAAATAGGTGAATCGAGACCTACTAGCCACGAGTTCTGAAATCAAAATCCGAAACGCCAGGATTGTAGAGCTCGAAAAGTAGTGTGAAATCAACCTAAAACTCACCGAATTCAGAACTCGGAGTCAACGGATATTCATAAAACCGTTTACGTAAAGAAACCACATTTCGCGCCCAACTACTTGAAACGAGACCTACTAGCCACGAATTCTGAAATCAAAATCCGAAACGCCAGGATTGTAGAGCTCGAAAAGTAGTGTGAAATCAACCTAAAAATCACCGAATTCAGAACTCGGAGTTAACGGATATTCAGAAAACCGTTTACGTAAAGAAACCACATTTCGCGGCTAAATAGCTGAATCGAGACCTACTAGCCACGAGTTCTGAAATCAAAATCCGAAACGCCCGGATTGTAGAGCTCGAAAAGTAGTGTGAAATCAAGCTAAAAATCACCGAATTTAGAACTCGGAGTCAACGGATATTCATAAAACCGTTTACGTAAAGAAACCACATTTCGCGGATAACTAGGTGAAACGAGACCTGCTAGCCACGAGTTCTGAAATCGAAAGCCGAAAACCCAGGATTGTAGAGCTCGAAAAGTAATGTGAAATCAAGCTAAAAATCACCGAATTCAAAACTCGGAGTCAACGGATATTCATAAAACCGTTTACGTAAAGAAACCACATTTCGCGGCTAACTAGGTGAAACAAGACCTACTAGCCACGAGTTCTGAAATCAAAATACGAAATGCCAGGATTGTAGAGCTCAAAAATTAGTGTGAAATAATGCTAAAAATCACCGAATTCAGAACTCGGAGTCAACGGATATTCAGAAAACCGTTTACGTAAAGAAACCACATTTCGCGGCTAAATAGGTGAATCGAGACCTACTAGCCACGAGTTCTGAAATCAAAATCCGAAAATGCTGGATTGTAGAGCTCGAAAAGTAGTGTGAAATCAATCTAAAAATCACCGAATTCAGAACTCGGAGTCAACGGATATTCATAAAACCGTTTACGTAAAGAAACCACATTTCGCGGCTAACTAGGTGAAACAAGACCTACTAGCCACAAGTTCTGAAATCAAAATCCGAAATGCGAGGATTGTAGAGCTCGAAAAGTAGTGTGTAATCAAGCTAGAAATCACCGAATTCAGAACTCGGAGTCAACGGATATTCATAAAACCGTTTACGTAAAGAAACCACATTTCGCGGCTAAATAGGTGAATCAAGACCTACTAGCCACGAGTTCTGAAATCAAAATCCGAAATGCCAGGATTGTAGAGCTCGAAAAGTAGTGTGAAATCAAGCTAAAAATTAACGAATTTAGAACTCGGAGTCAAAGGATATTCATAAAAACGTTTACGTAAAGAAACCACATTTCGTGGCTAAATAGGTGAAACGAGACCTACTAGCCACGAGTTCTGAAATCAAAATCCGAAATGCTAGGATTGTAGAGCTCGAAAAGTAGTGTGAAATCAAGCTAAAAATCACCGAATTCAGAACTCGGAGTCAACGGATATTCATAAAACCGTTTACGTAAAGAAACCACATTTCGCGGCTAACTAGGTGAAACGAGACCTACTAGCCACGAGTTCTGAAATCGAAATACGAAAACCCAGGATTGTAGAACTCGAAAAGTAGTGTGAAATCAAGCTAAAAATCACTGAATTCAGAACTCGGAGTCAACGGATATTCATAAAACCGTTTACGTAAAGAAACCACATTTCGCGGCTAAATAGGTGAATCGAGACCTACTAGCCACGAGTTCTGAAATCAAAATCCGAAACGCCAGGATTGTAGAGCTCGAAAAGTAGTGTGAAATCAACCTAAAACTCACCGAATTCAGAACTCGGAGTCAACGGATATTCATAAAACCGTTTACGTAAAGAAACCACATTTCGCGGCTAAATAGGTGAATCGAGACCTACTAGCCACGAGTTCTGAAATCAAAATCCGAAAATGCTGGATTGTAGAGCTCGAAAAGTAGTGTGAAATCAATCTAAAAATCACCGAATTCAGAACTCGGAGTCAACGGATATTCATAAAACCGTTTACGTAAAGAAACCACATTTCGCGGCTAACTAGGTGAAACAAGACCTACTAGCCACAAGTTCTGAAATCAAAATCCGAAATGCGAGGATTGTAGAGCTCGAAAAGTAGTGTGTAATCAAGCTAGAAATCACCGAATTCAGAACTCGGAGTCAACGGATATTCATAAAACCGTTTACGTAAAGAAACCACATTTCGCGGCTAAATAGGTGAATCGAGACCTACTAGCCACGAGTTCTGAAATTAAAATCCGAAATGCCAGGATTGTAGAGCTCGAAAAGTAGTGTGAAATCAAGCTAAAAATTAACGAATTTAGAACTCGGAGTCAAAGGATATTCATAAAAACGTTTTTGTAAAGAAACCACATTTCGTGGCTAAATAGGTGAAACGAGACCTACTAGCCACGAGTTCTGAAATCAAAATCCGAAATGCTAGGATTGTAGAGCTCGAAAAGTAGTGTGAAATCAAGCTAAAAATCACCGAATTCAGAACTCGGAGTCAACGGATATTCATAAAACCGTTTACGTAAAGAAACCACATTTCGCGGCTAACTAGGTGAAACGAGACCTACTAGCCACGAGTTCTGAAATCGAAATACGAAAACCCAGGATTGTAGAACTCGAAAAGTAGTGTGAAATCAAGCTAAAAATCACTGAATTCAGAACTCGGAGTCAACGGATATTCATAAAACCGTTTACGTAAAGAAACCACATTTCGCGGCTAAATAGGTGAATCGAGACCTACTAGCCACGAGTTCTGAAATCAAAATCCGAAACGCCAGGATTGTAGAGCTCGAAAAGTAGTGTGAAATCAAGCTAAAAATCACCGAATTCAGAACTCGGAGTCAACGGATTTTTATAAAACCGTTTACGTAAAGAAACCACATTTCGCCGCTAACTAGGTGAAACGAGACCTACAATCAACGAGTTCTGAAATCAAAATCCGAAACATTAGGATTCTAGAGCTCGAAAAGTAGTGTGAAATCAAGCTAAAAATTACCGAATTCAAAACTCGGAGTCAACGGATATTCCTAAAACCGTTTACGTAAAGAAACCACATTTCGCGGCTAACTAGGTGAAACAAGACCTACTAGCCACGAGTTCTGAAATCAAAATACGAAACGCCTGGATTGTAGAGCTCGAAAATTAGTTTGAAATAATGCTAAAAATCACCGAATTCAGAACTCGGAGTCAACGGATATTCATAAAACCGTTTACGTAAAGAAACCACATTTCGCGGCTAACTAGGTGAAATGGGACCTGCTAGCCACGAGTTCTGAAATCGAAATCCGAAAAACAGGATTGTAGAGCTCAAAAAGTAGTGTGAAATCAAGCTAAAAATAACCGAATTCAGAACTCGGAGTCAACGGATATTCATAAAACCGTTTACGTAAAGAAACCACATTTCGCGGCTAACTAGGTGAAACGAGACCAACTATCCACGAGTTTGGAAATCAAAATCCGAAACGCCAGGATTGTAGAGCTCGAAAAGTAGTGTGAAATCAAGCTAAAAATCATTGAATTATGAACTCGGAGTCAACGGATATTCATAAAACCGTTTACGTAAAGAAACCACATTTCGCGGCTAACTAGGTGAAACAAGACCTACTAGCCACGAGTTCTGAAATCAAAATCCGAAACTCCAGGATTGTTGAGCTCGAAAAGTAGTGCGAAATCAAGCTAAAAATCACCGAATTCAGAACTCGGAGTCAGCGGATATTCAGAAAACCGTTTACGTAAAGAAACCATATTTCGCGGCTAAATAGGTGAATCAAGACCTGCTAGCCACGAGTTCTGAAATCAAAATCCGAAATGCCAGGATGGTAGAGCTCGAAAAGTAGTGTGAAATCAAGCTAAAAATCACCGAATTCAGAACTCGTAGTCAAAGGATATTCATAAAAAGAAACCACATTTCGCGGCTAACAAGGTGAAACGAGACCTACTAGCCACGAGTTCTGAAATCAAAATACGAAACGCCAGGATTGTAGAGCTCGAAAAGTAGTGTGAAATCAAGCTAAAAATCACCGAAATTAAAACTCGTAGTAAACGGATATTCATAAAACCGTTTACGTAAAGAAACCACATTTCGCGGCTAACTAGGTGAAACGAGACCTGCTAGCCACAAGTTCTGAAATCGAAATCCGAAAACCCAGGATTGTAGAGCTCGAAAAGTAGTGTGATATCAAGCTAAAAATCAACGAATTCAGAACTCGGAGTCAACGGATATTCATAAAACCGTTTACGTAAAGAAACCACATTTCGTGGCTAACTTGTTGAAACAAGACCTACTAGCCACGAGTTCTGAAATCAAAATCCGAAAGGCCAGGATTGTTGAGCTCGAATAGTAGTGCAAAATCTATCTAAAAATCACCGAATTCAGAACTCGGAGTCAACGGATATTCAGAAAACCGTTTAAGTAAAGAAACCACATTTCGCGGCTAAATAGGTGAATCGAGACCAACTAGCTACGAGTTCTGAAATCAAAATCCGAAATTCCAGGATGGTAGAGCTCAAAAAGTAGTGTGAAATCAAGCTAAAAATCACCGAATTCAGAACTCGTAGTCAAAGGATATTCATAAAATCGTTTACGTAAAGAAACCACATTTCGCGGCTAACTAGGTCAAACGAGACCTACTAGCCACGAGTTCTGAAATCAAAATCCGAAACGCTAGGATTGTAGAGCTCGAAAAGTAGTGTGAAATCAAGCTAAAAATCACCGAATTCAGAACTCGGAGTCGCCGGATATTCATAAAACCGTTTACGTAAAGAAACCACATTTCGCGGCTAACTAGGTGAAATGAGACCTGCTAGCCACGAGTTCTGAAATCGAAATCTGAAAACCCAGGATTGTAGAGCTCGAAAAGTAGTGTGAAATCAAGCTAAAAATCACCGAATTCAGAACTCGGAGTCAACGGATATTCATAAAACCGTTTACGTAAAGAAACCACATTTCGCGGCTAACTAGGTGAAACTAGACCAACTATGCACGAGTTCTGAAATCAAAATCCGAAACGCCAGGATTGTAGAGCACGAAAAGTAGTGTGAAATCAAGCTAAAAATCACCGAATTCAAAACTCGGAGTCAACGGATATTCAGAAAACCGTTTAAGTAAAGAAATCACATTTCGCGGCTAAATAGGTGAATCGAGACCTACTAGCCACGAGTTCTGAAATCAAAATCCGAAATGCCAGGATGGTAGAGCTCAAAAAGTAGTGTGAAATCAAGCTAAAAATCACCGAATTCAGAACTCGGAGTCAACGGATATTCATAAAACCGTTTACGTAAAGAAACCACATTTCGCGGCTAACTAGGTGAAACAAGACCTACTAGCCACGAGTTCTGAAATCAAAATACGAAATGCCAGGATTGTAGAGCTCAAAAATTAGTGTGAAATAATGCTAAAAATCACCGAATTCAGAACTCGGAGTCAACGGATATTCAGAAAACCGTTTACGTAAAGAAACCACATTTCGCGGCTAAATAGGTGAATCGAGACCTACTAGCCACGAGTTCTGAAATCAAAATCCGAAAATGCTGGATTGTAGAGCTCGAAAAGTAGTGTGAAATCAATCTAAAAATCACCGAATTCAGAACTCGGAGTCAACGGATATTCATAAAACCGTTTACGTAAAGAAACCACATTTCGCGGCTAACTAGGTGAAACAAGACCTACTAGCCACAAGTTCTGAAATCAAAATCCGAAATGCGAGGATTGTAGAGCTCGAAAAGTAGTGTGTAATCAAGCTAGAAATCACCGAATTCAGAACTCGGAGTCAACGGATATTCATAAAACCGTTTACGTAAAGAAACCACATTTCGCGGCTAAATAGGTGAATCGAGACCTACTAGCCACGAGTTCTGAAATCAAAATCCGAAATGCCAGGATTGTAGAGCTCGAAAAGTAGTGTGAAATCAAGCTAAAAATTAACGAATTTAGAACTCGGAGTCAAAGGATATTCATAAAAACGTTTACGTAAAGAAACCACATTTCGTGGCTAAATAGGTGAAACGAGACCTACTAGCCACGAGTTCTGAAATCAAAATCCGAAATGCTAGGATTGTAGAGCTCGAAAAGTAGTGTGAAATCAAGCTAAAAATCACCGAATTCAGAACTCGGAGTCAACGGATATTCATAAAACCGTTTACGTAAAGAAACCACATTTCGCGGCTAACTAGGTGAAACGAGACCTACTAGCCACGAGTTCTGAAATCGAAATACGAAAACCCAGGATTGTAGAACTCGAAAAGTAGTGTGAAATCAAGCTAAAAATCACTGAATTCAGAACTCGGAGTCAACGGATATTCATAAAACCGTTTACGTAAAGAAACCACATTTCGCGGCTAAATAGGTGAATCGAGACCTACTAGCCACGAGTTCTGAAATCAAAATCCGAAACGCCAGGATTGTAGAGCTCGAAAAGTAGTGTGAAATCAACCTAAAACTCACCGAATTCAGAACTCGGAGTCAACGGATATTCATAAAACCGTTTACGTAAAGAAACCACATTTCGCGGCTAAATAGGTGAATCGAGACCTACTAGCCACGAGTTCTGAAATCAAAATCCGAAAATGCTGGATTGTAGAGCTCGAAAAGTAGTGTGAAATCAATCTAAAAATCACCGAATTCAGAACTCGGAGTCAACGGATATTCATAAAACCGTTTACGTAAAGAAACCACATTTCGCGGCTAACTAGGTGAAACAAGACCTACTAGCCACAAGTTCTGAAATCAAAATCCGAAATGCGAGGATTGTAGAGCTCGAAAAGTAGTGTGTAATCAAGCTAGAAATCACCGAATTCAGAACTCGGAGTCAACGGATATTCATAAAACCGTTTACGTAAAGAAACCACATTTCGCGGCTAAATAGGTGAATCGAGACCTACTAGCCACGAGTTCTGAAATTAAAATCCGAAATGCCAGGATTGTAGAGCTCGAAAAGTAGTGTGAAATCAAGCTAAAAATTAACGAATTTAGAACTCGGAGTCAAAGGATATTCATAAAAACGTTTTTGTAAAGAAACCACATTTCGTGGCTAAATAGGTGAAACGAGACCTACTAGCCACGAGTTCTGAAATCAAAATCCGAAATGCTAGGATTGTAGAGCTCGAAAAGTAGTGTGAAATCAAGCTAAAAATCACCGAATTCAGAACTCGGAGTCAACGGATATTCATAAAACCGTTTACGTAAAGAAACCACATTTCGCGGCTAACTAGGTGAAACGAGACCTACTAGCCACGAGTTCTGAAATCGAAATACGAAAACCCAGGATTGTAGAACTCGAAAAGTAGTGTGAAATCAAGCTAAAAATCACTGAATTCAGAACTCGGAGTCAACGGATATTCATAAAACCGTTTACGTAAAGAAACCACATTTCGCGGCTAAATAGGTGAATCGAGACCTACTAGCCACGAGTTCTGAAATCAAAATCCGAAACGCCAGGATTGTAGAGCTCGAAAAGTAGTGTGAAATCAAGCTAAAAATCACCGAATTCAGAACTCGGAGTCAACGGATTTTTATAAAACCGTTTACGTAAAGAAACCACATTTCGCCGCTAACTAGGTGAAACGAGACCTACAATCAACGAGTTCTGAAATCAAAATCCGAAACATTAGGATTCTAGAGCTCGAAAAGTAGTGTGAAATCAAGCTAAAAATTACCGAATTCAAAACTCGGAGTCAACGGATATTCCTAAAACCGTTTACGTAAAGAAACCACATTTCGCGGCTAACTAGGTGAAACAAGACCTACTAGCCACGAGTTCTGAAATCAAAATACGAAACGCCTGGATTGTAGAGCTCGAAAATTAGTTTGAAATAATGCTAAAAATCACCGAATTCAGAACTCGGAGTCAACGGATATTCATAAAACCGTTTACGTAAAGAAACCACATTTCGCGGCTAACTAGGTGAAATGAGACCTGCTAGCCACGAGTTCTGAAATCGAAATCCGAAAAACAGGATTGTAGAGCTCAAAAAGTAGTGTGAAATCAAGCTAAAAATAACCGAATTCAGAACTCGGAGTCAACGGATATTCATAAAACCGTTTACGTAAAGAAACCACATTTCGCGGCTAACTAGGTGAAACGAGACCAACTATCCACGAGTTTGGAAATCAAAATCCGAAACGCCAGGATTGTAGAGCTCGAAAAGTAGTGTGAAATCAAGCTAAAAATCATTGAATTATGAACTCGGAGTCAACGGATATTCATAAAACCGTTTACGTAAAGAAACCACATTTCGCGGCTAACTAGGTGAAACAAGACCTACTAGCCACGAGTTCTGAAATCAAAATCCGAAACTCCAGGATTGTTGAGCTCGAAAAGTAGTGCGAAATCAAGCTAAAAATCACCGAATTCAGAACTCGGAGTCAGCGGATATTCAGAAAACCGTTTACGTAAAGAAACCATATTTCGCGGCTAAATAGGTGAATCAAGACCTGCTAGCCACGAGTTCTGAAATCAAAATCCGAAATGCCAGGATGGTAGAGCTCGAAAAGTAGTGTGAAATCAAGCTAAAAATCACCGAATTCAGAACTCGTAGTCAAAGGATATTCATAAAAAGAAACCACATTTCGCGGCTAACAAGGTGAAACGAGACCTACTAGCCACGAGTTCTGAAATCAAAATACGAAACGCCAGGATTGTAGAGCTCGAAAAGTAGTGTGAAATCAAGCTAAAAATCACCGAAATTAAAACTCGTAGTAAACGGATATTCATAAAACCGTTTACGTAAAGAAACCACATTTCGCGGCTAACTAGGTGAAACGAGACCTGCTAGCCACAAGTTCTGAAATCGAAATCCGAAAACCCAGGATTGTAGAGCTCGAAAAGTAGTGTGATATCAAGCTAAAAATCAACGAATTCAGAACTCGGAGTCAACGGATATTCATAAAACCGTTTACGTAAAGAAACCACATTTCGTGGCTAACTTGTTGAAACAAGACCTACTAGCCACGAGTTCTGAAATCAAAATCCGAAAGGCCAGGATTGTTGAGCTCGAATAGTAGTGCAAAATCTATCTAAAAATCACCGAATTCAGAACTCGGAGTCAACGGATATTCAGAAAACCGTTTAAGTAAAGAAACCACATTTCGCGGCTAAATAGGTGAATCGAGACCAACTAGCTACGAGTTCTGAAATCAAAATCCGAAATTCCAGGATGGTAGAGCTCAAAAAGTAGTGTGAAATCAAGCTAAAAATCACCGAATTCAGAACTCGTAGTCAAAGGATATTCATAAAATCGTTTACGTAAAGAAACCACATTTCGCGGCTAACTAGGTCAAACGAGACCTACTAGCCACGAGTTCTGAAATCAAAATCCGAAACGCTAGGATTGTAGAGCTCGAAAAGTAGTGTGAAATCAAGCTAAAAATCACCGAATTCAGAACTCGGAGTCGCCGGATATTCATAAAACCGTTTACGTAAAGAAACCACATTTCGCGGCTAACTAGGTGAAATGAGACCTGCTAGCCACGAGTTCTGAAATCGAAATCTGAAAACCCAGGATTGTAGAGCTCGAAAAGTAGTGTGAAATCAAGCTAAAAATCACCGAATTCAGAACTCGGAGTCAACGGATATTCATAAAACCGTTTACGTAAAGAAACCACATTTCGCGGCTAACTAGGTGAAACTAGACCAACTATGCACGAGTTCTGAAATCAAAATCCGAAACGCCAGGATTGTAGAGCACGAAAAGTAGTGTGAAATCAAGCTAAAAATCACCGAATTCAAAACTCGGAGTCAACGGATATTCAGAAAACCGTTTAAGTAAAGAAATCACATTTCGCGGCTAAATAGGTGAATCGAGACCTACTAGCCACGAGTTCTGAAATCAAAATCCGAAATGCCAGGATGGTAGAGCTCAAAAAGTAGTGTGAAATCAAGCTAAAAATCACCGAATTCAGAACTCGGAGTCAACGGATATTCATAAAACCGTTTACGTAAAGAAACCACATTTCGCGGCTAACTAGGTGAAACAAGACCTACTAGCCACGAGTTCTGAAATCAAAATACGAAATGCCAGGATTGTAGAGCTCAAAAATTAGTGTGAAATAATGCTAAAAATCACCGAATTCAGAACTCGGAGTCAACGGATATTCAGAAAACCGTTTACGTAAAGAAACCACATTTCGCGGCTAAATAGGTGAATCGAGACCTACTAGCCACGAGTTCTGAAATCAAAATCCGAAAATGCTGGATTGTAGAGCTCGAAAAGTAGTGTGAAATCAATCTAAAAATCACCGAATTCAGAACTCGGAGTCAACGGATATTCATAAAACCGTTTACGTAAAGAAACCACATTTCGCGGCTAACTAGGTGAAACAAGACCTACTAGCCACAAGTTCTGAAATCAAAATCCGAAATGCGAGGATTGTAGAGCTCGAAAAGTAGTGTGTAATCAAGCTAGAAATCACCGAATTCAGAACTCGGAGTCAACGGATATTCATAAAACCGTTTACGTAAAGAAACCACATTTCGCGGCTAAATAGGTGAATCGAGACCTACTAGCCACGAGTTCTGAAATCAAAATCCGAAATGCCAGGATTGTAGAGCTCGAAAAGTAGTGTGAAATCAAGCTAAAAATTAACGAATTTAGAACTCGGAGTCAAAGGATATTCATAAAAACGTTTACGTAAAGAAACCACATTTCGTGGCTAAATAGGTGAAACGAGACCTACTAGCCACGAGTTCTGAAATCAAAATCCGAAATGCTAGGATTGTAGAGCTCGAAAAGTAGTGTGAAATCAAGCTAAAAATCACCGAATTCAGAACTCGGAGTCAACGGATATTCATAAAACCGTTTACGTAAAGAAACCACATTTCGCGGCTAACTAGGTGAAACGAGACCTACTAGCCACGAGTTCTGAAATCGAAATACGAAAACCCAGGATTGTAGAACTCGAAAAGTAGTGTGAAATCAAGCTAAAAATCACTGAATTCAGAACTCGGAGTCAACGGATATTCATAAAACCGTTTACGTAAAGAAACCACATTTCGCGGCTAAATAGGTGAATCGAGACCTACTAGCCACGAGTTCTGAAATCAAAATCCGAAACGCCAGGATTGTAGAGCTCGAAAAGTAGTGTGAAATCAACCTAAAACTCACCGAATTCAGAACTCGGAGTCAACGGATATTCATAAAACCGTTTACGTAAAGAAACCACATTTCGCGGCTAAATAGGTGAATCGAGACCTACTAGCCACGAGTTCTGAAATCAAAATCCGAAAATGCTGGATTGTAGAGCTCGAAAAGTAGTGTGAAATCAATCTAAAAATCACCGAATTCAGAACTCGGAGTCAACGGATATTCATAAAACCGTTTACGTAAAGAAACCACATTTCGCGGCTAACTAGGTGAAACAAGACCTACTAGCCACAAGTTCTGAAATCAAAATCCGAAATGCGAGGATTGTAGAGCTCGAAAAGTAGTGTGTAATCAAGCTAGAAATCACCGAATTCAGAACTCGGAGTCAACGGATATTCATAAAACCGTTTACGTAAAGAAACCACATTTCGCGGCTAAATAGGTGAATCGAGACCTACTAGCCACGAGTTCTGAAATTAAAATCCGAAATGCCAGGATTGTAGAGCTCGAAAAGTAGTGTGAAATCAAGCTAAAAATTAACGAATTTAGAACTCGGAGTCAAAGGATATTCATAAAAACGTTTACGTAAAGAAACCACATTTCGTGGCTAAATAGGTGAAACGAGACCTACTAGCCACGAGTTCTGAAATCAAAATCCGAAATGCTAGGATTGTAGAGCTCGAAAAGTAGTGTGAAATCAAGCTAAAAATCACCGAATTCAGAACTCGGAGTCAACGGATATTCATAAAACCGTTTACGTAAAGAAACCACATTTCGCGGCTAACTAGGTGAAACGAGACCTACTAGCCACGAGTTCTGAAATCGAAATACGAAAACCCAGGATTGTAGAACTCGAAAAGTAGTGTGAAATCAAGCTAAAAATCACTGAATTCAGAACTCGGAGTCAACGGATATTCATAAAACCGTTTACGTAAAGAAACCACATTTCGCGGCTAAATAGGTGAATCGAGACCTACTAGCCACGAGTTCTGAAATCAAAATCCGAAACGCCAGGATTGTAGAGCTCGAAAAGTAGTGTGAAATCAAGCTAAAAATCACCGAATTCAGAACTCGGAGTCAACGGATTTTTATAAAACCGTTTACGTAAAGAAACCACATTTCGCCGCTAACTAGGTGAAACGAGACCTACAATCAACGAGTTCTGAAATCAAAATCCGAAACATTAGGATTCTAGAGCTCGAAAAGTAGTGTGAAATCAAGCTAAAAATTACCGAATTCAAAACTCGGAGTCAACGGATATTCCTAAAACCGTTTACGTAAAGAAACCACATTTCGCGGCTAACTAGGTGAAACAAGACCTACTAGCCACGAGTTCTGAAATCAAAATACGAAACGCCTGGATTGTAGAGCTCGAAAATTAGTTTGAAATAATGCTAAAAATCACCGAATTCAGAACTCGGAGTCAACGGATATTCATAAAACCGTTTACGTAAAGAAACCACATTTCGCGGCTAACTAGGTGAAATGAGACCTGCTAGCCACGAGTTCTGAAATCGAAATCCGAAAAACAGGATTGTAGAGCTCAAAAAGTAGTGTGAAATCAAGCTAAAAATAACCGAATTCAGAACTCGGAGTCAACGGATATTCATAAAACCGTTTACGTAAAGAAACCACATTTCGCGGCTAACTAGGTGAAACGAGACCAACTATCCACGAGTTTGGAAATCAAAATCCGAAACGCCAGGATTGTAGAGCTCGAAAAGTAGTGTGAAATCAAGCTAAAAATCATTGAATTATGAACTCGGAGTCAACGGATATTCATAAAACCGTTTACGTAAAGAAACCACATTTCGCGGCTAACTAGGTGAAACAAGACCTACTAGCCACGAGTTCTGAAATCAAAATCCGAAACTCCAGGATTGTTGAGCTCGAAAAGTAGTGCGAAATCAAGCTAAAAATCACCGAATTCAGAACTCGGAGTCAGCGGATATTCAGAAAACCGTTTACGTAAAGAAACCATATTTCGCGGCTAAATAGGTGAATCAAGACCTGCTAGCCACGAGTTCTGAAATCAAAATCCGAAATGCCAGGATGGTAGAGCTCGAAAAGTAGTGTGAAATCAAGCTAAAAATCACCGAATTCAGAACTCGTAGTCAAAGGATATTCATAAAAAGAAACCACATTTCGCGGCTAACAAGGTGAAACGAGACCTACTAGCCACGAGTTCTGAAATCAAAATACGAAACGCCAGGATTGTAGAGCTCGAAAAGTAGTGTGAAATCAAGCTAAAAATCACCGAAATTAAAACTCGTAGTAAACGGATATTCATAAAACCGTTTACGTAAAGAAACCACATTTCGCGGCTAACTAGGTGAAACGAGACCTGCTAGCCACAAGTTCTGAAATCGAAATCCGAAAACCCAGGATTGTAGAGCTCGAAAAGTAGTGTGATATCAAGCTAAAAATCAACGAATTCAGAACTCGGAGTCAACGGATATTCATAAAACCGTTTACGTAAAGAAACCACATTTCGTGGCTAACTTGTTGAAACAAGACCTACTAGCCACGAGTTCTGAAATCAAAATCCGAAAGGCCAGGATTGTTGAGCTCGAATAGTAGTGCAAAATCTATCTAAAAATCACCGAATTCAGAACTCGGAGTCAACGGATATTCAGAAAACCGTTTAAGTAAAGAAACCACATTTCGCGGCTAAATAGGTGAATCGAGACCAACTAGCTACGAGTTCTGAAATCAAAATCCGAAATTCCAGGATGGTAGAGCTCAAAAAGTAGTGTGAAATCAAGCTAAAAATCACCGAATTCAGAACTCGTAGTCAAAGGATATTCATAAAATCGTTTACGTAAAGAAACCACATTTCGCGGCTAACTAGGTCAAACGAGACCTACTAGCCACGAGTTCTGAAATCAAAATCCGAAACGCTAGGATTGTAGAGCTCGAAAAGTAGTGTGAAATCAAGCTAAAAATCACCGAATTCAGAACTCGGAGTCGCCGGATATTCATAAAACCGTTTACGTAAAGAAACCACATTTCGCGGCTAACTAGGTGAAATGAGACCTGCTAGCCACGAGTTCTGAAATCGAAATCTGAAAACCCAGGATTGTAGAGCTCGAAAAGTAGTGTGAAATCAAGCTAAAAATCACCGAATTCAGAACTCGGAGTCAACGGATATTCATAAAACCGTTTACGTAAAGAAACCACATTTCGCGGCTAACTAGGTGAAACTAGACCAACTATGCACGAGTTCTGAAATCAAAATCCGAAACGCCAGGATTGTAGAGCACGAAAAGTAGTGTGAAATCAAGCTAAAAATCACCGAATTCAAAACTCGGAGTCAACGGATATTCAGAAAACCGTTTAAGTAAAGAAATCACATTTCGCGGCTAAATAGGTGAATCGAGACCTACTAGCCACGAGTTCTGAAATCAAAATCCGAAATGCCAGGATGGTAGAGCTCAAAAAGTAGTGTGAAATCAAGCTAAAAATCACCGAATTCAGAACTCGTAGTCAAAGGATATTCATAAAATCGTTTACGTAAAGAAACCACATTTCGCGGCTAACTAGGTCAAACGAGACCTACTAGCCACGAGTTCTGAAATCAAAATCCGAAACGCTAGGATTGTAGAGCTCGAAAAGTAGTGTGAAATCAAGCTAAAAATCACCGAATTCAGAACTCGGAGTCAACGGATATTCATAAAACCGTTTACGTTAAGAAACCACATTTCGCGGCTAACTAGGTGAAACGAGACCTACTAGCCACGAGTTCTGAAATCGAAATTCGAAAACCCAGGATTGTAGAACTCGAAAAGTAGTGTGAAATCAAGCTAAAAATCACCGAATTCAGAACTCGGAGTCAACGGATATTCATAAAACCGTTTACGTAAAGAAACCACATTTCGCGGATAACTAGGTGAAACGAGACCTGCTAGCCACGAGTTCTGAAATCGAAAGCCGAAAACCCAGGATTGTAGAGCTCGAAAAGTAGTGTGAAATAGAGCTAAAAATCACCGAATTCAAAACTCGGAGTCTAAGGATTTTTATAAAACCGTTTACGTAAATAAACCACATTTCGCGGCTAACTAGGTGAAACGAGACCTACTAGCCGCGAGTTCTGAAATCGAAATCCGAAAACCCAGGATTGTAGAGCTCGAAAAGTAGTGTGAAATCAAGCTAAAAATCACCGAATTCAGAACTCGGAGTCAACGGATTTTTATAAAACCGTTTACGTAAATAAACCACATTTCGCGGCTAACTAGGTGAAACGAGACCTACTAGCCACGAGTTCTGAAATCGAAATTCGAAAACCCAGGATTGTAGAACTCGAAAAGTAGTGTGAAATCAAGCTAAAAATCACCGAATTCAGAACTCGGAGTCAACGGATATTCATAAAACCGTTTACGTAAAGAAACCACATTTCGCGGCTAACTAGCTGAAACGAGACCTGCTAGCCACGAGTTCTGAAATCGAAATCCGAAAACCCAGGATTGTAGAGCTCGAAAAGTAGTGTGAAATAGAGCTAAAAATCACCGAATTCAAAACTCGGAGTCAAAGGATTTTTATAAAACCATTTACGTAAATAAACACATTTCGCGGCTAACTAGGTGAAACGAGACCTACTAGCCGCGAGTTCTGAAATCGAAATCCGAAAACCCAGGATTGTAGAGCTCGAAAAGTAGTGTGAAATCAAGCTAAAAATCACCGAATTCAGAACTCGGAGTCAACGGATTTTTATAAAACCGTTTACGTAAAGAAACCACATTTCGCGGCTAACTAGGTGAAACGAGACCTACAGGCCACGAGTTCTGAAATCAAAATCCGAAACATTAGGATTGTAGAGCTCGAAAAGTAGTGTGAAATCAAGCTAAAAATCACCGAATTCAGAACTCGGAGTCAACGGACATTCAGAAAACCGTTTACGAAAAGAAACCACATTTCCCGGCTAAATAGGTGAATCGAGACCTATTAGCCACGAGTTCTGAAATCAAAATCCGAAACGCCCGGATTGTAGAGCTCGAAAAGTAGTGTGAAATCAAGCTAAAAATCACCGAATTCAGAACTCGGAGTCAACGGATATTCATAAAACCGTTTACGTAAAGAAACCACATTTCGCGGATAACTAGGTGAAACGAGACCTGCTAGCCACGAGTTCTGAAATCAAAATCCGAAACGCCCGGATTGTAGAGCTCGAAAAGTAGTGTGAAATCAAGCTAAAAATCACCGAATTCAGAACTCGGAGTCAACGGATATTCATAAAACCGTTTACGTAAAAAAACCACATTTCGCGGATAACAAGGTGAAACGAGAACGCCAGGATTGTAGAGCTCGAAAAGTAGTGTGAAATCAACCTAAAAATCACCGAATTCAGAACTCGTAGTCAAAGGATATTCATAAAATCGTTTACGTAAAGAAACCACATTTCGCGGCTAACTAGGTCAAACGAGACCTACTAGCCACGAGTTCTGAAATCAAAATCCGAAACGCTAGGATTGTAGAGCTCGAAAAGTAGTGTGAAATCAAGCTAAAAATCACCGAATTCAGAACTCGGAGTCGCCGGATATTCATAAAACCGTTTACGTAAAGAAACAACATTTCGCGGCTAACTAGGTGAAATGAGACCTGCTAGCCACGAGTTCTGAAATCGAAATCTGAAATCCCAGGATTGTAGAGCTCGAAAAGTAGTGTGAAATCAAGCTGAAAATCACCGAATTCAGAACTCGGATTCAACGGATATTCATAAAACCGTTTACGTAAAGAAACCACATTTCGCGGCTAACTAGGTGAAACTAGACCAACTATGCACGAGTTCTGAAATCAAAATCCGAAATGCCAGGATTGTAGAGCACAAAAAGTAGTGTGAAATCAAGCTAAAAATCACCGAATTCAAAACTCGGAGTCAACGGATATTCAGAAAACCGTTTAAGTAAAGAAATCACATTTCGCGGCTAAATAGGTGAAACGAGACCTACTAGCCACGAGTTCTGAAATCAAAATCAGAAAAGCCAGGATTGTAGAGCTCGAAAAGTAGTGTGAAATCAAGCTAAAAATCACCGAATTCAGAACTCGGAGTCAACGGATTTTTATAAAACCGTTTACGTAAAGAAACCACATTTCGCGGCTAACTAGGTGAAACGAGACCTGCTAGCCACGAGTTCTGAAATCAAAATCCGAAACGCCAGGATTGTAGAGCTCGAAAAGTAGTGCGAAATCAAGCTAAAAATCACCGAATTCAGAACTCGGAGTCAACGGATATTCATAAAACCGTTTACGTAAAGAAACCACATTTCGCGGCTAACTAGGTGAAACGAGACCTGCTAGCCACGAATTCTGAAATCGAAATAAAAAAACCCAAGATTGTAGAGCTCGAAAAGTAGTGTGAAATCAAGCTAAAAATCACCGAATTCAGAACTCGGAGTCAACGGATATTCATAAAACCGTTTACGTAAAGAAACCACATTTCGCGGCTAACTAGGTGAAACGAGACCTACTAGCCACGAGTTCTGAAATCAAAATCAAAAACGCCAGGATTGTAGAGCTTGAAAAGTAGTGCGAAATCAAGCTAAAAATCACCGAATTCAGAACTCGGAGTCAACGGATATTCATAAAACCGTTTACGTAAAGAAACCACATTTCGCGGCTAACTTGGTGAAACGAGACCTGCTAGCCACGAATTCTGAAATCGAAATAAAAAAACCCAAGATTGTAGAGCTCGAAAAGTAGTGTGAAATCAAGCTAAAAATCACCGAATTCAGAACTCGGAGTCAACGGATATTCATAAAACCGTTTACGTAAAGAAACCACATTTCGCGGCTAACTAGGTGAAACGAGACCTACTAGCCACGAGTTCTGAAATCAAAATCCGAAACGCCAGGATTGTAGAGCTCGAAAAGTAGTGTGAAATCAAGCTAAAAATCATCGAATTCAGAATCGGAGTCAACGGATATTCATAAAACCGTTTACGTAAAGAAACCACATTTCGCGGCTAACTAGGTGAAACGAGACCAACTAGCCACGAGTTCTGAAATCAAAATCCGAAATGCCAGGATCGTAGAGCTCGAAAAGTAGTGTGAAATCAAGCTAAAAATCACCGAATTCAGAACTCGGAGTCAACGGATATTCATAAAACCGTTTACGTAAAGAAACCACATTTTGCGGATAACTAGGTGAAACGAGACCACCTATCCATGAGTTCTGAAATAAAAATCCGAAACGCCAGGATTGTAGAGCTCGAAAAGTAGTGTGAAATCAAGCTAAAAATCATCGAATTCAGAACTCGGAGTCAACGGATATTCTTAAAACCGTTTACGTAAAGAAACCACATTTCGCGGCTAACTAGGTGAAACGAGACCTGGTAGCCACGAGTTCTGAAATCGAAATCCGAAAACGCAGGATTGTAGAGCTCGAAAAGTAGTTTGAAATCAAGCTAAAAATCACCGAATTCAGAACTCGGAGTCAACGGATATTCATAAAACCGTTTACGTAAAGAAACCACATTTCGCGGCTAACTAGGTGAAACGAGACCAACTAGCCACGAGTTCTGAAATCAAAATCCGAAATGCCAGGATGGTAGAGCTCAAAAAGTAGTGTGAAATCAAGCTAAAAATCACCGAATTCAGAACTCGTAGTCAAAGGATATTCATAAAATCGTTTACGTAAAGAAACCACATTTCGCGGCTAACTAGGTCAAACGAGACCAACTAGCCACGAGTTCTGAAATCAAAATCCGAAATGCCAGGATCGTAGAACTCGAAAAGTAGTGTGAAATCAAGCTAAAAATCACCGAATTCAGAACTCGGAGTCAACGGATATTCATAAAACCGTTTACGTAAAGAAACCACATTTCGCGGCTAACTAGGTGAAACGAGACCTGCTAGCCACGAGTTCTGAAATCAAAATCCGAAACGCCAGGATTGTAGAGCTCGAAAAGTAGTGCGAAATCAAGCTAAAAATCACCGAATTCAGAACTCGGAGTCAACGGATATTCATAAAACCGTTTACGTAAAGAAACCACATTTCGCGGCTAACTAGGTGAAACGAGACCTGCTAGCCACGAATTCTGAAATCGTAATCAAAAAACCCAAGATTGTAGAGCTCGAAAAGTAGTGTGAAATCAAGCTAAAAATCACCGAATTCAGAACTCGGAGTCAACGGATATTCATAAAACCGTTTACGTAAAGAAACCACATTTCGCGGCTAACTAGGTGAAACGAGACCTACAGGCCACGAGTTCTGAAATCAAAATCCGAAACATTAGGATTGTAGAGCTCGAAAAGTAGTGTGAAATCAAGCTAAAAATCACCGAATTCAGAACTCGGAGTCAACGGACATTCAGAAAACCGTTTACGAAAAGAAACCACATTTCCCGGCTAAATAGGTGAATCGAGACCTATTAGCCACGAGTTCTGAAATCAAAATCCGAAACGCCCGGATTGTAGAGCTCGAAAAGTAGTGTGAAATCAAGCTAAAAATCACCGAATTCAGAACTCGGAGTCAACGGATATTCATAAAACCGTTTACGTAAAGAAACCACATTTCGCGGATAACTAGGTGAAACGAGACCTGCTAGCCACGAGTTCTGAAATTAAAATCCGAAACGCCCGGATTGTAGAGCTCGAAAAGTAGTGTGAAATCAAGCTAAAAATCACCGAATTCAGAACTCGGAGTCAACGGATATTCATAAAACCGTTTACGTAAAAAAACCACATTTCGCGGATAACAAGGTGAAACGAGAACGCCAGGATTGTAGAGCTCGAAAAGTAGTGTGAAATCAACCTAAAAATCACCGAATTCAGAACTCGTAGTCAAAGGATATTCATAAAATCGTTTACGTAAAGAAACCACATTTCGCGGCTAACTAGGTCAAACGAGACCTACTAGCCACGAGTTCTGAAATCAAAATCCGAAACGCTAGGATTGTAGAGCTCGAAAAGTAGTGTGAAATCAAGCTAAAAATCACCGAATTGAGAACTCGGAGTCGCCGGATATTCATAAAACCGTTTACGTAAAGAAACAACATTTCGCGGCTAACTAGGTGAAATGAGACCTGCTAGCCACGAGTTCTGAAATCGAAATCTGAAATCCCAGGATTGTAGAGCTCGAAAAGTAGTGTGAAATCAAGCTAAAAATCACCGAATTCAGAACTCGGATTCAACGGATATTCATAAAACCGTTTACGTAAAGAAACCACATTTCGCGGCTAACTAGGTGAAACTAGACCAACTATGCACGAGTTCTGAAATCAAAATCCGAAATGCCAGGATTGTAGAGCACAAAAAGTAGTGTGAAATCAAGCTAAAAATCACCGAATTCAAAACTCGGAGTCAACGGATATTCAGAAAACCGTTTAATTAAAGAAATCACATTTCGCGGCTAAATAGGTGAAACGAGACCTACTAGCCACGAGTTCTGAAATCAAAATCAGAAAAGCCAGGATTGTAGAGCTCGAAAAGTAGTGTGAAATCAAGCTAAAAATCACCGAATTCAGAACTCGGAGTCAACGGATTTTTATAAAACCGTTTACGTAAAGAAACCACATTTCGCGGCTAACTAGGTGAAACGAGACCTGCTAGCCACGAGTTCTGAAATCAAAATCCGAAACGGCAGGATTGTAGAGCTCGAAAAGTAGTGCGAAATCAAGCTAAAAATCACCGAATTCAGAACTCGGAGTCAACGGATATTCATAAAACCGTTTACGTAAAGAAACCACATTTCGCGGCTAACTAGGTGAAACGAGACCTGCTAGCCACGAATTCTGAAATCGAAATAAAAAAACCCAAGATTGTAGAGCTCGAAAAGTAGTGTGAAATCAAGCTAAAAATCACCGAATTCAGAACTCGGAGTCAACGGATATTCATAAAACCATTTACGTAAAGAAACCACATTTCGCGGCTAACTAGGTGAAACGAGACCTACTAGCCACGAGTTCTGAAATCAAAATCCAAAACGCCAGGATTGTAGAGCTTGAAAAGTAGTGCGAAATCAAGCTAAAAATCACCGAATTCAGAACTCGGAGTCAACGGATATTCATAAAACCGTTTACGTAAAGAAACCACATTTCGCGGCTAACTTGGTGAAACGAGACCTGCTAGCCACGAATTCTGAAATCGAAATAAAAAAACCCAAGATTGTAGAGCTCGAAAAGTAGTGTGAAATCAAGCTAAAAATCACCGAATTCAGAACTCGGAGTCAACGGATATTCATAAAACCGTTTACGTAAAGAAACCACATTTCGCGGCTAACTAGGTGAAACGAGACCTACTAGCCACGAGTTCTGAAATCAAAATCCGAAACGCCAGGATTGTAGAGCTCGAAAAGTAGTGTGAAATCAAGCTAAAAATCATCGAATTCAGAATCGGAGTCAACGGATATTCATAAAACCGTTTACGTAAAGAAACCACATTTCGCGGCTAACTAGGTGAAACGAGACCAACTAGCCACGAGTTCTGAAATCAAAATCCGAAATGCCAGGATCGTAGAGCTCGAAAAGTAGTGTGAAATCAAGCTAAAAATCACCGAATTCAGAACTCGGAGTCAACGGATATTCATAAAACCGTTTACGTAAAGAAACCACATTTTGCGGATAACTAGGTGAAACGAGACCACCTATCCATGAGTTCTGAAATAAAAATCCGAAACGCCAGGATTGTAGAGCTCGAAAAGTAGTGTGAAATCAAGCTAAAAATCATCGAATTCAGAACTCGGAGTCAACGGATATTCTTAAAACCGTTTACGTAAAGAAACCACATTTCGCGGCTAACTAGGTGAAACGAGACCTGGTAGCCACGAGTTCTGAAATCGAAATCCGAAAACGCAGGATTGTAGAGCTCGAAAAGTAGTTTGAAATCAAGCTAAAAATCACCGAATTCAGAACTCGGAGTCAACGGATATTCATAAAACCGTTTACGTAAAGAAACCACATTTCGCGGCTAACTAGGTGAAACGAGACCAACTAGCCACGAGTTCTGAAATCAAAATCCGAAATGCCAGGATGGTAGAGCTCAAAAAGTAGTGTGAAATCAAGCTAAAAATCACCGAATTCAGAACTCGTAGTCAAAGGATATTCATAAAATCGTTTACGTAAAGAAACCACATTTCGCGGCTAACTAGGTCAAACGAGACCAACTAGCCACGAGTTCTGAAATCAAAATCCGAAATGCCAGGATCGTAGAACTCGAAAAGTAGTGTGAAATCAAGCTAAAAATCACCGAATTCAGAATTCGGAGTCAACGGATATTCATAAAACCGTTTACGTAAAGAAACCACATTTCGCGGCTAACTAGGTGAAACGAGACCTGCTAGCCACGAGTTCTGAAATCAAAATCCGAAACGCCAGGATTGTAGAGCTCGAAAAGTAGTGCGAAATCAAGCTAAAAATCACCGAATTCAGAACTCGGAGTCAACGGATATTCATAAAACCGTTTACGTAAAGAAACCACATTTCGCGGCTAACTAGGTGAAACGAGACCTGCTAGCCACGAATTCTGAAATCGTAATCAAAAAACCCAAGATTGTAGAGCTCGAAAAGTAGTGTGAAATCAAGCTAAAAATCACCGAATTCAGAACTCGGAGTCAACGGATATTCATAAAACCGTTTACGTAAAGAAACCACATTTCGCGGCTAACTAGGTGAAACGAGACCTACTAGCCACGAGTTCTGAAATCAAAATCCAAAACGCCAGGATTGTAGAGCTTGAAAAGTAGTGCGAAATCAAGCTAAAAATCACCGAATTCAGAACTCGGAGTCAACGGATATACATAAAACCGTTTACGTAAAGAAACCACATTTCGCGGCTAACTTGGTGAAACGAGACCTGCTAGCCACGAATTCTGAAATCGAAATCAAAAAACCCAAGATTGTAGAGCTCGAAAAGTAGTGTGAAATCAAGCTAAAAATCACCGAATTCAGAACTCGGAGTCAACGGATATTCATAAAACCGTTTACGTAAAGAAACCACATTTCGCGGCTAACTAGGTGAAACGAGACCTACTAGCCACGAGTTCTGAAATCAAAATCCGAAACGCCAGGATTGTAGAGCTCAAAAAGTAGTGTGAAATCAAGCTAAAAATCATCGAATTCAGAACTCGGAGTCAACGGATATTCATAAAACCGTTTACGTAAAGAAACCACATTTCGCGGCTAACTAGGTGAAACGAGACCAACTAGCCACGAGTTCTGAAATCAAAATCCGAAATGCCAGGATCGTAGAGCTCGAAAAGTAGTGTGAAATCAAGCTAAAAATCACCGAATTCAGAACTCGGAGTCAACGGATATTCATAAAACCGTTTACGTAAAGAAACCACATTTTGCGGATAACTAGGTGAAACGAGACCACCTATCCATGAGTTCTGAAAAAAAAATCCGAAACGCCAAGATTGTAGAGCTCGAAAAGTAGTGTGAAATCAAGCTAAAAATCACCGAATTCAGAACTCGGAGTCAACGGATATTCTTAAAACCGTTTACGTAAAGAAACCACATTTCGCGGCTAACTAGGTGAAACGAGACCTGGTAGCCACGAGTTCTGAAATCGAAATCCGAAAACGCAGGATTGTAGAGCTCGAAATGTAGTTTGAAATCAAGCTAAAAATCACCGAATTCAGAACTCGGAGTCAAAGGATATTCATAAAATCGTTTACGTAAAGAAACCACATTTCGCGGCTAACTAGGTGAAACGAGACCTACTAGCCACGAGTTCTGAAATCAAAATCCGAAATGCCAGGATTGTAGAGCTCGAAAAATAGTGTGAAATCAAGCTAAAAATCACCGAATTCAGAACTCGGAGTCAATGGATATTCATAAAACCGTTTACGTAAAGAAACCACATTTCGCGGCTAACTAGGTGAAACGAGACCTACTAGCCACGAGTTCTGAAATCAAAATCAGAAATGCCAGGTTTGTAGAGCTCGAAAAGTAGTGTGAAATCAATCTAAAAATCACCGAATTCAGAACTCGGAGTCAACGGATATCCATAAAACCGTTTACGTAAAGAAACAACATTTCGCGGCTAACTAGGTGAAACAAGACCTACTAGCCACGAGTTCTGAAATCAAAATCCGAAATGCCAGGATCGTAGAGCTCGAAAAGTAGTGTGAAATCAAGCTAAAAATATCCGAATTCAGAACTCGTAGTCAAAGGATATTCATAAAATCGTTTACGTAAAGAAACCACATTTCGCGGCTAACTAGGTGAAACGAGACCTACTAGCCACGAGTTCTGAAATCAAAATCCGAAACGCCAGGATTGTAGAGCTCGAAAAGTAGTGTGAAATCAAGCTAAAAATCACCGAATTCAGAACTCGGAGTCAACGGATATTCATAAAACCGTTTAACTAAAGAAACCACATTTCCAGGCTAACTAGGTGAAATGAGACCTGCTAGCCACGAGTTCTGGAATTGAAATCCGAAAACCCAGGATTGTAGAGCTCGAAAAGTAGTGTGAAATCAAGCTAAAAATCACCGAATTCAGAACTCGGAGTCAACGGATATTCATAAAACCGTTTACGTAAAGAAACCACATTTCGCGGCTAACTAGGTGAAACAAGACCAACTATCCACGAGTTCTGAAATCAAAATCCGAAATGCCAGGATGGTAGAGCTCGAAAAGTAGTGTGAAATCAAGCTAAAAATCACCGAATTCAAAACTCGGAGTCAACGGATATTCATAAAACTGTTTACGAAAACAAACCACGTTTCGCGGCTAAATAGGTGAAATGAGACCAACTATCCACGAGTTCTGAAATCAAAATCCGAAACGCGAGGATTGTAGAGCTCGAAAAGTAGTGTGAAATCAAGCGAAAAATCACTGAATTCAGAACTCGGAGTCAACGGATATTCATAAAACCGTTTACGTAAAGAAACCACATTTCGCGGCTAAATTGGTGAAACAAGACCTACTAGCCACGAGTTCTGAAATCAAAATCCGAAAGGCCAGGATTGTAGAGCTCGAAAAGTAGTGTGAAATCAAGCTAAAAATCATCGAATTCAGAACTCGGAGTCAACGGATATTCATAAAACCGTTTACGTAAAGAAACCACATTTCGCGGCTAACTAGGTGAAACGAGACCAACTAGCCACGAGTTCTGAAATCAAAATCCGAAATGCCAGGATCGTAGAGCTCGAAAAGTAGTGTGAAATCAAGCTAAAATCATCGAATTCAGAACTCGGAGTCAACTGATATTCTTAAAACCGTTTACGTAAAGAAACCGCATTTCGCTGCTAACTAGGTGAAACAAGACCTACTAGCCACGAGTTCTGAAATCAAAATCCGAAAGGCCGGGATTGTAGAGCTCGAAAAGTAGTGTGAAATCAAGCTAAAAATCACCGAATTCAGAACTCGGAGTCAACGGATATTCATAAAACCGTTTACGTAAAGAAACCACATTTCGCGGCTAACTAGGTGAAACGAGACCAACTAGCCACGAGTTCTAAAATCAAATTCCGAAATGCCAGGATCGTAGAGCTCGAAAAGTAGTGTGAAATGAAGCTAAAAATCACCGAATTCAGAACTCGGAGTCAACGGATATTCATAAAACCGTTTACGTAAAGAAACCACATTTCGCGGCTAACTAGGTGAAACGAGACCAACTATCCACGAGTTCTGAAATCAATATCCGAAACGCGAGGATTGTAGAGCTCGAAAAGTAGTGTGAAATCAAGCTAAAAATCACTGAATTCAGAACTCGGAGTCAACGGATATTCATAAAACCGTTTACGTAAAGAAACCACATTTCGCAGCTAACTAGGTGAAACAAGACCTACTAGCCACGAGTTCTGAAATAAAAATCCGAAACTCCAGGATTGTTGAGCTCGAAAAGTAGTGCGAAATCAAGCTAAAAATCACCGAATTAAGAACTCGGAGTCAACGGATATTCAGAAAACCGTTTACGTAAAGAAACCACATTTCGCGGCTAAATAGGTGAATCAAGACCTGCTAACCACGAGTTCTGAAATCAAAATCCGAAATGCCAGGATGGTAGAGCTCGAAAAGTAGTGTGAAATCAAGCTAAAAATCACCGAATTCAGAACTCGTAGTCAAAGGATATTCGTAAAATCGTTTACGTAAAGAAACCACATTTCACGGCTAACTAGGTGAAACGAGACCTACTAGCCACGAGTTCTGAAATCAAAATCCGAAATGCCAGGATTGTAGAGCTCGAAAAATAGTGTGAAATCAAGCTAAAAATCACCGAATTCAGAACTCGGAGTCAATGGATATTCATAAAACCGTTTACGTAAAGAAACCACATTTCGCGGCTAACTAGGTGAAACGAGACCTACTAGCCCCGAGTTCTGAAATCAAAATCAGAAATGCCAGGTTTGTAGAGCTCGAAAAGTAGTGTGAAATCAATCTAAAAATCACCGAATTCAGAACTCGGAGTCAACGGATATCCATAAAACCGTTTACGTAAAGAAACAACATTTCGCGGCTAACTAGGTGAAACAAGACCTACTAGCCACGAGTTCTGAAATCAAAATCCGAAATGCCAGGATCGTAGAGCTCGAAAAGTAGTGTGAAATCAAGCTAAAAATCACCGAATTCAGAACTCGTAGTCAAAGGATATTCATAAAATCGTTTACGTAAAGAAACCACATTTCGCGGCTAACTAGGTGAAACGAGACCTACTAGCCACGAGTTCTGAAATCAAAATCCGAAACGCCAGGATTGTAGAGCTCGAAAAGTAGTGTGAAATCAAGCTAAAAATCACCGAATTCAGAACTCGGAGTCAACGGATATTCATAAAACCGTTTAAGTAAAGAAACCACATTTCCAGGCTAACTAGGTGAAATGAGACCTGCTAGCCACGAGTTCTGGAATTGAAATCCGAAAACCCAGGATTGTAGAGCTCGAAAAGTAGTGTGAAATCAAGCTAAAAATCACCGAATTCAGAACTCGGAGTCAACGGATATTCATAAAACCGTTTACGTAAAGAAACCACATTTCGCGGCTAATTAGGTGAAACAAGACCAACTATCCACGAGTTCTGAAATCAAAATCCGAAATGCCAGGATGGTAGAGCTCGAAAAGTAGTGTGAAATCAAGCTAAAAATCACCGAATTCAAAACTCGGAGTCAACGGATATTCATAAAACTGTTTACGAAAACAAACCACGTTTCGCGGCTAAATAGGTGAAATGAGACCAACTATCCACGAGTTCTGAAATCAAAATCCGAAACGCGAGGATTGTAGAGCTCGAAAAGTAGTGTGAAATCAAGCGAAAAATCACTGAATTCAGAACTCGGAGTCAACGGATATTCATAAAACCGTTTACGTAAAGAAACCA
This sequence comes from Euonymus europaeus, assembly GCA_963580455.1. Lineage (NCBI taxonomy): Eukaryota > Viridiplantae > Streptophyta > Magnoliopsida > Celastrales > Celastraceae > Euonymus > Euonymus europaeus. Next base: position 26,101,758 of record OY756966.1, on the reverse strand, counting down.
CATTTCGCGGCTAAATTGGTGAAACAAGACCTACTAGCCACGAGTTCTGAAATCAAAATCCGAAAGGCCAGGATTGTAGAGCTCGAAAAGTAGTGTGAAATCAAGCTAAAAATCATCGAATTCAGAACTCGGAGTCAACGGATATTCATAAAACCGTTTACGTAAAGAAACCACATTTCGCGGCTAACTAGGTGAAACGAGACCAACTAGCCACGAGTTCTGAAATCAAAATCCGAAATGCCAGGATCGTAGAGCTCGAAAAGTAGTGTGAAATCAAGCTAAAATCATCGAATTCAGAACTCGGAGTCAACGGATATTCTTAAAACCGTTTACGTAAAGAAACCGCATTTCGCTGCTAACTAGGTGAAACAAGACCTACTAGCCACGAGTTCTGAAATCAAAATCCGAAAGGCCGGGATTGTAGAGCTCGAAAAGTAGTGTGAAATCAAGCTAAAAATCACCGAATTCAGAACTCGGAGTCAACGGATATTCATAAAACCGTTTACGTAAAGAAACCACATTTCGCGGCTAACTAGGTGAAACGAGACCAACTAGCCACGAGTTCTAAAATCAAATTCCGAAATGCCAGGATCGTAGAGCTCGAAAAGTAGTGTGAAATGAAGCTAAAAATCACCGAATTCAGAACTCGGAGTCAACGGATATTCATAAAACCGTTTACGTAAAGAAACCACATTTCGCGGCTAACTAGGTGAAACGAGACCAACTATCCACGAGTTCTGAAATCAATATCCGAAACGCGAGGATTGTAGAGCTCGAAAAGTAGTGTGAAATCAAGCTAAAAATCACTGAATTCAGAACTCGGAGTCAACGGATATTCATAAATCCGTTTACGTAAAGAAACCACATTTCGCAGCTAACTAGGTGAAACAAGACCTACTAGCCACGAGTTCTGAAATAAAAATCCGAAACTCCAGGATTGTTGAGCTCGAAAAGTAGTGCGAAATCAAGCTAAAAATCACCGAATTAAGAACTCGGAGTCAACGGATATTCAGAAAACCGTTTACGTAAAGAAACCATATTTCGCGGCTAAATAGGTGAATCAAGACCTGCTAACCACGAGTTCTGAAATCAAAATCCGAGATGCCAGGATGGTAGAGCTCGAAAAGTAGTGTGAAATCAAGCTAAAAATCACCGAATTCAGAACTCGTAGTCAAAGGATATTCATAAAATCGTTTACGTATAGAAACCACATTTCGCGGCTAACTAGGTGAAACGAGACCTACTAGCCACGAGTTCTGAAATCAAAATCCGAAATGCCAGGATTGTAGAGCTCGAAAAATAGTGTGAAATCAAGCTAAAAATCACCGAATTCAGAACTCGGAGTCAATGGATATTCATAAAACCGTTTACGTAAAGAAACCACATTTCGCGGCTAACTAGGTGAAACGAGACCTACTAGCCACGAGTTCTGAAATCAAAATCCAAAATGCCAGGATTGTAGAGCTCGAAAAGTAGTGTGAAATCAAGCTAAAAATCACCGAATTCAGAACTCGGAGTCAACGGATATCCATAAAACCGTTTACGTAAAGAAACAACATTTCGCGGCTAACTAGGTGAAACAAGACCTACTAGCCACGAGTTCTGCAATTAAAATCCGAAATGCCAGGATCGTAGAGCTCAAAAAGTAGTGTGAAATCAAGCTAAAAATCACCGAATTCAGAACTCGTAGTCAAAGGATATTCATAAAATCGTTTACGTAAAGAAACCACATTTCGCAGCTAACTAGGTGAAACGAGACCTACTAGCCACGAGTTCTGAAATCAAAATCCAAAACGCCAGGATTGTAGAGCTCGAAAAGTAGTGTGAAATCAAGCTAAAAATCACCGAATTCAGAACTCGGAGTCAACGGATATTCATAAAACCGTTTACGTAAAGAAACCACATTTCGCGGCTAACTAGGTGAAACGAGACCAACTGGCCACGAGTTCTAAAATCAAATTCCGAAATTCCAGGATCGTAGAGCTCAAAAAGTAGTGTGAAATCAAGCTAAAATCACCGAATTCAGAACTCGGAGTCAACGGATATTCATAAAACCGTTTACGTAAAGAAACCACATTTCGCGGCTAACTAGGTGAAACGAGACCAACTATCCACGAGTTCTGAAATCAAAATCCGAAACTCCAGGATTGTAGAGCTCGAAAAGTAGTGTGAAATCAAGCTAAAAATCACCGAATTCAAAACTCGGAGTCAACGGATATTCATAAAACTGTTTACGAAAACAAACCACGTTTCGCGGCTAACTAGGTGAAACAAGACCTACTAGCCACGAGTTCTGAAATCAAAATCCGAAACGCCAGGATCGTAGAGCTCGAAAAGTAGTGTGAAATCAAGCTAAAAATCACTGAATTCAGAACTCGGAGTCAACGGATATTCATAAAACCGTTTACGTAAAGAAACCACATTTCGCGGCTAAATTGGTGAAACAAGACCTACTAGCCACGAGTTCTGAAATCAAAATCCGAAAGGCCAGGATTGTAGGGCTCGAAAAGTAGTGTGAAATCAAGCTAAAAATCATCGAATTCAGAACTCGGAGTCAACGGATATTCATAAAACCGTTTACGTAAAGAAACCACATTTCGCGGCTAACTAGGTGAAACGAGACCAACTAGCCACGAGTTCTGAAATCAAAATCCGAAATGCCAGGATCGTAGAGCTCGAAAAGTAGTGTGAAATCAAGCTAAAAATCATCGAGTTCAGAACTCGGAGTCAACGGATATTCTTAAAACCGTTTACGTAAAGAAACCACATTTCGCGGCTAACTAGGTGAAACGAGACCTACTAGCCACGAGTTCTCAAATCAAAATCCGAAAGGCCGGGATTGTAGAGCTCGAAAAGTAGTGTGAAATCAAGCTAAAAATCATCGAATTTATAACTCGGAGTCAACGGATATTCCTAAAACCGTTTACGTAAAGAAACCACATTTCGCGGCTAACTAGGTGAAACGAGACCAATTAGCCACGAGTTCTAAAATCAAATTCCGAAATGCCAGGATCGTAGAGCTCGAAAAGTAGTGTGAAATCAAGCAAAAAATCACCAAATTCAGAACTCGGAGTCAACGGATATTCATAAAACCGTTTACGTAAAGAAACCACATTTCGCGGCTAACTAGGTGAAACGAGACCACCTATCCATGAGTTCTGAAATCAAAATCAGAAACTCCAGGATCGTAGAGCTCGAAAAGTAGTGTGAAATCAAGCTAAAAATCACCGAATTCAGAACTCGGAGTCAACGGATATTCATAAAACCGTTTACGTAAAGAAACCACATTTTGCGGCTAACTAGGTGAAACGAGACCTACTAGCCACGAGTTCTGAAATCAAAATCCGAAATGCCAGGATTGTAGAGCTCGAAAAGTAGTGTGAAATCAAGCTAAAAATCACCGAATTCAGAACTCGGAGTCAACGGATATTCATAAAACTGTTTACGTAAAGAAACCACATTTCGCGGCTAACTAGGTGAAAGGAGACCAACTAGCCACGAGTTCTGAAATCAAAATCCGAAATGACAGGATCGTAGAGCTCGAAAAGTAGTGTGAAATCAAGCTAAAAATCACTGAATTCAGAACTCGGAGTCAATGGATATTCATAAAACCGTTTACGTAAAGAAACCACATTTCGCGGCTAACTAGGTGAAACGAGACCTACTAGCCACGAGTTCTGAAATCAAAATCCGAAATACCAGGATTGTAGAGCTCGAAAAGTAGTGTGAAATCAAGCTAAAAATCACCGAATTCAGAACTCGGAGTCAACGGATATCCATAAAACCGTTTACGTAAAGAAACAACATTTCGCGGCTAACTAGTTGAAACAAGACCTACTAGCCACGAGTTCTGAAATCAAAATCCGAAACGCCAGGATCGTAGAGCTCGAAAAGTAGTGTGAAATCAAGCTAAAAATCACCGAATTCAGAACTCGGAGTCAAAGGATATTCATAAAATCGTTTACGTAAAGAAACCACATTTCGCGGCTAACTAGGTGAAACGAGACCTACTAGCCACGAGTTCTGAAATCAAAATCCGAAACGCCATGACTGTAGAGCTCGAAAAGTAGTGTGAAATCAAGCTAACAATCACCGAATTCAGAACTCGGAGTCAACGGATATTCATAAAACCGTTTACGTAAAGAAACCACATTTCGCGGCTAACTAGGTGAAACGAGACCTGCTAGCCACGAGTTCTGAAATCGATATCCGAAATGCCAGGATTGTAGAGCTCGAAAAGTAGTGTGAAATCAAGCTAAAAATCACCGAATTCAGAACTCGGAGTCAACGGATATTCATAAAACCGTTTACGTAAATAAACCACATTTTGCGGCTAACTAGGTGAAACGAGACCAACTAGCCACGAGTTATGAAATCAAAATCCGAAATGCCAGGATCGTAGAGCTCGAAAAGTAGTGTGAAATCAAGCTAAAAATCACCGAATTCAAAACTCGGAGTCAACGGATATTCATAAAACCGTTTACGAAAAGAAACCACATTTCGCGGCTAACTAGGTGAAATGAGACCAACTATCCACGAGTTCTGAAATCAATATCCGAAACGCGAGGATTGTAGAGCTCGAAAAGTAGTGTGAAATCAAGCTAAAAATCATCGAATTCAGAACTCGGAGTCAACGGATATTCATAAAACCGTTTACGTAAAGAAACCACATTTCGCCGCTAACTAGGTGAAACAAGACCAACTAGCCACGAGTTCTGAAATAAAAATCCGAAACTCCAGGATTGTTGAGCTCGAAAAGTAGTGCGAAATCAAGCTAAAAATCACCGAATTCAGAACTCGGAGTCAACGGATATTTAGAAAACCGTTTACGTAAAGAAACCACATTTCGCGGCTAAATAGGTGAATCGAGACCTGCTAACCATGAGTTCTGAAATCAAAATCCGAAATGCCAGGATCGTAGAGCTCGAAAAGTAGTGTGAAATCAAGCTAAAAATCACCGAATTCAGAACTCGGAGTCAAAGGATATTCATAAAATCGTTTACGTAAAGAAACCACATTTTGCGGCTAACTAGGTGAAACGAGACCTAATAGCCACGAGTTCTGAAATCAAAATCCGAAATGCCAGGATTGTAGAGCTCGAAAAGTAGTGTGAAATCAAGCTAAAAATCACCGAATTCTGAACTCGGAGTCAACGGATATCCATAAAACCGTTTACGTAAAGAAACAACATTTCGCGGCTAACTAGGTGAAACAAGACCTACTAGCCATGAGTTCTGAAATCAAAATCCGAAATGCCAAGATTGTAGAGCTCGAAAAGTAGTGTGAAATCAAGCTAAAAATCACCGAATTCTGAACTCGGAGTCAACGGATATCCATAAAACCGTTTACGTAAAGAAACAACATTTCGCGGCTAACTAGGTGAAACAAGACCTACTAGCCACGAGTTCTGAAATCAAAATCCGAAATGCCAGGATCGTAGAGCTCGAAAAGTAGTGTGAAATCAAGCTAAAAATCACCGAATTCAGAACTCGGAGTCAAAGGATATTCATAAAATCGTTTACGTAAAGAAACCACATTTCGCGGCAAACTAGGTGAAACGAGACCTACTAGCCACGAGTTCTGAAATCAAAATCCAAAACCCCAGGATTGTAGAGCTCGAAAAGTAGTGTGAAATCAAGCCAAAAATCACCGAATTCAGAACTCGGAGTCAACGGATATTCATAAAACCGTTTACGTAAAGAAACCACATTTTGCGGCTAACTAGGTGAAACGAGACCAACTAGCCACGAGTTCTGAAATCAAAATCCGAAATGCCAGGATCGTAGAGCTCGAAAAGTAGTGTGAAATCAAGCTAAAAATCACCGAATTCAAAACTCGGAGTCAACGGATATTCGTAAAACCGTTTACAAAAAGAAACCACATTTCACGGCTAACTAGGTGAAACGAGACCTACTAGCCACGAGTTCTGAAATCAAAATCCAAAACCCCAGGATTGTAGAGCTCGAAAAGTAGTGTGAAATCAAGCCAAAAATCACCGAATTCAGAACTCGGAGTCAACGGATATTCATAAAACCGTTTACGTAAAGAAACCACATTTCGCGGCTAACTAGGTGAAACGAGACCAACTAGCCACGAGTTCTGAAATCAAAATCCGAAATGCCAGGATCGTAGAGCTCGAAAAGTAGTGTGAAATCAAGCTAAAAATCACCGAATTCAAAACTCGGAGTCAACGGATATTCATAAAACCGTTTACGAAAAGAAACCACATTTCACGGCTAACTAGGTGAAATGAGACCAACTATCCACGAGTTCTGAAATCAATATCCGAAACGCGAGGATTGTATAGCTCGAAAAGTAGTGTGAAATCAAGCTAAAAATCATCGAATTCAGAACTCGGAGTCAACGGATATTCATAAAACCGTTTACGTAAAGAAACCACATTTCGCCGCTAACTAGGTGAAACAAGACCAACTAGCCACGAGTTCTGAAATAAAAATCCAAAACCCCAGGATTGTAGAGCTCGAAAAGTAGTGTGAAATCAAGCTAAAAATCACCGAATTCAGAACTCGGAGTCAACGGATATTCATAAAACCGTTTACGTAAAGAAACCACATTTCGCGGCTAACTAGGTGAAACGAGACCTGCTAGCCACGAGTTCTGAAATCAAAATCCAAAACCCCAGGATTGTAGAGCTCGAAAAGTAGTGTGAAATCAAGCTAAAAATCACCGAATTCAGAACTCGGAGTCAACGGATTTTTATAAAACCGTTTACGTAATGAAACCACATTTCGCGGCTAACTAGGTGAAACGAGACCTACAAGTCACGAGTTCTGAAATCAAAATCCGAAACGTTAGGATTGTAGAGCTCGAAAAGTAGTGTGAAATCAAGCTAAAAATCACCGAATTCAGAACTCGGAGTCAACGGATATTCAGAAAACCGTTTACGTAAAGAAACCACATTTCGCGGCTAAATAGGTGAATCGAGACCTGCTAACCATGAGTTCTGAAATCAAAATCCGAAATGCCAGGATCGTAGAGCTCGAAAAGTAGTGTGAAATCAAGCTAAAAATCACCGAATTCAGAACTCGGAGTCAAAGGATATTCATAAAATCGTTTACGTAAAGAAACCACATTTTGCGGCTAACTAGGTGAAACGAGACCTAATAGCCACGAGTTCTGAAATCAAAATCCGAAATGCCAGGATTGTAGAGCTCGAAAAGTAGTGTGAAATAAAGCTAAAAATCACCGAATTCAGAACTCGGAGTCAACGGATATTCAGAAAACCGTTTACGTAAAGAAACCACATTTCGCGGCTAAATAGGTGAATCGAGACCTGCTAACCACGAGTTCTGAAATCAAAATCCGAAATGCCAGGATCGTAGAGCTCGAAAAGTAGTGTGAAATCAAGCTAAAAATCACCGAATTCAGAACTCGGAGTCAAAGGATATTCATAAAATCGTTTACGTAAAGAAACCACATTTTGCGGCTAACTAGGTGAAACGAGACCTAATAGCCACGAGTTCTGAAATCAAAATCCGAAATGCCAGGATTGTAGAGCTCGAAAAGTAGTGTGAAATCAAGCTAAAAATCACCGAATTCTAAACTCGGAGTCAACGGATATCCATAAAACCGTTTACGTAAAGAAACAACATTTCGCGGCTAACTAGGTGAAACAAGACCTACTAGCCACGAGTTCTGAAATCAAAATCCGAAATGCCAAGATTGTAGAGCTCGAAAAGTAGTGTGAAATCAAGCTAAAAATCACCGAATTCTGAACTCGGAGTCAACGGATATCCATAAAACCGTTTACGTAAAGAAACAACATTTCGCGGCTAACTAGGTGAAACAAGACCTACTAGCCACGAGTTCTGAAATCAAAATCCGAAATGCCAGGATCGTAGAGCTCGAAAAGTAGTGTGAAATCAAGCTAAAAATCACCGAATTCAGAACTCGGAGTCAAAGGATATTCATAAAATCGTTTACGTAAAGAAACCACATTTCGCGGCTAACTAGGTGAAACGAGACCTACTAGCCACGAGTTCTGAAATCAAAATCCAAAACCCCAGGATTGTAGAGCTCGAAAAGTAGTGTGAAATCAAGCCAAAAATCACCGAATTCAGAACTCGGAGTCAACGGATATTCATAAAACCGTTTACGTAAAGAAACCACATTTCGCGGCTAACTAGGTGAAACGAGACCAACTAGCCACGAGTTCTGAAATCAAAATCCGAAATGCCAGGATCGTAGAGCTCGAAAAGTAGTGTGAAATCAAGCTAAAAATCACCGAATTCAAAACTCGGAGTCAACGGATATTCATAAAACCGTTTACGAAAAGAAACCACATTTCGCGGCTAACTAGGTGAAACGAGACCTACTAGCCACGAGTTCTGAAATCAAAATCCAAAACCCCAGGATTGTAGAGCTCGAAAAGTAGTGTGAAATCAAGCCAAAAATCACCGAATTCAGAACTCGGAGTCAACGGATATTCATAAAACCGTTTACGTAAAGAAACCACATTTCGCGGCTAACTAGGTGAAACGAGACCAACTAGCCACGAGTTCTGAAATCAAAATCCGAAATGCCAGGATCGTAGAGCTCGAAAAGTAGTGTGAAATCAAGCTAAAAATCACCGAATTCAAAACTCGGAGTCAACGGATATTCATAAAACCGTTTACGAAAAGAAACCACATTTCGCGGCTAACTAGGTGAAATGAGACCAACTATCCACGAGTTCTGAAATCAATATCCGAAACGCGAGGATTGTATAGCTCGAAAAGTAGTGTGAAATCAAGCTAAAAATCATCGAATTCAGAACTCGGAGTCAACGGATATTCATAAAACCGTTTACGTAAAGAAACCACATTTCGCCGCTAACTAGGTGAAACAAGACCAACTAGCCACGAGTTCTGAAATAAAAATCCGAAACTCCAGGATTGTTGAGCTCGAAAAGTAGTGCGAAATCAAGCTAAAAATCACCGAATTCAGAACTCGGAGTCAACGGATATTCAGAAAACCGTTTACGTAAAGAAACCACATTTCGCGGCTAAATAGGTGAATCGAGACCTGCTAACCATGAGTTCTGAAATCAAAATCCGAAATGCCAGGATCGTAGAGCTCGAAAAGTAGTGTGAAATCAAGCTAAAAATCACCGAATTCAGAACTCGGAGTCAAAGGATATTCATAAAATCGTTTACGTAAAGAAACCACATTTTGCGGCTAACTAGGTGAAACGAGACCTACTAGCCACGAGTTCTGAAATCAAAATCCGAAATGCCAGGATTGTAGAGCTCGAAAAATAGTGTGAAATCAAGCTAAAAATCACCGAATTCAGAACTCGGAGTCAATGGATATTCATAAAACCGTTTACGTAAAGAAACCACATTTCGCGGCTAACTAGGTGAAACGAGACCTACTAGCCACGAGTTCTGAAATCAAAATCCGAAATGCCAGGATTGTAGAGCTCGAAAAGTAGTGTGAAATCAAGCTAAAAATCACCGAATTCTGAACTCGGAGTCAACGGATATCCATAAAACCGTTTACGTAAAGAAACAACATTTCGCGGCTAACTAGGTGAAACAAGACCTACTAGCCACGAGTTCTGAAATCAAAATCCGAAATGCCAGGATCGTAGAGCTCGAAAAGTAGTGTGAAATCAAGCTAAAAATCACCGAATTCAGAACTCGGAGTCAAAGGATATTCATAAAATCGTTTACGTAAAGAAACCACATTTGGCGGCTAACTAGGTGAAACGAGACCTACTAGCCACGAGTTCTGAAATCAAAATCCAAAACCCCAGGATTGTAGAGCTCGAAAAGTAGTGTGAAATCAAGCTAAAAATCACCGAATTCAGAACTCGGAGTCAACGGATATTCATAAAACCGTTTACGTAAAGAAACCACATTTCGCGGCTAACTAGGTGAAACGAGACCTGCTAGCCGCGAGTTCTGAAATTGAAATCCGAAATCCCAGGATTGTAGAGCTCGAAAAGTAGTGTGAAATCAAGCTAAAAATCACCGAATTCAGAACTCGGAGTCAACGGATATTCATAAAACCGTTTACGTAAAGAAACCACATTTCGCGGCTAACTAGGTGAAACAAGACCAACTATCCACGAGTTCTGAAATCAAAATCCGAAACGCCAGGATCGTAGAACTCGAAAAGTAGTGTGAAATCAAGCTAAAAATCACCGAATTCAGAACTCGTAGTCAACGGATATTCATAAAACTGTTTACGAAAAGAAACCACGTTTCGCGGCTAAATAGGTGAAATGAGACCAACTAGCCACGAGTTCTGAAATCAAAATCCGAAACGCCATGATTGTAGAGCTCGAAAAGTAGTGTGAAATCAAGCTAAAAATCACCGAATTCAGAACTCGGAGTCAACGGATATTCATAAAACCGTTTACGTAAAGAAACCACATTTCGCGGCTAACTAGGTGAAACGAGACCTGCTAGCCACGACTTCTGAAATCGAAATCCGAAAACCCAGGATTGTAGAGCTTGAAAAGTAGTGTGAAATCAAGCTAAAAATCACCGAATTCAGAACTCGGAGTCAACGGATATTCATAAAACCGTTTACGTAAAGAAACCACATTTCGCGGCTAACTAGGTGAAACGAGACCAACTATCCACGAGTTCTGAAATCAAAATCCGAAATGCCAGGATTGTAGAGCTCGAAAAGTAGTGTGAAATCAAGCTAAAAATCACCGAATTCTAAAATCGGAGTCAACGGATATCCATAAAACCGTTTACGTAAAGAAACAACATTTCGCGGCTAACTAGGTGAAACAAGACCTACTAGCCACGAGTTCTGAAATCAAAATCCGAAACGCCAGGATCGTAGAGCTCGAAAAGTAGTGTGAAATCAAGCTAAAAATCACTGAATTCAGAACTCGGAGTCAACGGATATTCATAAAACCGTTTACGTAAAGAAACCACATTTCGCGGCTAACTAGGTGAAACAAGACCTACTAGCCACGAGTTCTGAAATAAAAATCCGAAACTCCAGGTTTGTTGAGCTCGAAAAGTAGTGCGAAATCAAGCTAAAAATCACCGAATTCAGAACTCGGAGTCAACGGATATTCAGAAAACCGTTTACGTAAAGAAACCATATTTCGCGGCTAAATAGGTGAATCAAGACCTGCTAACCACGAGTTCTGAAATCAAAATCCGAAATGCCAGGATGGTAGAGCTCGAAAAGTAGTGTGAAATCAAGCTAAAAATCACCGAATTCAGAACTCGGAGTCAACGGATATTCATAAAACCGTTTACGTAAAGAAACCACATTTCGCGGCTAACTAGTTGAAACGAGACCTGCTAGCCACGAGTTCTGAAATCGAAATCCGAAAACCCAGGATTGTAGAGCTTGAAAAGTAGTGTGAAATCAAGCTAAAAATCACCGAATTCAGAACTCGGAGTCAACGGATATTCATAAAACCGTTTACGTAAAGAAACCACATTTCGCGGCTAACTAGGTGAAACGAGACCAACTATCCACGAGTTCTGAAATCAAAATCCGAAATGCCAGGATTGTAGAGCTCGAAAAGTAGTGTGAAATCAAGCTAAAAATCACCGAATTCTGAACTCGGAGTCAACGGATATCCATAAAACCGTTTACGCAAAGAAACAACATTTCGCGGCTAACTAGGTGAAACAAGACCTACTAGCCACGAGTTCTGAAATCAAAATCCGAAACGCCAGGATCGTAGAGCTCGAAAAATAGTGTGAAATCAAGCTAAAAATCACTGAATTCAGAACTCGGAGTCAACAGATATTCATAAAACCGTTTACGTAAAGAAACCACATTTTGCGGCTAACTAGGTGAAACGAGACCTACTAGCCACGAGTTCTGAAATAAAAATCCGAAACTCCAGGTTTGTTGAGCTCGAAAAGTAGTGCGAAATCAAGCTAAAAATCACCGAATTCAGAACTCGGAGTCAACGGATATTCAGAAAACCGTTTACGTAAAGAAACCATATTTCGCGGCTAAATAGGTGAATCAAGACCTGCTAACCACGAGTTCTGAAATCAAAATCCGAAATGCCAGGATGGTAGAGCTCGAAAAGTAGTGTGAAATCAAGCTAAAAATCACCGAATTCAGAACTCGGAGTCAACGGATATTCATAAAACCGTTTACGTAAAGAAACCACATTTCGCGGCTAACTAGGTGAAACAAGACCAACTATCCACGAGTTCTGAAATCAAAATCCGAAACGCCAGGATCGTAGAACTCGAAAAGTAGTGTGAAATCAAGCTAAAAATCACCGAATTCAGAACTCGTAGTCAACGGATATTCATAAAACTGTTTACGAAAAGAAACCACGTTTCGCGGCTAAATAGGTGAAATGAGACCAACTAGCCACGAGTTCTGAAATCAAAATCCGAAACGCCATGATTGTAGAGCTCGAAAAGTAGTGTGAAATCAAGCTAAAAATCACCGAATTCAGAACTCGGAGTCAACGGATATTCATAAAACCGTTTACGTAAAGAAACCACATTTCGCGGCTAACTAGGTGAAACGAGACCTGCTAGCCACGACTTCTGAAATCGAAATCCGAAAACCCAGGATTGTAGAGCTTGAAAAGTAGTGTGAAATCAAGCTAAAAATCACCGAATTCAGAACTCGGAGTCAACGGATATTCATAAAACCGTTTACGTAAAGAAACCACATTTCGCGGCTAACTAGGTGAAACGAGACCAACTATCCACGAGTTCTGAAATCAAAATCCGAAATGCCAGGATTGTAGAGCTCGAAAAGTAGTGTGAAATCAAGCTAAAAATCACCGAATTCTAAAATCGGAGTCAACGGATATCCATAAAACCGTTTACGTAAAGAAACAACATTTCGCGGCTAACTAGGTGAAACAAGACCTACTAGCCACGAGTTCTGAAATCAAAATCCGAAACGCCAGGATCGTAGAGCTCGAAAAGTAGTGTGAAATCAAGCTAAAAATCACTGAATTCAGAACTCGGAGTCAACGGATATTCATAAAACCGTTTACGTAAAGAAACCACATTTCGCGGCTAACTAGGTGAAACAAGACCTACTAGCCACGAGTTCTGAAATAAAAATCCGAAACTCCAGGTTTGTTGAGCTCGAAAAGTAGTACGAAATCAAGCTAAAAATCACCGAATTCAGAACTCGGAGTCAACGGATATTCTGAAAACCGTTTACGTAAAGAAACCATATTTCGCGGCTAAATAGGTGAATCAAGACCTGCTAACCACGAGTTCTGAAATCAAAATCCGAAATGCCAGGATGGTAGAGCTCGAAAAGTAGTGTGAAATCAAGCTAAAAATCACCGAATTCAGAACTCGGAGTCAACGGATATTCATAAAACCGTTTACGTAAAGAAACCACATTTCGCGGCTAACTAGTTGAAACGAGACCTGCTAGCCACGAGTTCTGAAATCGAAATCCGAAAACCCAGGATTGTAGAGCTTGAAAAGTAGTGTGAAATCAAGCTAAAAATCACCGAATTCAGAACTCGGAGTCAACGGATATTCATAAAACCGTTTACGTAAAGAAACCACATTTCGCGGCTAACTAGGTGAAACGAGACCAACTATCCACGAGTTCTGAAATCAAAATCCGAAATGCCAGGATTGTAGAGCTCGAAAAGTAGTGTGAAATCAAGCTAAAAATCACCGAATTCTGAACTCGGAGTCAACGGATATCCATAAAACCGTTTACGTAAAGAAACAACATTTCGCGGCTAACTAGGTGAAACAAGACCTACTAGCCACGAGTTCTGAAATCAAAATCCGAAACGCCAGGATCGTAGAGCTCGAAAAATAGTGTGAAATCAAGCTAAAAATCACTGAATTCAGAACTCGGAGTCAACAGATATTCATAAAACCGTTTACGTAAAGAAACCACATTTCGCGGCTAACTAGGTGAAACGAGACCTACTAGCCACGAGTTCTGAAATAAAAATCCGAAACTCCAGGTTTGTTGAGCTCGAAAAGTAGTGCGAAATCAAGCTAAAAATCACCGAATTCAGAACTCGGAGTCAACGGATATTCAGAAAACCGTTTACGTAAAGAAACCATATTTCGCGGCTAAATAGGTGAATCAAGACCTGCTAACCACGAGTTCTGAAATCAAAATCCGAAATGCCAGGATGGTAGAGCTCGAAAAGTAGTGTGAAATCAAGCTAAAAATCACCGAATTCAGAACTCGGAGTCAAAGGATATTCATAAAATCGTTTACGTAAAGAAACCACATTTCGCGGCTAACTAGGTGAAACGAGACCTACTAGGCACGAGTTCTGAAATCAAAATCCGAAATTCCAGGATTGTAGAGCTCGAAAAATAGTGTGAAATCAAGCTAAAAATCACCGAATTCAGAACTCGGAGTCAATGGATATTCATAAAACCGTTTACGTAAAGAAACAACATTTCGCGGCTAACTAGGTGAAACGAGACCTACTAGCCACGAGTTCTGAAATCAAAATCCGAAACGCCAGGATCGTAGAGCTCGAAAAATAGTGTGAAATCAAGCTAAAAATCACTGAATTCAGAACTCGGAGTCAACAGATATTCATAAAACCGTTTACGTAAAGAAACCACATTTCGCGGATAACTAGGTGAAACGAGACCTACTAGCCACGAGTTCTGAAATAAAAATCCGAAACTCCAGGTTTGTTGAGCTCGAAAAGTAGTGCGAAATCAAGCTAAAAATCACCGAATTCAGAACTCGGAGTCAACGGATATTCAGAAAACCGTTTACGTAAAGAAACCATATTTCGCGGCTAAATAGGTGAATCAAGACCTGCTAACCACGAGTTCTGAAATCAAAATCCGAAATGCCAGGATGGTAGAGCTCGAAAAGTAGTGTGAAATCAAGCTAAAAATCACCGAATTCAGAACTCGGAGTCAAAGGATATTCATAAAATCGTTTACGTAAAGAAACCACATTTCGCGGCTAACTAGGTGAAACGAGACCTACTAGGCACGAGTTCTGAAATCAAAATCCGAAATTCCAGGATTGTAGAGCTCGAAAAATAGTGTGAAATCAAGCTAAAAATCACCGAATTCAGAACTCGGAGTCAATGGATATTCATAAAACCGTTTACGTAAAGAAACCACATTTCGCGGCTAACTAGGTGAAACGAGACCTACTAGCCACGAGTTCTGAAATCAAAATCCGAAATGCCAGGATCGTAGAGCTCGAAAAGTAGTGTGAAATCAAGCTAAAAATCACCGAATTCAGAACTCGTAGTCAAAGGATATTCATAAAATCGTTTACGTAAAGAAACCACATTTCGCGGCTAACTAGGTGAAACGAGACCTAAAAGCCACGAGTTCTGAAATCAAAATCCGAAATGCCATGATTGTAGAGCTCGAAAAGTAGTGTGAAATCAAGCTAAAAATCACCGAATTCAGAACTCGGAGTCAACGGATATTCATAAAACCGTTTACGTAAACAAACCACATTTCGCGGCTAACTAGGTGAAACGAGACCTGCTAGCCACGAGTTCTGAAATCGAAATCCGAAAACCCAGGATTGTAGAGCTAGAAAAGTAGTGTGAAATAAAGCTAAAAATCACCGAATTCAGAACTCGGAGTCAACGGATATTCATAAAACCGTTTACGTAAAGAAACCACATTTCGCGTCTAACTAGGTGAAACGAGACCAACTAGCCACGAGTTCTGAAATCAAAATCCGAAATGCCAGGATCGTAGAGCTCGAAAAGTAGTGTGAAATCAAGCTAAAAATCACCGAATTCAGAACTCGGAGTCAATGGATATTCATAAAACCGATTACGTAAAGAAACCACATTTCGCGGCTAACTAGGTGAAACGAGACCTACTAGCCACGAGTTCTGAAATCAAAATCCGAAATGCCAGGATTGTAGAGCTCGAAAAGTAGTGTGAAATCAAGCTAAAAATCACTGAATTCAGAACTCGGAGTCAACGGATATTCATAAAACCGTTTACGTAAAGAAACCACATTTCGCGGCTAACTAGGTGAAACGAGACCTACTAGCCACGAGTTCTGAAATAAAAATCCGAAACTCCAGGTTTGTTGAGTTCGAAAAGTAGTGCGAAATCAAGCTAAAAATCACCGAATTCAGAACTCGGAGTCAACGGATATTCAGAAAACCGTTTACGTAAAGAAACCATATTTCGCGGCTAAATAGGTGAATCAAGACCTGCTAACCACGAGTTCTGAAATCGAAATCCGAAATGCCAGGATGGTAGAGCTCGAAAAGTAGTGTGAAATCAAGCTAAAAATCACCGAATTCAGAACTCGGAGTCAAAGGATATTCATAAAATCGTTTACGTAAAGAAACCACATTTCGCGGCTAACTAGGTGAAACGAGACCTACTAGCCACGAGTTCTGAAATCAAAATCCGAAATGCCAGGATTGTAGAGCTCGAAAAATAGTGTGAAATCAAGCTAAAAATCACCGAATTCAGAACTCGGAGTCAATGGATATTCATAAAACCGTTTACGTAAAGAAACCACATTTCGCGGCTAACTAGGTGAAACGAGACCTACTAGCCACGAGTTCTGAAATCAAAATCCGAAATTCCAGGATCGTAGAGCTCGAAAAGTAGTGTGAAATCAAGCTAAAAATCACCGAATTCAGAACTCGTAGTCAAAAGATATTCATAAAATCGATTACGTAAAGAAACCACATTTCGCGGCTAACTAGGTGAAACGAGACCTACTAGCCACGAGTTCTGAAATCAAAATCCGAAACGCCATGATGGTAGAGCTCGAAAAGTAGTGTGAAATCAAGCTAAAAATCACCGAATTCAGAACTCGGAGTCAACGGATATTCATAAAACCGTTTACGTAAAGAAACCACATTTCGCGGCTAACTAGGTGAAATGAGACCTGCTAGCCACGAGTTCTGAAATCGAAATCCGAAAACCCAGGATTGTAGAGCTAGAAAAGTAGTGTGAAATAAAGCTAAAAATCACCGAATTCAGAACTCGGAGTCAACGGATATTCATAAAACCGTTTACGTAAAGAAACCACATTTCGCGTCTAACTAGGTGAAACGAGACCAACTAGCCACGAGTTCTGAAATCAAAATCCGAAATGCCAGGATCGTAGAGCTCGAAAAGTAGTGTGAAATCAAGCTAAAAATCACCGAATTCAGAACTCGGAGTCAATGGATATTCATAAAACCGATTACGTAAAGAAACCACATTTCGCGGCTAACTAGGTGAAACGAGACCTACTAGCCACGAGTTCTGAAATCAAAATCCGAAATGCCAGGATTGTAGAGCTCGAAAAGTAGTGTGAAATCAAGCTAAAAATCACTGAATTCAGAACTCGGAGTCAACGGATATTCATAAAACCGTTTACGTAAAGAAACCACATTTCGCGGCTAACTAGGTGAAACGAGACCTACTAGCCACGAGTTCTGAAATAAAAATCCGAAACTCCAGGTTTGTTGAGCTCGAAAAGTAGTGCGAAATCAAGCTAAAAATCACCGAATTCAGAACTCGGAGTCAACGGATATTCAGAAAACCGTTTACGTAAAGAAACCATATTTCGCGGCTAAATAGGTGAATCAAGACCTGCTAACCACGAGTTCTGAAATCAAAATCCGAAATGCCAGGATGGTAGAGCTCAAAAAGTAGTGTGAAATCAAGCTAAAAATCACCGAATTCAGAACTCGGAGTCAAAGGATATTCATAAAATCGTTTACGTAAAGAAACCACATTTCGCGGCTAACTAGGTGAAACGAGACCTACTAGCCACGAGTTCTGAAATCAAAATCCGAAATGCCAGGATTGTAGAGCTCGAAAAATAGTGTGAAATCAAGCTAAAAATCACCGAATTCAGAACTCGGAGTCAATGGATATTCATAAAACCGTTTACGTAAAGAAACCACATTTCGCGGCTAACTAGGTGAAACGAGACCTACTAGCCACGAGTTCTGAAATCAAAATCCGAAATGCCAGGATCGTAGAGCTTGAAAAGTAGTGTGAAATCAAGCTAAAAATCACCGAATTCAGAACTCGTAGTCAAAGGATATTCATAAAATCGATTACGTAAAGAAACCACATTTCGCGGCTAACTAGGTGAAATGAGACCTACTAGCCACGAGTTCTGAAATCAAAATCCGAAACGCCATGATGGTAGAGCTCGAAAAGTAGTGTGAAATCAAGCTAAAAATCACCGAATTCAGAACTCGGAGTCAACGGATATTCATAAAACCGTTTACGTAAAGAAACCACATTTCGCGGCTAACTAGGTGAAATGAGACCTGCTAGCCACGAGTTCTGAAATCGAAATCCGAAAACCCAGGATTGTAGAGCTAGAAAAGTAGTGTGAAATAAAGCTAAAAATCACCGAATTCAGAACTCGGAGTCAACGGATATTCATAAAACCGTTTACGTAAAGAAACCACATTTCGCGTCTAACTAGGTGAAACGAGACCAACTAGCCACGAGTTCTGAAATCAAAATCCGAAATGCCAGGATCGTAGAGCTCGAAAAGTAGTGTGAAATCAAGCTAAAAATCACCGAATTCAGAACTCGGAGTCAATGGATATTCATAAAACCGATTACGTAAAGAAACCACATTTCGCGGCTAACTAGGTGAAACGAGACCTACTAGCCACGAGTTCTGAAATCAAAATCCGAAATGCCAGGATTGTAGAGCTCGAAAAGTAGTGTGAAATCAAGCTAAAAATCACTGAATTCAGAACTCGGAGTCAACGGATATTCATAAAACCGTTTACGTAAAGAAACCACATTTCGCGGCTAACTAGGTGAAACGAGACCTACTAGCCACGAGTTCTGAAATAAAAATCCGAAACTCCAGGTTTGTTGAGCTCGAAAAGTAGTGCGAAATCAAGCTAAAAATCACCGAATTCAGAACTCGGAGTCAACGGATATTCAGAAAACCGTTTACGTAAAGAAACCATATTTCGCGGCTAAATAGGTGAATCAAGACCTGCTAACCACGAGTTCTGAAATCAAAATCCGAAATGCCAGGATGGTAGAGCTCGAAAAGTAGTGTGAAATCAAGCTAAAAATCACCGAATTCAGAACTCGGAGTCAAAGGATATTCATAAAATCGTTTACGTAAAGAAACCACATTTCGCGGCTAACTAGGTGAAACGAGACCTACTAGCCACGAGTTCTGAAATCAAAATCCGAAATGCCAGGATTGTAGAGCTCGAAAAATAGTGTGAAATCAAGCTAAAAATCACCGAATTCAGAACTCGGAGTCAATGGATATTCATAAAACCGTTTACGTAAAGAAACCACATTTCGCGGCTAACTAGGTGAAACGAGACCTACTAGCCACGAGTTCTGAAATTAAAATCCGAAATGCCAGGATCGTAGAGCTTGAAAAGTAGTGTGAAATCAAGCTAAAAATCACCGAATTCAGAACTCGTAGTCAAAGGATATTCATAAAATCGATTACGTAAAGAAACCACATTTCGCGGCTAACTAGGTGAAACGAGACCTACTAGCCACGAGTTCTGAAATCAAAATCCGAAACGCCATGATGGTAGAGCTCGAAAAGTAGTGTGAAATCAAGCTAAAAATCACCGAATTCAGAACTCGGAGTCAACGGATATTCATAAAACCGTTTACGTAAAGAAACCACATTTCGCGGCTAACTAGGTGAAACGAGACCTGCTAGCCACGAGTTCTGAAATCGAAATCCGAAAACCCAGGATTGTAGAGCTAGAAAAGTAGTGTGAAATAAATCTAAAAATCACCGAATTCAGAACTCGGAGTCAACGGATATTCATAAAACCGTTTACGTAAAGAAACCACATTTCGCGTCTAACTAGGTGAAACGAGACCAACTAGCCACGAGTTCTGAAATCAAAATCCGAAATGCCAGGATCGTAGAGCTCAAAAAGTAGTGTGAAATCAAGCTAAAAATCACCGAATTCAGAACTCGGAGTCAATGGATATTCATAAAACCGATTACGTAAAGAAACCACATTTCGCGGCTAACTAGGTGAAACGAGACCTACTAGCCACGAGTTCTGAAATCAAAATCCGAAATGCCAGGATTGTAGAGCTCGAAAAGTAGTGTGAAATCAAGCTAAAAATCACCGAATTCAGAACTCGGAGTCAACGGATATCCATAAAACCGTTTACGTAAAGAAACCACATTTCGCGGCTAACTAGGTGAAACAAGACCTACTAGCCACGAGTTCTGAAATAAAAATCCGAAACTCCAGGATTGTTGAGCTCGAAAAGTAGTGTGAAATCAAGCTAAAAATCACCGAATTCAGAACTCGGAGTCAACGGATATTCATAAAACCGTTTACGTAAAGAAACCACATTTCGCGGCTAACTAGGTGAAACAAGACCTACTAGCCACGAGTTCTGAAATAAAAATCCGAAACTCCAGGATTGTTGAGCTCGAAAAGTAGTGCGAAATCAAGCTAAAAATCACCGAATTCAGAACTCGGAGTCAACGGATATTCAGAAAACCGTTTACGTAAAGAAACCATATTTCGCGGCTAATTAGGTGAAACGAGACCTGCTAGCCACGAGTTCTGAAATCAAAATCCGAAATGCCAGGATGGTAGAGCTCGAAAAGTAGTGTGAAATCAAGCTAAAAATCACCGAATTCAGAACTCGGAGTCAACGGATATCCATAAAACCGTTTACGTAAAGAAACAACATTTCGCGGCTAACTAGGTGAAACAAGACCTACTAGCCACGAGTTCTGAAATCAAAATCCGAAACGCCAGGATCGTAGAGCTCGAAAAGTAGTGTGAAATCAAGCTAAAAATCACCGAATTCAGAACTCGTAGTCAAAGTATATTCATAAAATCGTTTACGTAAAGAAACCACATTTCGCGGCTAACTAGGTGAAACGAGACCTACTAGCCACGAGTTCTGAAATCGAAATCCGAAAATCCAGGATTGTAGAGCTTGAAAAGTAGTGTGAAATCAAGCTAAAAATCACCGAATTCAGAACTCGGAGTCAACGGATATCCATAAAACCGTTTACGTAAAGAAACAACATTTCGCGGCTAACTAGGTGAAACAAGACCTACTAGCCACGAGTTCTGAAATCAAAATCCGAAACACCAGGATCGTAGAGCTCGAAAAGTAGTGTGAAATCAAGCTAAAAATCACCGAATTCAGAACTCGTAGTCAAAGTATATTCATAAAATCGTTTACGTAAAGAAACCACATTTCGCGGCTAACTAGGTGAAACGAGACCTACTAGCCACGAGTTCTGAAATCAAAATCCGAAACGCCAGGATTGTAGAGCTCGAAAATTAGTGTGAAATCAAGCTAAAAATCACCGAATTCAGAACTCGGAGTCAACGGATATTCATAAAACCGTTTACGTAAAGAAACCACATTTCCAGGCTAACTAGGTGAAACGAGACCTACTAGCCACGAGTTCTGAAATCAAAATCCGAAATGCCAGGATTGTAGAGCTCGAAAAGTAGTGTGAAATCAAGCTAAAAATCACCGAATTCAGAACTCGGAGTCAACGGATATCCATAAAACCGTTTACGTAAAGAAACAACATTTCGCGGCTAACTAGGTGAAACAAGACCTACTAGCCACGAGTTCTGAAATCAAAATCCGAAACACCAGGATCGTAGAGCTCGAAAAGTAGTGTGAAATCAAGCTAAAAATCACCGAATTCAGAACTCGTAGTCAAAGGATATTCATAAAATCGTTTACGTAAAGAAACCACATTTCGCGGCTAACTAGGTGAAACGAGACCTACTAGCCACGAGTTCTGAAATAAAAATCCGAAACTCCAGGTTTGTTGAGCTCGAAAAGTAGTGCGAAATCAAGCTAAAAATCACCGAATTCAGAACTCGGAGTCAACGGATATTCAGAAAACCGTTTACGTAAAGAAACCATATTTCGCGGCTAAATAGGTGAATCAAGACCTGCTAACCACGAGTTCTGAAATCAAAATCCGAAATGCCAGGATGGTAGAGCTCGAAAAGTAGTGTGAAATCAAGCTAAAAATCACCGAATTCAGAACTCGGAGTCAAAGGATATTCATAAAATCGTTTACGTAAAGAAACCACATTTCGCGGCTAACTAGGTGAAACGAGACCTACTAGCCACGAGTTCTGAAATCAAAATCCGAAATGCCAGGATTGTAGAGCTCGAAAAATAGTGTGAAATCAAGCTAAAAATCACCGAATTCAGAACTCGGAGTCAATG
The DNA here is from genome assembly GCA_963580455.1 of Euonymus europaeus. Classification (NCBI taxonomy): domain Eukaryota; kingdom Viridiplantae; phylum Streptophyta; class Magnoliopsida; order Celastrales; family Celastraceae; genus Euonymus; species Euonymus europaeus. The sequence continues at coordinate 26,079,649 of OY756966.1, read as the reverse complement.
GATATTCATAAAACCGTTTACGTAAAGAAACCACATTTCGCGGCTAACTAGGTGAAACGAGACCTACTAGCCACGAGTTCTGAAATTAAAATCCGAAATGCCAGGATCGTAGAGCTTGAAAAGTAGTGTGAAATCAAGCTAAAAATCACCGAATTCAGAACTCGTAGTCAAAGGATATTCATAAAATCGATTACGTAAAGAAACCACATTTCGCGGCTAACTAGGTGAAACGAGACCTACTAGCCACGAGTTCTGAAATCAAAATCCGAAACGCCATGATGGTAGAGCTCGAAAAGAAGTGTGAAATCAAGCTAAAAATCACCGAATTCAGAACTCGGAGTCAACGGATATTCATAAAACCGTTTACGTAAAGAAACCACATTTCGCGGCTAACTAGGTGAAACAAGACCTACTAGCCACGAGTTCTGAAATAAAAATCCGAAACTCCAGGATTGTTGAGCTCGAAAAGTAGTGCGAAATCAAGCTAAAAATCACCGAATTCAGAACTCGGAGTCAACGGATATTCAGAAAACCGTTTACGTAAAGAAACCACATTTCGCGGCTAACTAGGTGAAACGAGACCTGCTAGCCACGAGTTCTGAAATCGAAATCCGAAAACCCAGGATTGTAGAGCTAGAAAAGTAGTGTGAAATAAATCTAAAAATCACCGAATTCAGAACTCGGAGTCAACGGATATTCATAAAACCGTTTACGTAAAGAAACCACATTTCGCGTCTAACTAGGTGAAACGAGACCAACTAGCCACGAGTTCTGAAATCAAAATCCGAAATGCCAGGATCGTAGAGCTCAAAAAGTAGTGTGAAATCAAGCTAAAAATCACCGAATTCAGAACTCGGAGTCAATGGATATTCATAAAACCGATTACGTAAAGAAACCACATTTCGCGGCTAACTAGGTGAAACGAGACCTACTAGCCACGAGTTATGAAATCAAAATCCGAAATGCCAGGATTGTAGAGCTCGAAAAGTAGTGTGAAATCAAGCTAAAAATCACCGAATTCAGAACTCGGAGTCAACGGATATCCATAAAACCGTTTACGTAAAGAAACAACATTTCGCGGCTAACTAGGTGAAACAAGACCTACTATCCACGAGTTCTGAAATCAAAATCCGAAACGCCAGGATCGTAGAGCTCGAAAAGTAGTGTGAAATCAAGCTAAAAATCACCGAATTCAGAACTCGTAGTCAAAGGATATTCATAAAACCGTTTACGTAAAGAAACCACATTTCGCGGCTAACTAGGTGAAACAAGACCTACTAGCCACGAGTTCTGAAATAAAAATCGGAAACTCCAGGATTGTTGAGCTCGAAAAGTAGTGTGAAATCAAGCTAAAAATCACCGAATTCAGAACTCGGAGTCAACGGATATTCATAAAACCGTTTACGTAAAGAAACCACATTTCGCGGCTAACTAGGTGAAACAAGACCTACTAGCCACGAGTTCTGAAATAAAAATCCGAAACTCCAGGATTGTTGAGCTCGAAAAGTAGTGCGAAATCAAGCTAAAAATCACCGAATTCAGAACTCGGAGTCAACGGATATTCAGAAAACCGTTTACGTAAAGAAACCATATTTCGCGGCTAATTAGGTGAAACGAGACCTGCTAGCCACGAGTTCTGAAATCAAAATCCGAAATGCCAGGATGGTAGAGCTCGAAAAGTAGTGTGAAATCAAGCTAAAAATCACCGAATTCAGAACTCGGAGTCAACGGATATCCATAAAACCGTTTACGTAAAGAAACAACATTTCGCGGCTAACTAGGTGAAACAAGACCTACTAGCCACGAGTTCTGAAATCAAAATCCGAAACGCCAGGATCGTAGAGCTCGAAAAGTAGTGTGAAATCAAGCTAAAAATCACCGAATTCAGAACTCGTAGTCAAAGTATATTCATAAAATCGTTTACGTAAAGAAACCACATTTCGCGGCTAACTAGGTGAAACGAGACCTACTAGCCGCGAGTTCTGAAATCGAAATCCGAAAATCCAGGATTGTAGAGCTTGAAAAGTAGTGTGAAATCAAGCTAAAAATCACCGAATTCAGAACTCGGAGTCAACGGATATCCATAAAACCGTTTACGTAAAGAAACAACATTTCGCGGCTAACTAGGTGAAACAAGACCTACTAGCCACGAGTTCTGAAATCAAAATCCGAAACACCAGGATCGTAGAGCTCGAAAAGTAGTGTGAAATCAAGCTAAAAATCACCGAATTCAGAACTCGTAGTCAAAGTATATTCATAAAATCGTTTACGTAAAGAAACCACATTTCGCGGCTAACTAGGTGAAACGAGACCTACTGGCCACGAGTTCTGAAATCGAAATCCGAAAATCCAGGATTGTAGAGCTTGAAAAGTAGTGTGAAATCAAGCTAAAAATCACCGAATTCAGAACTCGGAGTCAACGGATATCCATAAAACCGTTTACGTAAAGAAACAACATTTCGCGGCTAACTAGGTGAAACAAGACCTACTAGCCACGAGTTCTGAAATCAAAATCCGAAACACCAGGATCGTAGAGCTCGAAAAGTAGTGTGAAATCAAGCTAAAAATCACCGAATTCAGAACTCGTAGTCAAAGTATATTCATAAAATCGTTTACGTAAAGAAACCACATTTCGCGGCTAACTAGGTGAAACGAGACCTACTAGCCACGAGTTCTGAAATCAAAATCCGAAACGCCAGGATTGTAGAGCTCGAAAATTAGTGTGAAATCAAGCTAAAAATCACCGAATTCAGAACTCGGAGTCAACGGATATTCATAAAACCGTTTACGTAAAGAAACCACATTTCCAGGCTAACTAAGTGAAACGAGACCTACTAGCCACGAGTTCTGAAATCAAAATCCGAAATGCCAGGATTGTAGAGCTCGAAAAGTAGTGTGAAATCAAGCTAAAAATCACCGAATTCAGAACTCGGAGTCAACGGATATCCATAAAACCGTTTACGTAAAGAAACAACATTTCGCGGCTAACTAGGTGAAACAAGACCTACTAGCCACGAGTTCTGAAATCAAAATCCGAAACACCAGGATCGTAGAGCTCGAAAAGTAGTGTGAAATCAAGCTAAAAATCACCGAATTCAGAACTCGTAGTCAAAGGATATTCATAAAATCGTTTACGTAAAGAAACCACATTTCGCGGCTAACTAGGTGAAACGAGACCTACTAGCCACGAGTTCTGAAATCAAAATCCGAAATGCCAGGATTGTAGAGCTCGAAAAGTAGTGTGAAATCAAGCTAAAAATCACCGAATTCAGAACTCGGAGTCAACGGATATCCATAAAACCGTTTACGTAAAGAAACAACATTTCGCGGCTAACTAGGTGAAACAAGACCTACTAGCCACGAGTTCTGAAATCAAAATCCGAAACGCCAGGATCGTAGAGCTCGAAAAGTAGTGTGAAATCAAGCTAAAAATCACCGAATTCAGAACTCGTAGTCAAAGGATATTCATAAAACCGTTTACGTAAAGAAACCACATTTCGCGGCTAACTAGGTGAAACAAGACCTACTAGCCACGAGTTCTGAAATAAAAATCCGAAACTCCAGGATTGTTGAGCTCGAAAAGTAGTGTGAAATCAAGCTAAAAATCACCGAATTCAGAACTCGGAGTCAACGGATATTCATAAAACCGTTTACGTAAAGAAACCACATTTCGCGGCTAACTAGGTGAAACAAGACCTACTAGCCACGAGTTCTGAAATAAAAATCCGAAACTCCAGGATTGTTGAGCTCGAAAAGTAGTGCGAAATCAAGCTAAAAATCACCGAATTCAGAACTCGTAGTCAAAGTATATTCAGAAAACCGTTTACGTAAAGAAACCACATTTCGCGGCTAACTAGGTGAAACGAGACCTGCTAGCCACGAGTTCTGAAATCGAAATCCGAAATGCCAGGATTGTAGAGCTTGAAAAGTAGTGTGAAATCAAGCTAAAAATCACCGAATTCAGAACTCGGAGTCAACGGATATCCATAAAACCGTTTACGTAAAGAAACAACATTTCGCGGCTAACTAGGTGAAACAAGACCTACTAGCCACGAGTTCTGAAATCAAAATCCGAAACTCCAGGATTGTTGAGCTCGAAAAGTAGTGCGAAATCAAGCTAAAAATCACCGAATTCAGAACTCGTAGTCAAAGTATATTCATAAAATCGTTTACGTAAAGAAACCATATTTCGCGGCTAATTAGGTGAAACGAGACCTGCTAGCCACGAGTTCTGAAATCAAAATCCGAAATGCCAGGATGGTAGAGCTCGAAAAGTAGTGTGAAATCAAGCTAAAAATCACCGAATTCAGAACTCGGAGTCAACGGATATCCATAAAACCGTTTACGTAAAGAAACCACATTTCGCGGCTAACTAGGTGAAACAAGACCTACTAGCCACGAGTTCTGAAATCAAAATCCGAAACGCCAGGATCGTAGAGCTCGAAAAGTAGTGTGAAATCAAGCTAAAAATCACCGAATTCAGAACTCGTAGTCAAAGTATATTCATAAAATCGTTTACGTAAAGAAACCACATTTCGCGGCTAACTAGGTGAAACGAGACCTACTAGCCACGAGTTCTGAAATCGAAATCCGAAAATCCAGGATTGTAGAGCTTGAAAAGTAGTGTGAAATCAAGCTAAAAATCACCGAATTCAGAACTCGGAGTCAACGGATATCCATAAAACCGTTTACGTAAAGAAACAACATTTCGCGGCTAACTAGGTGAAACAAGACCTACTAGCCACGAGTTCTGAAATCAAAATCCGAAACACCAGGATCGTAGAGCTCGAAAAGTAGTGTGAAATCAAGCTAAAAATCACCGAATTCAGAACTCGTAGTCAAAGTATATTCATAAAATCGTTTACGTAAAGAAACCACATTTCGCGGCTAACTAGGTGAAACGAGACCTACTAGCCACGAGTTCTGAAATCAAAATCCGAAACGCCAGGATTGTAGAGCTCGAAAATTAGTGTGAAATCAAGCTAAAAATCACCGAATTCAGAACTCGGAGTCAACGGATATTCATAAAACCGTTTACGTAAAGAAACCACATTTCCAGGCTAACTAGGTGAAACGAGACCTACTAGCCACGAGTTCTGAAATCAAAATCCGAAATGCCAGGATTGTAGAGCTCGAAAAGTAGTGTGAAATCAAGCTAAAAATCACCGAATTCAGAACTCGGAGTCAACGGATATCCATAAAACCGTTTACGTAAAGAAACAACATTTCGCGGCTAACTAGGTGAAACAAGACCTACTAGCCACGAGTTCTGAAATCAAAATCCGAAACACCAGGATCGTAGAGCTCGAAAAGTAGTGTGAAATCAAGCTAAAAATCACCGAATTCAGAACTCGTAGTCAAAGGATATTCATAAAATCGTTTACGTAAAGAAACCACATTTCGCGGCTAACTAGGTGAAACGAGACCTACTAGCCACGAGTTCTGAAATCAAAATCCGAAACGCCATGATTGTAGAGCTCGAAAAGTAGTGTGAAATCAAGCTAAAAATCACCGAATTCAGAACTCGGAGTCAACGGATATTCATAAAACCGTTTACGTAAAGAAACCACATTTCGCGGCTAACTAGGTGAAACGATACCTGCTAGCCACGAGTTCTGAAATCGAAATTCGAAAATCCAGGATTGTAGAGCTTGAAAAGTAGTGTGAAATCAAGCTAAAAATCACCGAATTCAGAACTCGGAGTCAACGGATATTCATAAAACCGTTTACGTAAAGAAACCACATTTCGCGGCTAACTAGGTGAAACGAGACCAACTATCCACGAGTTCTGAAATCAAAATCCGAAATGCCAGGATTGTAGAGCTCGAAAAGTAGTGTGAAATCAAGCTAAAAATCACCGAATTCAAAACTTGGAGTCAACGGATATTCATAAAACTTTTTACGAAAAGAAACCACGTTTCGCGGCTAAATAGGTGAAATGAGACCAACTATCCACGAGTTCTGAAATCAAAATCCGAAACGCGAGGATTGTAGAGCTCGAAAAGTAGTGTGAAATCAAGCTAAAAATCACTGAATTCAGAACTCGGAGTCAATGGATATTCATAAAACCGTTTACGTAAAGAAACCACATTTCGCGGCTAACTAGGTGAAACAAGACCTACTAGACACGAGTTCTGAAATAAAAATCCGAAACTCCAGGATTGTTGAGCTCGAAAAGTAGTGCGAAATCAAGCTAAAAATCACCGAATTCAGAACTCGGAGTCAACGGATATTCAGAAAACCGTTTACGTAAAGAAACCACATTTCCAGGCTAACTAGGTGAAACGAGACCTGCTAGCCACGAGTTCTGAAATCAAAATCCGAAATGCCAGGATAGTAGAGCTCGAAAAGTAGTGTGAAATCAAGCTAAAAATCACCGAATTCAGAACTCGTAGTCAAAGGATATTCATAAAATCGTTTACGTAAAGAAACCACATTTCGCGGCTAACTAGGTGAAACAAGACCTACTAGACACGAGTTCTGAAATAAAAATCCGAAACTCCAGGATTGTTGAGCTCGAAAAGTAGTGCGAAATCAAGCTAAAAATCACCGAATTCAGAACTCGGAGTCAACGGATATTCAGAAAACCGTTTACGTAAAGAAACCACATTTCCAGGCTAACTAGGTGAAACGAGACCTACTAGCCACGAGTTCTGAAATCAAAATCCGAAACGCCACGATTGTAGAGCTCGAAAAGTAGTGTGAAATCAAGCTAAAAATCACCGAATTCAGAACTCGGAGTCAACGGATATTCATAAAACCGTTTACGTAAAGAAACCACATTTCGCGGCTAACTAGGTGAAACGAGACCTGCTAGCCACGAGTTCTGAAATCGAAATCCGAAAATCCAGGATTGTAGAGCTTGAAAAGTAGTGTGAAATCAAGCTAAAAATCACCGAATTCAGAACTCGGAGTCAACGGATATTCTTAAAACCGTTTACGTAAAGAAACCACATTTCGCGGCTAACTAGGTGAAACGAGACCAACTATCCAAGAGTTCTGAAATCAAAATCCGAAATGCCAGGATTGTAGAGCTCGAAAAGTAGTGTGAAATCAAGCTAAAAATCACCGAATTCAAAACTTGGAGTCAACGGATATTCATAAAACTTTTTACGAAAAGAAACCACGTTTCGCGGCTAAATAGGTGAAATGAGACCAACTATCCACGAGTTCTGAAATCAAAATCCGAAACGCGAGGATTGTAGAGCTCGAAAAGTAGTGTGAAATCAAGCTAAAAATCACTGAATTCAGAACTCGGAGTCAATGGATATTCATAAAACCGTTTACGTAAAGAAACCACATTTCGCGGCTAACTAGGTGAAACAAGACCTACTAGCCACGAGTTCTGAAAAAAAAATCCGAAACTCCAGGATTGTTGAGCTCGAAAAGTAGTGCGAAATCAAGCTAAAAATCACCGAATTCAGAACTCGGAGTCAACGGATATTCAGAAAACCGTTTACGTAAAGAAACCATATTTCGCGGCTAAATAGGTGAAACGAGACCTGCTAGCCACGAGTTCTGAAATCAAAATCCGAAATGCCAGGATGGTAGAGCTCGAAAAGTAGTGTGAAATCAAGCTAAAAATCACCGAATTCAGAACTCGGAGTCAACGGATATCCATAAAACCGTTTACGTAAAGAAACAACATTTCGCGGCTAACTAGGTGAAACAAGACCTACTAGCCACGATTTCTGAAATCAAAATCCGAAACGCCAGGATCGTAGAGCTCGAAAAGTAGTGTGAAATCAAGCTAAAAATCACCGAATTCAGAACTCGTAGTCAAAGTATATTCATAAAATCGTTTACGTAAAGAAACCACATTTCGCGGCTAACTAGGTGAAACGAGACCTACTAGCCACGAGTTCTGAAATCAAAATCCGAAACGCCAGGATTGTAGAGCTCGAAAATTAGTGTGAAATCAAGCTAAAAATCACCGAATTCAGAACTCGGAGTCAACGGATATTCATAAAACCGTTTACGTAAAGAAACCACATTTCCAGGCTAACTAGGTGAAACGAGACCTACTAGCCACGAGTTCTGAAATCAAAATCCGAAATGCCAGGATTGTAGAGCTCGAAAAGTAGTGTGAAATCAAGCTAAAAATCACCGAATTCAGAACTCGGAGTCAACGGATATCCATAAAACCGTTTACGTAAAGAAACAACATTTCGCGGCTAACTAGGTGAAACAAGACCTACTAGCCACGAGTTCTGAAATCAAAATCCGAAACACCAGGATCGTAGAGCTCGAAAAGTAGTGTGAAATCAAGCTAAAAATCACCGAATTCAGAACTCGTAGTCAAAGGATATTCATAAAATCGTTTACGTAAAGAAACCACATTTCGCGGCTAACTAGGTGAAACGAGACCTACTAGCCACGAGTTCTGAAATCAAAATCCGAAACGCCATGATTGTAGAGCTCGAAAAGTAGTGTGAAATCAAGCTAAAAATCACCGAATTCAGAACTCGGAGTCAACGGATATTCATAAAACCGTTTACGTAAAGAAACCACATTTCGCGGCTAACTAGGTGAAACGATACCTGCTAGCCACGAGTTCTGAAATCGAAATCCGAAAATCCAGGATTGTAGAGCTTGAAAAGTAGTGTGAAATCAAGCTAAAAATCACCGAATTCAGAACTCGGAGTCAACGGATATTCATAAAACCGTTTACGTAAAGAAACCACATTTCGCGGCTAACTAGGTGAAACGAGACCAACTATCCACGAGTTCTGAAATCAAAATCCGAAATGCCAGGATTGTAGAGCTCGAAAAGTAGTGTGAAATCAAGCTAAAAATCACCGAATTCAAAACTTGGAGTCAACGGATATTCATAAAACTTTTTACGAAAAGAAACCACGTTTCGCGGCTAAATAGGTGAAATGAGACCAACTATCCACGAGTTCTGAAATCAAAATCCGAAACGCGAGGATTGTAGAGCTCGAAAAGTAGTGTGAAATCAAGCCAAAAATCACTGAATTCAGAACTCGGAGTCAATGGATATTCATAAAACCGTTTACGTAAAGAAACCACATTTCGCGGCTAACTAGGTGAAACAAGACCTACTAGACACGAGTTCTGAAATAAAAATCCGAAACTCCAGGATTGTTGAGCTCGAAAAGTAGTGCGAAATCAAGCTAAAAATCACCGAATTCAGAACTCGGAGTCAACGGATATTCAGAAAACCGTTTACGTAAAGAAACCACATTTCCAGGCTAACTAGGTGAAACGAGACCTGCTAGCCACGAGTTCTGAAATCAAAATCCGAAATGCCAGGATAGTAGAGCTCGAAAAGTAGTGTGAAATCAAGCTAAAAATCACCGAATTCAGAACTCGTAGTCAAAGGATATTCATAAAATCGTTTACGTAAAGAAACCACATTTCGCGGCTAACTAGGTGAAACAAGACCTACTAGACACGAGTTCTGAAATAAAAATCCGAAACTCCAGGATTGTTGAGCTCGAAAAGTAGTGCGAAATCAAGCTAAAAATCACCGAATTCAGAACTCGGAGTCAACGGATATTCAGAAAACCGTTTACGTAAAGAAACCACATTTCCAGGCTAACTAGGTGAAACGAGACCTACTAGCCACGAGTTCTGAAATCAAAATCCGAAACGCCATGATTGTAGAGCTCGAAAAGTAGTGTGAAATCAAGCTAAAAATCACCGAATTCAGAACTCGGAGTCAACGGATATTCATAAAACCGTTTACGTAAAGAAACCACATTTCGCGGCTAACTAGGTGAAACGAGACCTGCTAGCCACGAGTTCTGAAATCGAAATCCGAAAATCCAGGATTGTAGAGCTTGAAAAGTAGTGTGAAATCAAGCTAAAAATCACCGAATTCAGAACTCGGAGTCAACGGATATTCTTAAAACCGTTTACGTAAAGAAACCACATTTCGCGGCTAACTAGGTGAAACGAGACCAACTATCCAAGAGTTCTGAAATCAAAATCCGAAATGCCAGGATTGTAGAGCTCGAAAAGTAGTGTGAAATCAAGCTAAAAATCACCGAATTCAAAACTTGGAGTCAACGGATATTCATAAAACTTTTTACGAAAAGAAACCACGTTTCGCGGCTAACTAGGTGAAACAAGACCTACTAGCCACGAGTTCTGAAATCAAAATCCGAAACACCAGGATCGTAGAGCTCGAAAAGTAGTGTGAAATCAAGCTAAAAATCACCGAATTCAGAACTCGTAGTCAAAGGATATTCATAAAATCGTTTACGTAAAGAAACCACATTTCGCGGCTAACTAGGTGAAACGAGACCTACTAGCCACGAGTTCTGAAATCAAAATCCGAAACGCCATGATTGTAGAGCTCGAAAAGTAGTGTGAAATCAAGCTAAAAATCACCGAATTCAGAACTCGGAGTCAACGGATATTCATAAAACCGTTTACGTAAAGAAACCATATTTCGCGGCTAACTAGGTGAAACGATACCTGCTAGCCACGAGTTCTGAAATCGAAATCCGAAATTCCAGGATTGTAGAGCTTGAAAAGTAGTGTGAAATCAAGCTAAAAATCACCGAATTCAGAACTCGGAGTCAACGGATATTCATAAAACCGTTTACGTAAAGAAACCACATTTCGCGGCTAACTAGGTGAAACGAGACCAACTATCCACGAGTTCTGAAATCAAAATCCGAAATGCCAGGATTGTAGAGCTCGAAAAGTAGTGTGAAATCAAGCTAAAAATCACCGAATTCAAAACTTGGAGTCAACGGATATTCATAAAACTTTTTACGAAAAGAAACCACGTTTCGCGGCTAAATAGGTGAAATGAGACCAACTATCCACGAGTTCTGAAATCAAAATCCGAAACGCGAGGATTGTAGAGCTCGAAAAGTAGTGTGAAATCAAGCTAAAAATCACTGAATTCAGAACTCGGAGTCAATGGATATTCATAAAACCGTTTACGTAAAGAAACCACATTTCGCGGCTAACTAGGTGAAACAAGACCTACTAGACACGAGTTCTGAAATAAAAATCCGAAACTCCAGGATTGTTGAGCTCGAAAAGTAGTGCGAAATCAAGCTAAAAATCACCGAATTCAGAACTCGGAGTCAACGGATATTCAGAAAACCGTTTACGTAAAGAAACCACATTTCCAGGCTAACTAGGTGAAACGAGACCTGCTAGCCACGAGTTCTGAAATCAAAATCCGAAATGCCAGGATAGTAGAGCTCGAAAAGTAGTGTGAAATCAAGCTAAAAATCACCGAATTCAGAACTCGGAGTCAACGGATATCCATAAAACCGTTTACGTAAAGAAACCACATTTCGCGGCTAACTAGGTGAAACAAGACCTACTAGACACGAGTTCTGAAATAAAAATCCGAAACTCCAGGATTGTTGAGCTCGAAAAGTGGTGCGAAATCAAGCTAAAAATCACCGAATTCAGAACTCGGAGTCAACGGATATTCTTAAAACCGTTTACGTAAAGAAACCACATTTCCAGGCTAACTAGGTGAAACGAGACCTGCTAGCCACGAGTTCTGAAATCAAAATCCGAAATGCCAGGATAGTAGAGCTCGAAAAGTAGTGTGAAATCAAGCTAAAAATCACCGAATTCAGAACTCGGAGTCAACGGATATCCATAAAACCGTTTACGTAAAGAAACCACATTTCGCGGCTAACTAGGTGAAACAAGACCTACTAGACACGAGTTCTGAAATAAAAATCCGAAACTCCAGGATTGTTGAGCTCGAAAAGTAGTGCGAAATCAAGCTAAAAATCACCGAATTCAGAACTCGGAGTCAACGGATATTCAGAAAACCGTTTACGTAAAGAAACCACATTTCCAGGCTAACTAGGTGAAATGAGACCTGCTAGCCACGAGTTCTGAAATCAAAATCCGAAATGCCAGGATAGTAGAGCTCGAAAAGTAGTGTGAAATCAAGCTAAAAATCACCGAATTCAGAACTCGGAGTCAACGGATATTCATAAAACCGTTTACGTAAAGAAACCATATTTCGCGGCTAAATAGGTGAAACGAGACCTGCTAGCCACGAGTTCTGAAATCAAAATCCGAAATTCCAGGATTGTAGAGCTCGAAAAGTAGTGTGAAATCAAGCTAAAAATCACCGAATTCAGAACTCGGAGTCAACGGATATCCATGAAACCGTTTACGTAAAGAAACAACATTTCGCGGCTAACTAGGTGAAACAAGACCTACTAGGCACGAGTTCTGAAATCAAAATCCGAAACGCCAGGATCGTAGAGCTCGAAAAGTAGTGTGAAATCAAGCTAAAAATCACCGAATTCAGAACTCGTAGTCAAAGTATATTCATAAAATCGTTTACGTAAAGAAACCACATTTCGCGGCTAACTAGGTGAAACGAGACCTACTAGCCACGAGTTCTGAAATCAAAATCCGAAACGCCATGATTGTAGAGCTCGAAAAGTAGTGTGAAATCAAGCTAAAAATCACCGAATTCAGAACTCGGAGTCAACGGATATTCATAAAACCGTTTACGAAAAGAAACCATATTTCGCGGCTAAATAGGTGAAACGAGACCTGCTAGCCACGAGTTCTGAAATCAAAATCCGAAATGCCAGGATGGTAGAGCTCGAAAAGTAGTGTGAAATCAAGCTAAAAATCACCGAATTCAGAACTCGGAGTCAACGGATATCCATAAAACCGTTTACGTAAAGAAACAACATTTCGCGGCTAACTAGGTGAAACAAGACCTACTAGCCACGAGTTCTGAAATCAAAATCCAAAACGCCAGGATCGTAGAGCTCGAAAAGTAGTGTGAAATCAAGCTAAAAATCACCGAATTCAGAACTCGTAGTCAAAGTATATTCATAAAATCGTTTACGTAAAGAAACCACATTTCGCGGCTAACTAGGTGAAACGAGACCTACTAGCCACGAGTTCTGAAATCAAAATCCGAAACACCAGGATTGTAGAGCTCGAAAAGTAGTGTGAAATCAAGCTAAAAATCACCGAATTCAGAACTCGGAGTCAACGGATATTCATAAAACCGTTTACGTAAAGAAACCACATTTCCAGGCTAACTAGGTGAAACGAGACCTACTAGCCACGAGTTCTGAAATCAAAATCCGAAATGCCAGGATTGTAGAGCTCGAAAAGTAGTGTGAAATCAAGCTAAAAATCACCGAATTCAGAACTCGGAGTCAACGGATATCCATAAAACCGTTTACGTAAAGAAACAACATTTCGCGGCTAACTAGGTGAAACAAGACCTCCTAGCCACGAGTTCTGAAATCAAAATCCGAAATGCCAGGATTGTAGAGCTCGAAAAGTAGTGTGAAATCAAGCTAAAAATCACCGAATTCAGAACTCGGAGTCAACGGATATTCATAAAACCGTTTACGTAAAGAAACCATATTTCGCGGCTAAATAGGTGAAACGAGACCTGCTAGCCACGAGTTCTGAAATCAAAATCCGAAATGCCAGGATGGTAGAGCTCGAAAAGTAGTGTGAAATCAAGCTAAAAATCACCGAATTCAGAACTCGGAGTCAACGGATATCCATAAAACCGTTTACGTAAAGAAACAACATTTCGCGACTAACTAGGTGAAACAAGACCTACTAGCCACGAGTTCTGAAATCAAAATCCGAAACGCCAGGATCGTAGAGCTCGAAAAGTAGTGTGAAATCAAGCTAAAAATCACCGAATTCAGAACTCGTAGTCAAAGGATATTCATAAAATCGTTTACGTAAAGAAACCATATTTCGCGGCTAACTAGGTCAAACGAGACCTACTAGCCACGAGTTCTGAAATCAAAATCCGAAACGCTAGGATTGTAGAGCTCGAAAAGTAGTGTGAAATCAAGCTAAAAATCACCGAATTCAAAACTCGAAGTCAACGGATATTCATAAAATTGTTTACGAAAAGAAACCACGTTTCGCGGCTAAATAGGTGAAATGAGACCAACTATCCACGAGTTCTGAAATCAAAATCCGAAACGCGAGGATCGTAGAGCTCGAAAAGTAGTGTGAAATCAAGCTAAAAATCACCGAATTCAGAACTCGTAGTCAAAGGATATTCATAAAATTGTTTACGAAAAGAAACCACGTTTCGCGGCTAAATAGGTGAAATGAGACCAACTATCCACGAGTTCTGAAATCAAAATCCGAAACGCGAGGATCGTAGAGCTCGAAAAGTAGTGTGAAATCAAGCTAAAAATCACCGAATTCAGAACTCGTAGTCAAAGGATATTCATAAAATCGTTTACGTAAAGAAACCATATTTCGCGGCTAACTAGGTCAAACGAGACCTACTAGCCACGAGTTCTGAAATCAAAATCCGAAACGCTAGGATTGTAGAGCTCGAAAAGTAGTGTGAAATCAAGCTAAAAATCACCGAATTCAAAACTCGAAGTCAACGGATATTCATAAAATTGTTTACGAAAAGAAACCACGTTTCGCGGCTAAATAGGTGAAATGAGACCAACTATCCACGAGTTCTGAAATCAAAATCCGAAACGCGAGGATCGTAGAGCTCGAAAAGTAGTGTGAAATCAAGCTAAAAATCGCAGAATTCAGAACTCGGAGTCAACGGATATTCATAAAACCGTTTACGTAAAGAAACCACATTTCCAGGCTAACTAGGTGAAACGGGACCTCCTAGCCACGAGTTCTGAAATCAAAATCCGAAACGCCAGGATCGTAGAGCTCGAAAAGTAGTGTGAAATCAAGCTAAAAATCCCCGAATTCAGAACTCGGAGTCAACGGATATTCATAAAACCGTTTACGTAAAGAAACCACATTTCGCGGCTAACTAGGTGAAACGAGACCAACTATCCACGAGTTCTGAAATCAAAATCCGAAATACCAGGATTGTAGAGCTCGAAAAGTAGTGTGAAATCAAGCTAAAAATCACCGAATTCAGAACTCGGAGTCAACGGATATCCATAAAACCGTTTACGTAAAGAAACAACATTTCGCGGCTAACTAGGTGAAACAAGACCTACTAGCCACGAGTTCTGAAATCAAAATCCGAAACTCCAGGATCGTAGAGCTCGAAAAGTAGTGTGAAATCAAGCTAAAAATCACCGAATTCAGAACTCGTAGTCAACGGATATTCAGAAAACCGTTTACGTAAAGAAACCACATTTCGCGGCTAACTAGGTGAATCGAGACCTACTAGCCACGAGTTCTGAAATCAAAATCCGAAATGCCAGGATTGTAGAGCTCGAAAAGTAGTGTGAAATCAAGCTAAAAATCAACGAATTCAGAACTCGGAGTCAATGGATATTCATAAAACCGTTTACGTAAAGAAACCACATTTCTCGGCTAACTAGGTGAAACGAGACCAACTATCCACGAGTTCTGAAATCAAAATCCGAAACTCCAGGATTGTAGAGCTCGAAAAGTAGTGTGAAATCAAGCTAAAAATCACCGAATTCAGAACTCGGAGTCAACGGATATTCATAAAACTGTTTACGTAAAGAAACCACATTTCGCGGCTAACTAGGTGAAATGAGACCAACTATCCACGAGTTCTGAAATCAAAATCCGAAATGCGAGGATTGTAGATCTCGAAAAGTAGTGTGAAATCAAGCTAAAAATCACCGAATTCAGAACTCGGAGTCAACGGATATCCATAAAACCGTTTACGTAAAGAAACAACATTTCGCGGCTAACTAGGTGAAACAAGACCTACTAGCCACGAGTTCTGAAATCAAAATCCGAAACTCCAGGATCGTAGAGCTCGAAAAGTAGTGTGAAATCAAGCTAAAAATCACCGAATTCAGAACTCGTAGTCAACGGATATTCAGAAAACCGTTTACGTAAAGAAACCACATTTCGCGGCTAAATAGGTGAATCAAGACCTGCTAACCACGAGTTCTGAAATCAAAATCCGAAATGTCAGGATGGTAGAGCTCGAAAAGTAGTGTGAAATCAAGCTAAAAATCACCGAATTCAGAACTCGTAGTCAAAGAATATTCATAAAATCGTTTACGTAAAGAAACCACATTTCGCGGCTAACTAGGTGAAACAAGACCTACTAGCCACGAGTTCTGAAATCAAAATCCGAAATTCCAGGATCGTAGAGCTCGAAAAGTAGTGTGAAATCAAGCTAAAAATCACCGAATTCAGAACTCGGAGTCAACGGATATTCATAAAACCGTTTACGTAAAGAAACAACATTTCGCGGCTAACTAGGTGAAACGAGACCTACTAGCCACGAGTTCTGAAATCAAAATCCGAAATGCCAGGATTGTAGAGCTCGAAAAGTAGTGTGAAATCAAGCTAAAAATCACCGAATTCAGAACTCGTAGTCAACGGATATCCATAAAACCGTTTACGTAAAGAAACCACATTTCTCGGCTAACTAGGTGAAACAAGACCTACTAGCCACGAGTTCTGAAATCAAAATCCGAAACACCAGGATCGTAGAGCTCGAAAAGTAGTGTGAAATCAAGCTAAAAATCACCGAATTCAGAACTCGTAGTCAAAGGATATTCATAAAATCTTTTACGTAAAGAAACCACATTTCGCGGCTAACTAGGTGAAACGAGACCTGCTAGCCACGAGTTCTGAAATCAAAATCCGAAACGCCAGGATTGTAGAGCTCGAAAAGTAGTGTGAAATCAAGCTAAAAATCACCGAATTCAGAACTCGGAGTCAACGGATATTCATAAAACCGTTTACGTAAAGAAACCACATTTCCAGGCTAACTAGGTGAAACGGGACCTCCTAGCCACGAGTTCTGAAATCAAAATCCGAAACGCCAGGATCGTAGAGCTCGAAAAGTAGTGTGAAATCAAGCTAAAAATCCCCGAATTCAGAACTCGGAGTCAACGGATATTCATAAAACCGTTTACGTAAAGAAACCACATTTCGCGGCTAACTAGGTGAAACGAGACCAACTATCCACGAGTTCTGAAATCAAAATCCGAAATACCAGGATTGTAGAGCTCGAAAAGTAGTGTGAAATCAAGCTAAAAATCACCGAATTCAGAACTCGGAGTCAACGGATATCCATAAAACCGTTTACGTAAAGAAACAACATTTCGCGGCTAACTAGGTGAAACAAGACCTACTAGCCACGAGTTCTGAAATCAAAATCCGAAACTCCAGGATCGTAGAGCTCGAAAAGTAGTGTGAAATCAAGCTAAAAATCACCGAATTCAGAACTCGTAGTCAACGGATATTCAGAAAACCGTTTACGTAAAGAAACCACATTTCGCGGCTAAATAGGTGAATCGAGACCTACTAGCCACGAGTTCTGAAATCAAAATCCGAAATGCCAGGATTGTAGAGCTCGAAAAGTAGTGTGAAATCAAGCTAAAAATCACCGAATTCAGAACTCGTAGTCAACGGATATCCATAAAACCGTTTACGTAAAGAAACCACATTTCTCGGCTAACTAGGTGAAACAAGACCTACTAGCCACGAGTTCTGAAATCAAAATACGAAACGCCAGGATTGTAGAGCTCGAAAAGTAGTGTGAAATCAAGCTAAAAATCGCAGAATTCAGAACTCGGAGTCAACGGATATTCATAAAACCGTTTACGTAAAGAAACCACATTTCGCGGCTAACTAGGTGAAACGAGACCAACTATCCACGAGTTCTGAAATCAAAATCCGAAACGCCAGGATTGTAGAGCTCGAAAAGTAGTGTGAAATCAAGCTAAAAATCACCGAATTCAAAACTCGGAGTCAACGGATATTCATAAAACTGTTTACGAAAAGAAACCACGTTTCGCGGCTAAATAGGTGAAATGAGACCAACTATCCACGAGTTATGAAATCAAAATCCGAAATGCGAGGATTGTAGAGCTCGAAAAGTAGTGTGAAATCAAGCTAAAAATCACTGAATTCAGAACTCGGAGTCAACGGATATTCATAAAACCGTTTACGTAAAGAAACCACATTTCGCGGCTAACTAGGTGAAACAAGACCTACTATCCACGAGTTCTGAAATCAAAATCCGAAACTCCAGGATTGTTGAGCTCGAAAAGTAGTGCGAAATCAAGCTAAAAATCACCGAATTCAGAACTCGGAGTCAACGGATATTCAGAAAACCGTTTACGTAAAGAAACCATATTTCGCGGCTAAATAGGTGAATCAAGACCTACTAGCCACGAGTTCTGAAATCAAAATCCGAAATGCCAGGATCGTAGAGCTCGAAAAGTAGTGTGAAATCAAGCTAAAAATCACCGAATTCAGAACTCGGAGTCAACGGATATCCATAAAACCGTTTACGTAAAGAAACAACATTTCGCGGCTAACTAGGTGAAACAAGACCTACTAGCCACGAGTTCTGAAATCAAAATCCGAAACTCCAGGATCGTAGAGCTCGAAAAGTAGTGTGAAATCAAGCTAAAAATCACCGAATTCAGAACTCGTAGTCAACGGATATTCAGAAAACCGTTTACGTAAAGAAACCACATTTCGCGGCTAAATAGGTGAATCGAGACCTACTAGCCACGAGTTCTGAAATCAAAATCCGAAATGCCAGGATTGTAGAGCTCGAAAAGTAGTGTGAAATCAAGCTAAAAATCACCGAATTCAGAACTCGTAGTCAACGGATATCCATAAAACCGTTTACGTAAAGAAACCACATTTCTCGGCTAACTAGGTGAAACAAGACCTACTAGCCACGAGTTCTGAAATCAAAATACGAAACGCCAGGATTGTAGAGCTCGAAAAGTAGTGTGAAATCAAGCTAAAAATCGCAGAATTCAGAACTCGGAGTCAACGGATATTCATAAAACCGTTTATGTAAAGAAACCACATTTCGCGGCTAACTAGGTGAAACGAGACCAACTATCCACGAGTTCTGAAATCAAAATCCGAAACGCCAGGATTGTAGAGCTCGAAAAGTAGTGTGAAATCAAGCTAAAAATCACCGAATTCAAAACTCGGAGTCAACGGATATTCATAAAACTGTTTACGAAAAGAAACCACGTTTCGCGGCTAAATAGGTGAAATGAGACCAACTATCCACGAGTTATGAAATCAAAATCCGAAATGCGAGGATTGTAGAGCTCGAAAAGTAGTGTGAAATCAAGCTAAAAATCACTGAATTCAGAACTCGGAGTCAACGGATATTCATAAAACCGTTTACGTAAAGAAACCACATTTCGTGGCTAACTAGGTGAAACAAGACCTACTATCCACGAGTTCTGAAATCAAAATCCGAAACTCCAGGATTGTTGAGCTCGAAAAGTAGTGCGAAATCAAGCTAAAAATCACCGAATTCAGAACTCGGAGTCAACGGATATTCAGAAAACCGTTTACGTAAAGAAACCATATTTCGCGGCTAAATAGGTGAATCAAGACCTGCTAACCACGAGTTCTGAAATCAAAATCCGAAATGCCAGGATGGTAGAGCTCGAAAAGTAGTGTGAAATCAAGCTAAAAATCACCGAATTCAGAACTCGTAGTCAAAGAATATTCATAAAATCGTTTACGTAAAGAAACCACATTTCGCGGCTAACTAGGTGAAACAAGACCTACTTGCCAAGAGTTCTGAAATCAAAATCAGAAATTCCAGGATCGTAGAGCTCGAAAAGTAGTGTTAAATCAAGCTAAAAATCACCGAATTCAGAACTCGGAGTCAATGGATATTCATAAAACCGTTTACGTAAAGAAACCACATTTCGCGGCTAACTAGGTGAAACGAGACCTACTAGCCACGAGTTCTGAAATCAAAATCCGAAATGCCAGGATTGTAGAGCTCGAAAAGTAGTGTGAAATCAAGCTAAAAATCACCGAATTCAGAACTCGGAGTCAACGGATATCCATAAAACCGTTTACGTAAAGAAACAACATTTCTCGGCTAACTAGGTGAAACAAGACCTACTAGCCACGAGTTCTGAAATCAAAATCCGAAACACCAGGATCGTAGAGCTCGAAAAGTAGTGTGAAATCAAGCTAAAAATCACCGAATTCAGAACTCGTAGTCAAAGGATATTCATAAAATCTTTTACGTAAAGAAACCACATTTCGCGGCTAACTAGGTGAAACGAGACCTACTAGCCACGAGTTCTGAAATCAAAATCCGAAACGCCAGGATTGTAGAGCTCGAAAAGTAGTGTGAAATCAAGCTAAAAATCACCGAATTCAGAACTCGGAGTCAACGGATATTCATAAAACCGTTTACGTAAAGAAACCACATTTCCAGGCTAACTAGGTGAAACGGGACCTACTAGCCACGAGTTCTGAAATCAAAATCCGAAAAGCCAGGATCGTAGAGCTCAAAAAGTACAGTGAAATCAAGCTAAAAATCACCGAATTCAGAACTCGTAGTCAAAGGATATTCATAAAATTGTTTACGTAAAGAAACCACATTTCGCGGCTAACTAGGTGAAACGAGACCAACTATCCACGAGTTCTGAAATCAAAATCCGAAATACCAGGATTGTAGAGCTCGAAAAGTAGTGTGAAATCAAGCTAAAAATCACCGAATTCAAAACTCGAAGTCAACGGATATTCATAAAACTGTTTACGAAAAGAAACCACGTTTCGCGGCTAAATAGGTGAAATGAGACCAACTATCCACGAGTTCTGAAATCAAAATCCGAAATGCGAGGATTGTAGAGCTCGAAAAGTAGTGTGAAATCAAGCTAAAAATCACTGAATTCAGAACTCGGAGTCAACGGATATTCATAAAACCGTTTACGTAAAGAAACCATATTTCGCGGCTAACTAGGTGAAACAAGACCTACTAGCCACGAGTTCTGAAATCAAAATCCGAAACTCCAGGATTGTTGAGCTCGAAAAGTAGTGCGAAATCAAGCTAAAAATCACCGAATTCAGAACTCGGAGTCAACGGATATTCAGAAAACCGTTTACGTAAAGAAACCATATTTCGCGGCTAAATAGGTGAATCAAGACCTGCTAACCACGAGTTCTGAAATCAAAATCCGAAATGCCAGGATGGTAGAGCTCGAAAAGTAGTGTGAAATCAAGCTAAAAATCACCGAATTCAGAACTCGTAGTCAAAGAATATTCATAAAATCGTTTACGTAAAGAAACCACATTTCGCGGCTAACTAGGTGAAACAGGACCTACTTGCCAAGAGTTCTGAAATCAAAATCCGAAATTCCAGGATCGTAGAGCTCGAAAAGTAGTGTTAAATCAAGCTAAAAATCACCGAATTCAGAACTCGGAGTCAATGGATATTCATAAAACCGTTTACGTAAAGAAACCACATTTCGCGGCTAACTAGGTGAAACGAGACCTACTAGCCACGAGTTCTGAAATCAAAATCCGAAATGCCAGGATTGTAGAGCTCGAAAAGTAGTGTGAAATCAAGCTAAAAATCACCGAATTCAGAACTCGGAGTCAACGGATATCCATAAAACCGTTTACGTAAAGAAACCACATTTTGCGGATAACTAGGTGAAACGAGACCACCTATCCATGAGTTCTGAAATCAAAATCCGAAACGCCAGGATTGTAGAGCTCGAAAAGTAGTGTGAAATCAAGCTAAAAATCACCGAATTCAGAACTCGTAGTCAAAGGATATTCATAAAATCTTTTACGTAAAGAAACCACATTTCGCGGCTAACTAGGTGAAACGAGACCTACTAGCCACGAGTTTTGAAATCAAAATCCAAAACGCCAGGATTGTAGAGCTCGAAAAGTAGTGTGAAATCAAGCTAAAAATCACCGAATTCAGAACTCGGAGTCAACGGATATTCATAAAGCCGTTTACGTAAAGAATCCACATTTTCTGGCTAACTAGGTGAAACGAGACCTGCTAGCCACGTGTTCTGAAATTGAAATCCGAAAACCCAGGATTGTAGAGCTCGAAAAGTAGTGTGAAATCAAGCTAAAAATCACCGAATTCAGAACTCGGAGTCAACGGATATTCATAAAACCGTTTACGTAAAGAAACCACATTTCGCGGCTAACAAGGTGAAACGAGACCAACTATCCACGAGTTCTGAAATCAAAATCCAAAATGCCAGGATTGTAGAGCTCGAAAAGTAGTGTGAAATCAAGCTAAAAATCACCGAATTCAAAACTCGGAGTCAACGGATATTCATAAAACTGTTTAAGAAAAGAAACCACGTTTCGCGGCTAAATAGGTGAAATGAGACCAACTATCCACGAGTTCTGAAATCAAAATCCGAAACGCGAGGATTGTAGAGCTCGAAAAGTAGTGTGAAATCAAGCTAAAAATCACTGAATTCAGAACTCGGAGTCAACGGATATTCATAAAACCGTTTACGTAAAGAAACCACATTTCGCGGCTAACTAGGTGAAACAAGACCTACCAGCCACGAATTCTGAAATAAAAATCCGAAACTCCAGGATTGTTGAGCTCGAAAAGTAGTGCGAAATCAAGCTAAAAATCACCGAATTCAGAACTCGGAGTCAACGGATATTCAGAAAACTGTTTACGTAAAGAAACCATATTTCGCGGCTAAATAGGTGAATCAAGACCTGCTAACCACGAGTTCTGAAATCAAAATCCGAAACGCCAGGATGGTAGAGCTCGAAAAGTAGTGTGAAATCAAGCTAAAAATCACCGAATTCAGAACTCGTAGTCAAAGGATATTCATAAAATCGTTTACGTAAAGAAACCACATTTCGCGGCTAACTAGGTGAAACGAGACCTACTAGCCACGAGTTCTGAAATCAAAATCCAAAATGCCAGGATTGTAGAGCTCGAAAAGTAGTGTGAAATCAAGCTAAAAATCACCGAATTCAGAACTCGGAGTCAACGGATATTTATAAAACCGTTTACGTAAAGAATCCACATTTCCAGGCTAACTAGGTGAAACGAGACCTGCTAGCCACGTGTTCTGAAATTGAAATCCGAAAACCCAGGATTGTAGAGCTCGAAAAGTAGTGTGAAATCAAGCTAAAAATCACCGAATTCAGAACTCGGAGTCAACGGATATTCATAAAACCGTTTACGTAAAGAAACCACATTTCGCGGCTAACTAGGTGAAACGAGACCAACTATCCACGAGTTCTGAAATCAAAATCCGAAATGCCAGGATTGTAGAGCCCGAAAAGTAGTGTGAAATCAAGCTAAAAATCACCGAATTCAAAACTCGGAGTCAACGGATATTCATAAAACTGTTTACGAAAAGAAACCACGTTTCGCGGCTAAATAGGTGAAATGAGACCAACTATCCACGAGTTCTGAAATCAAAATCCGAAACGCGAGGATTGTAGAGCTCGAAAAGTAGTGTGAAATCAAGCTAAAAATCACTGAATTCAGAACTCGGAGTCAACGGATATTCATAAAACCGTTTACGTAAAGAAACCACATTTCGCGGCTAACTAGGTGAAACAAGACCTACTAGCCACGAGTTCTGAAATAAAAATCCGAAACTCCAGGATTGTTGAGCTCGAAAAGTAGTGTGAAATCAATCTAAAAATCACCGAATTCAGAACTTTGAGTCAACGGATATTCAGAAAACCGTTTACGTAAAGAAACCATATTTCGCGGCTAAATAGGTGAATCAAGACCTGCTAACCACGAGTTCTGAAATCAAAATCCGAAACGCCAGGATGGTAGAGCTCAAAAAGTAGTGTGAAATCAAGCTAAAAATCACCGAATTCAGAACTCGTAGTCAAATGATATTCATAAAATCGTTTACGTAAAGAAACCCATTTCGCGGCTAACTAGGTGAAACGAGACCTACTAGCCACGAGTTCTGAAATCAAAATCCAAAACGCCAGGATTGTAGAGCTCGAAAAGTAGTGTGAAATCAAGCTAAAAATCACCGAATTCAGAACTCGGAGTCAACGGATATTCATAAAACCGTTTACGTAAAGAATCCAAATTTCCAGGCTAACTAGGTGAAACGAGACCTGCTAGCCACGTGTTCTGAAATTGAAATCCGAAAACCCAGGATTGTAGAGCTCGAAAAGTAGTGTGAAATCAAGCTAAAAATCACCGAATTCAGAACTCGGAGTCAACGGATATTCATAAAACCGTTTACGTAAAGAAACCACATTTCGCGGCTAACAAGGTGAAACGAGACCAACTATCCACGAGTTCTGAAATCAAAATCCAAAATGCCAGGATTGTAGAGCTCGAAAAGTAGTGTGAAATCAAGCTAAAAATCACCGAATTCAAAACTCGGAGTCAACGGATATTCATAAAACTGTTTAAGAAAAGAAACCACGTTTCGCGGCTAAATAGGTGAAATGAGACCAACTATCCACGAGTTCTGAAATCAAAATCCGAAACGCGAGGATTGTAGAGCTCGAAAAGTAGTGTGAAATCAAGCTAAAAATCACTGAATTCAGAACTCGGAGTCAACGGATATTCATAAAACCGTTTACGTAAAGAAACCACATTTCGCGGCTAACTAGGTGAAACAAGACCTACCAGCCACGAGTTCTGAAATAAAAATCCGAAACTCCAGGATTGTTGAGCTCGAAAAGTAGTGCGAAATCAAGCTAAAAATCACCGAATTCAGAACTCGGAGTCAACGGATATTCAGAAAACTGTTTACGTAAAGAAACCATATTTCGCGGCTAAATAGGTGAATCAAGACCTGCTAACCACGAGTTCTGAAATCAAAATCCGAAACGCCAGGATGGTAGAGCTCGAAAAGTAGTGTGAAATCAAGCTAAAAATCACCGAATTCAGAACTCGTAGTCAAAGGATATTCATAAAATCGTTTACGTAAAGAAACCACATTTCGCGGCTAACTAGGTGAAACGAGACCTACTAGCCACGAGTTCTGAAATCAAAATCCAAAACGCCAGGATTGTAGAGCTCGAAAAGTAGTGTGAAATCAAGCTAAAAATCACCGAATTCAGAACTCGGAGTCAACGGATATTCATAAAACCGTTTACGTAAAGAATCCACATTTCCAGGCTAACTAGGTGAAACGAGACCTGCTAGCCACGTGTTCTGAAATTGAAATCCGAAAACCCAGGATTGTAGAGCTCGAAAAGTAGTGTGAAATCAAGCTAAAAATCACCGAATTCAGAACTCGGAGTCAACGGATATTCATAAAACCGTTTACGTAAAGAAACCACATTTCGCGGCTAACTAGGTGAAACGAGACCAACTATCCACGAGTTCTGAAATCAAAATCCGAAATGCCAGGATTGTAGAGCTCGAAAAGTAGTGTGAAATCAAGCTAAAAATCACCGAATTCAAAACTCGGAGTCAACGGATATTCATAAAACTGTTTACGAAAAGAAACCACGTTTCGCGGCTAAATAGGTGAAATAAGACCAACTATCCACGAGTTCTGAAATCAAAATCCGAAACGCGAGGATTGTAGAGCTCGAAAAGTAGTGTGAAATCAAGCTAAAAATCACTGAATTCAGAACTCGGAGTCAACGGATATTCATAAAACCGTTTACGTAAAGAAACCACATTTCGCGGCTAACTAGGTGAAACAAGACCTACTAGCCACGAGTTCTGAAATAAAAATCCGAAACTCCAGGATTGTTGAGCTCGAAAAGTAGTGTGAAATCAAGCTAAAAATCACCGAATTCAGAACTTTGAGTCAACGGATATTCAGAAAACCGTTTACGTAAAGAAACCATATTTCGCGGCTAAATAGGTGAATCAAGACCTGCTAACCACGAGTTCTGAAATCAAAATCCGAAACGCCAGGATGGTAGAGCTCAAAAAGTAGTGTGAAATCAAGCTAAAAATCACCGAATTCAGAACTCGTAGTCAAATGATATTCATAAAATCGTTTACGTAAAGAAACCACATTTCGCGGCTAACTAGGTGAAACGAGACCTACTAGCCACGAGTTCTGAAATCAAAATCCAAAACGCCAGGATTGTAGAGCTCGAAAAGTAGTGTGAAATCAAGCTAAAAATCACCGAATTCAGAACTCGGAGTCAACGGATATTCATAAAACCGTTTACGTAAAGAATCCACATTTCCAGGCTAACTAGGTGAAACGAGACCTGCTAGCCACGAGTTCTGAAATTGAAATCCGAAAACCCAGGATTGTAGAGCTCGAAAAGTAGTGTGAAATCAAGCTAAAAATCACCGAATTCAGAACTCGGAGTCAACGGATATTCATAAAACCGTTTACGTAAAGAAACCACATTTCGCGGCTAACAAGGTGAAACGAGACCAACTATCCACGAGTTCTGAAATCAAAATCCGAAACGCGAGGATTGTAGAGCTCGAAAAGTAGTGTGAAATCAAGCTAAAAATCACTGAATTCAGAACTCGGAGTCAACGGATATTCATAAAACCGTTTACGTAAAGAAACCACATTTCGCGGCTAACTAGGTGAAACAAGACCTACTAGCCACGAGTTCTGAAATAAAAATCCGAAACTCCAGGATTGTTGAGCTCGAAAAGTAGTGCGAAATCAAGCTAAAAATCACCGAATTCAGAACTCGGAGTCAACGGATATTCAGAAAACCGTTTACGTAAAGAAACCATATTTCGCGGCTAAATAGGTGAATCAAGACCTGCTAACCACGAGTTCTGAAATCAAAATCCGAAACGCCAGGATGGTAGAGCTCGAAAAGTAGTGTGAAATCAAGCTAAAAATCACCGAATTCAGAACTCGTTGTCAAAGGATATTCATAAAATCGTTTACGTAAAGAAACCACATTTCGCGGCTAACTAGGTGAAACGAGACCTACTAGCCACGAGTTCTGAAATCAAAATCCAAAACGCCAGGATTGTAGAGCTCGAAAAGTAGTGTGAAATCAAGCTAAAAATCACCGAATTCAGAACTCGGAGTCAACGGATATTCATAAAACCGTTTACGTAAAGAATCCACATTTCCAGGCTAACTAGGTGAAACGAGACCTGCTAGCCACGAGTTCTGAAATTGAAATCCGAAAACCCAGGATTGTAGAGCTCGAAAAGTAGTGTGAAATCAAGCTAAAAATCACCGAATTCAGAACTCGGAGTCAACGGATATTCATAAAACCGTTTACGTAAAGAAACCACATTTCGCGGCTAACTAGGTGAAACGAGACCAACTATCCACGAGTTCTGAAATCAAAATCCAAAATGCCAGGATTGTAGAGCTCGAAAAGTAGTGTGAAATCAAGCTAAAAATCACCGAATTCAAAACTCGGAGTCAACGGATATTCATAAAACTGTTTACGAAAAGAAACCACGTTTCGCGGCTAAATAGGTGAAATGAGACCAACTATCTACGAGTTCTGAAATCAAAATCCGAAACGCGAGGATTGTACAGCTCGAAAAGTAGTGTGAAATCAAGCTAAAAATCACTGAATTCAGAACTCGGAGACAACGGATATTCATAAAACCGTTTACGTAAAGAAACCACATTTCGCGGCTAACTAGGTGAAACAAGACCTACTAGCCACGAGTTCTGAAATAAAAATCCGAAACTCCAGGATTGTTGAGCTCGAAAAGTAGTGCGAAATCAAGCTAATAATCACCGAATTCAGAACTCGGAGTCAACGGATATTCAGAAAACCGTTTACGTAAAGAAACCATATTTCGCGGCTAAATAGGTTAATCAAGACCTGCTAACCACGAGTTCTGAAATCAAAATCCGAAACGCCAGGATAGTAGAGCTCGAAAAGTAGTGTGAAATCAAGCTAAAAATCACCGAATTCAGAACTCGTAGTCAAAGGATATTCATAAAATCGTTTACGTAAAGAAACCACATTTCGCGGCTAACTAGGTGAAACGAGACCTACTAGCCACGAGTTCTGAAATCAAAATCCAAAATGCCAGGATTGTAGAGCTCGAAAAGTAGTGTGAAATCAAGCTAAAAATCACCGAATTCAGAACTCGGAGTCAACGGATATTCATAAAACCGTTTACGTAAAGAATCCACATTTCCAGGCTAACTAGGTGAAACGAGACCTGCTAGCCACGAGTTCTGAAATTGAAATCCGAAAACCCAGGATTGTAGAGCTCGAAAAGTAGTGTGAAATCAAGCTAAAAATCACCGAATTCAGAACTCGGAGTCAACGGATATTCATAAAACCGTTTCCGTAAAGAAACCACATTTCGCGGCTAACTAGGTGAAACGAGACCAACTATCCACGAGTTCTGAAATCAAAATCCAAAATGCCAGGATTGTAGAGCTCGAAAAGTAGTGTGAAATCAAGCTAAAAATCACCGAATTCAAAACTCGGAGTCAACGGATATTCATAAAACTGTTTACGAAAAGAAACCACGTTTCGCGGCTAAATAGGTGAAATGAGACCAACTATCCACGAGTTCTAAAATCGAAATCCGAAACGCGAGGATTGTAGAGCTCGAAAAGTAGTGTGAAATCAAGCTAAAAATCACTGAATTCAGAACTCGTTGTCAAAGGATATTCATAAAATCGTTTACGTAAAGAAAACACATTTCGCGGCTAACTAGGTGAAACGAGACCTACTAGCCACGAGTTCTGAAATCAAAATCCAAAACGCCTGGATTGTAGAGCTCGAAAAGTAGTGTGAAATCAAGCTAAAAATCACCGAATTCAGAACTCGGAGTCAACGGATATTCATAAAACCGTTTACGTAAAGAATCCACATTTCCAGGCTAACTAGGTGAAACGAGACCTGCTAGCCACGAGTTCTGAAATTGAAATCCGAAAACCCAGGATTGTAGAGCTCGAAAAGTAGTGTGAAATCAAGCTAAAAATCACCGAATTCAGAACTCGGAGTCAACGGATATTCATAAAACCGTTTACGTAAAGAAACCACATTCCGCGGCTAACTAGGTGAAACGAGACCAACTATCCACGAGTTCTGAAATCAAAATCCAAAATGCCAGGATTGGAGAGCTCGAAAAGTAGTGTGAAATCAAGCTAAAAATCACCGAATTCAAAACTCGCAGTCAACGGATATTCATAAAACTGTTTACGAAAAGAAACCACGTTTCGCGCCTAAATAGGTGAAATGAGACCAACTATCCACGAATTCTGAAATCAAAATCCGAAATGCGAGGATTGTAGAGCTCGAAAAGTAGTGTGAAATCAAGCTAAAAATCACTGAATTCAGAACTCGGAGTCAACGGATATTCATAAAACCGTTTACGTAAAGAAACCACATTTCGCGGCTAACTAGGTGAAACAAGACCTACTAGCCACGAGTTCTGAAATAAAAATCCGAAACTCCAGGATTGTTGAGCTCGAAAAGTAGTGCGAAATCAAGCTAAAAATCATCGAATTCAGAACTCGGAGTCAACGGATATTCAGAAAACCGTTTACGTAAAGAAACCATATTTCGCGGCTAAATAGGTGAATCAAGACCTGCTAACCACGAGTTCTGAAATCAAAATCCGAAACGCCAGGATGGTAGAGCTCGAAAAGTAGTGTGAAATCAAGCTAAAAATCACCGAATTCAGAACTCGTTGTCAAAGGATATTCATAAAATCGTTTACGTAAAGAAACCACATTTTGCGGCTAACTAGGTGAAACGAGACCTACTAGCCACGAGTTCTGAAATCAAAATCCAAAACGCCAGGATTGTAGAGCTCGAAAAGTAGTGTGAAATCAAGCTAAAAATCACCGAATTCAGAACTCGGAGTCAACGGATATTCATAAAACCGTTTACGTAAAGAATCCACATTTCCAGGCTAACTAGGTGAAACGAGACCTGCTAGCCACGAGTTCTGAAATTGAAATCCGAAAACCCAGGATTGTAGAGCTCGAAAAGTAGTGTGAAATCAAGCTAAAAAATCACCGAATTCAGAACTCGGAGTCAACGGATATTCATAAAACCGTTTACGTAAAGAAACCACATATCGCGGCTAACTAGGTGAAACGAGACCAACTATCCACGAGTTCTGAAACCAAAATCCAAAATGCCAGGATTGTAGAGCTCGAAAAGTAGTGTGAAATCAAGCTAAAAATCACCGAATTCAAAACTCGGAGTCAACGGATATTCATAAAACTGGTTACGAAAAGAAACCACGTTTCGCGGCTAAATAGGTGAAATGAGACCAACTATCCACGAGTTCTGAAATCAAAATCCGAAATGCGAGGATTGTAGAGCTCGAAAAGTGGTGTGAAATCAAGCTAAAAATCACTGAATTCAGAACTCGGAGTCAACGGATATTCATAAAACCGTTTACGTAAAGAAACCACATTTCGCGGCTAACTAGGTGAAACAAGACCTACTAGCCACGAGTTCTGAAATAAAAATCCGAAACTCCAGGATTGTTGAGCTCGAAAAGTAGTGCGAAATCAAGCTAAAAATCACCGAATTCAGAATTCGGAGTCAACGGATATTCAGAAAACCGTTTACGTAAAGAAACCATATTTCGCGGCTAAATAGGTGAATCAAGACCTGCTAACCACGAGTTCTGAAATCAAAATCCGAAACTCCAGGATTGTTGAGCTCGAAAAGTAGTGTGAAATCAAGCTAAAAATCACCGAATTCAGAACTCGTAGTCAAAGGATATTCATAAAATGGTTTACATAAAGAAACCACATTTCGCGGCTAACTAGGTGAAACGAGACCTACTAGCCACGAGTTCTGAAATCAAAATCCAAAACGCCAAGATTGTAGAGCTCGAAAAGTAGTGTGAAATCAAGCTAAAAATCACCGAATTCAGAACTCGGAGTCAACGGATATTCATAAAACCGTTTACGTAAAGAATCCACATTTCCAGTCTAACTAGGTGAAACGAGACCTGCTAGCCACGAGTTCTGAAATCAAAATCCGAAAACCCAGGATTGTAGAGCTCGAAAAGTAGTGTGAAATCAAGTTAAAAATCACTGAATTCAAAACTCGGAGTCAACGGATATTCATAAAACTGTTTACGAAAAGAAACCACGTTTCGCGGCTAAATAGGTGAAATGAGACAAACTATCCACGAGTTCTGAAATCAAAATCCGAAACGCGAGGATTGTAGAGCTCGAAAAGTAGTCTGAAATCAAGCTAAAAATCACTGAATTCAAAACTCGGAGTCAACGGATATTCATAAAACCGTTTACGTAAAGAAACCACATTTCGCGGCTAACTAGGTGAAACAAGACCTACTAGCCGCGAGTTCTGAAATAAAAATCCGAAACTCCAGGATTGTTGAGCTCGAAAAGTAGTGCGAAATCAAGCTAAAAATCACCGAATTCAGAACTCGGAGTCAACGGATATTCAGAAAACCGTTTAAGTAAAGAAACCACATTTCGCGGCTAAATAGGTGAATCGAGACCTACTAGCCACGAGTTCTGAAATCAAAATCCGAAATGCCAGGATGGTAGAGCTCGAAAAGTAGTGTGAAATCAAGCTAAAAATTACCGAATTCAGAACTCGGAGTCAACGGATATTCAGAAAACCGTTTAAGTAAAGAAACCACATTTCGCGGCTAAATAGGTGAATCGAGACCTACTAGCCACGAGTTCTGAAATCAAAATCCGAAATGCCAGGATGGTAGAGCTCGAAAAGTAGTGTGAAATCAAGCTAAAAATTACTGAATTCAGAACTCGTAGTCAAAGGATATTCATAAAATCATTTACGTAAAGAAACCACATTTCGCGGCTAACTAGGTGAAACGAGACCTACTAGCCACGAGTTCTGAAATCAAAATACGAAACGCCAGGATTGTAGAGCTCGAAAAGTAGTGTGAAATCAAGCTAAAAATCACCGAATTCAGAACTCGGAGTCAACGGATATTCATAAAACCGTTTACGTAAAGAAACCACATTTCGCGGCTAACTAGATGAAACGAGACCAACTATCCACGAGTTCTGAAATCAAAATCCGAAACGCCAGGATTGTAGAGCTCGAAAAGTAGTGTGAAATCAAGCTAAAAATCACCGAATTCAAAACTCGGAGTCAACGGATATTCATAAAACTGTTTACGTAAAGAAAAACCACATTTCGCGGCTAACTAGGTGAAACAAGACCTACTAGCCACGAGTTCTGAAATCAAAATACGAAACTCCAGGATTGTTGAGCTCGAAAAGTAGTGCGAAATCAAGCTAAAAATCACCGAATTCAGAACTCGGAGTCAACGGATATTCAGAAAACCGTTTACGTAAAGAAACCATATTTCGCGGCTAAATAGGTGAATCAAGACCTGCTAACCACGAGTTCTGAAATCAAAATCCGAAACGCCAGGATTGTAGAGCTCGAAAAGTAGTGTGAAATCAAGCTAAAAATCTCCGAATTCAGAACTCGTAGTCAAAGGATATTCATAAAATCGTTTACGTAAAGAAACCACATTTCGCGGCTAACTAGGTGAAACGAGACCTACTAGCCACGAGTTCTGAAATCAAAATCCAAAACGCCAGGATTGTAGAGCTCGAAAAGTAGTGTGAAATCAAGCTAAAAATCACCGAATTCAGAACTCGGAGTCAACGGATATTCATAAAACCGTTTACGTAAAGAATCCACATTTCCTGGCTAACTAGGTGAAACGAGACCTGCTAGCCACGAGTTCTGAAATTGAAATCCGAAAACCCAGGATTGTAGAGCTCGAAAAGTAGTGTGAAATCAAGTTAAAAATCACCGAATTCAAAACTCGGAGTCAATGGATATTCATAAAACTGTTTACGAAAAGAAACCACGTTTCGCGGCTAAATAGGTGAAATGAGACCAACTATCCACGAGTTCTGAAATCAAAATCCGAAACGCGAGGATTGTAGAGCTCAAAAAGTAGTGTGAAATCAAGCTAAAAATCACTGAATTCAGAACTCGGAGTCAACGGATATTCATAAAACCGTTTACGTAAAGAAACCACATTTCGCGGCTAACTAGGTGAAACAAGACCTACTAGCCACGAGTTCTGAAATAAAAATCCGAAATACCAGGATTGTTGAGCTCGAAAAGTAGTGCGAAATAAAGCTAAAAATCACCGAATTCAGAACTCGGAGTCAACGGATATTCAGAAAACCGTTTACGTAAAGAAACCATATTTCGCGGCTAAATAGGTGAATCAAGTCCTGCTAACCACGAGTTCTGAAATCAAAATCCGAAATCCCAGGATGGTAGAGCTCGAAAAGTAGTGTGAAATCAAGCTAAAAATCACCGAATTCAGAACTCGTAGTCAAAGGATATTCATAAAATCGTTTACGTAAAGAAACCACATTTCGCGGCTAACTAGGTGAAACGAGACCTACTAGCCACGAGTTCTGAAATCAAAATACGAAACTCCAGAATTGTAGAGCTCAAAAAGTAGTGTGAAATCAAGCTAAAAATCACCGAATTCATAACTCGTAGTCAACGGATATTCATAAAACCGTTTACGTAAAGAAACCACATTTCGCGGCTAACTAGGTGAAACGAGACCTGCTAGCCACGAGTTCTGAAATCGAAATCCGAAAACCCAGGATTGTAGAGCTCGAAAACTAGTGTGAAATCAAGCTAAAAATCACCGAATTCAGAACTCGGAGTCAACGGATATTCAGAAAACCGTTTAAGTGAAGAAACCAAATTTCGCGGCTAAATAGGTGAATCGAGATCTACTAGCCACGAGTTCTGAAATCAAAATCCGAAATGCCAGGATGGTAGAGGTCGAAAATTAGTGTGAAATCAAGCTAAAAATCACCGAATTCAGAACTCGTAGTCAAAGGATATTCATAAAATCGTTTACGTAAAGAAACCACATTTCGCGGCTAACTAGGTGAAACGAGACCTACTAGCCAGGAGTTCTGAAATCAAAATCCGAAACGCCAGGATTGTAGAGCTCGAAAAGTAGTGTGAAATCAAGCTAAAAATCACCGAATTCAGAACTCGGAGTCAACGGATATTCATAAAACTGTTTACGTAAAGAAACCACATTTCGCGGCTAACTAGGTGAATCAAGACCTGCTAGCCACGAGTTCTGAAATCAAAATCCGAAATGCCAGGATGGTAGAGCTCGAAAAGTAGTGTGAAATCAAGCTAAAAATTACCGAATTCAGAACTCGTAGTCAAAGGATATTCATAAAATTGTTTACGTAAAGGAACCACATTTCGCGGCTAACTAGGTGAAACGAGACCTACTAGCCACGAGTTCTGAAATCAAAATACGAAACGCCAGGATTGTAGAGTTCGAAAAGTAGTGTGAAATCAAGCTAAAAATCACCGAATTCAGAACTCGGAGTCAACGGATATTCATAAAACCGTTTACGTAAAGAAACCACATTTCGCGGCTAACTAGGTGAAACGAGACCAACTATCCACGAGTTCTGAAATCAAAATCCGAAACGCCAGGATTGTAGAGCTCGAAAAGTAGTGTGAAATCAAGCTAAAAATCACCGAATTCAAAACTCGGAGTCAACGGATATTCATAAAATTGTTTACGAAAAGAAACCACGTTTCGCGGCTAAATAGGTGAAATGAGACCAACTATCCACGAGTTCTGAAATCAAAATCCGAAATGCTAGGATTGTAGAGCTCGAAAAGTAGTGTGAAATCAAGCTAAAAATCACTGAATTCAAAACTCGTAGTCAAAGGATATTCATAAAATTGTTTACGTAAAGGAACCACATTTCGCGGCTAACTAGGTGAAACGAGACCTACTAGCCACGAGTTCTGAAATCAAAATACGAAACGCCAGAATTGTAGAGCTCAAAAAGTAGTGTGAAATCAAGCTAAAAATCACCGAATTCATAACTCGTAGTCAACGGATATTCATAAAACCGTTTACGTAAAGAAACCACATTTCGCGGCTAACTAGGTGAAACGAGACCTGCTAGCCACGAGTTCTGAAATCAAAATCCGAAATCCCAGGATGGTAGAGCTCGAAAAGTAGTGTGAAATCAAGCTAAAAATCACCGAATTCAGAACTCGTAGTCAAAGGATATTCATAAAATCGTTTACGTAAAGAAACCACATTTCGCGGCTAACTAGGTGAAACGAGACCTACTAGCCACGAGTTCTGAAATCAAAATACGAAACTCCAGAATTGTAGAGCTCAAAAAGTAGTGTGAAATCAAGCTAAAAATCACCGAATTCATAACTCGTAGTCAACGGATATTCAGAAAACCGTTTACGTAAAGAAACCATATTTCGCGGCTAAATAGGTGAATCAAGTCCTGCTAGCCACGAGTTCTGAAATCGAAATCCGAAAACCCAGGATGGTAGAGCTCGAAAAGTAGTGTGAAATCAAGCTAAAAATCACCGAATTCAGAACTCGTAGTCAAAGGATATTCAGAAAATCGTTTACGTAAAGAAACCAAATTTCGCGGCTAAATAGGTGAAACGAGACCTACTAGCCACGAGTTCTGAAATCAAAATACGAAACGCCAGGATTGTAGAGCTCGAAAAGTAGTGTGAAATCAAGCTAAAAATCACCGAATTCAGAACTCGGAGTCAAAGGATATTCATAAAACCGTTTACGTAAAGAAACCACATTTCGCGGCTAACTAGGTGAAACGAGACCTACTAGCCAGGAGTTCTGAAATCAAAATCCGAAACGCCAGGATTGTAGAGCTCGAAAAGTAGTGTGAAATCAAGCTAAAAATCACCGAATTCAGAACTCGGAGTCAACGGATATTCATAAAACTGTTTACGTAAAGAAACCACATTTCGCGGCTAACTAGGTGAATCAAGACCTGCTAGCCACGAGTTCTGAAATCAAAATCCGAAATGCCAGGATGGTAGAGCTCGAAAAGTAGTGTGAAATCAAGCTAAAAATTACCGAATTCAGAACTCGTAGTCAAAGGATATTCATAAAATCGTTTACGTAAAGAAACCACATTTCGCGGCTAACTAGGTGAAACGAGACCTACTAGCCACGAGTTCTGAAATCAAAATACAAAACGCCAGGATTGTAGAGCTCGAAAAGTAGTGTGAAATCAAGCTAAAAATCACCGAATTCAGAACTCGGAGTCAACGGATATTCATAAAACCGTTTACGTAAAGAAACCACATTTCGCGGCTAACTAGGTGAAACGAGACCAACTATCCACGAGTTCTGAAATCAAAATCCGAAACGCCAGGATTGTAGAGCTCGAAAAGTAGTGTGAAATCAAGCTAAAAATCACCGAATTCAAAACTCGGAGTCAACGGATATTCATAAAATTGTTTACGAAAAGAAACCACGTTTCGCGGCTAAATAGGTGAAATGAGACCAACTATCCACGAGTTCTGAAATCAAAATCCGAAATGTTAGGATTGTAGAGCTCGAAAAGTAGTGTGAAATCAAGCTAAAAATCACTGAATTCAGAACTCGGAGTCAACGGATATTCATAAAACCGTTTACGTAAAGAAACCACATTTCGCGGCTAACTAGGTGAAACAAGACCTACTATCCACGAGTTCTGAAATCAAAATACGAAACTCCAGGATTGTTGAGCTCGAAAAGTAGTGCGAAATCAAGCTAAAAATCACCGAATTCAGAACTCGGAGTCAACGGATATTCAGAAAACCGTTTACGTAAAGAAACCATATTTCGCGGCTAAATAGGTGAATCAAGACCTGCTAACCACGAGTTCTGAAATCAAAATCCGAAATGCCAGGATGGTAGAGCTTGAAAAGTAGTGTGAAATCAAGCTAAAAATCACCGAATTCAGAACTCGTAGTCAAAGGATATTCATAAAATCGTTTACGTAAAGAAACCACATTTCGCGGCTAACTAGGTGAAACGAGACCTACTAGCCACGAGTTCTGAAATCAAAATACGAAACGCCAGAATTGTAGAGCTTGAAAAGTAGTGTGAAATCAAGCTAAAAATCACCAAATTCAGAACTCGTAGTCAACGGATATTCATAAAACCGTTTACGTAAAGAAACCACATTTCGCGGCTAACCAGGTGAAACGAGACCTGCTAGCCACGAGTTCTGAAATCGAAATCCGAAAACCCAGGATTGTAGAGCTCGAAAAGTAGTGTGAAATCAAGCTAAAAATCACCGAATTCAGAACTCGGAGTCAACGGATATTCAGAAAACCGTTTAAGTAAAGAAACCACATTTCGCGGCTAAATAGGTGAATCGAGACCTACTAGCCACGAGTTCTGAAATCAAAATCCGAAATGCCAGGATGGTAGAGGTCGAAAATTAGTGTGAAATCAAGCTAAAAATCACCGAATTCAGAACTCGTAGTCAAAGGATATTCATAAAATAGTTTACGTAAAGAAACCACATTTCGCGGCTAACTAGGTGAAACGAGACCTAGTAGCCAGGAGTTGTGAAATCAAAATCCGAAACGCCAGGATTGTAGAGCTCGAAAAGTAGTGTGAAATCAAGCTAAAAATCACCGAATTCAGAACTCGGAGTCAACGGATATTCATAAAACTGTTTACGTAAAGAAACCACATTTCGCGGCTAAATAGGTGAATCAAGACCTGCTAGCCACGAGTTCTGAAATCAAAATCCGAAATGCCAGGATGGTAGAGCTCGAAAAGTAGTGTGAAATCAAGCTAAAAATCACCGAATTCAGAACTCGTAGTCAAAGGATATTCATAAAATCGTTTACGTAAAGAAACCACATTTCGCGGCTAACTAGGTGAAACGAGACCTACTAGCCACGAGTTCTGAAATCAAAATACGAAACGCCAGGATTGTAGAGCTCGAAAAGTAGTGTGAAATTAAGCTAAAAATCACCGAATTCAGAACTCGTAGTCAACGGATATTCATAAAACCGTTTACGTAAAGAAACCACATTTCGCGGCTAACCAGGTGAAACGAGACCTGCTAGCCACGAGTTCTGAAATCGAAATCCGAAAACCCAGGATTGTAGAGCTCGAAAAGTAGTGTGAAATCAAGCTAAAAATCACCGAATTCAGAACTCGGAGTCAACGGATATTCAGAAAACCGTTTAAGTAAAGAAACCACATTTCGCGGCTAAATAGGTGAATCGAGACCTACTAGCCACGAGTTCTGAAATCAAAATCCGAAATGCCAGGATGGTAGAGGTCGAAAATTAGTGTGAAATCAAGCTAAAAATCACCGAATTCAGAACTCGTAGTCAAAGGATATTCATAAAATAGTTTACGTAAAGAAACCACATTTCGCGGCTAACTAGGTGAAACGAGACCTACTAGCCAGGAGTTCTGAAATCAAAATCCGAAACGCCAGGATTGTAGAGCTCGAAAAGTAGTGTGAAATCAAGCTAAAAATCACCGAATTCAGAACTCGGAGTCAACGGATATTCATAAAACTGTTTACGTAAAGAAACCACATTTCGCGGCTAAATAGGTGAATCAAGACCTGCTAGCCACGAGTTCTGAAATCAAAATCCGAAATGCCAGGATGGTAGAGCTCGAAAAGTAGTGTGAAATCAAGCTAAAAATCACCGAATTCAGAACTCGTAGTCAAAGGATATTCATAAAATCGTTTACGTAAAGAAACCACATTTCGCGGCTAACTAGGTGAAACGAGACCTACTAGCCACGAGTTCTGAAATCAAAATACGAAACGCCAGGATTGTAGAGCTCGAAAAGTAGTGTGAAATCAAGCTAAAAATCGCAGAATTCAGAACTCGGAGTCAACGGATATTCATAAAACCGTTTACGTAAAGAAACCACATTTCGCGGCTAACTAGGTGAAACGAGACCAACTATCCACGAGTTCTGAAATCAAAATCCGAAACGCCAGGATTGTAGAGCTCGAAAAGTAGTGTGAAATCAAGCTAAAAATCACCGAATTCAAAACTCGGAGTCAACGGATATTCATAAAACTGTTTACGAAAAGAAACCACGTTTCGCGGCTAAATAGGTGAAATGAGACCAACTATCCACGAGTTATGAAATCAAAATCCGAAATGCGAGGATTGTAGAGCTCGAAAAGTAATGTGAAATCAAGCTAAAAATCACTGAATTCAGAACTCGGAGTCAACGGATATTCATAAAACCGTTTACGTAAAGAAACCACATTTCGCGGCTAACTAGGAGAAACAAGACCTACTATCCACGAGTTCTGAAATCAAAATCCGAAACTCCAGGATTGTTGAGCTCGAAAAGTAGTGCGAAATCAAGCTAAAAATCACCGAATTCAGAACTCGGAGTCAACGGATATTCAGAAAACCGTTTACGTAAAGAAACCATATTTCGCGGCTAAATAGGTGAATCAAGACCTGCTAACCACGAGTTCTGAAATCAAAATCCGAAATGCCAGGATGGTAGAGCTCGAAAAGTAGTGTGAAATCAAGCTAAAAATCACCGAATTCAGAACTCGTAGTCAAAGGATATTCATAAAATCGTTTACGTAAAGAAACCACATTTCGCGGCTAACTAGGTGAAACGAGACCTACTAGCCACGAGTTCTGAAATCAAAATACGAAACGCCAGAATTGTAGAGCTTGAAAAGTAGTGTGAAATTAAGCTAAAAATCACCGAATTCAGAACTCGTAGTCAACGGATATTCATAAAACCGTTTACGTAAAGAAACCACATTTCGCGGCTAACTAGGTGAAACGAGACCTGCTAGCCACGAGTTCTGAAATCGAAATCCGAAAACCCAGGATTGTAGAGCTCGAAAAGTAGTGTGAAATCAAGCTAAAAATCACCGAATTCAGAACTCGGAGTCAACGGATATTCAGAAAACCGTTTAAGTAAAGAAACCACATTTCGCGGCTAAATAGGTGAATCGAGACCTACTAGCCACGAGTTCTGAAATCAAAATCCGAAATGCCAGGATGGTAGAGGTCGAAAATTAGTGTGAAATCAAGCTAAAAATCACCGAATTCAGAACTCGTAGTCAAAGGATATTCATAAAATCGTTTACGTAAAGAAACCACATTTCGCGGCTAACTAGGTGAAACGATACCTACTAGCCAGGAGTTCTGAAATCAAAATCCGAAACGTCAGGATTGTAGAGCTCGAAAAGTAGTGTGAAATCAAGCTAAAAATCACCGAATTCAGAACTCGGAGTCAACGGATATTCATAAAACTGTTTACGTAAAGAAACCACATTTCGCGGCTAAATAGGTGAATCAAGACCTGCTAGCCACGAGTTCTGAAATCAAAATCCGAAATGCCAGGATGGTAGAGCTCGAAAAGTAGTGTGAAATCAAGCTAAAAATCACCGAATTCAGAACTCGTAGTCAAAGGATATTCATAAAATCGTTTACGTAAAGAAAACACATTTCGCGGCTAACTAGGTGAAACGAGACCTACTAACCACGAGTTCTGAAATCAAAATACGAAACGCCAGGATTGTAGAGCTCGAAAAGTAGTGTGAAATCAAGCTAAAAATCACCGAATTCAGAACTCGGAGTCAACGGATATTCATAAAACCGTTTACGTAAAGAAACCACATTTCGCGGCTAACTAGGTGAAACGAGACCAACTATCCACGAGTTCTGAAATCAAAATCCGAAACGCCAGGATTGTAGAGCTCGAAAAGTAGTGTGAAATCAAGCTAAAAATCACCGAATTCAAAACTCGGAGTCAACGGATATTCATAAAACTGTTTACGAAAAGAAACCACGTTTCGCGGCTAAATAGGTGAAATGAGACCAACTATCCACGAGTTCTGAAATCAAAATCCGAAATGCGAGGATTGTAGAGCTCGAAAAGTAGTGTGAAATCAAGCTAAAAATCACTGAATTCAGAACTCGGAGTCAACGGATATTCATAAAACCGTTTACGTAAAGAAACCACATTTCGCGGCTAACTAGGTGAAACAAGACCTACTATCCACGAGTTCTGAAATCAAAATCCGAAACTCCAGGATTGTTGAGCTCGAAAAGTAGTGCGAAATCAAGCTAAAAATCACCGAATTCAGAACTCGGAGTCAACGGATATTCAGAAAACCGTTTACGTAAAGAAACCATATTTCGCGGCTAAATAGGTGAATCAAGACCTGCTAACCACGAGTTCTGAAATCAAAATCCGAAATGCCAGGATGGTAGAGCTCGAAAAGTAGTGTGAAATCAAGCTAAAAATCACCGAATTCAGAACTCGTAGTCAAAGGATATTCATAAAATCGTTTACGTAAAGAAACCACATTTCGCGGCTAACTAGGTGAAACGAGACCTACTAGCCACGAGTTCTGAAATCAAAATACGAAACGCCAGAATTGTAGAGCTTGAAAAGTAGTGTGAAATTAAGCTAAAAATCACCGAATTCAGAACTCGTAGTCAACGGATATTCATAAAACCGTTTACGTAAAGAAACCACATTTCGCGGCTAACTAGGTGAAACGAGACCAGCTAGCCACGAGTTCTGAAATCGAAATCCGAAAACCCAGGATTGTAGAGCTCGAAAAGTAGTGTGAAATCAAGCTAAAAATCACCGAATTCAGAACTCGGAGTCAACGGATATTCAGAAAACCGTTTAAGTAAAGAAACCACATTTCGCGGCTAAATAGGTGAATCGAGACCTACTAGCCACGAGTTCTGAAATCAAAATCCGAAATGCCAGGATGGTAGAGGTCGAAAATTAGTGTGAAATCAAGCTAAAAATCACCGAATTCAGAACTCGTAGTCAAAGGATATTCATAAAATCGTTTACGTAAAGAAACCACATTTCGCGGCTAACTAGGTGAAACGATACCTACTAGCCAGGAGTTCTGAAATCAAAATCCGAAACGTCAGGATTGTAGAGCTCGAAAAGTAGTGTGAAATCAAGCTAAAAATCACCGAATTCAGAACTCGGAGTCAACGGATATTCATAAAACTGTTTACGTAAAGAAACCACATTTCGCGGCTAAATAGGTGAATCAAGACCTGCTAGCCACGAGTTCTGAAATCAAAATCCGAAATGCCAGGATGGTAGAGCTCGAAAAGTAGTGTGAAATCAAGCTAAAAATCACCGAATTCAGAACTCGTAGTCAAAGGATATTCATAAAATCGTTTACGTAAAGAAAACACATTTCGCGGCTAACTAGGTGAAACGAGACCTACTAACCACGAGTTCTGAAATCAAAATACGAAACGCCAGGATTGTAGAGCTCGAAAAGTAGTGTGAAATCAAGCTAAAAATCACCGAATTCAGAACTCGGAGTCAACGGATATTCATAAAACCGTTTACGTAAAGAAACCACATTTCGCGGCTAACTAGGTGAAACGAGACCAACTATCCACGAGTTCTGAAATCAAAATCCGAAACGCCAGGATTGTAGAGCTCGAAAAGTAGTGTGAAATCAAGCTAAAAATCACCGAATTCAAAACTCGGAGTCAACGGATATTCATAAAACTGTTTACGAAAAGAAACCACGTTTCGCGGCTAAATAGGTGAAATGAGACCAACTATCCACGAGTTCTGAAATCAAAATCCGAAATGCGAGGATTGTAGAGCTCGAAAAGTAGTGTGAAATCAAGCTAAAAATCACTGAATTCAGAACTCGGAGTCAACGGATATTCATAAAACCGTTTACGTAAAGAAACCACATTTCGCGGCTAACTAGGTGAAACAAGACCTACTATCCACGAGTTCTGAAATCAAAATCCGAAACTCCAGGATTGTTGAGCTCGAAAAGTAGTGCGAAATCAAGCTAAAAATCACCGAATTCAGAACTCGGAGTCAACGGATATTCAGAAAACCGTTTACGTAAAGAAACCATATTTCGCGGCTAAATAGGTGAATCAAGACCTGCTAACCACGAGTTCTGAAATCAAAATCCGAAATGCCAGGATGGTAGAGCTCGAAAAGTAGTGTGAAATCAAGCTAAAAATCACCGAATTCAGAACTCGTAGTCAAAGGATATTCATAAAATCGTTTACGTAAAGAAACCACATTTCGCGGCTAACTAGGTGAAACGAGACCTACTAGCCACGAGTTCTGAAATCAAAATACGAAACGCCAGAATTGTAGAGCTTGAAAAGTAGTGTGAAATTAAGCTAAAAATCACCGAATTCAGAACTCGTAGTCAACGGATATTCATAAAACCGTTTACGTAAAGAAACCACATTTCGCGGCTAACTAGGTGAAACGAGACCTGCTAGCCACGAGTTCTGAAATCGAAATCCGAAAACCCAGGATTGTAGAGCTCGAAAAGTAGTGTGAAATCAAGCTAAAAATCACCGAATTCAGAACTCGGAGTCAACGGATATTCAGAAAACCGTTTAAGTAAAGAAACCACATTTCGCGGCTAAATAGGTGAATCGAGACCTACTAGCCACGAGTTCTGAAATCAAAATCCGAAATGCCAGGATGGTAGAGGTCGAAAATTAGTGTGAAATCAAGCTAAAAATCACCGAATTCAGAACTCGTAGTCAAAGGATATTCATAAAATCGTTTACGTAAAGAAACCACATTTCGCGGCTAACTAGGTGAAACGATACCTACTAGCCAGGAGTTCTGAAATCAAAATCCGAAACGTCAGGATTGTAGAGCTCGAAAAGTAGTGTGAAATCAAGCTAAAAATCACCGAATTCAGAACTCGGAGTCAACGGATATTCATAAAACTGTTTACGTAAAGAAACCACATTTCGCGGCTAAATAGGTGAATCAAGACCTGCTAGCCACGAGTTCTGAAATCAAAATCCGAAATGCCAGGATGGTAGAGCTCGAAAAGTAGTGTGAAATCAAGCTAAAAATCACCGAATTCAGAACTCGTAGTCAAAGGATATTCATAAAATCGTTTACGTAAAGAAAACACATTTCGCGGCTAACTAGGTGAAACGAGACCTACTAACCACGAGTTCTGAAATCAAAATACGAAACGCCAGGATTGTAGAGCTCGAAAAGTAGTATGAAATCAAGCTAAAAATCACCGAATTCAGAACTCGGAGTCAACGGATATTCATAAAACCGTTTACGTAAAGAAACCACATTTCGCGGCTAACTAGGTGAAACGAGACCAACTATCCACGAGTTCTGAAATCAAAATCCGAAACGCCAGGATTGTAGAGCTCGAAAAGTAGTGTGAAATCAAGCTAAAAATCACCGAATTCAAAACTCGGAGTCAACGGATATTCATAAAACTGTTTACGAAAAGAAACCACGTTTCGCGGCTAAATAGGTGAAATGAGACCAACTATCCACGAGTTCTGAAATCAAAATCCGAAATGCGAGGATTGTAGAGCTCGAAAAGTAGTGTGAAATCAAGCTAAAAATCACTGAATTCAGAACTCGGAGTCAACGGATATTCATAAAACCGTTTACGTAAAGAAACCACATTTCGCGGCTAACTAGGTGAAACAAGACCTACTATCCACGAGTTCTGAAATCAAAATCCGAAACTCCAGGATTGTTGAGCTCGAAAAGTAGTGCGAAATCAAGCTAAAAATCACCGAATTCAGAACTCGGAGTCAACGGATATTCAGAAAACCGTTTACGTAAAGAAACCATATTT
This sequence comes from Euonymus europaeus, assembly GCA_963580455.1. Taxonomy (NCBI): domain Eukaryota; kingdom Viridiplantae; phylum Streptophyta; class Magnoliopsida; order Celastrales; family Celastraceae; genus Euonymus; species Euonymus europaeus. Next base: position 26,035,667 of record OY756966.1, on the reverse strand, counting down.
CGCGGCTGAATAGGTGAATCAAGACCTGCTAACCACGAGTTCTGAAATCAAAATCCGAAATGCCAGGATGGTAGAGCTCGAAAAGTAGTGTGAAATCAAGCTAAAAATCACCGAATTCAGAACTCGTAGTCAAAGGATATTCATAAAATCGTTTACGTAAAGAAACCACATTTCGCGGCTAACTAGGTGAAACGAGACCTACTAGCCACGAGTTCTGAAATCAAAATACGAAACGCCAGAATTGTAGAGCTTGAAAAGTAGTGTGAAATCAAGCTAAAAATCACCGAATTCAGAACTCGTAGTCAACGGATATTCATAAAACCGTTTAAGTAAAGAAACCGCATTTCGCGGCTAACTAGGTGAAACGAGACCTGCTAGCCACGAGTTCTGAAATCGAAATCCGAAAACCCAGGATTGTAGAGCTCGAAAAGTAGTGTGAAATCAAGCTAAAAATCACCGAATTCAGAACTCGGAGTCAACGGATATTCAGAAAACCGTTTAAGTAAAGAAACCACATTTCGCGGCTAAATAGGTGAATCGAGACCTACTAGCCACGAGTTCTGAAATCAAAATCCGAAATGCCAGGATGGTAGAGGTCGAAAATTAGTGTGAAATCAAGCTAAAAATCACCGAATTCAGAACTCGTAGTCAAAGGATATTCATAAAATCGTTTACGTAAAGAAACCACATTTCGCGGCTAACTAGGTGAAACGATACCTACTAGCCAGGAGTTCTGAAATCAAAATCCGAAACGCCAGGATTGTAGAGCTCGAAAAGTAGTGTGAAATCAAGCTAAAAATCACCGAATTCAGAACTCGGAGTCAACGGATATTCATAAAACTGTTTTCGTAAAGAAACCACATTTCGCGGCTAAATAGGTGAATCAAGACCTGCTAGCCACGAGTTCTGAAATCAAAATCCGAAATGCCAGGATGGTAGAGCTCGAAAAGTAGTGTGAAATCAAGCTAAAAATCACCTAATTCAGAACTCGTAGTCAAAGGATATTCATAAAATCGTTTACGTAAAGAAAACACATTTCGCGGCTAACTAGGTGAAACGAGACCTACTAACCACGAGTTCTGAAATCAAAATACGAAACGCCAGGATTGTAGAGCTCGAAAAGTAGTGTGAAATCAAGCTAAAAATCACCGAATTCAGAACTCGGAGTCAACGGATATTCATAAAACCGTTTACGTAAAGAAACCACATTTCGCGGCTAACTAGGTGAAACGAGACCAACTATCCACGAGTTCTGAAATCAAAATCCGAAACGCCAGGATTGTAGAGCTCGAAAAGTAGTGTGAAATCAAGCTAAAAATCACCGAATTCAAAACTCGGAGTCAACGGATATTCATAAAACTGTTTACGAAAAGAAACCACGTTTCGCGGCTAAATAGGTGAAATGAGACCAACTATCCACGAGTTCTGAAATCAAAATCCGAAATGCGAGGATTGTAGAGCTCGAAAAGTAGTGTGAAATCAAGCTAAAAATCACTGAATTCAGAACTCGGAGTCAACGGATATTCATAAAACCGTTTACGTAAAGAAACCACATTTCGCGGCTAACTAGGTGAAACAAGACCTACTATCCACGAGTTCTGAAATCAAAATCCGAAACTCCAGGATTGTTGAGCTCGAAAAGTAGTGCGAAATCAAGCTAAAAATCACCGAATTCAGAACTCGGAGTCAACGGATATTCATAAAACTGTTTACGTAAAGAAACCACATTTCGCGGCTAAATAGGTGAATCAAGACCTGCTAGCCACGAGTTCTGAAATCAAAATCCGAAACTCCAGGATTGTTGAGCTCGAAAAGTAGTGCGAAATCAAGCTAAAAATCACCGAATTCAGAACTCGTAGTCAACGGATATTCATAAAACCGTTTACGTAAAGAAACCACATTTCGCGGCTAACTAGGTGAAACGAGACCTGCTAGCCACGAGTTCTGAAATCGAAATCCGAAAACCCAGGATTGTAGAGCTCGAAAAGTAGTGTGAAATCAAGCTAAAAATCACCGAATTCAGAACTCGGAGTCAACGGATATTCAGAAAACCGTTTAAGTAAAGAAACCACATTTCGCGGCTAAATAGGTGAATCGAGACCTACTAGCCACGAGTTCTGAAATCAAAATCCGAAATGCCAGGATGGTAGAGGTCGAAAATTAGTGTGAAATCAAGCTAAAAATCACCGAATTCAGAACTCGTAGTCAAAGGATATTCATAAAATCGTTTACGTAAAGAAACCACATTTCGCGGCTAACTAGGTGAAACGAGACCTACTAGCCAGGAGTTCTGAAATCAAAATCCGAAATGCCAGGATTGTAGAGCTCGAAAAGTAGTGTGAAATCAAGCTAAAAATCACCGAATTCAGAACTCGGAGTCAACGGATATTCATAAAACTGTTTACGTAAAGAAACCACATTTCGCGGCTAAATAGGTGAATCAAGACCTGCTAGCCACGAGTTCTGAAATCAAAATCCGAAATGCCAGGATGGTAGAGCTCGAAAAGTAGTGTGAAATCAAGCTAAAAATCACCGAATTCAGAACTCGTAGTCAAAGGATATTCATAAAATCGTTTACGTAAAGAAAACACATTTCGCGGCTAACTAGGTGAAACGAGACCTACTAGCCACGAGTTCTGAAATCAAAATACCAAACGCCAGGATTGTAGAGCTCGAAAAGTAGTGTGAAATCAAGCTAAAAATCACCGAATTCAGAACTCGGAGTCAACGGATATTCATAAAACCGTTTACGTAAAGAAACCACATTTCGCGGCTAACTAGGTGAAACGAGACCAACTATCCACGAGTTCTGAAATCAAAATCCGAAACGCCAGGATTGTAGAGCTCGAAAAGTAGTGTGAAATCAAGCTAAAAATCACCGAATTCAAAACTCGGAGTCAACGGATATTCATAAAACTGTTTACGAAAAGAAACCACGTTTCGCGGCTAAATAGGTGAAATGAGACCAACTATCCACGAGTTTTGAAATCAAAATCCGAAATGCGAGGATTGTAGAGCTCGAAAAGTAGTGTGAAATCAAGCTAAAAATCACTGAATTCAGAACTCGGAGTCAACGGATATTCATAAAACCGTTTACGTAAAGAAACCACATTTCGCGGCTAACTAGGTGAAACAAGACCTACTATCCACGAGTTCTGAAATCAAAATCCGAAACTCCAGGATTGTTGAGCTCGAAAAGTAGTGCGAAATCAAGCTAAAAATCACCGAATTCAGAACTCGGAGTCAACGGATATTCATAAAACTGTTTACGTAAAGAAACCACTTTTCGCGGCTAAATAGGTGAATCAAGACCTGCTAGCCACGAGTTCTGAAATCAAAATCCGAAATGCCAGGATGGTAGAGCTCGAAAAGTAGTGTGAAATCAAGCTAAAAATCACCGAATTCAGAACTCGGAGTCAACGGATATTCATAAAACCGTTTACGTAAAGAAACCACATTTCGCGGCTAACTAGGTGAAACAAGACCTACTATCCACGAGTTCTGAAATCAAAATACGAAATGCCAGGATGGTAGAGCTCGAAAAGTAGTGTGAAATCAAGCTAAAAATCACCGAATTCAGAACTCGTAGTCAAAGGATATTCATAAAATCGTTTACGTAAAGAAAACACATTTCGCGGCTAACTAAGTGAAACGAGACCTACTAGCCCCGAGTTCTGAAATCAAAATCCGAAATGCCAGGATGGTAGAGCTCGAAAAGTAGTGTGAAATCAAGCTAAAAATCACCGAATTCAGAACTCGTAGTCAAAGGATATTCATAAAATCGTTTACGTAAAGAAAACACATTTCGCGGCTAACTAGGTGAAACGAGACCTACTAGCCACGAGTTCTGAAATCAAAATACGAAACGCCAGGATTGTAGAGCTCGAAAAGTAGTGTGAAATCAAGCTAAAAATCACCGAATTCAGAACTCGGAGTCAACGGATATTCATAAAACCGTTTACGTAAAGAAACCACATTTCGCGGCTAACTAGGTGAAACGAGACCAACTATCCACGAGTTCTGAAATCAAAATCCGAAACGCCAGGATTGTAGAGCTCGAAAAGTAGTGTGAAATCAAGCTAAAAATCACCGAATTCAAAACTCGGAGTCAACGGATATTCATAAAACTGTTTACGAAAAGAAACCACGTTTCGCGGCTAAATAGGTGAAATGAGACCAACTATCCACGAGTTCTGAAATCAAAATCCGAAATGCGAGGATTGTAGAGCTCGAAAAGTAGTGTGAAATCAAGCTAAAAATCACTGAATTCAGAACTCGGAGTCAACGGATATTCATAAAACCGTTTACGTAAAGTAACCACATTTCGCGGCTAACTAGGTGAAACAAGACCTACTATCCACGAGTTCTGAAATCAAAATCCGAAACTCCAGGATTGTTGAGCTCGAAAAGTAGTGTGAAATCAAGCTAAAAATCACGGAATTCAGAACTCGGAGTCAACGGATATTCATAAAACCGTTTACGTAAAGAAACCACATTTCGCGGCTAACTAGGTGAAACAAGACCTACTATCCACGAGTTCTGAAATCAAAATCCGAAACTCCAGGATTGTTGAGGTCGAAAAGTAGTGCGAAATCAAGCTAAAAATCACCGAATTCAGAACTCGGAGTCAACGGATATTCATAAAACTGTTTACGTAAAGAAACCACTTTTCGCGGCTAAATAGGTGAATCAAGACCTGCTAGCCACGAGTTCTGAAATCAAAATCCGAAATGCCAGGATGGTAGAGCTCGAAAAGTAGTGTGAAATCAAGCTAAAAATCACCGAATTCAGAACTCGGAGTCAACGGATATTCATAAAACCGTTTACGTAAAGAAACCACATTTCGCGGCTAACTAGGTGAAACAAGACCTACTATCCACGAGTCCTGAAATCAAAATCCGAAATGCCAGGATGGTAGAGCTCGAAAAGTAGTGTGAAATCAAGCTAAAAATCACCGAATTCAGAACTCGTAGTCAAAGGATATTCATAAAATCGTTTACGTAAAGAAAACACATTTCGCGGCTAACTAAGTGAAACGAGACCTACTAGCCACGAGTTCTGAAATCAAAATCCGAAATGCCAGGATGGTAGAGCTCGAAAAGTAGTGTGAAATCAAGCTAAAAATCACCGAATTCAGAACTCGTAGTCAAAGGATATTCAAAAAATCGTTTACGTAAAGAAAACACATTTCGCGGCTAACTAGGTGAAACGAGACCTACTAGCCACGAGTTCTGAAATCAAAATACGAAACGCCAGGATTGTAGAGCTCGAAAAGTAGTGTGAAATCAAGCTAAAAATCACCGAATTCAGAACTCGGAGTCAACGGATATTCATAAAACCGTTTACGTAAAGAAACCACATTTCGCGGCTAACTAGGTGAAACGAGACCAACTATCCACGAGTTCTGAAATCAAAATCCGAAATGCCAGGATTGTAGAGCTCGAAAAGTAGTGTGAAATCAAGCTAAAAATCACCGAATTCAAAACTCGGAGTCAACGGATATTCATAAAACTGTTTACGAAAAGAAACCACGTTTCGCGGCTAAATAGGTGAAATGAGACCAACTATCCACGAGTTCTGAAATCAAAATCCGAAATGCGAGGATTGTAGAGCTCGAAAAGTAGTGTGAAATCAAGCTAAAAATCACTGAATTCAGAACTCGGAGTCAACGGATATTCATAAAACCGTTTACGTAAAGAAACCACATTTCGCGGCTAACTAGGTGAAACAAGACCTACTATCCACGAGTTCTGAAATCAAAATCCAAAACTCCAGGATTGTTGAGCTCGAAAAGTAGTGCGAAATCAAGTTAAAAATCACCGAATTCAGAACTCGGAGTCAACGGATATTCAGAAAACCGTTTACGTAAAGAAACCATATTTCGCGGCTAAATAGGTGAATCAAGACCTGCTAACCACGAGTTCTGAAATCAAAATCCGAAATGCCAGGATGGTAGAGCTCGAAAAGTAGTGTGAAATCAAGCTAAAAATCACCGAATTCAGAACTCGTAGTCAAAGGATATTCATAAAATCGTTTACGTAAAGAAACCATATTTCGCGGCCAACTAGGTGAAACGAGACCTACTAGCCACGAGTTCTGAAATCAAAATACGAAATTCCAGGATTGTAGAGCTCGAAAAGTAGTGTGAAATCAAGCTAAAAATCACCGAATTCAGAACTCGTAGTCAACGGATATTCATAAAACCGTTTACGTAAAGAAACCACATTTCGCGGCTAACTAGGTGAAACGAGACCTGCTAGCCACGAGTTCTGAAATCGAAATCCGAAAACCCAGGATTGTAGAGCTCGAAAAGTAGTGTGAAGTCAAGCTAAAAATCACCGAATTCAGAACTCGGAGTCAACGGATATTCATAAAACCGTTTACGTAAAGAAACCACATTTTGCGGCTAACTAGGTGAAACGAGACCTGCTAGCCACGAGTTCTGAAATCGAAATCCGAAAACCCAGGATTGTAGAGCTCGAAAAGTAGTGTGAAATCAAGCTAAAAATCACCGAATTCAGAACTCGGAGTCAACGGATATTCATAAAACCGTTTACGTAAAGAAACCACATTTCGCGGCTAACTTGGTGAAACAAGACCTACTAGCCACGAGTTCTGAAATCAAAATCCGAAAGGCCAGGATTGTTGAGCTCGAAAAGTAGTGCGAAATCAATCTAAAAATCACCGAATTCAGAACTCGGAGTCAACGGATATTCAGAAAACCGTTTAAGTAAAGAAACCACATTTCGCGGCTAAATAGGTGAATCGAGACCTACTAGCCACGAGTTCTGAAATCAAAATCCGAAATGCCAGGATGGTAGAGCTCGAAAAGTAGTGTGAAATCAAGCTAAAAATCACCGAATTCAGAACTCGGAGTCAACGGATATTCATAAAACTGTTTACGTAAAGAAACCACTTTTCGCGGCTAAATAGGTGAATCAAGACCTGCTAGCCACGAGTTCTGAAATCAAAATCCGAAATGCCAGGATGGTAGAGCTCGAAAAGTAGTGTGAAATCAAGCTAAAAATCACCGAATTCAGAACTCGGAGTCAACGGATATTCATAAAACCGTTTACGTAAAGAAACCACATTTCGCGGCTAACTAGGTGAAACAAGACCTACTATCCACGAGTTCTGAAATCAAAATCCGAAATTCCAGGATGGTAGAGCTCGAAAAGTAGTGTGAAATCAAGCTAAAAATCACCGAATTCAGAACTCGTAGTCAAAGGATATTCATAAAATCGTTTACGTAAAGAAAACACATTTCGCGGCTAACTAAGTGAAACGAGACCTACTAGCCACGAGTTCTGAAATCAAAATCCGAAATGCCAGGATGGTAGAGCTCGAAAAGTAGTGTGAAATCAAGCTAAAAATCACCGAATTCAGAACTCGTAGTCAAAGGATATTCATAAAATCGTTTACGTAAAGAAAACACATTTCGCGGCTAACTAGGTGAAACGAGACCTACTAGCCACGAGTTCTGAAATCAAAATACGAAACGCCAGGATTGTAGAGCTCGAAAAGTAGTGTGAAATCAAGCTAAAAATCACCGAATTCAGAACTCGGAGTCAACGGATATTCATAAAACCGTTTACGTAAAGAAACCACATTTCGCGGCTAACTAGGTGAAACGAGACCAACTATCCACGAGTTCTGAAATCAAAATCCGAAACGCCAGGATTGTAGAGCTCGAAAAGTAGTGTGAAATCAAGCTAAAAATCACCGAATTCAAAACTCGGAGTCAACGGATATTCATAAAACTGTTTACGAAAAGAAACCACGTTTCGCGGCTAAATAGGTGAAATGAGACCAACTATCCACGAGTTCTGAAATCAAAATCCGAAATGCGAGGATTGTAGAGCTCGAAAAGTAGTGTGAAATCAAGCTAAAAATCACTGAATTCAGAACTCGGAGTCAACGGATATTCATAAAACCGTTTACGTAAAGAAACCACATTTCGCGGCTAACTAGGTGAAACAAGACCTACTATCCACGAGTTCTGAAATCAAAATCCAAAACTCCAGGATTGTTGAGCTCGAAAAGTAGTGCGAAATCAAGCTAAAAATCACCGAATTCAGAACTCGGAGTCAACGGATATTCAGAAAACCGTTTACGTAAAGAAACCATATTTCGCGGCTAAATAGGTGAATCAAGACCTGCTAACCACGAGTTCTGAAATCAAAATCCGAAATGCCAGGATGGTAGAGCTCGAAAAGTAGTGTGAAATCAAGCTAAAAATCACCGAATTCAGAACTCGTAGTCAAAGGATATTCATAAAATCGTTTACGTAAAGAAACCACATTTCGCGGCCAACTAGGTGAAACGAGACCTACTAGCCACGAGTTCTGAAATCAAAATACGAAATTCCAGGATTGTAGAGCTCGAAAAGTAGTGTGAAATCAAGCTAAAAATCACCGAATTCAGAACTCGTAGTCAACGGATATTCATAAAACCGTTTACGTAAAGAAACCACATTTCGCGGCTAACTAGGTGAAACGAGACCTGCTAGCCACGAGTTCTGAAATCGAAATCCGAAAACCCAGGATTGTAGAGCTCGAAAAGTAGTGTGAAGTCAAGCTAAAAATCACCGAATTCAGAACTCGGAGTCAACGGATATTCATAAAACCGTTTACGTAAAGAAACCACATTTTGCGGCTAACTAGGTGAAACGAGACCTGCTAGCCACGAGTTCTGAAATCGAAATCCGAAAACCCAGGATTGTAGAGCTCGAAAAGTAGTGTGAAATCAAGCTAAAAATCACCGAATTCAGAACTCGGAGTCAACGGATATTCATAAAACCGTTTACGTAAAGAAACCACATTTCGTGGCTAACTTGGTGAAACAAGACCTACTAGCCACGAGTTCTGAAATCAAAATCCGAAAGGCCAGGATTGTTGAGCTCGAAAAGTAGTGCGAAATCAATCTAAAAATCACCGAATTCAGAACTCGGAGTCAACGGATATTCAGAAAACCGTTTAAGTAAAGAAACCACATTTCGCGGCTAAATAGGTGAATCGAGACCTACTAGCCACGAGTTCTGAAATCAAAATCCGAAATGCCAGGATGGTAGAGCTCCAAAAGTAGTGTGAAATCAAGCTAAAAATCACCGAATTCAGAACTCGGAGTTAATGGATATTCATAAAACCGTTTACGTAAAGAAACCACATTTCGCGGCTAACTAGGTGAATCGAGACCTACTAGCCAGGAGTTCTGAAATCAAAATCCGAAACGCCAGGATTGTAGAGCTCGAAAACTAGTGTGAAATCAAGCTAAAAATCACCGAATTCAGAACTCGGAGTCAACGGATATTCATAAAACCGTTTACATAAAGAAACCACATTTCGCGGCTAACTAGGTGAAACGAGACCTGCTAGCCACGAGTTCTGAAATCGAAATCCGAAATGCGAGGATTGTAGAGCTCGAAAAGTAGTGTGAAATCAAGCTAAAAATCAGTGAATTCAGAACTCGGAGTCAACGGATATTCATAAAACCGTTTACGTAAAGAAACCACATTTCGCGGCTAACTAGATGAAACGAGACCAACTATCCACGAGTTCTGAAATCAAAATCCGAAACTCCAGGATTGTTGAGCTCGAAAAGTAGTGTGAAATCAAGCTAAAAATCACCGAATTCAAAACTCGGAGTCAACGGATATTCATAAAACTGTTTACGTAAAGAAACCACATTTCGCGGCTAAATAGGTGAATCAAGACCTGCTAGCCACGAGTTCTGAAATCAAAATCCGAAATGTCAGGATGGTAGAGCTCGAAAAGTAGTGTGAAATCAAGCTAAAAATCACCGAATTCAGAACTCGTAGTCAAAGGATATTCATAAAATCGTTTACGTAAAGAAACCACATTTCGCGGCTAACTAGGTGAAACGAGACCTACTAGCCACGAGTTCTGAAATCAAAATACGAAACGCCAGGATTGTAGAGCTCGAAAAGTAGTGTGAAATCAAGCTAAAAATCACCGAATTCAGAACTCGGAGTCAACGGATATTCATAAAACCGTTTACGTAAAGAAACCACATTTCGCGGCTAACTAGGTGAAACGAGACCTGCTATCCACGAGTTCTGAAATCGAAATCCGAAAACCCAGGATTGTAGAGCTCGAAAAGTAGTGTGAAATCAAGCTAAAAATTACCGAATTCAGAACTCGGAGTCAAAGGATATTCATAAAACCGTTTACGTAAAGAAACCACATTTCGCGGCTAACTTGGTGAAACAAGACCTACTTGCCTTGAGTTTTGAAATCAATATCCGAAAGGCCAGGATTGTTGAGCTCGAAAAGTATTGCGAAATCAATCTAAAAATCACCGAATTCAGAACTCGGAGTCAACGGATATTCAGAAAACCGTTTAAGTAAAGAAACCACATTTTGCGGCTAAATAGGTGAATCGAGACCTAATAGCCACGAGTTCTGAAATCAAAATCCGAAATGCCAGGATTGTAGAGCTCGAAAAGTAGTGTGAAATCAAGCTAAAAATCACCGAATTCAGAACTCGGAGTCAACGGATATTCATAAAACCGTTTACGTAAAGAAACCACATTTCGCGGCTAACTAGGTGAAACGAGACCTGCTAGCCACGAGTTCTGAAATCGAAATCCGAAACGCCATGATTGTAGAGCTCGAAAAGTAGTGTGAAATCAAGCTAAAAATCACCGAATTCAGAACTCGGAGTCAACGGATATTCATAAAACCGTTTACGTAAAGAAACCACATTTCGCGGCTAACTAGGTGAAACGAGACCTGCTATCCACGAGTTCTGAAATCGAAATCCGAAAACCCAGGATTGTAGAGCTCGAAAAGTAGTGTGAAATCAAGCTAAAAATCACCGAATTCAGAACTCGGAGTCAACGGATATTCATAAAACCGTTTACGTAAAGAAACCACATTTCGCGGCTAACTTGGTGAAACAAGACCTACTAGCCACGAGTTCTGAAATCAAAATCCGAAAGGCCAGGATTGTTGAGCTCGAAAAGTAGTGCGAAATCAATCTAAAAATCACCGAATTCAGAACTCGGAGTCAACGGATATTCAGAAAACCGTTTAAGTAAAGAAACCACATTTCGCGGCTAAATAGGTGAATCGAGACCTACTAGCCACGAGTTCTGAAATCAAAATCCGAAATGCCAGGATTGTAGAGCTCGAAAATTAGTGTGAAATCAAGCTAAAAATCACCGAATTCAGAACTCGGAGTTAATGGATATTCATAAAACCGTTTACGTAAAGAAACCACATTTCGAGGCTAACTAGGTGAATCGAGACCTACTAGCCAGAAGTTCTGAAATCAAAATCCGAAACGCCAGGATTGTAGAGCTCGAAAAGTAGTGTGAAATCAAGCTAAAAATCACCAAATTCAGAACTCGGAGTCAACGGATATTCGTAAAACCGTTTACATAAAGAAACCACATTTCGCGGCTAACTAGGTGAAACGAGACCTGCTAGCCACGAGTTCTGAAATCAAAATCCGAAACGCCATGATTGTAGAGCTCGAAAAGTAGTGTGAAATCAAGCTAAAAATCACCGAATTCAGAACTCGGAGTCAACGGATATTCATAAAACCGTTTACGTAAAGAAACCACATTTCGCGGCTAACTAGGTGAAACGAGACCTGCTAGCCACGAGTTCTGAAATCGAAATCCGAAATCCCAGGATTGTAGAGCTCGAAAAGTAGTGTGAAATCAAGCTAAAAATCACCGAATTCAGAACTCGGAGTCAACGGATATTCATAAAACCGTTTACGTAAAGAAACCACATTTCGCGGCTAACTTGGTGAAACAAGACCTACTAGCCACGAGTTCTGAAATCAAAATCCGAAAGGCCAGGATTGTTGAGCTCGAAAAGTAGTGCGAAATCAATCTAAAAATCACCGAATTCAGAACTCGGAGTCAACGGATATTCAGAAAACCGTTTAAGTAAAGAAACCACATTTCGCGGCTAAATAGGTGAATCGAGACCTACTAGCCACGAGTTCTGAAATCAAAATCCGAAATGCCAGGATTGTAGAGCTCGAAAAGTAGTGTGAAATCAAGCTAAAAATCACCGAATTCAGAACTCGGAGTTAATGGATATTCATAAAACCGTTTACGTAAAGAAACCACATTTCGAGGCTAACTAGGTGAATCGAGACCTACTAGCCAGAAGTTCTGAAATCAAAATCCGAAACGCCAGGATTGTAGAGCTCGAAAAGTAGTGTGAAATCAAGCTAAAAATCACCAAATTCAGAACTCGGAGTCAACGGATATTCGTAAAACCGTTTACATAAAGAAACCACATTTCGCGGCTAACTAGGTGAAAAGAGACCTGCTAGCCACGAGTTCTGAAATCGAAATCCGAAACGCGAGGATTGTAGAGCTCGAAAAGTAGTGTGAAATCAAGCTAAAAATCACTGAATTCAGAACTCGGAGTCAACGGATATTCATAAAACCGTTTACGTAAAGAAACCACATTTCGCGGCTAACTAGGTGAAACGAGACCAACTATCCACGAGTTCTGAAATCAAAATCCGAAATTCCAGGATTGTTGAGCTCGAAAAGTAGTGTGAAATCAAGCTAAAAATCACCGAATTCAAAACTCGGAGTCAACGGATATTCATAAAACTGTTTATGTAAAGAAACCACATTTCGCGGCTAAATAGGTGAATCAAGACCTGCTAGCCACGAGTTCTGAAATCAAAATCCGAAATGCCAGGATGGTAGAGCTCGAAAAGTAGTGTGAAATCAAGCTAAAAATCACCGAATTCAGAACTCGTAGTCAAAGGATATTCATAAAATCGTTTACGTAAAGAAACCACATTTCGCGGCTAACTAGGTTAAACGAGACCTACTAGCCACGAGTTCTGAAATCAAAATACGAAACGCCAGGATTGTAGAGCTCGAAAAGTAGTGTGAAATCAAGCTAAAAATCACCGAATTCAGAACTCGGAGTCAACGGATATTGATAAAACCGTTTACGTAAAGAAACCACATTTCGCAGCTAACTAGGTGAAACGAGACCTGCTATCCACGAGTTCTGAAATCAAAATCCGAAAACCCAGGATTGTAGAGCTCGAAAAGTAGTGTGAAATCAAGCTAAAAATCACCGAATTCAGAACTCGGAGTCAAAGGATATTCATAAAACCGTTTACGTAAAGAAACCACATTTCGCGGCTAACTTGGTGAAACAAGACCTACTTGCCATGAGTTCTGAAATCAAAATCCGAAAGGCCAGGATTGTTGAGCTCGAAAAGTATTGCGAAATCAATCTAAAAATCACCGAATTCAGAACTCGGAGTCAACGGATATTCAGAAAACCGTTTAAGTAAAGAAACCACATTTTGCGGCTAAATAGGTGAATCGAGACCTAATAGCCACGAGTTCTGAAATCAAAATCCGAAATGCCAGGATGTTAGAACTCGAAAAGTAGTGTGAAATCAAGCTAAAAATCACCGAATTCAGAACTCGGAGTCAACGGATATTCATAAAACCGTTTACGTAAAGAAACCACATTCCGCGGCTAACTAGGTGAAAGGAGACCTGCTAGCCACGAGTTCTGAAATCGAAATCCGAAAACCCAGGATTGTAGAGCTCGAAAAGTAGTGTGAAATCAAGCTAAAAATCACCGAATTCAGAACTCGGAGTCAACGGATATTCATAAAACCGTTTACGTAAAGAAACCACATTTCGCGGCTAACTTGGTGAAACAAGACCTACTAGCCACGAGTTCTGAAATCAAAATCCGAAAGGCCAGGATTGTTGAGCTCGAAAAGTAGTGCGAAATCAATCTAAAAATCACCGAATTCAGAACTCGGAGTCAACGGATATTCAGAAAACCGTTTAAGTAAAGAAACCACATTTCGCGGCTAAATAGGTGAATCGAGACCTACTAGCCACGAGTTCTGAAATCAAAATCCGAAATGCCAGGATTGTAGAGCTCGAAAATTAGTGTGAAATCAAGCTAAAAATCACCGAATTCAGAACTCGGAGTTAATGGATATTCATAAAACCGTTTACGTAAAGAAACCACATTTCGAGGCTAACTAGGTGAATCGAGACCTACTAGCCAGAAGTTCTGATATCAAAATCCGAAACGCCAGGATTGTAGAGCTCGAAAAGTAGTGTGAAATCAAGCTAAAAATCACCAAATTCAGAACTCGGAGTCAACGGATATTCGTAAAACCGTTTACATAAAGAAACCACATTTCGCGGCTAACTAGGTGAAACGAGACCTGCTAGCCACGAGTTCTGAAATCGAAATCCGAAAACCCAGGATTGTAGAGCTCGAAAAGTAGTGTGAAATCAAGCTAAAAATCACCGAATTCAGAACTCGGAGTCAACGGATATTCATAAAACCGTTTACGTAAAGAAACCACATTTCGCGGCTAACTTGGTGAAACAAGACCTACTAGCCACGAGTTCTGAAATCAAAATCCGAAAGGCCAGGATTGTTGAGCTCGAAAAGTAGTGCGAAATCAATCTAAAAATCACCGAATTCAGAACTCGGAGTCAACGGATATTCAGAAAACCGTTTAAGTAAAGAAACCACATTTCGCGGCTAAATAGGTGAATTGAGACCTACTAGCCAAGAGTTCTGAAATCAAAATCCGAAATGCCAGGATTGTAGAGCTCGAAAAGTAGTGTGAAATCAAGCTAAAAATCACCGAATTCAGAACTCGGAGTTAATGGATATTCATAAAACCGTTTACGTAAAGAAACCACATTTCGAGGCTAACTAGGTGAATCGAGACCTACTAGCCAGAAGTTCTGAAATCAAAATCCGAAACGCCAGGATTGTAGAGCTCGAAAAGTAGTGTGAAATCAAGCTAAAAATCACCAAATTCAGAACTCGGAGTCAACGGATATTCGTAAAACCGTTTACATAAAGAAACCACATTTCGCGGCTAACTAGGTGAAACGAGACCTGCTAGCCACGAGTTCTGAAATCGAAATCCGAAACGCGAGGATTGTAGAGCTCGAAAAGTAGTGTGAAATCAAGCTAAAAATCACTGAATTCAGAACTCGGAGTCAACGGATATTCATAAAACCGTTTACGTAAAGAAACCACATTTCGCGGCTAACTAGGTGAAACGAGACCAACTATCCACGAGTTCTGAAATCAAAATCCGAAATTCCAGGATTGTTGAGCTCGAAAAGTAGTGTGAAATCAAGCTAAAAATCACCGAATTCAAAACTCGGAGTCAACGGATATTCATAAAACTGTTTATGTAAAGAAACCACATTTCGCGGCTAAATAGGTGAATCAAGACCTGCTAGCCACGAGTTCTGAAATCAAAATCCGAAATGCCAGGATGGTAGAGCTCGAAAAGTAGTGTGAAATCAAGCTAAAAATCACCGAATTCAGAACTCGTAGTCAAAGGATATTCATAAAATCGTTTACGTAAAGAAACCACATTTCGCGGCTAACTAGGTGAAACGAGACCTACTAGCCACGAGTTCTGAAATCAAAATACGAAACGCCAGGATTGTAGAGCTCGAAAAGTAGTGTGAAATCAAGCTAAAAATCACCGAATTCAGAACTCGGAGTCAACGGATATTGATAAAACCGTTTACGTAAAGAAACCACATTTCGCAGCTAACTAGGTGAAACGAGACCTGCTATCCACGAGTTCTGAAATCAAAATCCGAAACGCCAGGATTGTAGAGCTCGAAAAGTAGTGTGAAATCAAGCTAAAAATCACCGAATTCAGAACTCGGAGTCAACGGATATTGATAAAACCGTTTACGTAAAGAAACCACATTTCGCAGCTAACTAGGTGAAACGAGACCTGCTATCCACGAGTTCTGAAATCAAAATCCGAAAACCCAGGATTGTAGAGCTCGAAAAGTAGTGTGAAATCAAGCTAAAAATCACCGAATTCAGAACTCGGAGTCAAAGGATATTCATAAAACCGTTTACGTAAAGAAACCACATTTCGCCGCTAACTTGGTGAAACAAGACCTACTTGCCATGAGTTCTGAAATCAAAATCCGAAAGGCCAGGATTGTTGAGCTCGAAAAGTATTGCGAAATCAATCTAAAAATCACCGAATTCAGAACTCGGAGTCAACGGATATTCAGAAAACCGTTTAAGTAAAGAAACCACATTTTGCGGCTAAATAGGTGAATCGAGACCTAATAGCCACGAGTTCTGAAATCAAAATCCGAAATGCCAGGATGTTAGAACTCGAAAAGTAGTGTGAAATCAAGCTAAAAATCACCGAATTCAGAACTCGGAGTCAACGGATATTCATAAAACCGTTTACGTAAAGAAACCACATTCCGCGGCTAACTAGGTGAAAGGAGACCTGCTAGCCACGAGTTCTGAAATCGAAATCCGAAAACCCAGGATTGTAGAGCTCGAAAAGTAGTGTGAAATCAAGCTAAAAATCACCGAATTCAGAACTCGGAGTCAACGGATATTCATAAAACCGTTTACGTAAAGAAACCACATTTCGCGGCTAACTAGGTGAAAAAAGACCTACTAGCCACGAGTTCTGAAATCAAAATCCGAAACGCCAGGATTGTTGAGCTCGAAAAGTAGTGCGAAATCAAACTAAAAATCACCGAATTCAGAACTCGGAGTCAACGGATATTCATAAAACCGTTTACTTAAAGAAACCACATTCCGCGGCTAACTAGGTGAAATGAGACCTGCTAGCCACGAGTTCTGAAATCGAAATCCGAAAACCCAGGATTGTAGAGCTCGAAAAGTAGTGTGAAATCAAGCTAAAAATCACCGAATTCAGAACTCGGAGTCAACGGATATTCATAAAACCGTTTACGTAAAGAAACCACATTTCGCGGCTAACTAGGTGAAAAAAGACCTACTAGCCACGAGTTCTGAAATCAAAATCCGAAACGCCAGGATTGTTGAGCTCGAAAAGTAGTGCGAAATCAAGCTAAAAATCACCGAATTCAGAACTCGGAGTCAACGGATATTCATAAAACCGTTTACGTAAAGAAACCACATTTCGCGGCTAAATAGGTGAAACGAGACCAACTAGCTACGAGTTCTGAAATCAAAATCCGAAACGCCAGGATGGTAGAGCTCGAAAAGTGGTGTGAAATCAAGCTAAAAATCACCGAATTCAGAACTCGGAGTCAACGAATATTCATAAAACCGTTTACGTAAAGAAACCACATTTCGCGGCTAACTAGGTGAAACAAGACCTACTAGCCACGAGTTCTGAAATCAAAATCCGAAATGCCAGGATTGTTGACCTCGAAAAGTAGTGCGAAATCAAGCTAAAAATCACCGAATTCAGAACTCGGAGTCAACGGATATTCATAAAACCGTTTACGTAAAGAAACCACATTTCGCGGCTAAATAGGTGAATCGAGACCTACTAGCCACGAGTTCTGAAATCAAAATTCGAAATGCCAGGATGGTAGAGCTCGAAAAGTAGTGTGAAATCAAGCTAAAAATCACCGAATTCAGAACTCGGAGTCAACAGATATTCATAAAACCGTTTACGTAAAGAAACCACATTTCGCGGCTAACTAGGTGAAACGAGACCAACTAGCTACGAGTTCTGAAATGAAAATCCGAAACGCCAGGATGGTAGAGCTCGAAAAGTGGTGTGAAATCAATCTAAAAATCACCGAATTCAGAACTCGGAGTCAACGAATATTCATAAAACCGTTTACGTAAAGAAACCACATTTCGCGGCTAACTAGGTGAAACAAGACATACTAGCCACGAGTTCTGAAATCAAAATCCGAAACGCCAGGATTGTTGACCTCGAAAAGTAGTGCGAAATCAAGCTAAAAATCACCGAATTCAGAACTCGGAGTCAACGGATATTCATAAAACCGTTTACGTAAAGAAACCACATTTTGCGGCTAAATAGGTGAATCGAGACCTACTAGCCACGAGTTCTGAAATCAAAATCCGAAATGCCAGGATGGTAGAGCTCGAAAAGTAGTGTGAAATCAAGCTAAAAATCACCGAATTCAGAACTCGGAGTCAACAGATATTCATAAAACCGTTTACGTAAAGAAACCACATTTCGCGGCTAACTAGGTGAAACGAGACCTACTAGCCACGAGTTCTGAAATCAAAATCCGAAACGCCAGGATTGTAGAGCTCAAAAAGTAGTGTGAAATCAAGCGGAGAATCACGGAATTCAGAACTCGGAGTCAACGGATATTCAGAAAACTGTTTAAGTAAAGAAACCACATTTTACGGCTAAATAGGTGAATCGAGACCTAATAGCCACGAGTTCTGAAATCAAAATCCGAAATGCCAGGATGGTAGAGCTCGAAAAGTAGTGTGAAATCAAGCTAAAAATCACCGAATTCAGAACTCGTAGTCAAAGGATATTCAAAAAACCGTTTACGTAAAGAAACCACATTTAGCGGCTAACTAGGTGAAACGAGACCTAATAGCCAAGAGTTCTGAAATCAAAATCCGAAACGCCAGGATAGTAGAGCTCGAAAAGTAGTGTGAAATCAAGCTAAAAATCACCGAATTCAGAACTCGGAGTCAACGGATATTCATAAAACCGTTTACGTAAAGAAACCACATTTCGCGGCTAAATAGGTGAAACGAGACCAGCTAGCTACGAGTTCTGAAATCGAAATCCGAAAACCCAGGATTGTAGAGCTCGAAAAGTAGTGTGAAATCAAGCTAAAAATCACCGAATTCAGAACTCGGAGTCAACGGATATTCATAAAACCGTTTACGTAAAGAAACCACATTTCGCGGCTAACTAGGTGAAAAAAGACCTACTAGCCACGAGTTCTGAAATCAAAATCCGAAACGCCAAGATTGTTGAGCTCGAAAAGTAGTTCGAAATCAAGCTAAAAATCACCGAATTCAGAACTCGGAGTCAACGGATATTCATAAAACCGTTTACGTAAAGAAACCACATTTCGCGGCTAAATAGATGAAACGAGACCAACTAGCTACGAGTTCTGAAATCAAAATCCGAAACGCCAGGATGGTAGAGCTCGAAAAGTAGTGTGAAATCAAACTAAAAATCACCGAATTCAGAACTCGGAGTCAACGGATATTCATAAAACCGTTTACGTAAAGAAACCACATTTCGCGGCTAAATAGGTGAAACGAGACCAACTAGCTACGAGTTCTGAAATCAAAATCCGAAACGCCAGGATGGTAGAGCTCGAAAAGTGGTGTGAAATCAAGCTAAAAATCACCGAATTCAGAACTCGGAGTCAACGAATATTCATAAAACCGTTTACGTAAAGAAACCACATTTCGCGGCTAACTAGGTGAAACAAGACCTACTAGCCACGAGTTCTGAAATCAAAATCCGAAATGCCAGGATTGTTGACCTCGAAAAGTAGTGCGAAATCAAGCTAAAAATCACCGAATTCAGAACTCGGAGTCAACGGATATTCAGAAAACCGTTTAAGTAAAGAAACCACATTTTGCGGCTAAATAGGTGAATCGAGACCTAATAGCCACGAGTTTTGAAATCAAAATCCGAAATGCCAGGATGTTAGAACTCGAAAAGTAGTTTGAAATCAAGCTAAAAATCACCGAATTCAGAACTCGGAGTCAACGGATATTCATAAAACCGTTTACGTAAAGAAACCACATTCCGCGGCTAACTAGGTGAAAGGAGACCTGCTAGCCACGAGTTCTGAAATCGAAATCCGAAAACCCAGGATTGTAGAGCTCGAAAAGTAGTGTGAAATCAAGCTAAAAATCACCGAATTCAGAACTCGGAGTCAACGGATATTCATAAAACCGTTTACGTAAAGAAACCACATTTCGCGGCTAACTAGGTGAAAAAAGACCTACTAGCCACGAGTTCTGAAATCAAAATCCGAAACGCCAGGATTGTTGAGCTCGAAAAGTAGTGCAAAATCAAACTAAAAATCACCGAATTCAGAACTCGGAGTCAACGGATATTCATAAAACCGTTTACTTAAAGAAACCACATTCCGCGGCTAACTAGGTGAAATGAGACCTGCTAGCCACGAGTTCTGAAATCGAAATCCGAAAACCCAGGATTGTAGAGCTCGAAAAGTAGTGTGAAATCAAGCTAAAAATCACCGAATTCAGAACTCGGAGTCAACGGATATTCATAAAACCGTTTACGTAAAGAAACCACATTTCGCGGCTAACTAGGTGAAAAAAGACCTACTAGCCACGAGTTCTGAAATCAAAATCCGAAACGCCAGGATTGTTGAGCTCGAAAAGTAGTGCAAAATCAAACTAAAAATCACCGAATTCAGAACTCGGAGTCAACGGATATTCATAAAACCGTTTACTTAAAGAAACCACATTCCGCGGCTAACTAGGTGAAATGAGACCTGCTAGCCACGAGTTCTGAAATCAAAATCCGAAACGCCAGGATGGTAGAGCTCGAAAAGTGGTGTGAAATCAAGCTAAAAATCACCGAATTCAGAACTCGGAGTCAACGAATATTCATAAAACCGTTTACGTAAAGAAACCACATTTCGCGGCTAACTAGGTGAAAATCCGAAATGCCAGGATTGTTGACCTCGAAAAGTAGTGCGAAATCAAGCTAAAAATCACCGAATTCAGAACTCGGAGTCAACGGATATTCATAAAACCGTTTACGTAAAGAAACCACATTTCGCGGCTAAATAGGTGAATCGAGACCTACTAGCCACGAGTTCTGAAATCAAAATCCGAAATGCCAGGATGGTAGAGCTCGAAAAGTAGTGTGAAATCAAGCTAAAAATCACCGAATTCAGAACTCGGAGTCAACAGATATTCATAAAACCGTTTACGTAAAGAAACCACATTTCGCGGCTAACTAGGTGAAACGAGACCAACTAGCTACGAGTTCTGAAATGAAAATCCGAAACGCCAGGATGGTAGAGCTCGAAAAGTGGTGTGAAATCAAGCTAAAAATCACCGAATTCAGAACTCGGAGTCAACGAATATTCATAAAACCGTTTACGTAAAGAAACCACATTTCGCGGCTAACTAGGTGAAACAAGACATACTAGCCACGAGTTCTGAAATCAAAATCCGAAACGCCAGGATTGTTGACCTCGAAAAGTAGTGCGAAATCAAGCTAAAAATCACCGAATTCAGAACTCGGAGTCAACGGATATTCATAAAACCGTTTACGTAAAGAAACCACATTTTGCGGCTAAATAGGTGAATCGAGACCTACTAGCCACGAGTTCTGAAATCAAAATCCGAAATGCCAGGATGGTAGAGCTCGAAAAGTAGTGTGAAATCAAGCTAAAAATCACCGAATTCAGAACTCGGAGTCAACAGATATTCATAAAACCGTTTACGTAAAGAAACCACATTTCGCGGCTAACTAGGTGAAACGAGACCTACTAGCCACGAGTTCTGAAATCAAAATCCGAAACGCCAGGATTGTAGAGCTCAAAAAGTAGTGTGAAATCAAGCGAAAAATCACGGAATTCAGAACTCGGAGTCAACGGATATTCAGAAAACTGTTTAAGTAAAGAAACCACATTTTACGGCTAAATAGGTGAATCGAGACCTAATAGCCACGAGTTCTGAAATCAATATCCGAAATGCCAGGATGGTAGAGCTCGAAAAGTAGTGTGAAATCAAGCTAAAAATCACCGAATTCAGAACTCGTAGTCAAAGGATATTCAAAAAACCGTTTACGTAAAGAAACCACATTTAGCGGCTAACTAGGTGAAACGAGACCTAATAGCCACGAGTTCTGAAATCAAAATCCGAAATGCCAGGATAGTAGAGCTCGAAAAGTAGTGTGAAATCAAGCTAAAAATCACCGAATTCAGAACTCGGAGTCAACGGATATTCATAAAACCGTTTACGTAAAGAAACCACATTTCGCGGCTAAATAGGTGAAACGAGACCAGCTAGCTACGAGTTCTGAAATCGAAATCCGAAAACCCAGGATTGTAGAGCTCGAAAAGTAGTGTGAAATCAAGCTAAAAATCACCGAATTCAGAACTCGGAGTCAACGGATATTCATAAAACCGTTTACGTAAAGAAACCACATTTCGCGGCTAACTAGGTGAAAAAAGACCTACTAGCCACGAGTTCTGAAATCAAAATCCGAAACGCCAAGATTGTTGAGCTCGAAAAGTAGTTCGAAATCAAGCTAAAAATCACCGAATTCAGAACTCGGAGTCAACGGATATTCATAAAACCGTTTACGTAAAGAAACCACATTTCGCGGCTAAATAGGTGAAACGAGACCAACTAGCTACGAGTTCTGAAATCAAAATCCGAAACGCCAGGATGGTAGAGCTCGAAAAGTAGTGTGAAATCAAACTAAAAATCACCGAATTCAGAACTCGGAGTCAACGGATATTCATAAAACCGTTTACGTAAAGAAACCACATTTCGCGGCTAAATAGGTGAAACGAGACCAACTAGCTACGAGTTCTGAAATCAAAATCCGAAACGCCAGGATGGTAGAGCTCGAAAAGTGGTGTGAAATCAAGCTAAAAATCACCGAATTCAGAACTCGGAGTCAACGAATATTCATAAAACCGTTTACGTAAAGAAACCACATTTCGCGGCTAACTAGGTGAAACAAGACCTACTAGCCACGAGTTCTGAAATCAAAATCCGAAATTCCAGGATTGTTGACCTCGAAAAGTAGTGCGAAATCAAGCTAAAAATCACCGAATTCAGAACTCGGAGTCAACGGATATTCAGAAAACTGTTTAAGTAAAGAAACCACATTTTACGGCTAAATAGGTGAATCGAGACCTAATATCCACGAGTTCTGAAATCAAAATCCGAAATGCCAGGATGGTAGAGCTCGAAAAGTAGTGCGAAATCAAGCTAAAAATCACCGAATTCAGAACTCGGAGTCAACGGATATTCATAAAACCGTTTACGTAAAGAAACCACATTTCGCGGCTAAATAGGTGAAACGAGACCAACTAGCTACGAGTTCTGAAATCAAAATCCGAAACGCCAGGATGGTAGAGCTCGAAAAGTGGTGTGAAATCAAGCTAAAAATCACCGAATTCAGAACTCGGAGTCAACGAATATTCATAAAACCGTTTACGTAAAGAAACCACATTTCGCGGCTAACTAGGTGAAACAAGACCTACTAGCCACGAGTTCTGAAATCAAAATCCGAAATGCCAGGATTGTTGACCTCGAAAAGTAGTGCGAAATCAAGCTAAAAATCACCGAATTCAGAACTCGGAGTCAACGGATATTCATAAAACCGTTTACGTAAAGAAACCACATTTCGCGGCTAACTAGGTGAAAAAAGACCTACTAGCCACGAGTTCTGAAATCAAAATCCGAAACGCCAAGATTGTTGAGCTCGAAAAGTAGTTCGAAATCAAGCTAAAAATCACCGAATTCAGAACTCGGAGTCAACGGATATTCATAAAACCGTTTACGTAAAGAAACCACATTTCGCGGCTAAATAGGTGAAACGAGACCAGCTAGCTACGAGTTCTGAAATCGAAATCCGAAAACCCAGGATTGTAGAGCTCGAAAAGTAGTGTGAAATCAAGCTAAAAATCACCGAATTCAGAACTCGGAGTCAACGGATATTCATAAAACCGTTTACGTAAAGAAACCACATTTCGCGGCTAACTAGGTGAAAAAAGACCTACTAGCCACGAGTTCTGAAATCAAAATCCGAAACGCCAAGATTGTTGAGCTCGAAAAGTAGTTCGAAATCAAGCTAAAAATCACCGAATTCAGAACTCGGAGTCAACGGATATTCATAAAACCGTTTACGTAAAGAAACCACATTTCGCGGCTAAATAGGTGAAACGAGACCAACTAGCTACGAGTTCTGAAATCAAAATCCGAAAACCCAGGATGGTAGAGCTCGAAAAGTGGTGTGAAATCAAGCTAAAAATCACCGAATTCAGAACTCGGAGTCAACGAATATTCATAAAACCGTTTACGTAAAGAAACCACATTTCGCGGCTAACTAGGTGAAACAAGACCTACTAGCCACGAGTTCTGAAATCAAAATCCGAAATGCCAGGATTGTTGACCTCGAAAAGTAGTGCGAAATCAAGCTAAAAATCACCGAATTCAGAACTCGGAGTCAACGGATATTCAGAAAACTGTTTAAGTAAAGAAACCACATTTTACGGCTAAATAGGTGAATCGAGACCTAATATCCACGAGTTCTGAAATCAAAATCCGAAATGCCAGGATGGTAGAGCTCGAAAAGTAGTGCGAAATCAAGCTAAAAATCACCGAATTCAGAACTCGGAGTCAACGGATATTCATAAAACCGTTTACGTAAAGAAACCACATTTCGCGGCTAAATAGGTGAAACGAGACCAACTAGCTACGAGTTCTGAAATCAAAATCCGAAACGCCAGGATGGTAGAGCTCGAAAAGTGGTGTGAAATCAAGCTAAAAATCACCGAATTCAGAACTCGGAGTCAACGAATATTCATAAAACCGTTTACGTAAAGAAACCACATTTCGCGGCTAACTAGGTGAAACAAGACCTACTAGCCACGAGTTCTGAAATCAAAATCCGAAATGCCAGGATTGTTGACCTCGAAAAGTAGTGCGAAATCAAGCTAAAAATCACCGAATTCAGAACTCGGAGTCAACGGATATTCATAAAACCGTTTACGTAAAGAAACCACATTTCGCGGCTAACTAGGTGAAAAAAGACCTACTAGCCACGAGTTCTGAAATCAAAATCCGAAATGCCAAGATTGTTGAGCTCGAAAAGTAGTTCGAAATCAAGCTAAAAATCACCGAATTCAGAACTCGGAGTCAACGGATATTCATAAAACCGTTTACGTAAAGAAACCACATTTCGCGGCTAAATAGGTGAAACGAGACCAGCTAGCTACGAGTTCTGAAATCGAAATCCGAAAACCCAGGATTGTAGAGCTCGAAAAGTAGTGTGAAATCAAGCTAAAAATCACCGAATTCAGAACTCGGAGTCAACGGATATTCATAAAACCGTTTACGTAAAGAAACCACATTTCGCGGCTAACTAGGTGAAAAAAGACCTACTAGCCACGAGTTCTGAAATCAAAATCCGAAACGCCAAGATTGTTGAGCTCGAAAAGTAGTTCGAAATCAAGCTAAAAATCACCGAATTCAGAACTCGGAGTCAACGGATATTCATAAAACCGTTTACGTAAAGAAACCACATTTCGCGGCTAAATAGGTGAAACGAGACCAACTAGCTACGAGTTCTGAAATCAAAATCCGAAACGCCAGGATGGTAGAGCTCGAAAAGTAGTGTGAAATCAAACTAAAAATCACCGAATTCAGAACTCGGAGTCAACGGATATTCATAAAACCGTTTACGTAAAGAAACCACATTTCGCGGCTAAATAGGTGAAACGAGACCAACTAGATACGAGTTCTGAAATCAAAATCCGAAACGCCAGGATGGTAGAGCTCGAAAAGTGGTGTGAAATCAAGCTAAAAATCACCGAATTCAGAACTCGGAGTCAACGAATATTCATAAAACCGTTTACGTAAAGAAACCACATTTCGCGGCTAACTAGGTGAAACAAGACCTACTAGCCACGAGTTCTGAAATCAAAATCCGAAATGCCAGGATTGTTGACCTCGAAAAGTAGTGCGAAATCAAGCTAAAAATCACCGAATTCAGAACTCGGAGTCAACGGATATTCAGAAAACTGTTTAAGTAAAGAAACCACATTTTACGGCTAAATAGGTGAATCGAGACCTAATAGCCACGAGTTCTGAAATCAAAATCCGAAATGCCAGAATGGTAGAGCTCGAAAAGTAGTGCGAAATCAAGCTAAAAATCACCGAATTCAGAACTCGGAGTCAACGGATATTCATAAAACCGTTTACGTAAAGAAACCACATTTCGCGGCTAAATAGGTGAAACGAGACCAACTAGCTACGAGTTCTGAAATCAAAATCCGAAACGCCAGGATGGTAGAGCTCGAAAAGTGGTGTGAAATCAAGCTAAAAATCACCGAATTCAGAACTCGGAGTCAACGAATATTCATAAAACCGTTTACGTAAAGAAACCACATTTCGCGGCTAACTAGGTGAAAATCCGAAATGCCAGGATTGTTGACCTCGAAAAGTAGTGCGAAATCAAGCTAAAAATCACCGAATTCAGAACTCGGAGTCAACGGATATTCATAAAACCGTTTACGTAAAGAAACCACATTTCGCGGCTAAATAGGTGAATCGAGACCTACTAGCCACGAGTTCTGAAATCAAAATCCGAAATGCCAGGATGGTAGAGCTCGAAAAGTAGTGTGAAATCAAGCTAAAAATCACCGAATTCAGAACTCGGAGTCAACAGATATTCATAAAACCGTTTACGTAAAGAAACCACATTTCGCGGCTAACTAGGTGAAACGAGACCAACTAGCTACGAGTTCTGAAATGAAAATCCGAAACGCCAGGATGGTAGAGCTCGAAAAGTGGTGTGAAATCAAGCTAAAAATCACCGAATTCAGAACTCGGAGTCAACGAATATTCATAAAACCGTTTACGTAAAGAAACCACATTTCGCGGCTAACTAGGTGAAACAAGACATACTAGCCACGAGTTCTGAAATCAAAATCCGAAACGCCAGGATTGTTGACCTCGAAAAGTAGTGCGAAATCAAGCTAAAAATCACCGAATTCAGAACTCGGAGTCAACGGATATTCATAAAACCGTTTACGTAAAGAAACCACATTTTGCGGCTAAATAGGTGAATCGAGACCTACTAGCCACGAGTTCTGAAATCAAAATCCGAAATGCCAGGATGGTAGAGCTCGAAAAGTAGTGTGAAATCAAGCTAAAAATCACCGAATTCAGAACTCGGAGTCAACAGATATTCATAAAACCGTTTACGTAAAGAAACCACATTTCGCGGCTAACTAGGTGAAACGAGACCTACTAGCCACGAGTTCTGAAATCAAAATCCGAAACGCCAGGATGGTAGAGCTCGAAAAGTGGTGTGAAATCAAGCTAAAAATCACCGAATTCAGAACTCGGAGTCAACGAATATTCATAAAACCGTTTACGTAAAGAAACCACATTTCGCGGCTAACTAGGTGAAAATCCGAAATGCCAGGATTGTTGACCTCGAAAAGTAGTGCGAAATCAAGCTAAAAATCACCGAATTCAGAACTCGGAGTCAACGGATATTCATAAAACCGTTTACGTAAAGAAACCACATTTCGCGGCTAAATAGGTGAATCGAGACCTACTAGCCACGAGTTCTGAAATCAAAATCCGAAATGCCAGGATGGTAGAGCTCGAAAAGTAGTGTGAAATCAAGCTAAAAATCACCGAATTCAGAACTCGGAGTCAACAGATATTCATAAAACCGTTTACGTAAAGAAACCACATTTCGCGGCTAACTAGGTGAAACGAGACCAACTAGCTACGAGTTCTGAAATGAAAATCCGAAACGCCAGGATGGTAGAGCTCGAAAAGTGGTGTGAAATCAAGCTAAAAATCACCGAATTCAGAACTCGGAGTCAACGAATATTCATAAAACCGTTTACGTAAAGAAACCACATTTCGCGGCTAACTAGGTGAAACAAGACATACTAGCCACGAGTTCTGAAATCAAAATCCGAAACGCCAGGATTGTTGACCTCGAAAAGTAGAGCGAAATCAAGCTAAAAATCACCGAATTCAGAACTCGGAGTCAACGGATATTCATAAAACCGTTTACGTAAAGAAACCACATTTTGCGGCTAAATAGGTGAATCGAGACCTACTAGCCACGAGTTCTGAAATCAAAATCCGAAATGCCAGGATGGTAGAGCTCGAAAAGTAGTGTGAAATCAAGCTAAAAATCACCGAATTCAGAACTCGGAGTCAACAGATATTCATAAAACCGTTTACGTAAAGAAACCACATTTCGCGGCTAACTAGGTGAAACGAGACCTACTAGCCACGAGTTCTGAAATCAAAATCCGAAACGCCAGGATTGTAGAGCTCAAAAAGTAGTGTGAAATCAAGCGAAAAATCACGGAATTCAGAACTCGGAGTCAACGGATATTCAGAAAACTGTTTAAGTAAAGAAACCATATTTTACGGCTAAATAGGTGAATCGAGACCTAATAGCCACGAGTTCTGAAATCAAAATCCGAAATGCCAGGATAGTAGAGCTCGAAAAGTAGTGTGAAATCAAGCTAAAAATCACCGAATTCAGAACTCGGAGTCAACGGATATTCATAAAACCGTTTACGTAAAGAAACCACATTTCGCGGCTAAATAGGTGAAACGAGACCAGCTAGCTACGAGTTCTGAAATCGAAATCCGAAAACCCAGGATTGTAGAGCTCGAAAAGTAGTGTGAAATCAAGCTAAAAATCACCGAATTCAGAACTCGGAGTCAACGGATATTCATAAAACCGTTTACGTAAAGAAACCACATTTCGCGGCTAACTAGGTGAAAAAAGACCTACTAGCCACGAGTTCTGAAATCAAAATCCGAAATGCCAAGATTGTTGAGCTCGAAAAGTAGTTCGAAATCAAGCTAAAAATCACCGAATTCAGAACTCGGAGTCAACGGATATTCATAAAACCGTTTACGTAAAGAAACCACATTTCGCGGCTAAATAGGTGAAACGAGACCAACTAGCTACGAGTTCTGAAATCAAAATCCGAAACGCCAGGATGGTAGAGCTCGAAAAGTAGTGTGAAATCAAACTAAAAATGACCGAATTCAGAACTCGGAGTCAACGAATATTCATAAAACCGTTTACGTAAAGAAACCACATTTCGCGGCTAACTAGGTGAAACAAGACCTACTAGCCACGAGTTCTGAAATCAAAATCCGAAATGCCAGGATTGTTGACCTCGAAAAGTAGTGCGAAATCAAGCTAAAAATCACCGAATTCAGAACTCGGAGTCAACGGATATTGATAAAACCGTTTACGTAAAGAAACCATATTTCGCGGCTAAATAGGTGAATCGAGAACTACTAGCCACGAGTTCTGAAATCAAAATCCGAAATGCCAGGATGGTAGAGCTCGAAAAGTAGTGTGAAATCAAGCTAAAAATCACCGAATTCAGAACTCGTAGTCAAAGGATATTCATAAAATCGTTTACGTAAAGAAACCACATTTCGCGGCTAACTAGGTGAAACGAGACCAACTATCCACGAGTTCTGAAATCAAAATTCGAAACGCGAGGATTGTAGAGCTCGAAAAGTAGTGTGAAATCAAGCTAAAAATCACCGAATTCAGAACTCGGAGTCAAAGGATATTCATAAAACCGTTTACGTAAATAAACCACATTTCGCGGCTAACTAGGTGAAACAAGACCTGCTAGCCACGAGTTCTGAAAACGAAATCCGAAAACCCAGGATTGTAGAGCTCGAAAAGTAGTGTGAAATCAAGCTAAAAATCACCGAATTCAGAACTCGGAGTCAACGGATATTCATAAAACCGTTTACGTAAAGAAACCACATTTCGCGGCTAACTAGGTGAAACGAGACCTGCTAGCCACGAGTTCTGAAATCGAAATCCGAAAACCCAGGATTGTAGAGCTCGAAAAGTAGTGTGAAATCAAGCTAAAAATCACCGAATTCAAAACTCGGAGTCAACGGATATTCATAAAACCGTTTACGTAAAGAAACCACATTTCGCGGCTAACTAGGTGAAACAAGACCTACTAGCCACGAGTTCTGAAATCAAAATACGAAACGCCAGGATTGTAGAGCTCGAAAAGTAGTGTGAAATAATGCTAAAAATCACCGAATTCAGAACTCGGAGTCAACGGATATTCATAAAACCGTTTGCGTAAAGAAACCAAATTTCGCGGCTAACTAGGTGAAACGAGACCAACTAGCCACGAGTTCTGAAATCAAAATCCGAAACTCCAGGATCGTAGAGCTCGAAAAGTAGTGTGAAATCAAGCTAAAAATCACCGAATTCAGAACTCGGAGTCAACGGATATTCATAAAACTGTTTACGTAAAGAAACCACATTTCGCGGCTAACTAGGTGAAACGAGACCTGCTAGCCACGAGTTCTGAAATCAAAATCCGAAATGCCAGGATTGTTGACCTCGAAAAGTAGTGCGAAATCAAGCTAAAAATCACCGAATTCAGAACTCGGAGTCAACGGATATTGATAAAACCGTTTACGTAAAGAAACCATATTTCGCGGCTAAATAGGTGAATCGAGAACTACTAGCCACGAGTTCTGAAATCAAAATCCGAAATGCCAGGATGGTAGAGCTCGAAAAGTAGTGTGAAATCAAGCTAAAAATCACCGAATTCAGAACTCGTAGTCAAAGGATATTCATAAAATCGTTTACGTAAAGAAACCACATTTCGCGGCTAACTAGGTGAAACGAGACCAACTATCCACGAGTTCTGAAATCAAAATTCGAAACGCGAGGATTGTAGAGCTCGAAAAGTAGTGTGAAATCAAGCTAAAAATCACCGAATTCAGAACTCGGAGTCAAAGGATATTCATAAAACCGTTTACGTAAATAAACCACATTTCGCGGCTAACTAGGTGAAACAAGACCTGCTAGCCACGAGTTCTGAAAACGAAATCCGAATACCCAGGATTGTAGAGCTCGAAAAGTAGTGTGAAATCAAGCTAAAAATCACCGAATTCAGAACTCGGAGTCAACGGATATTCATAAAACCGTTTACGTAAAGAAACCACATTTCGCGGCTAACTAGGTGAAACGAGACCTGCTAGCCACGAGTTCTGAAATCGAAATCCGAAAACCCAGGATTGTAGAGCTCGAAAAGTAGTGTGAAATCAAGCTAAAAATCACCGAATTCAAAACTCGGAGTCAACGGATATTCATAAAACCGTTTACGTAAAGAAACCACATTTCGCGGCTAACTAGGTGAAACAAGACCTACTAGCCACGAGTTCTGAAATCAAAATACGAAACGCCAGGATTGTAGAGCTCGAAAAGTAGTGTGAAATAATGCTAAAAATCACCGAATTCAGAACTCGGAGTCAACGGATATTCATAAAACCGTTTACGTAAAGAAACCAAATTTCGCGGCTAACTAGGTGAAACGAGACCAACTAGCCACGAGTTCTGAAATCAAAATCCGAAACTCCAGGATCGTAGAGCTCGAAAAGTAGTGTGAAATCAAGCTAAAAATCACCGAATTCAGAACTCGGAGTCAACGGATATTCATAAAACTGTTTACGTAAAGAAACCACATTTCGCGGCTAACTAGGTGAAACGAGACCTGCTAGCCACGAGTTCTGAAATCGAAATCCGAAAACCTAGGATTGTAGAGCTCGAAAAGTGGTGTGAAATCAAGCTAAAAATCACCGAATTCAGAACTCGGAGTCAACGGATATTCATAAAACCGTTTACGTAAAGAAACCACATTTCGCGGCTAACTAGGTGAAACGAGACCTGCTAGCCACGAGTTCTGAAATCGAAATCCGAAAACCCAGGATTGTAGAGCTCGAAAAGTAGTGTGAAATCAAGCTAAAAATCACCGAATTCAGAACTCGGAGTCAACGGATATTCATAAAACCGTTTACGTAAAGAAACCACATTTCGCGGCTAACTTGGTGAAACAAGACCTACTAGCCACGAGTTCTGAAATCAAAATCCGAAAGGCCAGGATTGTTGAGCTCGAAAAGTAGTGCGAAATCAATCTAAAAATCACCGAATTCAGAACTCGGAGTCAACGGATATTCAGAAAACCGTTTAAGTAAAGAAACCACATTTCGCGGCTAAATAGGTGAATCGAGACCTACTAGCCACGAGTTCTTAAATCAAAATCCGAAATGCCAGGATGGTAGAGCTCGAAAAGTAGTGTGAAATCAAGCTAAAAATCACCGAATTCAGAACTCGGAGTTAATGGATATTCATAAAACCGTTTACGTAAAGAAACCACATTTCGCGGCTAACTAGGTGAATCGAGACCTACGAGCCAGGAGTTCTGATATCAAAATCCGAAACGCCAGGATTGTAGAGCTCGAAAAGTAGTGTGAAATCAAGCTAAAAATCACCGAATTCAGAACTCGGAGTCAACAGATATTCATAAAACCGTTTACATAAAGAAACCACATTTCGCGGCTAACTAGGTGAAACGAGACCTGCTAGCCACGAGTTCTGAAATCGAAATCCGAAACGCGAGGATTGTAGAGCTCGAAAAGTAGTGTGAAATCAAGCTAAAAATCACGGAATTCAGAACTCGGAGTCAACTGATATTTATAAAACCGTTTACGTAAAGAAACCACATTTCGCGGCTAACTAGGTGAAACGAGACCAACTATCCACGAGTTCTGAAATCAAAATCCGAAACTCCAGGATTGTTGAGCTCGAAAAGTAGTGTGAAATCAAGCTAAAAATCACCGAATTCAAAACTCGGAGTCAACGGATATTCATAAAACTGTTTACGTAAAGAAACCACATTTCGCGGCTAAATAGGTGAATCAAGACCTGCTAGCCACGAGTTCTGAAATCAAAATCCGAAATGCCAGGATGGTAGAGCTCGAAAAGTAGTGTGAAAGCAAGCTAAAAATCACCGAATTCAGAACTCGTAGTCAAAGGATATTCATAAAACCGTTTACGTAAAGAAACCACATTTCGCGGCTAACTAGGTGAAACGAGACCTACTAGCCACGAGTTTTGAAATCAAAATACGAAAAGCCAAGATTGTAGAGCTCGAAAAGTAGTGTGAAATCAAGCTAAAAATCACCGAATTCAGAACTCGGAGTCAACGGATATTCATAAAACCGTTTACGTAAAGAAACCACATTTCGCGGCTAACTAGGTGAAACGAGACCTGCTATCCACGAGTTCTGAAATCGAAATCCGAAAACCCAGGATTGTAGAGCTCGAAAAGTAGTGTGAAATCAAGCTAAAAATCACCGAATTCAGAACTCGGAGTCAAAGGATATTCATAAAACCGTTTACGTAAAGAAACCACATTTCGCGGCTAACTTGGTGAAACAAGACCTACTTGCCATGATTTCTGAAATCAAAATCCGAAAGGCCAAGATTGTTGAGCTCGAAAAGTATTGCGAAATCAATCTAAAAATCACCGAATTCAGAACTCGGAGTTAACGGATATTCAGAAAACCGTTTAAGTAAAGAAACCACATTTTGCGGCTAAATAGGTGAATCGAGACCTAATAGCCACGAGTTCTGAAATCAAAATCCGAAATGCCAGGATGTTAGAACTCGAAAAGTAGTGTGAAATCAAGCTAAAAATCACCGAATTCAGAACTCGTAGTCAAAGGATATTCAAACCGTTTACGTAAAGAAACCACATTTAGCGGCTAACTAGGTGAAACGAGACCTACTAGCCACGAGTTCTGAAATCAAAATCCGAAACGCCAGGATTGTAGAGCTCGAAAAGTACTGTGAAATCAAGCTAAAAATCACCGAATTCAGAACTCGGAGTCAACGGATATTCATAAAACCGTTTACGTAAAGAAACCACATTCCGCGGCTAACTAGGTGAAATGAGACCTGCTAGCCACGAGTTCTGAAATCGAAATCCGAAAATCCAGGATTGTAGAGCTCGAAAAGTAGTGTGAAATCAAGCTAAAAATCACCGAATTCAGAACTCGGAGTCAACGGATATTCATAAAACCGTTTACGTAAAGAAACCACATTTCGCGGCTAACTAGGTGAAAAAAGACCTACTAGCCACGAGTTCTGAAATAAAAATCCGAAACGCCAGGATTGTTGAGCTCGAAAAGTAGTGCAAAATCAAGCTAAAAATCACCGAATTCAGAACTCGGAGTCAACGGATATTCATAAAACCGTTTACGTAAAGAAACCACATTTCGCGGCTAAATAGGTGAAACGAGACCAACTAGCTACGAGTTCTGAAATCAAAATCCGAAACTCCAGGATGGTAGAGCTCGAAAAGTGGTGTGAAATCAAGCTAAAAATCACCGAATTCAGAACTCGGAGTCAACGAATATTCATAAAACCGTTTACGTAAAGAAACCACATTTCGCGGCTAACTAGGTGAAACAAGACCTACTAGCCACGAGTTCTGAAATCAAAATACGAAATGCCAGGATTGTAGAGCTCGAAAAGTAGTGTGAAATAATGCTAAAAATCACCGAATTCAGAACTCGGAGTCAACGGATATTCATAAAACCGTTTACGTAAAGAAACCAAATTTCGCGGCTAACTAGGTGAAACGAGACCAACTAGCCACGAGTTCTGAAATCAAAATCCGAAACTCCAGGATCGTAGAGCTCGAAAAGTAGTGTGAAATCAAGCTAAAAATCACCGAATTCAGAACTCGGAGTCAACGGATATTCATAAAACTGTTTACGTAAAGAAACCACATTTCGCGGCTAACTAGGTGAAATGAGACCTGCTAGCCACGAGTTCTGAAATCGAAATCCGAAAACCCAAGATTGTAGAGCTCGAAAAGTAGTGTGAAATCAAGCTAAAAATCACCGAATTCAAAACTCGGAGTCAACGGATATTCAAAAATCTGTTTACGTAAAGAAACCACATTTCGCGGCTAAATAGGTGAAACGAGACCTACTAGCCACGAGTTCTGAAATCAAAATCCGAAACGCCAGGATTGTAGAGCTCGAAAAGTAGTGTGAAATAATGCTAAAAATCACCGAATTCAGAACTCGGAGTCAACGGATATTCATAAAACTGTTTACGTAAAGAAACCACACTTCGCGGCTAACTAGGTGAAACGAGACCAACTGGCCACGAGTTCTGAAATAAAAATCCAAAAACCCTGGATTGTAGAGCTCGAAAAGTAGTGTGAAATCAAGCTAAAAATCACCGAATTCAAAACTCGGAGTCAACGGATATTCATAAAACTGTTTACGTAAAGAAACCACATTTCGCGGATAAATAGGTGAAACGAGACCAACTATACACGAGTTCTGAAATAAAAATCCGAAACTCGGGGATTGTAGAGCTCGAAAAGTAGTGTGAAATCAAGCTAAAAATCACCGAATTCAGAACTCGTAGTCAAAGGATATTCAAAAAACCGTTTACGTAAAGAAACCACATTTAGCGGCTAACTAGGTGAAACGAGACCTAATAGCCACGAGTTCTGAAATCAAAATCCGAAACGCCAGGATTGTAGAGCTCGAAAAGTAGTGTGAAATCAAGCTAAAAATCACCGAATTCAGAACTCGGAGTCAACGGATATTCATAAAACCGTTTACGTAAAGAAACCACATTTCGCGGCTAAATAGGTGAAACGAGACCAGCTAGCTACGAGTTCTGAAATCGAAATCCGAAAACCCAGGATTGTAGAGCTCGAAAATTAGTGTGAAATCAAGCTAAAAATCACCGAATTCAGAACTCGGAGTCAACGGATATTCATAAAACCGTTTACGTAAAGAAACCACATTTCGCGGCTAACTAGGTGAAAAAAGACCTACTAGCCACGAGTTCTGAAATCAAAATCCGAAACGCCAAGATTGTTGAGCTTGAAAAATAGTGCGAAATCAAGCCAAAAATCACCGAATTCAGAACTCGGAGTCAACGGATATTCATAAAACCGTTTACGTAAAGAAACCACATTTCGCGGCTAAATAGGCGAAACGAGACCAACTAGCTACGAGTTCTGAAATCAAAATCCGAAACGCCAGGATGGTAGAGCTCGAAAAGTAGTGTGAAATCAAGCTAAAAATCACCGAATTCAGAACTCGTAGTCAAAGGATATTCATAAAATCGTTTACGTAAAGAAACCACATTTCGCGGCTAACTAGGTGAAACGAGACCAACTATCCACGAGTTCTGAAATCAAAATTCGAAATGCGAGGATTGTAGAGCTCGAAAAGTAGTGTGAAATCAAGCTAAAAATCACCGAATTCAGAACTCGGAGTCAAAGGATATTCATAAAACCGTTTACGTAAATAAACCACATTTCGCGGCTAACTAGGTGAAACAAGACCTGCTAGCTACGAGTTCTGAAATCGAAATCCGAAAACCCAGGATTGTAGAGCTCGAAAAGTAGTGTGAAATTAAGCTAAAAATCACCGAATTCAGAACTCGGAGTCAACGGATATTCATAAAACCGTTTACGTAAAGAAACCACATTTCGCGGCTAACTAGGTGAAATGAGACCTGCTAGCCACGAGTTCTGAAATCGAAATCCGAAAACCCAGGATTGTAGAGCTCGAAAAGTAGTGTGAAATCAAGCTAAAAATCACCGAATTCAAAACTCGGAGTCAACGGATATTCATAAAACCGTTTACGTAAAGAAACCACATTTCGCGGCTAACTAGGTGAAACAAGACCTACTAGCCACGAGTTCTGAAATCAAAATACGAAACGCCAGGATTGTAGAGCTCGAAAAGTAGTGTGAAATAATGCTAAAAATCACCGAAGTCAGAACTCGGAGTCAACGGATATTCATAAAACCGTTTACGTAAAGAAACCAAATTTTGCGGCTAACTAGGTGAGACGAGACCAACTAGCCACGAGTTCTGAAATCAAAATCCGAAACTCCAGGATCGTAGAGCTCGAAAAGTAGTGTGAAATCAAGCTAAAAATCACCGAATTCAGAACTCGGAGTCAACGGATATTCATAAAACTGTTTACGTAAAGAAACCACACTTCGCGGCTAACTAGGTGAAGCGAGACCAACTAGCCACGAGTTCTGAAATCAAAATCCAAAAACCCTGGATTGTAGAGCTCAAAAAGTAGTGTGAAATCAAGCTAAAAATCACCGAGTTCAAAACTCGGAGTCAACGGATATTCATAAAACTGTTTACGTAAAGAAACCACATTTCGCGGCTAAATAGGTGAAACGAGACCAACTATACACGAGTTCTGACATAAAAATCCGAAACGCGAGGATTGTAGAGCTCGAAAAGTAGTGTGAAATCAAGCTAAAAATCACTGAATTCAGAACTCGGAGTCAACAGATATTCATAAAACCGTTTACGTAAAGAAACTACATTTCGCGGCTAACTAGGTGAAACAAGACCTACTAGCCACGTGTTCTGAAATCAAAATCCGAAATCCCAGGATTGTTGAGCTCGAAAAGTAGTGCGAAATGAAGCTAAAAATTACCGAATTCAGAACTCCGAGTCAACGGATATTCAGAAAACCGTTTACGTAAAGAAACCAAATTTCGCGGCTAAATAGGTGAATCGAGACCTACTAGCCACGAGTTCTGAATTCAAAATCCGAAATGCCTGGATGGTAGAGCTCGAAAAGTAGTATGAAATCAAGCTAAAAATCACCGAATTCAGAACTCGTAGTCAAAGGATATTCATAAAATCGCTTACGTAAAGAAACCACATTTCGCGGCTAACTAGGTGAAACGAGACCTACTAGCCACGAGTTCTGAAATCAAAATCCGAAATGCCAGGATTGTAGAGCTCGAAAAGTAGTGTGAAATCAAGCTAAAAATCACCGAATTCAGAACTCGGAGTCAACGGATATTCATAAAACCGTTTACGTAAAGAAACCACATTTCGCGGCTAACAAGGTGAAACGATACCAACTAGCCACGAGTTCCGAAATCAAAATCCGAAACGCCAGGATCGTAGAGCTCGAAAAGTAGTGTGAAATCAAGCTAAAAATCACCGAATTCAGAACTCGGAGTCAACGGATATTCATAAAACCGTTTACGTAAAGAAACCACATTTCGCGGCTAACTAGGTGAAACGATACCAACTAGCCACGAGTTCTGAAATCAAAATCCGAAATGCCAGGATCGTAGAGCTCGAAAAGTAGTGTGAAATCAAGCTAAAAATCACCGAATTCAGAACTCGGAGTCAACGGATATTCATAAAACCGTTTACGTAAAGAAACCACATTTCGCGGCTAACTAGGTGAAACGATACCAACTAGCCACGAGTTCCGAAATCAAAATCTGAAACGCCAGGATCGTAGAGCTCGAAAAGTAGTGTGAAATCAAGCTAAAAATCACCGAATTCAGAACTCGGAGTCAACGGATATTCATAAAACCGTTTACGTAAAGAAATCACTTTTTGCGGCTAACTAGATGAAACGAGACCTACTAGCCCCGAGTTCTGAAATCGAAATCCGAAAACCCAGGATTTTAGAGCTTGAAAAGTAGTGTGAAATCAAGCTAAAAATCACCGAATTCAGAACTCGGAGTCAACGGATATTCATAAAACCGTTTACGTAAAGAAACCACATTTTGCGGCAAACTAGGTGAAACGATACCAACTAGCCACGAGTTCTGAAATCAAAATCCGAAACGCCAGGATCGTAATGCTCGAAAAGTAGTGTGAAATCAAGCTAAAAATCACCGAATTCAGAACTCGGAGTCAACGGATATTCATAAAATCATTTACGTAAAGAAACCACATTTCGCGGCTAACTAGGTGAAACGAGACCAACTAGCCACGAGTTCTGAAATCAAAATCCAAAACTCCAGGATCGTAGAGCTCGAAAAGAAGTGTGAAATCAAGCTAAAAATCACCGAATTCAGAACTCGGAGTTAATGGATATTCATAAAACCGTTTACGTAAAGAAACCACATTTCGCGGCTAACTAGGTGAAACGAGACCTACTAGCCACGAGTCCTGAAATCAAAATCCGAAATGCCAGGATTGTAAAGCTCGAAAAGTAGTGTGAAATCAAGCTAAAAATCATCGAATTGAGAACTCGGAGTCAACGGATATTCATAAAACCGTTTACGTAAAGAAACCACATTTCGCGGCTAACTAGGTGAAACGAGACCTACTAGCCACGAGTTATGAAATCAAAATCCGAAATGCCAGGATCGTAGAGCTCAAAAATTAGAGTGAAATCAAGCTAAAAATCACCGAATACAGAACTCGGAGTCAACGGATATTCATAAAACCGTTTACGTAAAGAAATCACATTTCGCGGCTAACTAGATGAAACGAGACGTACTAGCCCCGAGTTCTGAAATCGAAATCCGAAAACCCAGGATTTTAGAGCTCGAAAAGTAGTGTGAAATCAAGCTAAAAATCACCAAATTCAGAACTCGGAGTCAACGGATATTCATAAAACTGTTTACGTGAAAAACCACATTTCGCGGCTAACTAGGTGAAACGAGACGAACTTGCCACGAGTTCTGAAATCAAAATCCGTAACGCAGGATCGTAGAGCTAGAAAAGTAGTGTGAAATCAAGCTAAAAAACACCGAATTCAGAACTCGGAGTCAACGGATATTCATAAAACCGTTTACGTCAAGAAACCACATTTTGCGGCTAACTAGGTGAAACGAGACCAACTAGCCACGAGTTCTGAAATAAAAATCCAAAAACCCTGGATTGTAGAGCTCGAAAAGTAGTGTGAAATCTAGCTAAAAATCACCGAATTCAGAACTCGGAGTCAACGGATATTCATAAAACCGTTTTCGTAAAGAAATCACATTTCGCGGCTAACTAGGTGAAATGAGACCTACTAGCCACGAGTTCTGAAATCAAAATCCGAAACGCCAGGATTGTAGAGCTCGAAAAGTAGTGTGTAATCAAGCTAAAAATCACCAAATTCAGAACTCGGAGTCAACGGATATTCATAAAACCGTTTACGTAAAGAAACCACATTTCGCGGCTAAATAGGTGAATCGAGACCTACTAGCCACGAGTTCTGAAATCAAAATCCGAAATGCCAGGATTGTAGAGCTTGAAAAGTAGTGTGAAATCAAGCTAAAAATCACCGAATTTAGAACTCGGAGTCAATGGATATTCATAAAACCGTTTACGTAAAGAAACCACATTTCGCGGCTAACTAGGTGAAACAAGACCTACTAGCCACGAGTTCTGAAATCAAAATTCGAAATGCCAGGATTGTAGAGCTCGAAAAGTAGTGTGAAATCAAGCTAAAAATCACCGAATTCAGAACTCGGAGTCAACGGATATTCATAAAACCGTTTACGTAAAGAAACAACATTTCGCGGCTAACTAGGTGAAACGAGACCTACTCGCCACGAGTTATGAAATCAAAATCCGAAATGCCAGGATCGTAGAGCTCAAAAATTAGAGTGAAATCAAGCTAAAAATCACCGAATACAGAACTCGGAGTCAACGGATATTCATAAAACCGTTTACGTAAAGAAATCACATTTCGCGGCTAACTAGATGAAACGAGACGTACTAGCCCCGAGTTCTGAAATCGAAATCCGAAAACCCAGGATTTTAGAGCTTGAAAAGTAGTGTGAAATCAAGCTAAAAATCACCGAATTCAGAACTCGGAGTCAACGGATATTCATAAAACCGTTTACGTAAAGAAACCACATTTTGCGGCTAACTAGGTGAAACGAGACCAACTAGCCACGAGTTCTGAAATCAAAATCCAAAAGTCCAGGATCGTAGAGCTCAAAAAGTAGTGTGAAATCAAGCTAAAAATCACCGAATTCAGAACTCGGAGTCAACGGATATTCATAAAACTGTTTACGTAAAGAAACCACACTTCGCGGCTAACTAGGTGAAACGAGACCAACTAGCCACGAGTTCTGAAATCAAAATCCAAAAACCCTGGATTGTAGAGCTCGAAAAGTAGTGTGAAATCAAGCTAAAAATCACCGAATTCAGAACTCGGGGTCAACGGATATTCATAAAACCGTTTACGTAAAGAAAGCACATTTCGCGGCTAACTAGATGAAACGAGACCTACTAGCCCCGAGTTCTGAAATCGAAATCCGAAAACCCAGGATTTTAGAGCTTGAAAAGTAGTGTGAAATCAAGCTAAAAATCACCGAATTCAGAACTCGGAGTCAACGGATATTCATAAAACCGTTTACGTAAAGAAACCACATTTTGCGGCTAACTAGGTGAATGATACCAACTAGCCACGAGTTCTGAAATCAAAATCCGAAATGCCAGGATCGTAGAGCTCGAAAAGTAGTGTGAAATCAAGCTAAAAATCACCGAATTCAGAACTCGGAGTCAACGGATATTCATAAAACCGTTTACGTAAAGAAACCACATTTCGCGGCTAACTAGGTGAAACGAGACCTACTAGCCACGAGTTATGAAATCAAAATCCGAAATGCCAGGATCGTAGAGCTCGAAAATTAGAGTGAAATCAAGCTAAAAATGACCGAATTCAGAACTCGGAGTCAACGGATATTCATAAAACCGTTTACGTAGAGAAATCACATTTCGCGGCTAACTAGATGAAACAAGACCTACTAGCCCCGAGTTCTGAAATCGAAATCCAAAAACGCAGGATTTTAGAGCTTGAAAAGTAGTGTGAAATCAAGCTAAAAATCACCGAATTCAGAACTCGGAGTCAACGGATATTCATAAAACCGTTACGTAAAGAAGCCAAATTTTGCGGCTAACTAGGTGAAATGATACAACCTAGCCACGAGTTCTGAAATCAAAATCCGAAACGCCAGGATCGTAGAGCTCGAAAAGTAGTGTGAAATCAAGCTAAAAATCACCGAATTCAGAACTCGGAGTCAACGGATATTCATAAAACCGTTTACGTAAAGAAACCACATTTTGCGGCTAACTAGGTGAAACGAGACCAACTAGCCACGAGTTCTGAAATCAAAATCCAAAAGTCCAGGATCGTAGAGCTCGAAAAGTAGTGTGAAATCAAGCTAAAAATCACCGAATTCAGAACTCGGAGTCAACGGATATTCATAAAACTGTTTACGTAAAGAAACCACACTTCGCGGCTAACTAGGTGAAACGAGACCAACTAGCCACGAGTTCTGAAATCAAAATCCAAAAACCCTGGATTGTAGAGCTCGAAAAGTAGTGTGAAATCAAGCTAAAAATCACCGAATTCAGAACTCGGAGTCAACGGATATTCATAAAACCGTTTACGTAAAGAAATCACATTTCGCGGCTAACTAGATGAAACGAGACCTACTAGCCCCGAGTTCTGAAATCGAAATCCGAAAACCCAGGATTTTAGAGCTTGAAAAGTAGTGTGAAATCAAGCTAAAAATCACCGAATTCAAAACTCGGAGTCAACGGATATTCATAAAACCGTTTACGTAAAGAAACCACATTTTGCGGCTAACTAGGTGAAATGATACCAACTAGCCACGAGTCCTGAAATCAAAATCCGAAATTCCAGGATCGTAGAGCTCGAAAATTAGAGTGAAATCAAGCTAAAAATCATCGAATACAGAACTCGGAGTCAACGGATATTCATAAAACCGTTTACGTAAAGAAATCACATTTCGCGGCTAACTAGGTGAAACGAGACCTACTAGCCAAGAGTTATGAAATCAAAATCCGAAAACCCAGGATTTTAGAGCTTGAAAAGTAGTGTGAAATCAAGCTAAAAATCACCGAATTCAGAACTCGGAGTCAACGGATATTCATAAAACCGTTACGTAAAGAAGCCAAATTTTGCGGCTAACTAGGTGAAATGATACAACCTAGCCACGAGTACTGAAATCAAAATCCGAAATGCCAGGATCGTAGAGCTCAAAAAGTAGTGTGAAATCAAGCTAAAAATCACCGAATTCAGAACTCGGAGTCAACGGATATTCATAAAACCGTTTACGTAAAGAAACCACATTTTGCGGCTAACTAGGTGAAACGAGACCAACTAGCCACGAGTTCTGAAATCAAAATCCAAAAGTCCAGGATCGTAGAGCTCGAAAAGTAGTGTGAAATCAAGCTAAAAATCACCGAATTCAGAACTCGGAGTCAACGGATATTCATAAAACTGTTTAC
Source organism: Euonymus europaeus (assembly GCA_963580455.1). NCBI lineage: Eukaryota > Viridiplantae > Streptophyta > Magnoliopsida > Celastrales > Celastraceae > Euonymus > Euonymus europaeus. The sequence goes on along the minus strand of OY756966.1, from coordinate 25,993,233 downwards.
GTAAAGAAACCACACTTCGCGGCTAACTAGGTGAAACGAGACCAACTAGCCACGAGTTCTGAAATCAAAATCCAAAAACCCTGGATTGTAGAGCTCGAAAAGTAGTGTGAAATCAAGCTAAAAATCACCGAATTCAGAACTCGGAGTCAACGGATATTCATAAAACCGTTTACGTAAAGAAATCACATTTCGCGGCTAACTAGATGAAACGATACCTACTAGCCCCGAGTTCTGAAATCGAAATCCGAAAACCCAGGATTTTAGAGCTTGAAAAGTAGTGTGAAATCAAGCTAAAAATCACCGAATTCAAAACTCGGAGTCAACGGATATTCATAAAACCGTTTACGTAAAGAAACCACATTTTGCGGCTAACTAGGTGAAATGATACCAACTAGCCACGAGTCCTGAAATCAAAATCCGAAATTCCAGGATCGTAGAGCTCGAAAATTAGAGTGAAATCAAGCTAAAAATCACCGAATACAGAACTCGGAGTCAATGGATATTCATAAAACCGTTTACGTAAAGAAATCACATTTCGCGGCTAACTAGATGAAACGAGACGTACTAGCCACGAGTTCTGAAATCAAAATCCAAAAACCCTGGATTGTAGAGCTCGAAAAGTAGTGTGAAATCAAGCTAAAAATCACCGAATTCAGAACTCGGGGTCAACGGATATTCATAAAACCGTTTACGTAAAGAAAGCACATTTCGCGGCTAACTAGATGAAACGAGACCTACTAGCCCCGAGTTCTGAAATCGAAATCCGAAAACCCAGGATTTTAGAGCTTGAAAAGTAGTGTGAAATCAAGCTAAAAATCACCGAATTCAGAACTCGGAGTCAACGGATATTCATAAAACCGTTTACGTAAAGAAACCACATTTTGCGGCTAACTAGGTGAAATGATACCAACTAGCCACGAGTTCTGAAATCAAAATCCGAAATGCCAGGATCGTAGAGCTCGAAAAGTAGTGTGAAATCAAGCTAAAAATCACCGAATTCAGAACTCGGAGTCAACGGATATTCATAAAACCGTTTACGTAAAGAAACCACATTTCGCGGCTAACTAGGTGAAACGAGACCTACTAGCCACGAGTTATGAAATCAAAATCCGAAATGCCAGGATCGTAGAGCTCGAAAATTAGAGTGAAATCAAGCTAAAAATGACCGAATTCAGAACTCGGAGTCAACGGATATTCATAAAACCGTTTACGTAAAGAAATCACATTTCGCGGCTAACTAGATGAAACGAGACGTACTAGCCCCGAGTTCTGAAATCGAAATCCGAAAACCCAGGATTTTAGAGCTTGAAAAGTAGTGTGAAATCAAGCTAAAAATCACCGAATTCAGAACTCGGAGTCAACGGATATTCATAAAACCGTTACGTAAAGAAACCAAATTTTGCGGCTAACTAGGTGAAATGATACAACCTAGCCACGAGTTCTGAAATCAAAATCCGAAACGCCAGGATCGTAGAGCTCGAAAAGTAGTGTGAAATCAAGCTAAAAATCACCAAATTCAGAACTCGGAGTCAACGGATATTCATAAAATCGTTTACGTAAAGAATCCACATTTTGCGGCTAACTAGGTGAAACGAGACCAACTAGCCACGAGTTCTGAAATCAAAATCCAAAAGTCCAGGATCGTAGAGCTCGAAAAGTAGTGTGAAATCAAGCTAAAAATCACCGAATTCAGAACTCGGAGTCAACGGATATTCATAAAACTGTTTACGTAAAGAAACCACACTTCGCGGCTAACTAGGTGAAACGAGACCAACTAGCCACGAGTTCTGAAATCAAAATCCAATAACCCTGGATTGTAGAGCTCGAAAAGTAGTGTGAAATCAAGCTAAAAATCACCGAATTCAGAACTCGGAGTCAACGGATATTCATAAAACCGTTTACGTAAAGAAATCACATTTCGCGGCTAACTAGATGAAACGATACCTACTAGCCCCGAGTTCTGAAATCGAAATCCGAAAACCCAGGATTTTAGAGCTTGAAAAGTAGTGTGAAATCAAGCTAAAAATCACCGAATTCAAAACTCGGAGTCAACGGATATTCATAAAACCGTTTACGTAAAGAAACCACATTTTGCGGCTAACTAGGTGAAATGATACCAACTAGCCACGAGTCCTGAAATCAAAATCCGAAATTCCAGGATCGTAGAGCTCGAAAATTAGAGTGAAATCAAGCTAAAAATCACCGAATACAGAACTCGGAGTCAACGGATATTCATAAAACCGTTTACGTAAAGAAATCACATTTCGCGGCTAACTAGATGAAACGAGACGTACTAGCCACGAGTTCTGAAATCAAAATCCAAAAACCCTGGATTGTAGAGCTCGAAAAGTAGTGTGAAATCAAGCTAAAAATCACCGAATTCAGAACTCGGGGTCAACGGATATTCATAAAACCGTTTACGTAAAGAAAGCACATTTCGCGGCTAACTAGATGAAACGAGACCTACTAGCCCCGAATTCTGAAATCGAAATCCGAAAACCCAGGATTTTAGAGCTTGAAAAGTAGTGTGAAATCAAGCTAAAAATCACCGAATTCAGAACTCGGAGTCAACGGATATTCATAAAACCGTTTACGTAAAGAAACCACATTTTGCGGCTAACTAGGTGAAACGAGACCAACTAGCCACGAGTTCTGAAATCAAAATCCAAAAGTCCAGGATCGTAGAGCTCGAAAAGTAGTGTGAAATCAAGCTAAAAATCACCGAATTCAGAACTCGGAGTCAACGGATATTCATAAAACCGTTTACGTAAAGAAACCACATTTTGCGGCTAACAAGGTGAAATGATACCAACTAGCCACGAGTCCTGAAATCAAAATCCGAAATGCCAGGATCGTAGAGCTCGAAAATTAGAGTGAAATCAAGCTAAAAATCACCGAATACAGAACTCGGAGTCAACGGATATTCATAAAACCGTTTACGTAAAGAAATCACATTTCGCGGCTAACTAGATGAAACGAGACCTACTAGCCCCGAGTTCTGAAATCGAAATCCAAAAACCCATGATTTTAGAGCTCGAAAAGTAGTGTGAAATCAAGCTAAAAATCACCGAATTCAGAACTCGGAGTCAACGGATATTCATAAAACCGTTTACGTAAAGAAACCACATTTTGCGGCTAACTAGGTGAAATGATACCAACTAGCCACGAGTCCTGAAATCAAAATCCGAAATGCCAGGATTGTAAAGCTTGAAAAGTAGTGTGAAATCAAGCTAAAAATCACCGAATTCAAAACTCGGAGTCAACGGATATTCATAAAACCGTTTACGTAAAGAAACCACATTTCGCGGCTAACTAGGTGAAACGAGACCTACTAGCCACGAGTTCTGAAATCAAAATCCGAAATTCCGGGATTGTAGAGCTTGAAAAGTAGTGTGAAATCAAGCTAAAAATCACCGAATTCAGAACTCGGAGTCAAAGGATATTCATAAAACTGTTTACGTAAAGAAACCACATTTTGCGGCTAACTAGGTGAAACGAGACCAACTAGCCACGAGTTCTAAAATCGAAATCCGAAACTGCAGGATCGTAGAGCTCGAAAAGTAGTGTGAAATCAAGCTAAAAATCACCGAATTCAGAACTCGGAGTTAATGGATATTCATAAAACCGTTTACGTAAAGAAACCACATTTCGCGGCTAACAAGGTGAAACGAGACCTACTAGCCACGAGTTCTGAAATCAAAATCCGAAAAGCCAGGATTGTAAAGCTCGAAAAGTAGTGTGAAATCAAGCTAAAAATCATCGAATTGAGAACTCGGAGTCAACGGATATTCATAAAACCGTTTACGTAAAGAAACCACATTTCGCGGCTAACTAGGTGAAACGAGACCTACTGGCCACAAGTTATGAAATCAAAATCCGAAATGCCAGGATCGTAGAGCTCGAAAAGTAGAGTGAAATCAAGCTAAAAATCACCGAATTCAGAACTCGGAGTCAACGGATATTCATAAAACCGTTTACGTAAAGAAACCACATTTCGCGGCTAACTAGATGAAATGAGACCTACTAGCCCCTAGTTCTGAAATCGAAATCCGAAAACCCAGGATTTTAGAGCTCGAAAAGTAGTGTGAAATCAAGCTAAAAATCACCAAATTCAGAACTCGGAGTCAACGGATATTCATAAAACTGTTTACGTGAAGAAACCACATTTCGCGGCTAACTAGGTGAAATGAGACCAACTAGCCACGAGTTCTGAAATCAAAATCCGAAACGCAGGATCGTAGAGCTAGAAAAGTAGTGTGAAATCAAGCTAAAAATCACCGAATTCAGACTTCGGAGTCAACAGATATTCAGAAAACCGTTTACGTAAAGAAACCACATTTCGCGGCCAAATAGGTGAATCGAGACCTTCTAGCCACGAGTTCTGAAATCAAAATCCGAAAAGCCAGGATTGTAAAGCTCGAAAAGTAGTGTGAAATCAAGCTAAAAATCATCGAATTGAGAACTCGGAGTCAACGGATATTCATAAAACCGTTTACGTAAAGAAACCACATTTCGCGGCTAACTAGGTGAAACGAGACCTACTGGCCACAAGTTATGAAATCAAAATCCGAAATGCCAGGATCGTAGAGCTCGACAAGTAGAGTGAAATCAAGCTAAAAATCACCGAATTCAGAACTCGGAGTCAACGGATATTCATAAAACCGTTTACGTAAAGAAACCACATTTCGCGGCTAACTAGATGAAACGAGACCTACTAGCCCCTAGTTCTGAAATCGAAATCCAAAAACCCAGGATTTTAGAGCTCGAAAAGTAGTGTGAAATCAAGCTAAAAATCACCAAATTCAGAACTCGGAGTCAACGGATATTCATAAAACTGTTTACGTGAAGAAACCACATTTCGCGGGTAACTAGGTGAAACGAGACCAACTAGCCACGAGTTCTGAAATCAAAATCCGAAACGCAGGATCGTAGAGCTAGAAAAGTAGTGTGAAATCAAGCTAAAAATCACCGAATTCAGACTTCGGAGTCAACGGATATTCATAAAACCGTTTACGTAAAGAAACCACATTTCGCGGCTAACTAGGTGAAACGAGACCTACTGGCCACAAGTTATGAAATCAAAATCCGAAATGCCAGGATCGTAGAGCTCGAAAAGTAGAGTGAAATCAAGCTAAAAATCACCGAATTCAGAACTCGGAGTCAACGGATATTCATAAAACCGTTTACGTAAAGAAACCACATTTCGCGGCTAACTAGATGAAACGAGACCTACTAGCCCCTAGTTCTGAAATCGAAATTCGAAAACCCAGGATTTTAGAGCTCGAAAAGTAGTGTGAAATCAAGCTAAAAATCACCAAATTCAGAACTCGGAGTCAACGGATATTCATAAAACTGTTTACGTGAAGAAACCACATTTCGCGGCTAACTAGGTGAAACGAGACCAACTAGCCACGAGTTCTGAAATCAAAATCCGAAACGCAGGATCGTAGAGCTAGAAAAGTAGTGTGAAATCAAGCTAAAAAACACCGAATTCAGAACTCGGACTCAACGGATATTCATAAAACTGTTTACGTGAAGAAACCACATTTCGCGGGTAACTAGGTGAAACGAGACCAACTAGCCACGAGTTCTGAAATCAAAATCCGAAACGCAGGATCGTAGAGCTAGAAAAGTAGTGTGAAATCAAGCTAAAAATCACCGAATTCAGACTTCGGAGTCAACGGATATTCATAAAACCGTTTACGTAAAGAAAGCACATTTCGCGGCTAACTAGGTGAAACGAGACCTACTGGCCACGAGTTATGAAATCAAAATCCGAAATGCCAGGATCGTAGAGCTCGAAAAATAGAGTGAAATCAAGCTAAAAATCACCGAATTCAGAACTCGGAGTCAACGGATATTCATAAAACCGTTTACGTAAAGAAACCACATTTCGCGGCTAACTAGATGAAACGAGACCTACTAGCCCCTAGTTCTGAAATCGAAATTCGAAAACCCAGGATTTTAGAGCTCGAAAAGTAGTGTGAAATCAAGCTAAAAATCACCAAATTCAGAACTCGGAGTCAACGGATATTCATAAAACTGTTTACGTGAAGAAACCACATTTCGCGGCTAACTAGGTGAAACGAGACCAACTAGCCACGAGTTCTGAAATCAAAATCCGAAACGCAGGATCGTAGAGCTAGAAAAGTAGTGTGAAATCAAGCTAAAAAACACCGAATTCAGAACTCGGACTCAACGGATATTCATAAAACCGTTTACGTCAAGAAACCACATTTCGCGGCTAACTAGGTGAAACGAGACCAACTAGCCATGAGTTCTGAAATAAAAATCCAAAAACCCTGGATTGTAGAGCTCGAAAAGTAGTGTGAAATCAAGCTAAAAATCACCGAATTCAGAACTCGGAGTCAACGGATATTCATAAAACCGTTTTCATAAAGAAATCACATTTCGCGGCTAACTAGGTGAAATGAGACCTACTAGCCACGAGTTCTGAAATCAAAATCCGAAACTCCAGGATTGTAGAGCTCGAAAAGTAGTGTGTAATCAAGCTAAAAATCACCAAATTCAGAACTCGGAGTCAACGGATATTCATAAAACCGTTTACGTAAAGAAACCACATTTCGCGGCTAAATAGGTGAATCGAGACCTACTAGCCACGAGTTCTGAAATCAAAATCTGAAATTCCAGGATTGTAGAGCTCGAAAAGTAGTGTGAAATCAAGCTAAAAATCACCGAATTCAGAACTCGGAGTCAATGGATATTCATAAAACCGTTTACGTAAAGAAACCACATTTCGCGGCTAACTAGGTGAAACAAGACCTACTAGCCACGAGTTCTGAAATCAAAATTCGAAATGCCAGGATTGTAGAGCTCGAAAAGTAGTGTGAAATCAAGCTAAAAATCACCGAATTCAGAACTCGGAGTCAACGGATATTCATAAAACCGTTTAAGTAAAGAAACCACATTTCGCGGCTAACTAGGTGAAACGAGACCTACTAGCCACGAGTTATGAAATCAAAATCCGAAATGCCAGGATCGTAGAGCTCGAAAATTAGAGTGAAATCAAGCTAAAAATCACCGAATTCAGAACTCGGAGTCAACGGATATTCATAAAACAGTTTACGTAAAGAAATCACATTTCGCGGCTAACTAGATGAAACGAGACGTACTAGCCCCGAGTTCTGAAATCGAAATCTGAAAACCCAGGATTTTAGAGCTTGAAAAGTAGTGTGAAATCAAGCTAAAAATCACCGAATTCAGAACTCGGAGTCAACGGATATTCATAAAACCGTTACGTAAAGAAACCAAATTTTGCGGCTAACTAGGTGAAATGATACAACCTAGCCACGAGTTCTGAAATCAAAATCCGAAACGCCTGGATCGTAGAGCTCGAAAAGTAGTGTGAAATCAAGCTAAAAATCACCGAATTCAGAACTCGGAGTCAACGGATATTCATAAAACCGTTTACGTAAAGAAACCACATTTCGCGGCTAACTAGGTGAAACGAGACAACCTAGCCACGAGTTCTGAAATCAAAATCCAAAAGTCCAGGATCGTAGAGCTCGAAAAGTAGTGTGAAATCAAGCTAAAAATCACCGAATTCAGAACTCGGAGTCAACGGATATTCATAAAACTGTTTACGTAAAGAAACCACACTTCGCGGCTAACTAGGTGAAACGAGACCAACTAGCCACGAGTTCTGAAATCAAAATCCAAAAACCCTGGATGGTAGAGCTCGAAAAGTAGTGTGAAATCAAGCTAAAAATCACCGAATTCAGAACTCGGAGTCAACGGATATTCATAAAACCGTTTACGTAAAGAAACCACATTTCGCGGCTAACTAGGTGAAACGAGACCTACTAGCCACGAGTTCTGAAATCAAAATCCGAAATTCCAGGATTGTAGAGCTCGAAAAGTAGTGTGAAATCAAGCTAAAAATCACCGAATTCAGAACTCGGAGTCAAAGGATATTCATAAAACTGTTTACGTAAAGAAACCACATTTTGCGGCTAACTAGGTGAAACGAGACCAACTAGCCACGAGTTCTAAAATCAAAATCCGAAACTCTAGGATCGTAGAGCTCGAAAAGTAGTGTGAAATCAAACTAAAAATGACCGAATTCAGAACTCGGAGTTAATGGATATTTATAAAACCGTTTGCGTAAAGAAACCACATTTCGCGGCTAACTAGGTGAAACGAGACCTACTAGCCACGAGTTCTGAAATCAAAATCCGAAAAGCCAGGATTGTAAAGCTCGAAAAGTAGTGTGAAATCAAGCTAAAAATCATCGAATTGAGAACTCGGATTCAACGGATATTCATAAAACCGTTTACGTAAAGAAACCACATTTCGCGGCTAACTAGGTGAAACGAGACCTACTGGCCACAAGTTATGAAATCAAAATCCGAAATGCCAGGATCGTAGAGCTCGAAAAGTAGAGTGAAATCAAGCTAAAAATCACCGAATTCAGAACTCTGAGTCAACGGATATTCATAAAACCGTTTTCGTAAAGAAACCACATTTCGCGGCTAACTTGATGAAACGAGACCTACTAGCCCCTAGTTCTGAAATCGAAATCCAAAAACCAGGATTTTAGAGCTCGAAAAGTAGTGTGAAATCAAGCTAAAAATCACCGAATTCAGAACTCGGAGTCAACGGATATTCATAAAACTGTTTACCTGAAGAAACCACATTTCGCGGCTAACTAGGTGAAACGAGACCAACTAGCCACGAGTTCTGAAATCAAAATCCGAAACGCTGGATCGTAGAGCTCGAAAAGTAGTGTGAAATCAAGCTAAAAAACACCGAATTCAGAACTCGGAGTCAACGGATATTCATAAAACCGTTTACGTAAAGAAATCACATTTCGCGGCTAACTAGGTGAAACGAGACCAACTAGCCACGAGTTCTGAAATAAAAATCCAAAAACTCTGGATTGTAGAGCTCAAAAAGTAGTGTGAAATCAAGCTAAAAATCACCGAATTCAGAACTCGGAGTCAACGGATATTCATAAAACCGTTTTCGTAAAGAAATCACATTTCGCGGCTAACTTGATGAAACGAGACCTACTAGCCCCTAGTTCTGAAATCGAAATCCGAAAGCCAGGATTTTAGAGCTCGAAAAGTAGTGTGAAATCAAGCTAAAAATCACCGAATTTCGAACTCGGAGTCAACGGATATTCATAAAACTGTTTACGTGAAGAAACCACATTTCGCGGCTAACTAGGTGAAAGGAGACCAACTAGCCACGAGTTCTGAAATCAAAATCCGAAACGCAGGATCGTAGAGCTCGAAAAGTAGTGTGAAATCAAGCTAAAAATCACCAAATTCAGAACTCGGAGTCAACGGATATTCATAAAACCGTTTACGTAAAGAAACCACATTTCGCGGCTAAATAGGTGAATCGAGATCTACTAGCCCCGAGTTCTGAAATCGAAATCCGAAAACCCAGGATTTTAGAGCTTGAAAAGTAGTGTGAAATCAAGCTAAAAATCACCGAATTCAGAACTCGGAGTCAACGGATATTCATAAAACCGTTTACGTAAAGAAACCACATTTTGCGGCTAACTAGGTGAAAAGAGACCAACTAGCCACGAGTTCTGAAATCAAAATCCGAAACGCCAGGATCATAGAGCTCGAAAAGTAGTGTGAAATCAAGCTAAAAATCAGCGAATTCAGAACTCGGAGTCAACGGATATTCATAAAACCGTTTACGTAAAGAAACCACATTTCGCGGCTAACTAGGTGAAACGAGACAAACTAGCCACGAGTTCTGAAATCAAAATCCAAAACTCCAGGATCGTAGAGCTCGAAAAGTAGTGTGAAATCAAGCTAAAAATCACCGAATTCAGAACTCGGAGTCAACGGATATTCATAAAACTGTTTACGTAAAGAAACCACACTTCGCGGCTAACTAGGTGAAACGAGACCAACTAGCCACGAGTTCTGAAATCAAAGTCCAAAAACCCTGGATTGCAGAGCTCGAAAAGTAGTGTGAAATCAAGCTAAAAATCACCGAATTCAGAACTCGGAGTCAATGGATATTCATAAAACCGTTTACGTAAAGAAACCACATTTCGCGGCTAACTAGGTGAAACGAGACCTACTAGCCACGAGTTCTGAAATCAAAATCCGAAACTTCAGGATCGTAGAGCTCGAAAAGTAGTGTGAAATCAAGCTAAAAATCACCGAATTCAGAACTCGAAGTCAACGGATATTCATAAAACTATTTACGTAAAGAAACCATATTTCGCGGCTAACTAGGTGAAACGAGACCAACTAGCCACGAGTTCTGAAATCAAAATCCGAAACAGCAGGATCGTAGAGCTCGAAAATTAGTGTGAAATCAAGCTAAAAATCACCGAATTCAGAACTCGGAGTTAATGGATATTCATAAAACCGTTTACGTAAAGAAACCACATTTCGCGGCTAACTAGGTGAAACGAGACCTACTAGCCACGAGTTCTGAAATCAAAATCCGAAAAGCCAGGATTGTAAAGCTCGAAAAGTAGTGTGAAATCAAGCTAAAAATCACCGAATTGAGAACTCGGAGTCAACGGATATTCATAAAACCGTTTACGTAAAGAAACCACATTTCGCGGCTAACTAGGTGAAACGAGACCTACTGGCCACAAGTTATGAAATCAAAATCCGAAATGCCAGGATCGTAGAGCTCGAAAAGTAGAGTGAAATCAAGCTAAAAATCACCGAATTCAGAACTCTGAGTCAACGGATATTCATAAAACCGTTTACGTAAAGAAACCACATTTCGCGGCTAACTTGATGAAACGAGACCTACTAGCCCCTAGTTCTGAAATCGAAATCCGAAAATCAGGATTTTAGAGCTCGAAAAGTAGTGTGAAATCAAGCTAAAAATCACCGAATTCAGAACTCGGAGTCAACGGATATTCATAAAAACGTTTTCGTAAAGAAATCACATTTTGCGGCTAACTTGATGAAACGAGACCTACTAGCCCCTAGTTCTGAAATCGAAATCCGAAAACCAGGATTTTAGAGCTCGAAAAGTAGTGTGAAATCAAGCTAAAAATCACCGAATTCAGAACTCGGAGTCAACGGATATTCATAAAACTGTTTACGTGAAGAAACCACATTTCGCGGCTAACTAGGTGAAACGAGACCAACTAGCCACAAGTTCTGAAATAAAAATCCAAAAACCCTGGATTGTAGAGCTCGAAAAGTAGTGTGAAATCAAGCTAAAAATCACCGAATTCAGAACTCGGAGTCAACGGATATTCATAAAACCATTTTCGTAAAGAAATCACATTTCGCGGCTAACTAGGTGAAATGAGACCTACTAGCCACGAGTTCTGAAATCAAAATCCGAAACGCCAGGATTGTAGAGCTCGAAAAGTAGTGTGTAATCAAGCTAAAAATCACCAAATTCAGAACTCGGAGTCAACGGATATTCATAAAACCGTTTACGTAAAGAAACCACATTTCGCGGCTAAATAGGTGAAACGAGACCTACTAGCCCCGAGTTCTGAAATCGAAATCCGAAAACCCAGGATTTTAGAGCTTGAAAAGTAGTGTGAAATCAAGATAAAAATCACCGAATTCAGAACTCGGAGTCAACGGATATTCATAAAACCGTTTACGTAAAGAAACCACATTTTGCGGCTAACTAGGTGAAATGATACCAACTGGCCACGACTTCTGAAATCAAAATCCGAAACGGCAGGATCGTAGGGCTCGAAAAGTAGTGTGAAATCAAGCTAAAAATCACCGAATTCAGAACTCGGAGTCAACGGATATTCATAAAACCGTTTACGTAAAGAAACCACATTTCGCGGCTAACTAGGTGAAACGAGACCAACTAGCCACGAGTTCTGAAATCAAAATCCAAAAGTCCAGGATCGTAGAGCTCGAAAAGTAGTGTGAAATCAAGCTAAAAATCACCGAATTCAGAACTCGGAGTCAACGGATATTCATAAAACTGTTTACGTAAAGAAACCACACTTCGCGGCTAACTAGGTGAAACGAGACCAACTAGCCACGAGTTCTGAAATCAAAATCCAAAAACCCTGGATTGTAGAGCTCGAAAAGTAGTGTGAAATCAAGCTAAAAATCACCGAATTCAGAACTCGGAGTCAACGGATATTCATAAAACCGTTTACGTAAAGAAACCACATTTCGCGGCTAACTAGGTGAAACGAGACTTACTAGCCACGAGTTCTGAAATCAAAATCCAAAACTTCAGGATCGTAGAGCTCGAAAAGTAGTGTGAAATCAAGCTAAAAATCACCGAATTCAGAACTCGGAGTTAATGGATATTCATAAAACCGTTTACGTAAAAAAACCACATTTCGCGGCTAACTAGGTGAAACGAGACCTACTAGCCACGAGTTCTGAAATCAAAATCCGAAATGCCAGGATTGTAAAGCTCGAAAAGTAGAGTGAAATCAAGCTAAAAATCACCGAATTCAGAACTCTGAGTCAACGGATATTCATAAAACCGTTTACGTAAAGAAACCACATTTCGCGGCTAACTTGATGAAACGAGACCTACTAGCCCCTAGTTCTGAAATCGAAATCCGAAAAACAGGATTTTAGAGCTCAAAAAGTAGTGTGAAATCAAGCTAAAAATCACCAAATTCAGAACTCGGAGTCAACGGATATTCATAAAAACGTTTTCGTAAAGAAATCACATTTTGCGGCTAACTTGATGAAACGAGACCTACTAGCCCCTAGTTCTGAAATCGAAATCCGAAAACCAGGATTTTAGAGCTCGAAAAGTAGTGTGAAATCAAGCTAAAAATCACCGAATTCAGAACTCGGAGTCAACGGATATTCATAAAACTGTTTACGTGAAGAAACCACATTTCGCGGCTAACTAGGTGAAACGAGACCAACTAGCCACGAGTTCTGAAATCAAAATCCGAAACGCAGGATCGTAGAGCTCGAAAAGTAGTGTGAAATCAAGCTAAAAAACACCGAATTCAGAACTCGGAGTCAACGGATATTCATAAAACCGTTTACGTAAAGAAACCACATTTCGTGGCTAACTAGGTGAAACGAGACCAACTAGCCACAAGTTCTGAAATAAAAATCCAAAAACCCTGGATTGTAGAGCTCGAAAAGTAGTGTGAAATCAAGCTAAAAATCACCGAATTCAGAACTCGGAGTCAACGGATATTCATAAAACCATTTTCGTAAAGAAATCACATTTCGCGGCTAACTAGGTGAAATGAGACCTACTAGCCACGAGTTCTGAAATCAAAATCCGAAACGCCAGGATTGTAGAGCTCGAAAAGTAGTGTGTAATCAAGCTAAAAATCACCAAATTCAGAACTCGGAGTCAACGGATATTCATAAAACCGTTTACGTAAAGAAACCACATTTCGCGGCTAAATAGGTGAAACGAGACCTACTAGCCCCGAGTTTTGAAATCGAAATCCGAAAACCCAAGATTTTAGAGCTTGAAAAGTAGTGTGAAATCAAGATAAAAATCACCGAATTCAGAACTCGGAGTCAACGGATATTCATAAAACCGTTTACGTAAAGAAACCACATTTTGCGGCTAACTAGGTGAAATGATACCAACTGGCCACGACTTCTGAAATCAAAATCCGAAACGGCAGGATCGTAGGGCTCGAAAAGTAGTGTGAAATCAAGCTAAAAATCACCGAATTCAGAACTCGGAGTCAACGGATATTCATAAAACCGTTTACGTAAAGAAACCACATTTCGCGGCTAACTAGGTGAAACGAGACCAACTAGCCACGAGTTCTGAAATCAAAATCCAAAAGTCCAGGATCGTAGAGCTCGAAAAGTAGTGTGAAATCAAGCTAAAAATCACCGAATTCAGAACTCGGAGTCAACGGATATTCATAAAACTGTTTACGTAAAGAAACCACACTTCGCGGCTAACTAGGTGAAACGAGACCTACTAGCCACGAGTTCTGAAATCAAAATCCGAAATGCCAGGATTGTAAAGCTCGAAAAGTAGAGTGAAATCAAGCTAAAAATCACCGAATTCAGAACTCTGAGTCAACGGATATTCATAAAACCGTTTACGTAAAGAAACCACATTTCGCGGCTAACTTGATGAAACGAGACCTACTAGCCCCTAGTTCTGAAATCGAAATCCGAAAAACAGGATTTTAGAGCTCAAAAAGTAGTGTGAAATCAAGCTAAAAATCACCAAATTCAGAACTCGGAGTCAACGGATATTCATAAAAACGTTTTCGTAAAGAAATCACATTTTGCGGCTAACTTGATGAAACGAGACCTACTAGCCCCTAGTTCTGAAATCGAAATCCGAAAACCAGGATTTTAGAGCTCGAAAAGTAGTGTGAAATCAAGCTAAAAATCACCGAATTCAGAACTCGGAGTCAACGGATATTCATAAAACTGTTTACGTGAAGAAACCACATTTCGCGGCTAACTAGGTGAAACGAGACCAACTAGCCACGAGTTCTGAAATCAAAATCCGAAACGCAGGATCGTAGAGCTCGAAAAGTAGTGTGAAATCAAGCTAAAAAACACCGAATTCAGAACTCGGAGTCAACGGATATTCATAAAACCGTTTACGTAAAGAAACCACATTTCGTGGCTAACTAGGTGAAACGAGACCAACTAGCCACAAGTTCTGAAATAAAAATCCAAAAACCCTGGATTGTAGAGCTCGAAAAGTAGTGTGAAATCAAGCTAAAAATCACCGAATTCAGAACTCGGAGTCAACGGATATTCATAAAACCATTTTCGTAAAGAAATCACATTTCGCGGCTAACTAGGTGAAATGAGACCTACTAGCCACGAGTTCTGAAATCAAAATCCGAAACGCCAGGATTGTAGAGCTCGAAAAGTAGTGTGTAATCAAGCTAAAAATCACCAAATTCAGAACTCGGAGTCAACGGATATTCATAAAACCGTTTACGTAAAGAAACCACATTTCGCGGCTAAATAGGTGAAACGAGACCTACTAGCCCCGAGTTCTGAAATCGAAATCCGAAAACCCAGGATTTTAGAGCTTGAAAAGTAGTGTGAAATCAAGATAAAAATCACCGAATTCAGAACTCGGAGTCAACGGATATTCATAAAACCGTTTACGTAAAGAAACCACATTTTGCGGCTAACTAGGTGAAATGATACCAACTGGCCACGACTTCTGAAATCAAAATCCGAAACGGCAGGATCGTAGGGCTCGAAAAGTAGTGTGAAATCAAGCTAAAAATCACCGAATTCAGAACTCGGAGTCAACGGATATTCATAAAACCGTTTACGTAAAGAAACCACATTTCGCGGCTAACTAGGTGAAACGAGACCAACTAGCCACGAGTTCTGAAATCAAAATCCAAAAGTCCAGGATCGTAGAGCTCGAAAAGTAGTGTGAAATCAAGCTAAAAATCACCGAATTCAGAACTCGGAGTCAACGGATATTCATAAAACTGTTTACGTAAAGAAACCACACTTCGCGGCTAACTAGGTGAAACGAGACCAACTAGCCACGAGTTCTGAAATCAAAATCCAAAAACCCTGGATTGTAGAGCTCGAAAAGTAGTGTGAAATCAAGCTAAAAATCACCGAATTCAGAACTCGGAGTCAACGGATTTTCATAAAACCGTTTACGTAAAGAAACCACATTTCGCGGCTAACTAGGTGAAACGAGACTTACTAGCCACGAGTTCTGAAATCAAAATCCAAAACTTCAGGATCGTAGAGCTCGAAAAGTAGTGTGAAATCAAGCTAAAAATCACCGAATTCAAAACTCGGAGTTAATGGATATTCATAAAACCGTTTACGTAAAAAAACCACATTTCGCGGCTAACTAGGTGAAACGAGACCTACTAGCCACGAGTTCTGAAATCAAAATCCGAAATGCCAGGATTGTAAAGCTCGAAAAGTAGTGTGAAATCAAGCTAAAAATCATCGAATTGAGAACTCGGAGTCAACGGATATTCATTAAACCGTTTACGTAAAGAAACCACATTTCGCGGCTAACTAGATGAAACGAGACCTACTAGCCCCTAGTTCTGAAATCGAAATCCGAAAAGGCAGGATTTTAGAGCTCGAAAAGTAGTGTGAAATCAAGCTAAAAATCACCGAATTCAGAACTCGGAGTCAACGGATATTCATAAAACTGTTTACGTGAAGAAACCACATTTCGCGGCTAACTAGGTGAAACGAGACCAACTAGCCACGAGTTCTGAAATCAAAATCCGAAACGCCAAGATCGTAGAGCTCGAAAAGTTGTGTGAAATCAAGCTAAAAAACACCGAATTCAGAACTCGGAGTCAACGGATATTCATAAAACCGTTTACGTAAAGAAACCACATTTCGCGGCTAACTAGGTGAAACGAGACCAACTAGCCACGAGTTCTGAAATAAAAATCCAAAAACCCTGGATTGTAGAGCTCGAAAAGTAGTGTGAAATCAAGCTAAAAATCACCGAATTCAGAACTCGGAGTCAACGGATATTCATAAAACCGTTTTCGTAAAGAAATCACATTTCGCGGCTAACTAGGTGAAACGAGACCTACTAGCCACGAGTTCTGAAATCAAAATCCGAAACGCCAGGATTGTAGAGCTCGAAAAGTAGTGTGTAATCAAGCTAAAAATCACCAAATTCAGAACTCGGAGTCAACGGATATTCATAAAACCGTTTACGTAAAGAAACCACATTTCGCGGCTAACTAGGTGAAACGAGACCAACTAGCCACGAGTTCTGAAATAAAAATCCAAAAACCCTGGATTGTAGAGCTCGAAAAGTAGTGTGAAATCAAGCTAAAAATCACCGAATTCAGAACTCGGAGTCAACGGATATTCATAAAACCGTTTTCGTAAAGAAATCACATTTCGCGGCTAACTAGGTGAAACGAGACCTACTAGCCACGAGTTCTGAAATCAAAATCCGAAATACCAGGATTGTAAAGCTCGAAAAGTAGTGTGAAATCAAGCTAAAAATCATCGAATTGAGAACTCGGAGTCAACGGATATTCATTAAACCGTTTACGTAAAGAAACCACATTTCGCGGCTAACTAGATGAAACGAGACCTACTAGCCCCTAGTTCTGAAATCGAAATCCGAAAAGGCAGGATTTTAGAGCTCGAAAAGTAGTGTGAAATCAAGCTAAAAATCACCGAATTCAGAACTCGGAGTCAACGGATATTCATAAAACTGTTTACGTGAAGAAACCACATTTCGCGGCTAACTAGGTGAAACGAGACCAACTAGCCACGAGTTCTGAAATCAAAATCCGAAACGCCAAGATCGTAGAGCTCGAAAAGTTGTGTGAAATCAAGCTAAAAAACACCGAATTCAGAACTCGGAGTCAACGGATATTCATAAAACCGTTTACGTAAAGAAACCACATTTCGCGGCTAACTAGGTGAAACGAGACCAACTAGCCACGAGTTCTGAAATAAAAATCCAAAAACCCTGGATTGTAGAGCTCGAAAAGTAGTGTGAAATCAAGCTAAAAATCACCGAATTCAGAACTCGGAGTCAACGGATATTCATAAAACCGTTTTCGTAAAGAAATCACATTTCGCGGCTAACTAGGTGAAACGAGACCTACTAGCCACGAGTTCTGAAATCAAAATCCGAAACGCCAGGATTGTAGAGCTCGAAAAGTAGTGTGTAATCAAGCTAAAAATCACCAAATTCAGAACTCGGAGTCAACGGATATTCATAAAACCGTTTACGTAAAGAAACCACATTTCGCGGCTAAATAGGTGAATCGAGACCTACTAGCCACGAGTTCTGAAATCAAAATCCTAAATGCCAGGATTGTAGAGCTCGAGAAGTAGTGTGAAATCAAGCTAAAAATCACCGAATTCAGAACTCGGAGTAAACGGATATTCATAAAACCGTATACGTAAAGAAACCACATTTCGCGTCTAACTAGGTGAAACGAGACCAACTAGCCACGAGTTCTGAAATCAAAATTCGAAATGCTAGGATGGTAGAGCTCGAAAAGTAGTGTGAAATCAAGCTAAAAATCATCGAATTCAGAACTCGGAGTCAACGGATATTCATAAAACCGTTTACGTAAAGAAACCACATTTCGCGGCTAACTAGGTGAAACGAGACCAACTAGCCACGACTTCTGAAATCAAAATCCAAAACTCCAGGATCGTAGAGCTCGAAAAGTAGTGTGAAATCAAGCCAAAAATCACCGAATTCAGAACTCGGAGTCAACGGATATTCATAAAACTGTTTACGTAAAGAAACCACACTTCGCGGCTAACTAGGTGAAACGAGACCAACTGGCCACGAGTTCTGAAATCAAAATCCAAAAACCCTGGATTGCAGAGCTCGAAAAGTAGTGTGAAATCAAGCTAAAAATCACCGAATTCAGAACTCGGAGTCAACGGATATTCGTAAAACTGTTTACGCAAAGAAACCACATTTCGCGGCTAACTAGGTGAAACGAGACCAACTAGCCACGAGTTCTGAAATCAAAATCCGAAACTTCAGGATCGTAGAGCTCAAAAAGTAGTGTGAAATCAAGCTAAAAATCACCGAATTCAGAACTCGAAGTCAACGGATATTCATAAAACTGTTTACGTAAAGAAACCACATTTCGCGGCTAACTAGGTGAAACGAGACCAACTAGCCACGAGTTCTGAAATCAAAATCCGAAACTGCAGGATCGTAGAGCTCGAAAAGTAGTGTGAAATCAAGCTAAAAATCACCGAATTCAGAACTCGGAGTTAATAGATATTCATAAAACCGTTTACGTAAAGAAACCACATTTCGCGGCTAACTAGGTGAAACGAGACCTACTAGCCACGAGTTCTGAAATCAAAATCAGAAATGCCAGGATTGTAAAGCTCGAAAAGTAGTGTGAAATCAAGCTAAAAATCACCGAATTGAGAACTCGGAGTCAACGGATATTCATAAAACCGTTTACGTAAAGAAACCACATTTCGCGGCTAACTAGGTGAAACGAGACCTACTAGCCACAAGTTATGAAATCAAAATCCGAAATGCCAGGATCGTAGAGCTCGAAAAGTAGAGTGAAATCAAGCTAAAAATCACCGAATTCAGAACTCGGAGTCAACGGATATTCATAAAACCGTTTACGTAAAGAAACCACATTTCGCGGCTAACTAGATGAAACGAGACCTACTAGCCCCTAGTTCTGAAATCGAAATCCGAAAACCCAGGATTTTAGAGCTCGAAAAGTAGTGTGAAATCAAGCTAAAAATCACCGAATTCAGAACTCGGAGTCAACGGATATTCATAAAACTGTTTACGTAAAGAAACCACACTTCGCGGCTAACTAGGTGAAACGAGACCAACTGGCCACGAGTTCTGAAATCAAAATCCAAAAACCCTGGATTGCAGAGCTCGAAAAGTAGTGTGAAATCAAGCTAAAAATCACCGAATTCAGAACTCGGAGTCAACGGATATTCATAAAACTGTTTACGCAAAGAAACCACATTTCGCGGCTAACTAGGTGAAACGAGACCAACTAGCCACGAGTTCTGAAATCAAAATCCGAAACTTCAGGATCGTAGAGCTCGAAAAGTTGTTTGAAATCAAGCTAAAAATCACCGAATTCAGAACTCGAAGTCAACGGATATTCATAAAACTGTTTACGTAAAGAAACCACATTTCGCGGCTAACTAGGTGAAACGAGACCAACTAGCCACGAGTTCTGAAATCAAAATCCGAAACTGCAGGATCGTAGAGCTCGAAAATTAGTGTGAAATCAAGCTAAAAATCACCGAATTCAGAACTCGGAGTTAATGGATATTCATAAAACCGTTTACGTAAAGAAACCACATTTCGCGGCTAACTAGGTGAAACGAGACCTACTAGCCACGAGTTCTGAAATCAAAATCAGAAATGCCAGGATTGTAAAGCTCGAAAAGTAGTGTGAAATCAAGCTAAAAATCACCGAATTGAGAACTCGGAGTCAACGGATATTCATAAAACCGTTTACGTAAAGAAACCACATTTCGCGGCTAACTAGGTGAAACGAGACCTACTATCCACAAGTTATGAAATCAAAATCCGAAATGCCAGGATCGTAGAGCTCGAAAAGTAGAGTGAAATCAAGCTAAAAATCACCGAATTCAGAACTCGGAGTCAACGGATATTCCTAAAACCGTTTACGTAAAGAAACCACATTTCGTGGCTAACTAGATGAAACGAGACCTACTAGCCCCTAGTTCTGAAATCGAAATCCGAAAACCCAGGATTTTAGAGCTCGAAAAGTAGTGTGAAATCAAGCTAAAAATCACCGAATTCAGAACTCGGAGTCAACGGATATTCATAAAACTGTTTACGTAAAGAAACCACATTTCGCGGCTAACTAGGTGAAACGAGACCAACTAGCCACGAGTTCTGAAATCAAAATCCGAAACGCCAGGATCGTAGAGCTCGAAAAGTAGTGTGAAATCAAGCTAAAAAACACCGAATTCAGAACTCGGAGTCAACGGATATTCATAAAACCGTTTACGTAAAGAAACCACATTTCGCGGCTAACTAGGTGAAACGAGACTTACTAGCCACGAGTTCTGAAATCAAAATCCAAAACTTCAGGATCGTAGAGCTCGAAAAGTAGTGTGAAATCAAGCTAAAAATCACCGAATTCAGAACTCGGAGTTAATGGATATTCATAAAACCGTTTACGTAAAAAAACCACATTTCGCGGCTAACTAGGTGAAACGAGACCTACTAGCCACGAGTTCTGAAATCAAAATCCGAAATGCCAGGATTGTAAAGCTCGAAAAGTAGTGTGAAATCAAGCTAAAAATCATCGAATTGAGAACTCGGAGTCAACGGATATTCATTAAACCGTTTACGTAAAGAAACCACATTTCGCGGCTAACTAGATGAAACGAGACCTACTAGCCCCTAGTTCTGAAATCGAAATCCGAAAAGGCAGGATTTTAGAGCTCGAAAAGTAGTGTGAAATCAAGCTAAAAATCACCGAATTCAGAACTCGGAGTCAACGGATATTCATAAAACTGTTTACGTGAAGAAACCACATTTCGCGGCTAACTAGGTGAAACGAGACGAACTAGCCACGAGTTCTGAAATCAAAATCCGAAACGCCAAGATCGTAGAGCTCGAAAAGTTGTGTGAAATCAAGCTAAAAAACACCGAATTCAGAACTCGGAGTCAACGGATATTCATAAAACCGTTTACGTAAAGAAACCACATTTCGCGGCTAACTAGGTGAAACGAGACCAACTAGCCACGAGTTCTGAAATAAAAATCCAAAAACCCTGGATTGTAGAGCTCGAAAAGTAGTGTGAAATCAAGCTAAAAATCACCGAATTCAGAACTCGGAGTCAACGGATATTCATAAAACCGTTTTCGTAAAGAAATCACATTTCGCGGCTAACTAGGTGAAACGAGACCTACTAGCCACGAGTTCTGAAATCAAAATCCGAAACGCCAGGATTGTAGAGCTCGAAAAGTAGTGTGTAATCAAGCTAAAAATCACCAAATTCAGAACTCGGAGTCAACGGATATTCATAAAACCGTTTACGTAAAGAAACCACATTTCGCGGCTAAATAGGTGAATCGAGACCTACTAGCCACGAGTTCTGAAATCAAAATCCTAAATGCCAGGATTGTAGAGCTCGAGAAGTAGTGTGAAATCAAGCTAAAAATCACCGAATTCAGAACTCGGAGTAAACGGATATTCATAAAACCGTATACGTAAAGAAACCACATTTCGCGTCTAACTAGGTGAAACGAGACCAACTAGCCACGAGTTCTGAAATCAAAATTCGAAATGCTAGGATGGTAGAGCTCGAAAAGTAGTGTGAAATCAAGCTAAAAATCACCGAATTCAGAACTCGGAGTCAACGGATATTCATAAAACCGTTTACGTAAAGAAACCACATTTCGCGGCTAACTAGGTGAAACGAGACCAACTAGCCACGACTTCTGAAATCAAAATCCAAAACTCCAGGATCGTAGAGCTCGAAAAGTAGTGTGAAATCAAGCCAAAAATCACCGAATTCAGAACTCGGAGTCAACGGATATTCATAAAACTGTTTACGTAAAGAAACCACACTTCGCGGCTAACTAGGTGAAACGAGACCAACTGGCCACGAGTTCTGAAATCAAAATCCAAAAACCCTGGATTGCAGAGCTCGAAAAGTAGTGTGAAATCAAGCTAAAAATCACCGAATTCAGAACTCGGAGTCAACGGATATTCATAAAACTGTTTACGCAAAGAAACCACATTTCGCGTCTAACTAGGTGAAACGAGACCAACTAGCCACGAGTTCTGAAATCAAAATTCGAAATGCTAGGATGGTAGAGCTCGAAAAGTAGTGTGAAATCAAGCTAAAAATCACCGAATTCAGAACTCGGAGTCAACGGATATTCATAAAACCGTTTACGTAAAGAAACCACATTTCGCGGCTAACTAGGTGAAACGAGACCAACTAGCCACGACTTCTGAAATCAAAATCCAAAACTCCAGGATCGTAGAGCTCGAAAAGTAGTGTGAAATCAAGCCAAAAATCACCGAATTCAGAACTCGGAGTCAACGGATATTCATAAAACTGTTTACGTAAAGAAACCACACTTCGCGGCTAACTAGGTGAAACGAGACCAACTGGCCACGAGTTCTGAAATCAAAATCCAAAAACCCTGGATTGCAGAGCTCGAAAAGTAGTGTGAAATCAAGCTAAAAATCACCGAATTCAGAACTCGGAGTCAACGGATATTCATAAAACTGTTTACGCAAAGAAACCACATTTCGCGGCTAACTAGGTGAAACGAGACCAACTAGCCACGAGTTCTGAAATCAAAATCCGAAACTTCAGGATCGTAGAGCTCAAAAAGTAGTGTGAAATCAAGCTAAAAATCACCGAATTCAGAACTCGAAGTCAACGGATATTCATAAAACTGTTTACGTAAAGAAACCACATTTCGCGGCTAACTAGGTGAAACGAGACCAACTAGCCACGAGTTCTGAAATCAAAATCCGAAACTGCAGGATCGTAGAGCTCGAAAAGTAGTGTGAAATCAAGCTAAAAATCACCGAATTCAGAACTCGGAGTTAATAGATATTCATAAAACCGTTTACGTAAAGAAACCACATTTCGCGGCTAACTAGGTGAAACGAGACCTACTAGCCACGAGTTCTGAAATCAAAATCAGAAATGCCAGGATTGTAAAGCTCGAAAAGTAGTGTGAAATCAAGCTAAAAATCACCGAATTGAGAACTCGGAGTCAACGGATATTCATAAAACCGTTTACGTAAAGAAACCACATTTCGCGGCTAACTAGGTGAAACGAGACCTACTAGCCACAAGTTATGAAATCAAAATCCGAAATGCCAGGATCGTAGAGCTCGAAAAGTAGAGTGAAATCAAGCTAAAAATCACCGAATTCAGAACTCGGAGTCAACGGATATTCATAAAACCGTTTACGTAAAGAAACCACATTTCGCGGCTAACTAGATGAAACGAGACCTACTAGCCCCTAGTTCTGAAATCGAAATCCGAAAACCCAGGATTTTAGAGCTCGAAAAGTAGTGTGAAATCAAGCTAAAAATCACCGAATTCAGAACTCGGAGTCAACGGATATTCATAAAACTGTTTACGTAAAGAAACCACACTTCGCGGCTAACTAGGTGAAACGAGACCAACTGGCCACGAGTTCTGAAATCAAAATCCAAAAACCCTGGATTGCAGAGCTCGAAAAGTAGTGTGAAATCAAGCTAAAAATCACCGAATTCAGAACTCGGAGTCAACGGATATTCATAAAACTGTTTACGCAAAGAAACCACATTTCGCGGCTAACTAGGTGAAACGAGACCAACTAGCCACGAGTTCTGAAATCAAAATCCGAAACTTCAGGATCGTAGAGCTCGAAAAGTTGTTTGAAATCAAGCTAAAAATCACCGAATTCAGAACTCGAAGTCAACGGATATTCATAAAACTGTTTACGTAAAGAAACCACATTTCGCGGCTAACTAGGTGAAACGAGACCAACTAGCCACGAGTTCTGAAATCAAAATCCGAAACTGCAGGATCGTAGAGCTCGAAAATTAGTGTGAAATCAAGCTAAAAATCACCGAATTCAGAACTCGGAGTTAATGGATATTCATAAAACCGTTTACGTAAAGAAACCACATTTCGCGGCTAACTAGGTGAAACGAGACCTACTAGCCACGAGTTCTGAAATCAAAATCAGAAATGCCAGGATTGTAAAGCTCGAAAAGTAGTGTGAAATCAAGCTAAAAATCACCGAATTGAGAACTCGGAGTCAACGGATATTCATAAAACCGTTTACGTAAAGAAACCACATTTCGCGGCTAACTAGGTGAAACGAGACCTACTATCCACAAGTTATGAAATCAAAATCCGAAATGCCAGGATCGTAGAGCTCGAAAAGTAGAGTGAAATCAAGCTAAAAATCACCGAATTCAGAACTCGGAGTCAACGGATATTCATAAAACCGTTTACGTAAAGAAAACACATTTCGTGGCTAACTAGATGAAACGAGACCTACTAGCCCCTAGTTCTGAAATCGAAATCCGAAAACCCAGGATTTTAGAGCTCGAAAAGTAGTGTGAAATCAAGCTAAAAATCACCGAATTCAGAACTCGGAGTCAACGGATATTCATAAAACTGTTTACGTAAAGAAACCACATTTCGCGGCTAACTAGGTGAAACGAGACCAACTAGCCACGAGTTCTGAAATCAAAATCCGAAATGCCAGGATCGTAGAGCTCGAAAAGTAGTGTGAAATCAAGCTAAAAAACACCGAATTCAGAACTCGGAGTCAACGGATATTCATAAAATCGTTTACGTAAAGAAACCACATTTCGCGGCTAACTAGGTGAAACGAGACCAACTAGCCACGAGTTCTGAAATAAAAATCCAAAAACCCTGGATTGTAGAACTCGAAAAGTAGTGTGAAATCAAGCTAAAAATCATCGAATTCAGAACTCGGAGTCAACGGATATTCATAAAACCGTTTTCGTAAAGAAATCACATTTCGCGGCTAACTAGGTGAAACGAGACCTACTAGCCACGAGTTCTGAAATCAAAATCCGAAATGCCAGGATTGTAGAGCTCGAAAAGTAGTGTGTAATCAAGCTCAAAATCACCAAATTCAGAACTCGGAGTCAACGGATATTCATAAAACAGTTTACGTAAAGAAACCACATTTCGCGGCTAAATAGGTGAATCGAGACCTACTAGCCACGAGTTCTGAAATCAAAATCCGAAATGCCGGGATTGTAGAGCTCGAAAAGTAGTGTGAAATCAAGCTAAAAATCACCGAATTCAGAACTCGGAGTCAACGGATATTCATAAAACCGTTTACGTAAAGAAACCACATTTCGCGGCTAACTAGGTGAAACGAGACCTACTAGCCACGAGTTCTGAAATCAAAATCCGAAAAGCCAGGATTGTAAAGCTCGAAAAGTAGTGTGAAATCAAGCTAAAAATCATTGAATTGAGAACTCGGAGTCAACGGATATTCATAAAACCGTTTACGTAAAGAAACCACATTTCGCGGCTAACTAGGTGAAACGAGACCTACTGGCCACAAGTTATGAAATCAAAATCCGAAATGCCAGGATCGTAGAGCTCGAAAAGTAGAGTGAAATCAAGCTAAAAATCACCGAATTCAGAACTCTGAGTCAACGGATATTCATAAAACCGTTTACGTAAAGAAACCACATTTCGCGGCTAACTTGATGAAACGAGACCTACTAGCCCCTAGTTCTGAAATCGAAATCCGAAAACCAGGATTTTAGAGCTCGAAAAGTAGTGTGAAATCAAGCTAAAAATCACCGAATTCAGAACTCGGAGTCAACGGATATTCATAAAACTGTTTACGTGAAGAAACCACATTTCGCGGCTAACTAGGTGAAACGAGACCAACTAGCCACGAGTTCTGAAATCAAAATCCGAAACGCAGGATCGTAGAGCTCGAAAAGTAGTGTGAAATCAAGCTAAAAAACAACGAATTCAGAACTCGGAGTCAACGGATATTCATAAAACCGTTTACGTAAAGAAACCACATTTCGCGGCTAACTAGGTGAAACGAGGCCAACTAGCCACGTGTTTTGAAATAAAAATCCAAAAACCCTGGATTGTAGAGCTCGAAAAGTAGTGTGAAATCAAGCTAAAAATCACCGAATTCAGAACTCGGAGTCAACGGATATTCATAAAAACGTTTTCGTCAAGAAATCACATTTTGCGGCTAACTTGATGAAACGAGACCTACTAGCCCCTAGTTCTGAAATCGAAATCCGAAAACCAGGATTTTAGAGCTCGAAAAGTAGTGTGAAATCAAGCTAAAAATCACCGAATTCAGAACTCGGAGTCAACGGATATTCATAAAACTGTTTACGTGAAGAAACCACATTTCGCGGCTAACTAGGTGAAACGAGACCAACTAGCCACGAGTTCTGAAATCAAAATCCGAAACGCAGGATCGTAGAGCTCGAAAAGTAGTGTGAAATCAAGCTAAAAAACACCGAATTCAGAACTCGGAGTCAACGGATATTCATAAAACCGTTTACGTAAAGAAACCACATTTCGCGGCTAACTAGGTGAAACGAGACCAACTAGCCACAAGTTCTGAAATAAAAATCCAAAAACCCTGGATTGTAGAGCTCGAAAAGTAGTGTGAAATCAAGCTAAAAATCACCGAATTCAGAACTCGGAGTCAACGGATATTCATAAAACCATTTTCGTAAAGAAATCACATTTCGCGGCTAACTAGGTTAAATGAGACCTACTAGCCACGAGTTCTGAAATCAAAATCCGAAACGCCAGGATTGTAGAGCTCGAAAAGTAGTGTGTAATCAAGCTAAAAATCACCAAATTCAGAACTCGGAGTCAACGGATATTCATAAAACCGTTTACGTAAAGAAACCACATTTCGCGGCTAAATAGGTGAAACGAGACCTACTAGCCCCGAGTTCTGAAATCGAAATCCGAAAACCCAGGATTTTAGAGCTTGAAAAGTAGTGTGAAATCAAGCTAAAAATCATCGAATTCAGAACTCGGAGTCAACGTATATTCATAAAACCGTTTACGTAAAGAAACCACATTTTGCGGCTAACTAGGTGAAATGATACCAACTGGCCACGAGTTCTGAAATCAAAATCCGAAACGGCAGGATCGTAGGGCTCGAAAAATAGTGTGAAATCAAGCTAAAAATCACCGAATTCAGAACTCGGAGTCAACGGATATTCATAAAACCGTTTACGTAAAGAAACCACATTTCGCGGCTAAATAGGTGAAACGAGACCAACTAGCCACGACTTCTGAAATCAAAATCCAAAACTCCAGGATCGTAGAGCTCGAAAATTAGTGTGAAATCAAGCTAAAAATCACCGAATTCAGAACTCGGAGTCAACGGATATTCATAAAACTGTTTACGTAAAGAAACCACACTTCGCGGCTAACTAGGTGAAACGAGACCAACTAGCCACGAGTTCTGAAATCAAAATCCAAAAACCCTGGATTGTAGATCTCGAAAAGTAGTGTGAAATCAAGCTAAAAATCACCGAATTCAGAACTCGGAGTCAACGGATATTCATAAAACCGTTTACGTAAAGAAACCACATTTCGCGGCTAACTAGGTGAAACGAGACCTACTAGCCACGAGTTCTGAAATCAAAATCCAAAACTTCAGGATCGTAGAGCTCGAAAAGTAGTGTGAAATCAAGCTAAAAATCGCCGAATTCAGAACTCGGAGTTAATGGATATTCATAAAACCGTTTACGTAAAAAAACCACATTTCGCGGCTAACTAGGTGAAACGAGACCTACTAGCCACGAGTTCTGAAATCAAAATCCGAAATGCCAGGATTGTAAAGCTCGAAAAGTAGTGTGAAATCAAGCTAAAAATCATCGAATTGAGAACTCGGAGTCAACGGATATTCATAAAACTGTTTACGTAAAGAAACCACACTTCGCGGCTAACTAGATGAAACGAGACCAACTAGCCACGAGTTCTGAAATCAAAATCCAAAAACCCTGGATTGCAGAGCTCGAAAAGTAGTGTGAAATCAAGCTAAAAATCACCGAATTCAGAACTCGGAGTCAACGGATATTCATAAAACTGTTTACGCAAAGAAACCACATTTCGCGGCTAACTAGGTGAAACGAGACCAACTAGCCACGATTTCTGAAATCAAAATCCGAAACTTCAAGATTGTAGAGCTCGAAAAGTAGTGTGAAATCAAGCTAAAAATCACCGAATTCAGAACTCGAAGTCAACGGATATTCATAAAACTGTTTACGTAAAGAAACCACATTTCGCGGCTAACTAGGTGAAACGAGACCAACTAGCCACGAGTTCTGAAATCAAAATCCGAAACTGCAGGATCGTAGAGCTCGAAAAGTAGTGTGAAATCAAGCTAAAAATCACCGAATTCAGAACTCGGAGTTAATGGATATTCATAAAACCGTTTACGTAAAGAAACCACATTTCGCGGCTAACTAGGTGAAACGAGACCTACTAGCCACGAGTTCTGAAATCAAAATCCGAAATGCCAGGATTGTAAAGCTCGAAAAGTAGTGTGAAATCAAGCTAAAAATCACCGAATTGAGAACTCGGAGTCAACGGATATTCATAAAACCGTTTACGTAAAGAAACCACATTTCGCGGCTAACTAGGTGAAACGAGACCTACTAGCCACAAGTTATGAAATCAAAATCCGAAATGCCAGGATCGTAGAGCTCGAAAAGTAGAGTGAAATCAAGCTAAAAATCACCGAATTCAGAACTCGGAGTCAACGGATATTCATAAAACCGTTTACGTAAAGAAACCACATTTCGCGGCTAACTAGATGAAACGAGACCTACTAGCCCCTAGTTCTGAAATCGAAATCCGAAAACCCAGGATTTTAGAGCTCGAAAAGTAGTGTGAAATCAAGCTAAAAATCACCGAATTCAGAACTCGGAGTCAACGGATATTCATAAAACTGTTTACGTGAAGAAACCACATTTCGCGGCTAACTAGGTGAAACGAGACCAACTAGCCACGAGTTCTGAAATCAAAATCCGAAACGCCAAGATCGTAGAGCTCGAAAAGTAGTGTGAAATCAAGCTAAAAAACACCGAATTCAGAACTCGGAGTCAACGGATATTCATAAAACCGTTTACGTAAAGAAACCACATTTCGCGGCTAACTAGGTGAAACGAGACCAACTAGCCACGAGTTCTGAAATCAAAATCCAAAAACCCTGGATTGTAGAGCTCAAAAAGTAGTGTGAAATCAAGCTAAAAATCACCGAATTCAGAACTCGGAGTCAACGGATATTCATAAAACCGTTTTCGTAAAGAAATCACATTTCGCGGCTAACTAGGTGAAACGAGACCAACTAGCCACGAGTTCTGAAATCAAAATCCAAAAACCCTGGATTGTAGAGCTCAAAAAGTAGTGTGAAATCAAGCTAAAAATCACCGAATTCAGAACTCGGAGTCAACGGATATTCATAAAACCGTTTTCGTAAAGAAATCACATTTCGCGGCTAACTAGGTGAAACGAGACCTACTAGCCACGAGTTCTGAAATCAAAATCCTAAATGCCAGGATTGTAGAGCTCGAAAAGTAGTGTGAAATCAAGCTAAAAATCACCGAATTCAGAACTCGGAGTAAACGGATATTCATAAAACCGTTTACGTAAAGAAACCACATTTCGCGTCTAACTAGGTGAAACGAGACAAACTAGCCACGAGTTCTGAAATCAAAATCCGAAATGCTAGGATGGTAGAGCTCGAAAAGTAGTGTGAAATCAAGCTAAAAATCACCGAATTCAGAACTCGGAGTCAACGGATATTCATAAAACCGTTTACGCAAAGAAACCACATTTCGCGGCTAACTAGGTGAAACGAGACCAACTAGCCACGAGTTCTGAAATCAAAATCCAAAACTCCAGGATCGTAGAGCTCGAAAAGTAGTGTGAAATCAAGCTAAAAATCACCGAATTCAGAACTCGGAGTCAACGGATATTCATAAAACTGTTTACGTAAAGAAACCAAACTTCGCGGCTAACTAGATGAAACGAGACCAACTAGCCACGAGTTCTGAAATCAAAATCCAAAAACCCTGGATTGCAGAGCTCGAAAAGTAGTGTGAAATCAAGCTAAAAATCACCGAATTCAGAACTCGGAGTCAACGGATATTCATAAAACTGTTTACGTAAAGAAACCACATTTCGCGGCTAACTAGGTGAAACGAGACCAACTAGCCACGATTTCTGAAATCAAAATCCGAAACTTCAGGATTGTAGAGCTCGAAAAGTAGTGTGAAATCAAGCTAAAAATCACCGAATTCAGAACTCGAAGTCAACGGATATTCATAAAACTGTTTACGTAAAGAAAACACATTTCGCGGCTAACTAGGTGAAACGAGACCAACTAGCCACGAGTTCTGAAATCAAAATCCGAAACTGCAGGATCGTAGAGCTCGAAAAGTAGTGTGAAATCAAGCTAAAAATCACCGAATTCAGAACTCGGAGTTAATGGATATTCATAAAACCGTTTACGTAAAGAAACCACATTTCGCGGCTAACTAGGTGAAACGAGACCTACTAGCCACGAGTTCTGAAATCAAAATCCGAAATGCCAGGATTGTAAAGCTCGAAAAGTAGTGTGAAATCAAGCTAAAAATCACCGAATTGAGAACTCGGAGTCAACGGATATTCATAAAACCGTTTACGTAAAGAAACCACATTTCGCGGCTAACTAGGTGAAACGAGACCTACTAGCCACAAGTTATGAAATCAAAATCCGAAATGCCAGGATCGTAGAGCTCGAAAAGTAGAGTGAAATCAAGCTAAAAATCACCGAATTCAGATCTCGGAGTCAACGGATATTCATAAAACCGTTTACGTAAAGAAACCACATTTCGCGGCTAACTAGATGAAACGAGACCTACTAGCCCCTAGTTCTGAAATCGAAATCCGAAAACCCAGGATTTTAGAGCTCGAAAAGTAGTGTGAAATCAAGCTAAAAATCACCGAATTCAGAACTCGGAGTCAACGGATATTCATAAAACTGTTTACGTAAAAAAACCACATTTCGCGGCTAACTAGGTGAAACGAGACCAACTAGCCACGAGTTCTGAAATCAAAATCCGAAACTCCAGGATCGTAGAGCTCGAAAAGTAGTGTGAAATCAAGCTAAAAAACACCGAATTCAGAACTCGGAGTCAACGGATATTCATAAAACCGTTTACGTAAAGAAACCACATTTCGCGGCTAACTAGGTGAAACGAGACCAACTAGCCACGAGTTCTGAAATAAAAATCCAAAAACCCTGGATTGTAGAGCTCGAAAAGTAGTGTGAAATCAAGCTAAAAATCATCGAATTCAGAACTCGGAGTCAACGGATATTCATAAAACCGTTTTCGTAAAGAAATCACATTTCGCGGCTAACTAGGTGAAACGAGACCTACTAGCCACGAGTTCTGAAATCAAAATCCGAAATGCCAGGATTGTAGAGCTCGAAAAGTAGTGTGTAATCAAGCTAAAAATCACCAAATTCAGAACTCGGAGTCAACGGATATTCATAAAACCGTTTACGTAAAGAAACCACATTTCGCGGCTAAATAGGTGAATCGAGACCTACTAGCCACGAGTTCTGAAATAAAAATCCGAAATGTCAGGATTGTAGACCTCGAAAAGTAGTGTGAAATCAAGCTAAAAATCACCGAATTCAGAACTCGGAGTCAACGGATATTCATAAAACCGTTTACGTAAAGAAACCACTTTTCGCGGCTAAATAGGTGAAACTAGACCAACTAGCCATGAGTTATGAAATCAAAATCCGAAATGCTAGGATGGTAGAGCTCGAAAAGTAGTGTGAAATCAAGCTAAAAATCACCGAATTCAGAACTCGGAGTCAACGGATATTCATAAAACCGTTTACGTAAAGAAACCACTTTTCGCGGCTAAATAGGTGAAACAAGACCTACTAGCCACGAGTTCTGAAATCAAAATCCGAAATGCTAGGATGGTAGAGCTCGAAAATTAGTGTGAAATCAAGCTAAAAATCACCGAATTCAGAACTCGGAGTCAACGGATATTCATAAAACCGTTTACGTAAAGAAACCACATTTCGCGGCTAACTAGGTTAAACGAGACCTACTAGCCACATGTTCTGAAATCGAAATCCGAAATTCCAGGATTGTAGAGCTCGAAAAGTAGTGTGAAATCAAGCTAAAAATCATCGAATTCAGAACTCGGAGTCAACGGATATTCATAAAACCGTTTACGTAAAGAAACCACATTTCGCGGCTAACTAGGTTAAACGATACCTGCTAGCCACGAGTTCTGAAATCGAAATCCGAAACGCTAAGATCGTAGAGCTCGAAAAGTAGTGTGAAATCAAGCTAAAAAACACCGAATTCAGAACTCGGAGTCAACGGATATTCATAAAACCGTTTACGTAAAGAAACCACATTTCGCGGCTAACTAGGTGAAACGAGACCAACTAGCCACGAGTTCTGAAATAAAAATCCAAAAACCCTGGATTGTAGAGCTCAAAAAGTAGTGTGAAATCAAGCTAAAAATCACCGAATTCAGAACTCGGAGTCAACGGATATTCATAAAACCGTTTTCGTAAAGAAATCACATTTCGCGGCTAACTAGGTGAAATGAGACCAACTAGCCACGAGTTCTGAAATCAAAATCCAAAAACCCTGGATTGTAGAGCTCAAAAAGAAGTGTGAAATCAAGCGAAAAATCACCGAATTCAGAACTCGGAGTCAACGGATATTCATAAAACCGTTTTCGTAAAGAAATCACATTTCGCGGCTAACTAGGTGAAACGAGACCTACTAGCCACGAGTTCTGAAATCAAAATCCTAAATGCCAGGATTGTAGAGCTCGAAAAGTAGTGTGAAATCAAGCTAAAAATCACCGAATTCAGAACTCGGAGTAAACGGATATTCATAAAACCGTTTACGTAAAGAAACCACATTTCGCGTCTAACTAGGTGAAACGAGACAAACTAGCCACGAGTTCTGAAATCAAAATCCGAAATGCTAGGATGGTAGAGCTCGAAAAGTAGTGTGAAATCAAGCTAAAAATCACCGAATTCAGAACTCGGAGTCAACGGATATTCATAAAACCGTTTACGCAAAGAAACCACATTTCGCGGCTAACTAGGTGAAACGAGACCAACTAGCCACGAGTTCTGAAATCAAAACCAAAACTCCAGGATCGTAGAGCTCGAAAAGTAGTGTGAAATCAAGCTAAAAATCACCGAATTCAGAACTCGGAGTCAACGGATATTCATAAAACTGTTTACGTAAAGAAACCACACTTCGCGGCTAACTAGATGAAACGAGACCAACTAGCCACGAGTTCTGAAATCAAAATCCAAAAACCCTGGATTGCAGAGCTCGAAAAGTAGTGTGAAATCAAGCTAAAAATCACCGAATTCAGAACTCGGAGTCAACGGATATTCATAAAACTGTTTACGCAAAGAAACCACATTTCGCGGCTAACTAGGTGAAACGAGACCAACTAGCCACGATTTCTGAAATCAAAATCCGAAACTTCAGGATTGTAGAGCTCGAAAAGTAGTGTGAAATCAAGCTAAAAATCACCGAATTCAGAACTCGAAGTCATCGGATATTCATAAAACTGTTTACGTAAAGAAACCACATTTTGCGGCTAACTAGGTGAAACGAGACCAACTAGCCACGAGTTCTGAAATCAAAATCCGAAACTGCAGGATCGTAGAGCTCGAAAAGTAGTGTGAAATCAAGCTAAAAATCACCGAATTCAGAACTCGGAGTTAATGGATATTCATAAAACCGTTTACGTAAAGAAACCACATTTCGCGGCTAACTAGGTGAAACGAGACCTACTAGCCACGAGTTCTGAAATCAAAATCCGAAATGCCAGGATTGTAAAGCTCGAAAAGTAGTGTGAAATCAAGCTAAAAATCACCGAATTGAGAACTCGGAGTCAACGGATATTCATAAAACCGTTTACGTAAAGAAACCACATTTCGCGGCTAACTAGGTGAAACGAGACCTACTAGCCACAAGTTATGAAATCAAAATCCGAAATGCCAGGATCGTAGAGCTCGAAAAGTAGAGTGAAATCAAGCTAAAAATCACCGAATTCAGATCTCGGAGTCAACGGATATTCATAAAACCGTTTACGTAAAGAAACCACATTTCGCGGCTAACTAGATGAAACGAGACCTACTAGCCCCTAGTTCTGAAATCGAAATCCGAAAACCCAGGATTTTAGAGCTCGAAAAGTAGTGTGAAATCAAGCTAAAAATCACCGAATTCAGAACTCGGAGTCAACGGATATTCATAAAACTGTTTACGTAAAAAAACCACATTTCGCGGCTAACTAGGTGAAACGAGACCAACTAGCCACGAGTTCTGAAATCAAAATCCGAAACTCCAGGATCGTAGAGCTCGAAAAGTAGTGTGAAATCAAGCTAAAAAACACCGAATTCAGAACTCGGAGTCAACGGATATTCATAAAACCGTTTACGTAAAGAAACCACATTTCGCGGCTAACTAGGTGAAACGAGACCAACTAGCCACGAGTTCTGAAATAAAAATCCAAAAACCCTGGATTGTAGAGCTCGAAAAGTAGTGTGAAATCAAGCTAAAAATCATCGAATTCAGAACTCGGAGTCAACGGATATTCATAAAACCGTTTTCGTAAAGAAATCACATTTCGCGGCTAACTAGGTGAAACGAGACCTACTAGCCACGAGTTCTGAAATCAAAATCCGAAATGCCAGGATTGTAGAGCTCAAAAAGTAGTGTGTAATCAAGCTAAAAATCACCAAATTCAGAACTCGGAGTCAACGGATATTCATAAAACCGTTTACGTAAAGAAACCACATTTCGCGGCTAAATAGGTGAATCGAGACCTACTAGCCACGAGTTCTGAAATAAAAATCCGAAATGTCAGGATTGTAGACCTCGAAAAGTAGTGTGAAATCAAGCTAAAAATCACCGAATTCAGAACTCGGAGTCAACGGATATTCATAAAACCGTTTACGTAAAGAAACCACTTTTCGCGGCTAAATAGGTGAAACGAGACCAACTAGCCATGAGTTATGAAATCAAAATCCGAAATGCTAGGATGGTAGAGCTCGAAAAGTAGTGTGAAATCAAGCTAAAAATCACCGAATTCAGAACTCGGAGTCAACGGATATTCATAAAACCGTTTACGTAAAGAAACCACTTTTCGCGGCTAAATAGGTGAAACAAGACCTACTAGCCACGAGTTCTGAAATCAAAATCCGAAATGCTAGGATGGTAGAGCTCGAAAATTAGTGTGAAATCAAGCTAAAAATCACCGAATTCAGAACTCGGAGTCAACGGATATTCATAAAACCGTTTACGTAAAGAAACCACATTTCGCGGCTAACTAGGTTAAACGAGACCTACTAGCCACATGTTCTGAAATCGAAATCCGAAATTCCAGGATTGTAGAGCTCGAAAAGTAGTGTGAAATCAAGCTAAAAATCATCGAATTCAGAACTCGGAGTCAACGGATATTCATAAAACCGTTTACGTAAAGAAACCACATTTCGCGGCTAACTAGGTTAAACGATACCTGCTAGCCACGAGTTCTGAAATCGAAATCCGAAAACCCAGGATCGTAGAGCTCGAAAAGTAGTGTGAAATCAAGCTAAAAATCATCGAATTCAGAACTCGGAGTCAACGGATATTCATAAAACCGTTTACGTAAAGAAACCACATTTCGCGGCTAACTAGGTGAAACGAGACCTACTAGCCACGAGTTCTGAAATCAAAATCCGAAATGCCAGGATTGTAGAGCTCGAAAAGTAGTGTGAAATCAAGCTAAAAATCATCGAATTCAGAACTCGGAGTCAATGGATATTCATAAAACCGTTTACGTAAAGAAACCACATTTCGCGGCTAACTAGGTGAAACGAGACCAACTAGACACGAGTTCTGAAATCAAAATCCGAAATGCCAGGATCGTAGAGCTCGAAAAGTAGTGTGAAATCAAGCTAAAAATCACCAAATTCAGAACTCGGAGTCAACGGATATTCATAAAACCGTTTACGTAAAGAAACCACATTTCGCGGCTGACTAGGTGAAACGAGACCAACTAGCCACGAGTTCTGAAATCAAAATCTGAAACGCCAGGATCGTAGAGCTCGAAAAGTAGTGTGAAATCAAGCTAAAAATCACAGAATTCAGAACTCGAAGTCAACGGATATTCATAAAACTGTTTACGTAAAGAAACCACATTTCGCGGCTAACTAGGTGAAACGAGACCAACTAGCCACGAGTTCTGAAATCAAAATCCGAAACTGCAGGATCCTAGAGCTCGAAAAGTAGTGTGAAATCAAGCTAAAAATCACCGAATTCAGAACTCGGAGTTAATGGATATTCATAAAACCGTTTACGTAAAGAAACCACATTTCGCGGCTAACTAGGTGAAACGAGACCTACTAGCCACGAGTTCTGAAATCAAAATCCGAAATGCCAGGATTGTAAAGCTCGAAAAGTAGTGTGAAATCAAGCTAAAAATCACCGAATTGAGAACTCGGAGTCAACGGATATTCATAAAACCGTTTACGTAAAGAAACCACATTTCGCGGCTAACTAGGTGAAACGAGACCTAATAGCCACAAGTTATGAAATCAAAATCCGAAATGCCAGGATCGTAGAGCTCGAAAAGTAGAGTGAAATCAAGCTAAAAATCACCGAATTCAGATCTCGGAGTCAACGGATATTCATAAAACCGTTTACGTAAAGAAACCACATTTCGCGGCTAACTTGATGAAACGAGACCTACTAGCCCCTAGTTCTGAAATCGAAATCCGAAAACCCAGGATTTTAGAGCTCGAAAAGTAGTGTGAAATCAAGCTAAAAAACACCGAATTCAGAACTCGGAGTCAACGGATATTCATAAAACCGTTTACGTACAGAAACCACATTTCGCGGCTAACTAGGTGAAACGAGACCAACTAGCCACGAGTTCTGAAATAAAAATCCAAAAACCCTGGATTGTAGAGCTCGAAAAGTAGTGTGAAATCAAGCTAAAAATCATCGAATTCAGAACTCGGAGTCAACGGATATTCATAAAACCGTTTTCGTAAAGAAATCACATTTCGCGGCTAACTAGGTGAAACGAGACCTACTAGCCACGAGTTCTGAAATCAAAATCCGAAATGCCAGGATTGTAGAGCTCGAAAAGTAGTGTGTAATCAAGCTAAAAATCACCAAATTCAGAACTCGGAGTCAACGGATATTCATAAAACCGTTTACGTAAAGAAACCACATTTCGCGGCTAAATAGGTGAATCGAGACCTACTAGCCACGAGTTCTGAAATAAAAATCCGAAATGTCAGGATTGTAGACCTCGAAAAGTAGTGTGAAATCAAGCTAAAAATCACCGAATTCAGAACTCGGAGTCAACGGATATTCATAAAACCGTTTACGTAAAGAAACCACTTTTCGCGGCTAAATAGGTGAAACGAGACCAACTAGCCATGAGTTATGAAATCAAAATCCGAAATGCTAGGATGGTAGAGCTCGAAAAGTAGTGTGAAATAAAGCTAAAAATCACCGGATTCAGAACTCGGAGTCAACGGATATTCATAAAACCGTTTACGTAAAGAAACCACTTTTCGCGGCTAAATAGGTGAAACAAGACCTACTAGCCACGAGTTCTGAAATCAAAATCCGAAATGTTAGGATAGTAGAGCTCGAAAAGTAGTGTGAAATCAAGCTAAAAATCATCGAATTCAGAACTCGGAGTCAACGGATATTCATAAAACCGTTTACGTAAAGAAACCACATTTCGCGGCTAACTAGGTTAAACGAGACCTGCTAGCCACGAGTTCTGAAATCGAAATCCGAAAACCCAGGATCGTAGAGCTCAAAAAGTAGTGTGAAATCAAGCTAAAAATCATCGAATTCAGAACTCGGAGTCAACGGATATTCATAAAACCGTTTACGTAAAGAAACCACATTTCGCGGCTAACTAGGTTAAACGAGACCTGCTAGGCACGAGTTCTGAAATCGAAATCCGAAAACCCAGGATCGTAGAGCTCGAAAAGTAGTGTGAAATCAAGCTAAAAATCATCGAATTCAGAACTCGGAGTCAACGGATATTCATAAAACCGTTTACGTAAAGAAACCACATTTCGCGGCTAACTAGGTGAAACGAGACCTGCTAGCCACGAGTTCTGAAATCGAAATCCGAAAACCCAGGATCGTAGAGCTCGAAAAGTAGTGTGAAATCAAGCTAAAAATCATCGAATTCAGAACTCGGAGTCAACGGATATTCATAAAACCGTTTACGTAAAGAAACCACATTTCGCGGCTAACTAGGTGAAACGAGACCAACTAGACACGAGTTCTGAAATCAAAATCCAAAATGCCAGGATCGTAGAGCTCGAAAAGTAGTGTGAAATCAAGCTAAAAATCACCAAATTCAGAACTCGGAGTCAACGGATATTCATAAAACCGTTTACGTAAAGAAACCACATTTCGCGGCTGACTAGGTGAAACGAGACCAACTAGCCACGAGTTCTGAAATCAAAATCTGAAACGCCAGGATCGTAGAGCTCGAAAAGTAGTGTGAAATCAAGCTAAAAATCGCAGAATTCAGAACTCGGAGTCAACGGATATTCATAAAACTGTTTACGTAAAGAAACCACACTTCGCGGCTAACTAGGTGAAACGAGACCAACTAGCCACGAGTTCTGAAATCAAAATCCAAAAACCCCGGATTGCAGAGCTCGAAAAGTAGTGTGAAATCAAGCTAAAAATCACCGAATTCAGAACTCGGAGTCAACGGATATTCATAAAACCGTTTACGTAAAGAAACCACATTTCGCGGCTAACTAGGTGAAACGAGACCTAATAGCCACAAGTTATGAAATCAAAATCCGAAAACCCAGGATTTTAGAGCTCGAAAAGTAGTGTGAAATCAAGCTAAAAAACACCGAATTCAGAACTCGGAGTCAACGGATATTCATAAAACCGTTTACGTACAGAAACCACATTTCGCGGCTAACTAGGTGAAACGAGACCAACTAGCCACGAGTTCTGAAATAAAAATCCAAAAACCCTGGATTGTAGAGCTCGAAAAGTAGTGTGAAATCAAGCTAAAAATCATCGAATTCAGAACTCGGAGTCAACGGATATTCATAAAACCGTTTTCGTAAAGAAATCACATTTCGCGGCTAACTAGGTGAAACGAGACCTACTAGCCACGAGTTCTGAAATCAAAATCCGAAATGCCAGGATTGTAGAGCTCGAAAAGTAGTGTGTAATCAAGCTAAAAATCACCAAATTCAGAACTCGGAGTCAACGGATATTCATAAAACCGTTTACGTAAAGAAACCACATTTCGCGGCTAAATAGGTGAATCGAGACCTACTAGCCACGAGTTCTGAAATAAAAATCCGAAATGTCAGGATTGTAGACCTCGAAAAGTAGTGTGAAATCAAGCTAAAAATCACCGAATTCAGAACTCGGAGTCAACGGATATTCATAAAACCGTTTACGTAAAGAAACCACTTTTCGCGGCTAAATAGGTGAAACGAGACCAACTAGCCATGAGTTATGAAATCAAAATCCGAAATGCTAGGATGGTAGAGCTCGAAAAGTAGTGTGAAATAAAGCTAAAAATCACCGGATTCAGAACTCGGAGTCAACGGATATTCATAAAACCGTTTACGTAAAGAAACCACTTTTCGCGGCTAAATAGGTGAAACAAGACCTACTAGCCACGAGTTCTGAAATCAAAATCCGAAATGTTAGGATAGTAGAGCTCGAAAAGTAGTGTGAAATCAAGCTAAAAATCATCGAATTCAGAACTCGGAGTCAACGGATATTCATAAAACCGTTTACGTAAAGAAACCACATTTCGCGGCTAACTAGGTTAAACGAGACCTGCTAGCCACGAGTTCTGAAATCGAAATCCGAAAACCCAGGATCGTAGAGCTCAAAAAGTAGTGTGAAATCAAGCTAAAAATCATCGAATTCAGAACTCGGAGTCAACGGATATTCATAAAACCGTTTACGTAAAGAAACCACATTTCGCGGCTAACTAGGTTAAACGAGACCTGCTAGGCACGAGTTCTGAAATCGAAATCCGAAAACCCAGGATCG
Source organism: Euonymus europaeus (assembly GCA_963580455.1). Lineage (NCBI taxonomy): Eukaryota > Viridiplantae > Streptophyta > Magnoliopsida > Celastrales > Celastraceae > Euonymus > Euonymus europaeus. Next base: position 25,953,206 of record OY756966.1, on the reverse strand, counting down.
TAGAGCTCGAAAAGTAGTGTGAAATCAAGCTAAAAATCATCGAATTCAGAACTCGGAGTCAACGGATATTCATAAAACCGTTTACGTAAAGAAACCACATTTCGCGGCTAACTAGGTGAAACGAGACCTGCTAGCCACGAGTTCTGAAATCGAAATCCGAAAACCCAGGATCGTAGAGCTCGAAAAGTAGTGTGAAATCAAGCTAAAAATCATCGAATTCAGAACTCGGAGTCAACGGATATTCATAAAACCGTTTACGTAAAGAAACCACATTTCGCGGCTAACTAGGTGAAACGAGACCAACTAGACACGAGTTCTGAAATCAAAATCCAAAATGCCAGGATCGTAGAGCTCGAAAAGTAGTGTGAAATCAAGCTAAAAATCACCAAATTCAGAACTCGGAGTCAACGGATATTCATAAAACCGTTTACGTAAAGAAACCACATTTCGCGGCTGACTAGGTGAAACGAGACCAACTAGCCACGAGTTCTGAAATCAAAATCTGAAACGCCAGGATCGTAGAGCTCGAAAAGTAGTGTGAAATCAAGCTAAAAATCGCAGAATTCAGAACTCGGAGTCAACGGATATTCATAAAACTGTTTACGTAAAGAAACCACACTTCGCGGCTAACTAGGTGAAACGAGACCAACTAGCCACGAGTTCTGAAATCAAAATCCAAAAACCCCGGATTGCAGAGCTCGAAAAGTAGTGTGAAATCAAGCTAAAAATCACCGAATTCAGAACTCGGAGTCAACGGATATTCATAAAACCGTTTACGTAACGAAACCACATTTCGCGGCTAACTAGGTGAAACGAGACCTACTAGCCACGAGTTCTGAAATCAAAATCCAAAATTCCAGGATTGTAGAGCTCGAAAAGTAGTGTGAAATCAAGCTAAAAATCACCGAATTCAGAACTCGGAGTTAATGGATATTCATAAAACCGTTTACGTAAAGAAACCACATTTCGCGGCTAACTAGGTGAAACGAGACCTTCTAGCCACGAGTTCTGAAATCAAAATCCGAAATGCCAGGATTGTAAAGCTCGAAAAGTAGTGTGAAATCAAGCTAAAAATCACCGGATTCAGAACTCGGAGTCAACGGATATTCATAAAACCGTTTACGTAAAGAAACCACATTTCGCGGCTAACTAGGTGAAACGAGACCTTCTAGCCACGAGTTCTGAAATCAAAATCCGAAATGCCAGGATTGTAAAGCTCGAAAAGTAGTGTGAAATCAAGCTAAAAATCACCGAATTGAGAACTCGGAGTCAACGGATATTCATAAAACCGTTTACGTAAAGAAACCACATTTCGCGGCTAACTAGGTGAAACGAGACCTACTAGCCACAAGTTTTGAAATCAAAATCCGAAATGCCAGGATCATAGAGCTCGAAAAGTAGAGTGAAATCAAGCTAAAAATCACCGAATTCAGAACTCGGAGTCAACGGATATTCATAAAACCGTTTACGTAAAGAAACCACATTTCGCGGCTAACTAGATGAAACGAGACCTACTAGCCCCTAGTTCTGAAATCGAAATCCGAAAACCCAGGATTTTAGAGCTCGAAAAGTAGTGTGAAATCAAGCTAAAAATCACCGAATTCAGAACTCGGAGTCAACGGATATTCATAAAACTGTTTACGTAGAGAAACCACATTTCGCGGCTAACTAGGTGAAACGAGACCAACTAGCCACGAGTTCTGAAATCAAAATCCGAAACGCCAGGATCGTAGAGCTCGAAAAGTAGTGTGAAATCAAGCTAAAAAACACCGAATTCAGAACTCGGAGTCAACGGATATTCATAAAACCGTTTACGTAAAGAAACCACATTTCGCGGCTAACTAGGTGAAACGAGACCAACTAGCTACGAGTTCTGAAATAAAAATCCAAAAACCCTGGAATGTAGAGCTCGAAAAGTAGTGTGAAATCAAGCTAAAAATCATCGAATTCAGAACTCGGAGTCAACGGATATTCATAAAACCGTTTTCGTAAAGAAATCACATTTCGCGGCAAACTAGGTGAAACAAGACCTACTAGCCACGAGTTCTGAAATCAAAATCCGAAATGCCAGGATTGTAGAGCTCGAAAAGTAGTGTGTAATCAAGCTAAAAATCACCAAATTAAGAACTCGGAGTCAACGGATATTCATAAAACCGTTTACGTAAAGAAACCACATTTCGCGGCTAAATAGGTGAATCGAGACCTACTAGCCACGAGTTCTGAAATCAAAATCCGAAACGAAAGAATCGTAGAGCTCGAAAGCTAGTGTGAAATCAACCTAAAAATCACCAAATTCAGAACTCGGAGTCAACCGATATTCATAAAACCGTTTACGTAAAGAAACCACATTTCGCGGTTAACTAGGTGAAGCGAGACCTACTAGCCACGAGTTATGAAATCAAAATCCGAAACGCCAGGATCGTAGAGTTCGAAAAGTAGTGTGAAATCAAGCTAAAAATCACCGGATTCAGAACTCGGAGTCAACGGATATTCATAAAACCGTTTACGTAAAGAAACCACATTTCGCGGCTAACTAGGTGAAACGAGACCTACTAGCCACGAGTTCTGAAATCAAAATCCTAGATTCTAGGATTGTAGAGCTCGAAAAGTAGTGTGTAATCAAGCTAAAAATCACCGAATTCAGAACTCGGAGTCAACGGATATTCATAAAACCGTTTACGTAAAGAAACCACATTTCGCGGCTAACTAGGTGAAACGAGACCTACTAGCCACGAGTTCTGAAATCAAAATCCGAAATGCCAGGATTGTAGAACTCGAAAAGTAGTGTGAAATCAAGCTAAAAATCACCGAATTCAGAACTCGGAGTCAACGGATATTCATAAAACCGTTTACGTAAAGAAACCACTTTTCGCGGCTAAATAGTTGAAACGAGACCAACTAGCCATGAGTTATGAAATCAAAATCCGAAATGCTAGGATGGTAGAGCTCGAAAAGTAGTGTGAAATCAAGCTAAAAATCACCGAATTCAGAACTCGGAGTCAACGGATATTCATAAAACCGTTTACGTAAAGAAACCACTTTTCGCAGCTAAATAGGTGAAACAAGACCTACTAGCCACGAGTTCTGAAATCAAAATCCGAAATGCTAGGATGGTAGAGCTCGAAAAGTAGTGTGAAATCAAGCTAAAAATCACCGAATTCAGAACTCGGAGTCAACGGATATTCATAAAACCGTTTACGTAAAGAAACCACATTTCGCGGCTAACTAGGTTAAACGAGACCTACTAGCCACGAGTTCTGAAATCGAAATCCAAAATACCAGGATTGTAGAGCTCGAAAAGTAGTGTGAAATCAAGCTAAAAATCATCGAATTCAGAACTCGGAGTCAACGGATATTCATAAAACCGTTTACGTAAAGAAACCACATTTCGCGGCTAACTAGGTTAAACGAGACCAGCTAGCCACGAGTTCTGAAATCGAAATCCGAAAACCCAGGATCGTAGAGCTCGAAAAGTAGTGTGAAATCAAGCTAAAAATCATCGAATTCAGAACTCGGAGTCAACGGATATTCATAAAACCGTTTACGTAAAGAAACCACATTTCGCGGCTAACTAGGTGAAACGAGACCTACTAGCCATGAGTTATGAAATCAAAATCCGAAATGCTAGGATGGTAGAGCTCGAAAAGTAGTGTTAAATCAGGCTAAAAATCACCGAATTCAGAACTCGGAGTCAACGGATATTCATAAAACCGTTTACGTAAAGAAACCACTTTTCGCAGCTAAATAGGTGAAACAAGACCTACTAGCCACGAGTTCTGAAATCAAAATCCGAAATGCTAGGATGGTAGAGCTCGAAAAGTACTGTGAAATCAAGCTAAAAATCACCGAATTCAGAACTCGGAGTCAACGGATATTCATAAAACCGTTTACGTAAAGAAACCACATTTCGCGGCTAACTAGGTTAAACGAGACCTACTAGCCACGAGTTCTGAAATCGAAATCCAAAATACGAGGATTGTAGAGCTCGAAAAGTAGTGTGAAATCAAGCTAAAAATCATCGAATTCAGAACTCGGAGTCAACGGATATTCATAAAACCGTTTACGTAAAGAAACCACATTTCGCGGCTAACTAGGTTAAACGAGACCTGCTAGCCACGAGTTCTGAAATCGAAATCCGAAAACCCAGGATCGTAGAGCTCGAAAAGTAGTGTGAAATCAAGCTAAAAATCATCGAATTCAGAACTCGGAGTCAACGGATATTCATAAAACCGTTTACGTAAAGAAACCACATTTCGCGGCTAACTAGGTGAAACGAGACCTACTAGCCATGAGTTATGAAATCAAAATCCGAAATGCTAGGATGGTAGAGCTCGAAAATTAGTGTTAAATCAAGCTAAAAATCACCGAATTCAGAACTCGGAGTCAACGGATATTCATAAAACCGTTTACGTAAAGAAACCACTTTTCGCAGCTAAATAGGTGAAACAAGACCTACTAGCCACGAGTTCTGAAATCAAAATCCGAAATGCTAGGATGGTAGAGCTCGAAAAGTACTGTGAAATCAAGCTAAAAATCACCGAATTCAGAACTCGGAGTCAACGGATATTCATAAAACCGTTTACGTAAAGAAACCACATTTCGCGGCTAACTAGGTTAAACGAGACCTACTAGCCACGAGTTCTGAAATCGAAATCCAAAATACTAGGATTGTAGAGCTCGAAAAGTAGTGTGAAATCAAGCTAAAAATCATCGAATTCAGAACTCGGAGTCAACGGATATTCATAAAACCGTTTACGTAAAGAAACCACATTTCGCGGCTAACTAGGTTAAACGAGACCTGCTAGCCACGAGTTCTGAAATCGAAATCCGAAAACCCAGGATCGTAGAGCTCGAAAAGTAGTGTGAAATCAAGCTAAAAATCATCGAATTCAGAACTCGGAGTCAACGGATATTCATAAAACCGTTTACGTAAAGAAACCACATTTCGCGGCTAACTAGGTGAAACGAGACCTACTAGCCACGAGTTCTGAAATCAAAATCTGAAACGCCAGGATTGTAGAGCTCGTAAAGTAGTGTGAAATCAAGCTAAAAATCATTGAATTCAGAACTCGGAGTCAACGGATATTCATAAAACCGTTTACGTAAAGAAACCACATTTTGCGGCTAACTAGGTGAAACGAGACCAACTAGCCACGAGTTCTGAAATCAAAATCCGAAATGCTAGGATGGTAGAGCTCGAAAAGTACTGTGAAATCAAGCTAAAAATCACCGAATTCAGAACTCGGAGTCAACGGATATTCATAAAACCGTTTACGTAAAGAAACCACATTTCGCGGCTAACTAGGTTAAACGAGACCTACTAGCCACGAGTTCTGAAATCGAAATCCAAAATACTAGGATTGTAGAGCTCGAAAAGTAGTGTGAAATCAAGCTAAAAATCATCGAATTCAGAACTCGGAGTCAACGGATATTCATAAAACCGTTTACGTAAAGAAACCACATTTCGCGGCTAACTAGGTTAAACGAGACCTGCTAGCCACGAGTTCTGAAATCGAAATCCGAAAACCCAGGATCGTAGAGCTCGAAAAGTAGTGTGAAATCAAGCTAAAAATCATCGAATTCAGAACTCGGAGTCAACGGATATTCATAAAACCGTTTACGTAAAGAAACCACATTTCGCGGCTAACTAGGTGAAACGAGACCTACTAGCCACGAGTTCTGAAATCAAAATATGAAACGCCAGGATTGTAGAGCTCGTAAAGTAGTGTGAAATCAAGCTAAAAATCATTGAATTCAGAACTCGGAGTCAACGGATATTCATAAAATCGTTTACGTAAAGAAACCACATTTTGCGGCTAACTAGGTGAAACGAGACCAACTAGCCACGAGTTCTGAAATCAAAATCCGAAATGCTAGGATCGTAGAGCTCGAAAAGTAGTGTGAAATCAAGCTAAAAATAACCGAATTCAGAACTCGGAGTCAACGGATATTCATAAAACCGTTTACGTAAAGAAACCACATTTCGCGGCTAACTAGGTTAAACGAGACATACTAGCCACGAGTTCTGAAATCGAAATCCAAAATACTAGGATTGTAGAGCTCGAAAAGTAGTGTGAAATCAAGCTAAAAATCATCGAATTCAGAACTCGGAGTCAACGGATATTCATAAAACCGTTTACGTAAAGAAACCACATTTCGCGGATAACTAGGTTAAACGAGACCTGCTAGCCACGAGTTCTGAAATCGAAATCCGAAAACCCAGGATCGTAGAGCTCGAAAAGTAGTGTGAAATCAAGCTAAAAATCATCGAATTCAGAACTCGGAGTCAACGGATATTCATAAAACCGTTTACGTAAAGAAACCACATTTCGCGGCTAACTAGGTGAAACGAGACCTACTAGCCACGAGTTCTGAAATCAAAATCTGAAAAGCCAGGATTGTAGAGCTCGTAAAGTAGTGTGAAATCAAGCTAAAAATCATCGAATTCAGAACTCGGAGTCAACGGATATTCATAAAACCGTTTACGTAAAGAAACCACATTTTGCGGCTAACTAGGTGAAACGAGACCAACTAGCCACGAGTTCTGAAATCAAAATCCGAAATGCTAGGATCGTAGAGCTCGAAAAGTAGTGTGAAATCAAGCTAAAAATCACCGGATTCAGAACTCGGAGTCAACGGATATTCATAAAACCGTTTACGTAAAGAAACCACATTTCGCGGCTGACTAGGTGAAACGAGACGAACTAGCCACGAGTTCTGAAATCAAAATCTGAAACGCCAGGATCGTAGAGCTCGAAAAGTAGTGTGAAATCAAGCTAAAAATCACCGAATTCAGAACTCGGAGTCAACGGATATTCATAAAACCGTTTAAGTAAAGAAACCACTTTTCGCGGCTAAATAGCTGAAACGAGACCAACTAGCCATGAGTTATGAAATCAAAATCCGAAATGCTAGGATGGTAGAGCTCGAAAAGTAGTGTGAAATCAAGCTAAAAATCACCGAATTCAGAACTCGGAGTCAACGGATATTCATAAAACCGTTTACGTAAAGAAACCACTTTTCGCAGCTAAATAGGTGAAACAAGACCTACTAGCCACGAGTTCTGAAATCAAAATCCGAAATGCTAGGATGGTAGAGCTCGAAAAGTAGTGTGAAATCAAGCTAAAAATCACCGAATTCAGAACTCGGAGTCAACGGATATTCATAAAACCGTTTACGTAAAGAAACCACATTTCGCGGCTAACTAGGTGAAACGAGACCAACTAGCCACGAGTTCTGAAATCAAAATCCGAAATGCTAGGATCGTAGAGCTCGAAAAGTAGTGTGAAATCAAGCTAAAAATAACCGAATTCAGAACTCGGAGTCAACGGATATTCATAAAACCGTTTACGTAAAGAAACCACATTTCGCGGCTAACTAGGTTAAACGAGACATACTAGCCACGAGTTCTGAAATCGAAATCCAAAATACTAGGATTGTAGAGCTCGAAAAGTAGTGTGAAATCAAGCTAAAAATCATCGAATTCAGAACTCGAAGTCAACGGATATTCATAAAACCGTTTACGTAAAGAAACCACATTTCGCGGATAACTAGGTTAAACGAGACCTGCTAGCCACGAGTTCTGAAATCGAAATCCGAAAACCCAGGATCGTAGAGCTCGAAAAGTAGTGTGAAATCAAGCTAAAAATCATCGAATTCAGAACTCGGAGTCAACGGATATTCATAAAACCGTTTACGTAAAGAAACCACATTTCGCGGCTAACTAGGTGAAACGAGACCTACTAGCCACGAGTTCTGAAATCAAAATCTGAAAAGCCAGGATTGTAGAGCTCGTAAAGTAGTGTGAAATCAAGCTAAAAATCATCGAATTCAGAACTCGGAGTCAACGGATATTCATAAAACCGTTTACGTAAAGAAACCACATTTTGCGGCTAACTAGGTGAAACGAGACCAACTAGCCACGAGTTCTGAAATCAAAATCCGAAATGCTAGGATCGTAGAGCTCGAAAAGTAGTGTGAAATCAAGCTAAAAATCACCGGATTCAGAACTCGGAGTCAACGGATATTCATAAAACCGTTTACGTAAAGAAACCACATTTCGCGGCTGACTAGGTGAAACGAGACGAACTAGCCACGAGTTCTGAAATCAAAATCTGAAACGCCAGGATCGTAGAGCTCGAAAAGTAGTGTGAAATCAAGCTAAAAATCACCGAATTCAGAACTCGGAGTCAACGGATATTCATAAAACCGTTTACGTAAAGAAACCACTTTTCGCGGCTAAATAGGTGAAACGAGACCAACTAGCCATGAGTTATGAAATCAAAATCCGAAATGCTAGGATGGTAGAGCTCGAAAAGTAGTGTGAAATCAAGCTAAAAATCACCGAATTCAGAACTCGGAGTCAACGGATATTCATAAAACCGTTTACGTAAAGAAACCACTTTTCGCAGCTAAATAGGTGAAACAAGACCTACTAGCCACGAGTTCTGAAATCAAAATCCGAAATGCTAGGATGGTAGAGCTCGAAAAGTAGTGTGAAATCAAGCTAAAAATCACCGAATTCAGAACTCGGAGTCAACGGATATTCATAAAACCGTTTACGTAAAGAAACCACATTTCGCGGCTAACTAGGTTAAACGAGACCTACTAGCCACGAGTTCTGAAATCGAAATCCAAAATACCAGGATTGTAGAGCTCGAAAAGTAGTGTGAAATCAAGCTAAAAATCATCGAATTCAGAACTCGGAGTCAACGGATATTCATAAAACCGTTTACGTAAAGAAACCACATTTCGCGGCTAACTAGGTTAAACGAGACCAGCTAGCCACGAGTTCTGAAATCGAAATCCGAAAACCCAGGATCGTAGAGCTCGAAAAGTAGTGTGAAATCAAGCTAAAAATCATCGAATTCAGAACTCGGAGTCAACGGATATTCATAAAACCGTTTACGTAAAGAAACCACATTTCACGGCTAACTAGGTGAAACGAGACCTACTAGCCATGAGTTATGAAATCAAAATCCGAAATGCTAGGATGGTAGAGCTCGAAAAGTAGTGTTAAATCAAGCTAAAAATCACCGAATTCAGAACTTGGAGTCAACGGATATTCATAAAACCGTTTACGTAAAGAAACCACTTTTCGCAGCTAAATAGGTGAAACAAGACCTACTAGCCACGAGTTCTGAAATCAAAATCCGAAATGCTAGGATGGTAGAGCTCGAAAAGTACTGTGAAATCAAGCTAAAAATCACCGAATTCAGAACTCGGAGTCAACGGATATTCATAAAACCGTTTACGTAAAGAAACCACATTTCGCGGCTAACTAGGTTAAACGAGACCTACTAGCCACGAGTTCTGAAATCGAAATCCAAAATACTAGGATTGTAGAGCTCGAAAAGTAGTGTGAAATCAAGCTAAAAATCATCGAATTCAGAACTCGGAGTCAACGGATATTCATAAAACCGTTTACGTAAAGAAACCACATTTCGCGGCTAACTAGGTTAAACGAGACCTGCTAGCCACGAGTTCTGAAATCGAAATCCGAAAACCCAGGATCGTAGAGCTCGAAAAGTAGTGTGAAATCAAGCTAAAAATCATCGAATTCAGAACTCGGAGTCAACGGATATTCATAAAACCGTTTACGTAAAGAAACCACATTTCGCGGCTAACTAGGTGAAACGAGACCTACTAGCCACGAGTTCTGAAATCAAAATCTGAAACGCCAGGATTGTAGAGCTCGTAAAGTAGTGTGAAATCAAGCTAAAAATCATCGAATTCAGAACTCGGAGTCAACGGATATTCATAAAACCGTTTACGTAAAGAAACAACATTTTGCGGCTAACTAGGTGAAACGAGACCAACTAGCCACGAGTTCTGAAATCAAAATCCGAAATGCTAGGATCGTAGAGCTCGAAAAGTACTGTGTAATCAAGAAAAAAATCACCGAATTCAGAACTCGGAGTCAACGGATATTCATAAAACTGTTTACGTAAAGAAACCACACTTCGCGGCTAACTAGGTGAAACGAGACCAACTAGCCACGAGTTCTGAAATCAAAATCCAAAAACCCTGGATTGCAGAGCTCGAAAAGTAGTGTGAAATCAAGCTAAAAATCACCGAATTCAGAACTCGGAGTCAACGGATATTCATAAAACCGTTTACGTAAAGAAACCACATTTCGCGGCTAACTAGGTTAAACGAGACCTACTAGCCACGAGTTCTGAAATCGAAATCCAAAATACCAGGATTGTAGAGCTCGAAAAGTAGTGTGAAATCAAGCTAAAAATCATCGAATTCAGAACTCGGAGTCAACGGATATTCATAAAACCGTTTACGTAAAGAAACCACATTTCGCGGCTAACTAGGTTAAACGAGACCAGCTAGCCACGAGTTCTGAAATCGAAATCCGAAAACCCAGGATCGTAGAGCTCGAAAAGTAGTGTGAAATCAAGCTAAAAATCATCGAATTCAGAACTCGGAGTCAACGGATATTCATAAAACCGTTTACGTAAAGAAACCACATTTCGCGGCTAACTAGGTTAAACGAGACCTACTAGCCATGAGTTGTGAAATCAAAATCCGAAATGCTAGGATGGTAGAGCTCGAAAAGTAGTGTTAAATCAAGCTAAAAATCACCGAATTCAGAACTCGGAGTCAACGGATATTCATAAAACCGTTTACGTAAAGAAACCACTTTTCGCAGCTAAATAGGTGAAACAAGACCTACTAGCCACGAGTTCTGAAATCAAAATCCGAAATGCTAGGATGGTAGAGCTCGAAAAGTACTGTGAAATCAAGCTAAAAATCACCGAATTCAGAACTCGGAGTCAACGGATATTCATAAAACCGTTTACGTAAAGAAACCACATTTCGCGGCTAACTAGGTTAAACGAGACCTACTAGCCACGAGTTCTGAAATCGAAATCCAAAATACTAGGATTGTAGAGCTCGAAAAGTAGTGTGAAATCAAGCTAAAAATCATCGAATTCAGAACTCGGAGTCAACGGATATTCATAAAACCGTTTACGTAAAGAAACCACATTTCGCGGCTAACTAGGTTAAACGAGACCTTCTAGCCACGAGTTCTGAAATCGAAATCCGAAAACCCAGGATCGTAGAGCTCGAAAAGTAGTGTGAAATCAAGCTAAAAATCATCGAATTCAGAACTCGGAGTCAACGGATATTCATAAAACCGTTTACGTAAAGAAACCACATTTCGCGGCTAACTAGGTGAAACGAGACCTACTAGCCACGAGTTCTGAAATCAAAATCTGAAACGCCAGGATTGTAGAGCTCGTAAAGTAGTGTGAAATCAAGCTAAAAATCATCGAATTCAGAACTCGGAGTCAACGGATATTCATAAAACCGTTTACGTAAAGAAACAACATTTTGCGGCTAACTAGGTGAAACGAGACCAACTAGCCACGAGTTCTGAAATCAAAATCCGAAATGCTAGGATCGTAGAGCTCGAAAAGTACTGTGTAATCAAGAAAAAAATCACCGAATTCAGAACTCGGAGTCAACGGATATTCATAAAACTGTTTACGTAAAGAAACCACACTTCGCGGCTAACTAGGTGAAACGAGACCAACTAGCCACGAGTTCTGAAATCAAAATCCAAAAACCCTGGATTGCAGAGCTCGAAAAGTAGTGTGAAATCAAGCTAAAAATCACCGAATTCAGAACTCGGAGTCAACGGATATTCATAAAACCGTTTACGTAAAGAAACCACATTTCGCGGCTAACTAGGTGAAACGAGACCTACTAGCCACGAGTTCTGAAATCAAAATCCGAAATTCCAGGATTGTAGAGCTCGAAAAGTAGTTTGAAATCAAGCTAAAAATCACCGAATTCAGAACTCGGAGTCAACGGATATTCATAAAACCGTTTACGTAAAGAAACCACTTTTCGCGGCTAACTAGATGAAACGAGACCAACTAGCCACGAGTTCTGAAATCAAAATCCGAAACTGCAGGATCGTAGAGCTCGAAAAGTAGTGTGAAATCAAGCTAAAAATCACCGAATTCAGAACTCGGAGTTAATGGATATTCATAAAACCGTTTACGTAAAGAAACCACATTTCGCGGCTAACTAGGTGAAACGAGACCTACTAGCCACGAGTTCTGAAATCAAAATCCGAAATGCCAGGATTGTAAAGCTCGAAAAGTAGTGTGAAATCAAGCTAAAAATCACCGAATTGAGAACTCGGAGTCAACGGATATTCATAAAACCGTTTACGTAAAGAAACCACATTTCGCGGCTAACTAGGTGAAACGAGACCTACTAGCCACAAGTTTTGAAATCAAAATCCGAAATGCCAGGATCATAGAGCTCGAAAAGTAGAGTGAAATCAAGCTAAAAATCACCGAATTCAGAACTCGGAGTCAACGGATATTCATAAAACCGTTTACGTAAAGAAACCACATTTCGCGGCTAACTAGATGAAACGAGACCTACTAGCCCCTAGTTCTGAAATCGAAATCCGAAAACCCAGGATTTTAGAGCTCGAAAAGTAGTGTGAAATCAAGCTAAAAATCACCGAATTCAGAACTCGGAGTCAACGGATATTCATAAAACTGTTTACATAAAGAAACCACATTTCGCGGCTAACTAGGTGAAACGAGACCAACTAGCCACGAGTTATGAAATCAAAATCCGAAACGCCAGGATCGTAGAGCTCAAAAAGTAGTGTGAAATCAAGCTAAAAAACACCGAATTCAGAACTCGGAGTCAACGGATATTCATAAAACCGCTTATGTAAAGAAACCACATTTCGCGGCTAACTAGGTGAAACGAGACCAACTAGCCACGAGTTCTGAAATAAAAATCCAAAAACCCTGGATTGTAGAGCTCGAAAAGTAGTGTGAAATCAAGCTAAAAATCATCGAATTCAGAACTCGGAGTCAACGGATATTCATAAAACCGTTTTTGTAAAGAAATCACATTTCGCGGCTAACTAGGTGAAACGAGACCTACTAGCCACGAGTTCTGAAATCAAAATCCGAAATGCCAGGATTGTAGAGCTCGAAAAGTAGTGTGTAATCAAGCTAAAAATCACCAAATTCAGAACTCGGAGTCAACGGATATTCATAAAACCGTTTACGTAAAGAAACCACATTTCGCGGCTAAATAGGTGAATTGAGACCTACTAGCCACGAGTTCTGAAATCAAAATCCGAAACAAAATAATCGTAGAGCTCGAAAGCTAGTGTGAAATCAAGCTAAAAATCACCGAATTCAGAACTCGGAGTCAACCGATATTCATAAAACCGTTTACGTAAAGAAACCACATTTCGCAGCTAACTAGGTGAAACGAGACCTACTAGCCACGAGTTATGAAATCAAAATCCGAAACGCCAGGATCGTAGAGCTCGAAAAGTAGTGTGAAATCAAGCTAAAAATCACCGGATTCATAACTCGGAGTCAACGGATATTCATAAAACCGTTTACGTAAAGAAACCACATTTCGCGACTAACTAGGTGAAACGAGACCAACTAGCCACGAGTTCTGAAATCAAAATCCAAAATGCCAGGATCATAGAGCTCGAAAAGTAGAGTGAAATCAAGCTAAAAATCACCGAATTCAGAACTCGGAGTCAACGGATATTCATAAAACCGTTTACGTAAAGAAACCACATTTCGCGGCTAACTAGATGAAACGAGACCTACTAGCCCCTAGTTCTGAAATCGAAATCCGAAAACCCAGGATTTTAGAGCTCGAAAAGTAGTGTGAAATCAAGCTAAAAATCACCGAATTCAGAACTCGGAGTCAACGGATATTCATAAAACTGTTTACGTAAAGAAACCACATTTCGCGGCTAACTAGGTGAAACGAGACCAACTAGCCACGAGTTATGAAATCAGAATCCGAAACGCCAGGATCGTAGAGCTCAAAAAGTAGTGTGAAATCAAGCTAAAAAACACCGAATTCAGAACTCGGAGTCAACGGATATTCATAAAACCGCTTATGTAAAGAAACCACATTTCGCGGCTAACTAGGTGAAACGAGACCAACTAGCCACGAGTTTTGAAATAAAAATCCAAAAACCCTGGATTGTAGAGCTCGAAAAGTAGTGTGAAATCAAGCTAAAAATCATCGAATTCAGAACTCGGAGTCAACGGATATTCATAAAACCGTTTTTGTAAAGAAACCACATTTCGCGGCTAACTAGGTGAAACGAGACCTACTAGCCACGAGTTCTGAAATCAAAATCCGAAATGCCAGGATTGTAGAGCTCGAAAAGTAGTGTGTAATCAAGCTAAAAATCACCAAATTCAGAACTCGGAGTCAACGGATATTCATAAAACCGTTTACGTAAAGAAACCACATTTCGCGGCTAAATAGGTGAATCGAGACCTACTAGCCACGAGTTCTGAAATCAAAATCCGAAACAAAATAATCGTAGAGCTCGAAAGCTAGTGTGAAATCAAGCCAAAAATCACCGAATTCAGAACTCGGAGTCAACCGATATTCATAAAACCGTTTACGTAAAGAAACCACATTTCTATGCTAACTAGGTGAAACGAGACCTACTAGCCACGAGTTATGAAATCAAAATCCGAAACGCCAGGATCGTAGAGCTCGAAAAGTAGTGTGAAATCAAGCTAAAAATCACCGGATTCAGAACTCGGAGTCAACGGATATTCATAAAACCGTTTACGTAAAGAAACCACATTTCGCGACTAACTAGGTGAAACGAGACCAACTAGCCACGAGTTCTGAAATCAAAATCCAAACCCTGGATTGCAGAGATCGAAAAGTAGTGTGAAATCAAGCTAAAAATCGCCGAATTCAGAACTCGGAGTCAACGGATATTCATAAAACCGTTTACAAAAAGAAACCACATTTCGCGGCTAACTAGGTGAAACGAGACCTACTAGCCACGAGTTCTGAAATCAAAATCCGAAATGCCAGGATTGTAGAGCTCGAAAAGTAGTGTGAAATCAAGCTAAAAATCACCGAATTCAGAACTCGGAGTCAACGGATATTCATAAAACCGTTTACGTAAAGAAACCACTTTTCGCGGCTAAATAGGTGAAACGAGACCAACTAGCCATGAGTTATGAAATCAAAATCCAAAATGCTAGGATGGTAGAGCTCAAAAAGTAGTGTGAAATCAAGCTAACAATCACCGAATTCAGAACTCGGAGTCAACGGATATTCATAAAACCGTTTACGTAAAGAAACCACTTTTCGCGGCTAAATTGGTGAAAGAAGACCTACTAGCCACGAGTTCTGAAATCAAAATCCGAAATGCTAGGATGGTAGAGCTCGAAAAGTAGTGTGAAATCAAGCTAAAAATCACCGAATTCAGAACTCGGAGTCAACGGATATTCATAAAACCGTTTACGTAAAGAAACCACATTTCGCGGCTAACTAGGTTAAACGAGACCTACTAGCCACGAGTTCTGAAATCAAAATCCGAAATTCCAGGATTGTAGAGCTCGAAAAGTAGTGTGAAATCAAGCTAAAAATCATCGAATTCAGAACTCGGAGTCAACGGATATTCATAAAACCGTTTACGTAAAGAAACCACATTTCGCGGCTAACTAGGTTAAATGAGACCTGCTAGCCACGAGTTCTGAAATCGAAATCCAAAAACCCAGGATCGTAGAGCTCGAAAAGTAGTGTGAAATCAAGATAAAAATCATCGAATTCAGAACTCGGAGTCAACGGATATTCATAAAACCGTTTACGTAAAGAAACCACATTTCGCGGCTAACTAGGTGAAACGAGACCTACTAGCCACGAGTTCTGAAATCAAAATCCGAAATGCCAGGATTGTAGAGCTCGAAAAGTAGTGTGTAATCAAGCTAAAAATCACCAAATTCAGAACTCGGAGTCAACGGATATTCATAAAACCGTTTACGTAAAGAAACCACATTTCGCGGCTAAATAGGTGAATCGAGACCTACTAGCCACGAGTTCTGAAATCAAAATCCGAAACAAAATAATCGTAGAGCTCGAAAGCTAGTGTGAAATCAAGCTAAAAATCACCGAATTCAGAACTCGGAGTCAACCGATATTCATAAAACCGTTTACGTAAAGAAACCACATTTCGCGGCTAACTAGGTGAAACGAGACCTACTAGCCACGAGTTATGAAATCAAAATTCGAAACGCCAGGATCGTAGAGCTCGAAAAGTAGTGTGAAATCAAGCTAAAAATCACCGGATTCAGAACTCGGAGTCAACGGATATTCATAAAACCGTTTACGTAAAGAAACCACATTTCGCGGCTAACTAGGTGAAACGAGACCAACTAGCCACGAGTTCTGAAATCAAAATCCAAAAACCCTGGATTGCAGAGCTCGAAAAGTAGTGTGAAATCAAGCTAAAAATCGCCGAATTCAGAACTCGGAGTCAACGGATATTCATAAAACCGTTTACGTAAAGAAACCACATTTCGCGGCTAACTAGGTGAAACGAGACCTACTAGCCACGAGTTCTGAAATCAAAATCCGAAATGCCAGGATTGTAGAGCTCGAAAAGTAGTGTGAAATCAAGCTAAAAATCACCGAATTCAGAACTCGGAGTCAACGCATATTCATAAAACCGTTTACGTAAAGAAACCACTTTTCGCGGCTAAATAGGTGAAACGAGACCAACTAGCCATGAGTTATGAAATCAAAATCCAAAATGCTAGGATGGTAGAGCTCAAAAAGTAGTGTGAAATCAAGCTAACAATCACCGAATTCAGAACTCGGAGTCAACGGATATTCATAAAACCGTTTACGTAAAGAAACCACTTTTCGCGGCTAAATTGGTGAAACAAGACCTACTGGCCACGAGTTCTGAAATCAAAATCCGAAATGCTAGGATGGTAGAGCTCGAAAAGTAGTGTGAAATCAAGCTAAAAAACACCGAATTCAGAACTCGGAGTCAACGGATATTCATAAAACCGTTTACCTAAAGAAACCACATTTCGCGGCTAACTAGGTTAAACGAGACCTACTAGCCACGAGTTCTGAAATCAAAATCCGAAATTCCAGGATTGTAGAGCTCGAAAAGTAGTGTGAAATCAAGCTAAAAATCATCGAATTCAGAACTCGGAGTCAACGGATATTCATAAAACCGTTTACGTAAAGAAACCACATTTCGCGGCTAACTAGGTTAAATGAGACCTGCTAGCCACGAGTTCTGAAATCGAAATCCGAAAACCCAGGATCGTAGAGCTCGAAAAGTAGTGTGAAATCAAGATAAAAATCATCGAATTCAGAACTCGGAGTCAACGGATATTCATAAAACCGTTTACGTAAAGAAACCACATTTCGCGGCTAACTAGGTGAAACGAGACCTACTAGCCACGAGTTCTGAAATCAAAATCCGAAACGCCAGGATTGTAGAGCTCGAAAAGTAGTGTGAAATCAAGCTAAAAATCATCGAATTCAGAACACGAAGTCATTGGATATTCATAAAACCGTTTACGTAAAGAAACCACATTTCGCGGCTAACTAGGTGAAACGAGACCAACTAGCCACGAGTTCTGAAATCAAAATCCAAAATGCCAGGATCATAGAGCTCGAAAAGTAGTGTGAAATCAAGCTAAAAATCACCGAATTCAGAACTCGGAGTCAACGGATATTCATAAAACCGTTTACGTAAAGAAACCACATTTCGCGGCTGACTAGGTGAAACGAGACCAACTAGCCACGAGTTCTGAAATCAAAATCTGAAACACCAGGATCGTAGAGTTCGAAATTTAGTGTGAAATCAAGCTAAAAATCACCGAATTCAGAACTCGGAGTCAACGGATATTCATAAAACTGTTTACGTAAAGAAACCACATTTCGCGGCTAACTAGGTGAAACGAGACCAACTAGCCACGAGTTCTGAAATCAAAATCCAAAAACCCTGGATTGCAGAGCTCGAAAAGTAGTGTGAAATCAAGCTAAAAATCACCGAATTCAGAACTCGGAGTCAACGGATATTCATAAAACCGTTTACGTAAAGAAACCACATTTCGCGGCTAACTAGGTGAAACGAGACCTACTAGCCACGAGTTCTGAAATCAAAATCCGAAATTCCAGGATTGTAGAGCTCGAAAAGTAGTTTGAAATCAAGCTAAAAATCACCGAATTCAGAACTCGGAGTCAACGGATATTCATAAAACCGTTTACGTAAAGAAACCACTTTTCGCGGCTAACTAGGTGAAACGAGACCAACTAGCCACGAGTTCTGAAATCAAAATCCGAAACTGCAGGATCGTAGAGCTCGAAAAGTAGTGTGAAATCAAGCTAAAAATCACCGAATTCAGAACTCGGAGTTAATGGATATTCATAAAACCGTTTACGTAAAGAAACCACATTTCGCGGCTAACTAGGCGAAACGAGACCTACTAGCCACGAGTTCTGAAATAAAAATCCGAAATGCCAGGATTGTAAAGCTCGAAAAGTAGTGTGAAATCAAGCTAAAAATCGCAGAATTCAGAACTCGGAGTCAACGGATATTCATAAAACCGTTTACGTAAAGAAACCACATTTCGCGGCTAACTAGGTGAAACGAGACCTACTAGCCACAAGTTTTGAAATCAAAATCCGAAATGCCAGGATCATAGAGCTCGAAAAGTAGATTGAAATCAAGCTAAAAATCACCGAATTCAGAACTCGGAGTCAACGGATATTCATAAAACCGTTTACGTAAAGAAACCACATTTCGCGGCTAACTAGATGAAACGAGACCTACTAGCCCCTAGTTCTGAAATCGAAATCCGAAAACCCAGGATTTTAGAGCTCGAAAAGTAGTGTGAAATCAAGCTAAAAATCACCGAATTCAGAACTCGGAGTCAACGGATATTCATAAAACTGTTTACGTAAAGAAACCACATTTTGCGGCTAACTAGGTGAAACGAGACCAACTAGCCACGAGTTCTGAAATCAAAATCCGAAATGCTAGGATCGTAGAGCTCGAAAAGTACTGTGTAATCAAGAAAAAAATCACCGAATTCAGAACTCGGAGTCAACGGATATTCATAAAACTGTTTAAGTAAAGAAACCACACTTCGCGGCTAACTAGGTGAAACGAGACCAACTAGCCACGAGTTCTGAAATCAAAATCCAAAAACCCTGGATTGCAGAGCTCGAAAAGTAGTGTGAAATCAAGCTAAAAATCACCGAATTCAGAACTCGGAGTCAACGGATATTCATAAAACCGTTTACGTAAAGAAACCACATTTCGCGGCTAACTAGGTGAAACGAGACCTACTAGCCACGAGTTCTGAAATCAAAATCCGAAATTCCAGGATTGTAGAGCTCGAAAAGTAGTGTGAAATCAAGCTAAAAATCACCGAATTCAGAACTCGGAGTCAACGGATATTCATAAAACCGTTTACGTAAAGAAACCACTTTTCGCGGCTAACTAGATGAAACGAGACCAACTAGCCACGAGTTTTGAAATCAAAATCCGAAACTTCAGGATCGTAGAGCTCGAAAAGTAGTGTGAAATCAAGCTAAAAATCACCGAATTCAGAACTCGGAGTTAATGGATATTCATAAAACCGTTTACGTAAAGAAACCACATTTCGCGGCTAACTAGGTGAAACGAGACCTACTAGCCACGAGTTCTGAAATCAAAATCCGAAATGCCAGGATTGTAAAGCTCGAAAAGTAGTGTGAAATCAAGCTAAAAATCACCGAATTGAGAACTCGGAGTCAACGGATATTCATAAAACCGTTTACGTAAAGAAACCACATTTCGCGGCTAACTAGGTGAAACGAGACCTACTAGCCACAAGTTTTGAAATCAAAATCCGAAAGGCCAGGATCATAAAGCTCGAAAAGTACAGTGAAATCAAGCTAAAAATCACCGAATTCAGAACTCGGAGTCAACGGATATTCATAAAACCGTTTACGTAAAGAAACCACATTTCGCGGCTAACTAGATGAAACGAGACCTACTAGCCCCTAGTTCTGAAATCGAAATCCGAAAACCCAGGATTTTAGAGCTCGAAAAGTAGTGTGAAATCAAGCTAAAAATCACCGAATTCAGAACTCGGGGTCAACGGATATTCATAAAACTGTTTACGTAAAGAAACCACATTTCGCGGCTAACTATGTGAAACGAGACCAACTAGCCACGAGTTATGAAATCAAAATCCGAAACGCCAGGATCGTAGAGCTCAAAAAGTAGTGTGAAATCAAGCTAAAAAACACCGAATTCAGAACTCGGAGTCAACGGATATTCATAAAACCGCTTATGTAAAGAAACCACATTTCGCGGCTAACTAGGTGAAACGAGACCAACTAGCCACGAGTTCTGAAATAAAAATCCAAAAACCCTGGATTGTAGAGCTCGAAAAGTAGTGTGAAATCAAGCTAAAAATCATCGAATTCAGAACTCGGAGTCAACCGATATTCATAAAACCGTTTATGTAAAGAAACCACATTTCGCGGCTAACTAGGTGAAACGAGACCAACTAGCCATGAGTTATGAAATCAAAATCCAAAATGCTAGGATGGTAGAGCTCAAAAAGTAGTGTGAAATCAAGCTAAAAATCACCGAATTCAGAAATCGGAGTCAACGGATATTCATAAAACCGTTTACGTAAAGAAACCACTTTTCGCGGCTAAATTGGTGAAACAAGACCTACTAGCCACGAGTTCTGAAATCAAAATCCGAAATGCTAGGATGGTAGAGCTCAAAAAGTAGTGTGAAATCAAGCTAAAAATCACCGAATTCAGAACTCGGAGTCAACGGATATTCATAAAACCGTTTACGTAAAGAAACCACATTTCGCGGCTAACTAGGTTAAACGAGACCTACTAGCCACGAGTTCTGAAATCAAAATCCGAAATTCCAGGATTGTAGAGCTCTAAAAGTAGTGTGAAATCAAGCTAAAAATCATCGAATTCAGAACTCGGAGTCAACGGATATTCATAAAACCGTTTACGTAAAGAAACCACATTTCGCGGCTAACTAGGTTAAATGAGACCTGCTAGCCACAAGTTCTGAAATCGAAATCCGAAAACCCAGGATCGTAGAGCTCGAAAAGTAGTGTGAAATCAAGATAAAAATCATCGAATTCAGAACTCGGAGTCAACGGATATTCATAAAACCGTTTACGTAAAGAAACCACATTTCGCGGCTAACTAGGTGAAACGAGACCTACTAGCCACGAGTTCTGAAATCAAAATCCGAAACGCCAGGATTGTAGAGCTCGAAAAGTAGTGTGAAATCAAGCTAAAAATCATCGAATTCAGAACTCGGAGTCAACGGATATTCATAAAACCGTTTACGTAAAGAAACCACATTTCGCGGCTAACTAGGTGAAACGAGACCAACTAGCCACGAGTTCTGAAATCAAAATCCGAAATGCCAGGATCGTAGAGCTCGAAAAGTAGTGTGAAATCAAGCTAAAAATCACCGAATTCAGAACTCGGAGTCAACGGATATTCATAAAACCGTTTACGTAAAGAAACCACATTTCGCGGCTGACTAGGTGAAACGAGACCAACTAGCCACGAGTTCTGAAATCAAAATCTGAAACGCCAGGATCGTAGAGTTCGAAATGTAGTGTGAAATCAAGCTAAAAATCACCGAATTCAGAACTCGGAGTCAACGGATATTCATAAAACCGTTTACGTAAAGAAACCACATTTCGCGGCTAACTAGATGAAACGAGACCTACTAGCCCCTAGTTCTGAAATCGAAATCCGAAAACCCAGGATTTTAGAGCTCGAAAAGTAGTGTGAAATCAAGCTAAAAATCACCGAATTCAGAACTCGGGGTCAACGGATATTCATAAAACTGTTTACGTAAAGAAACCACATTTCGCGGCTAACTAGGTGAAACGAGACCAACTAGCCACGAGTTATGAAATCAAAATCCGAAACGCCAGGATCGTAGAGCTCAAAAAGTAGTGTGAAATCAAGCTAAAAAACACCGAATTCAGAACTCGGAGTCAACGGATATTCATAAAACCGCTTATGTAAAGAAACCACATTTCGCGGCTAACTAGGTGAAACGAGACCAACTAGCCACGAGTTCTGAAATAAAAATCCAAAAACCCTGGATTGTAGAGCTCGAAAAGTAGTGTGAAATCAAGCTAAAAATCATCGAATTCAGAACTCGGAGTCAACCGATATTCATAAAACCGTTTACGTAAAGAAACCACATTTCGCGGCTAACTAGGTGAAACGAGACCAACTAGCCATGAGTTATGAAATCAAAATCCAAAATGCTAGGATGGTAGAGCTCAAAAAGTAGTGTGAAATCAAGCTAAAAATCACCGAATTCAGAAATCGGAGTCAACGGATATTCATAAAACCGTTTACGTAAAGAAACCACTTTTCGCGGCTAAATTGGTGAAACAAGACCTACTAGCCACGAGTTCTGAAATCAAAATCCGAAATGCTAGGATGGTAGAGCTCGAAAAGTAGTGTGAAATCAAGCTAAAAATCACCGAATTCAGAACTCGGAGTCAACGGATATTCATAAAACCGTTTACGTAAAGAAACCACATTTCGCGGCTAACTAGGTTAAACGAGACCTACTAGCCACGAGTTCTGAAATCAAAATCCGAAATTCCAGGATTGTAGAGCTCGAAAAGTAGTGTGAAATCAAGCTAAAAATCATCGAATTCAGAACTCGGAGTCAACGGATATTCATAAAACCGTTTACGTAAAGAAACCACATTTCGCGGCTAACTAGGTTAAATGAGACCTGCTAGCCACAAGTTCTGAAATCGAAATCCGAAAACCCAGGATCGTAGAGCTCGAAAAGTAGTGTGAAATCAAGATAAAAATCATCGAATTCAGAACTCGGAGTCAACGGATATTCATAAAACCGTTTACGTAAAGAAACCACATTTCGCGGCTAACTAGGTGAAACGAGACCTACTAGCCACGAGTTCTGAAATCAAAATCCGAAACGCCAGGATTGTAGAGCTCGAAAAGTAGTGTGAAATCAAGCTAAAAATCATCGAATTCAGAACTCGGAGTCAACGGATATTCATAAAACCGTTTACGTAAAGAAACCACATTTCGCGGCTAACTAGGTGAAACGAGACCAACTAGCCACGAGTTCTGAAATCAAAATCCGAAATGCCAGGATCGTAGAGCTCGAAAAGTAGTGTGAAATCAAGCTAAAAATCACCGAATTCAGAACTCGGAGTCAACGGATATTCATAAAACCGTTTACGTAAAGAAACCACATTTCGCGGCTGACTAGGTGAAACGAGACCAACTAGCCACGAGTTCTGAAATCAAAATCTGAAACGCCAGGATCGTAGAGTTCGAAATGTAGTGTGAAATCAAGCTAAAAATCACCGAATTCAGAACTCGGAGTCAACGGATATTCATAAAACTGTTTACGTAAAGAAACCACATTTCGCGGCTAACTAGGTGAAACGAGACCAACTAGCCACGAGTTCTGAAATCAAAATCCAAAAACACTGGATTGCAGAGCTCGAAAAGTAGTGTGAAATCAAGCTAAAAATCACCGAATTCAGAACTCGGAGTCAACGGATATTCATAAAACCGTTTACGTAAAGAAACCACATTTCGCGGCTAACTAGGTGAAACGAGACCTACTAGCCACGAGTTCTGAAACAAAATCCGAAATTCCAGGATTGTAGAGCTCGAAAAGTAGTTTGAAATCAAGCTAAAAATCACCGAATTCAGAACTCGGAGTCAACGGATATTCATAAAACCGTTTACGTAAAGAAACCACTTTTCGCGGCTAACTAGGTGAAACGAGACCAACTAGCCACGAGTTCTGAAATCAAAATCCGAAACTGCAGGATCGTAGAGCTCGAAAAGTAGTGTGAAATCAAGCTAAAAATCACCGAATTCAGAACTCGGAGTTAATGGATATTCATAAAACCGTTTACGTAAAGAAACCACATTTCGCGGCTAACTAGGCGAAACGAGACCTACTAGCCACGAGTTCTGAAATAAAAATCCGAAATGCCGGGATTGTAAAGCTCGAAAAGTAGTGTGAAATCAAGCTAAAAATCACCGAATTGAGAACTCGGAGTCAACGGATATTCATAAAACCGTTTACGTAAAGAAACCACATTTCGCGGCTAACTAGGTGAAACGAGACCTACTAGCCACAAGTTTTGAAATCAAAATCCGAAATGCCAGGATCATAGAGCTCGAAAAGTAGATTGAAATCAAGCTAAAAATCACCGAATTCAGAACTCGGAGTCAACGGATATTCATAAAACCGTTTACGTAAAGAAACCACATTTCGCGGCTAACTAGATGAAACGAGACCTACTAGCCCCTAGTTCTGAAATCGAAATCCGAAAACCCAGGATTTTAGAGCTCGAAAAGTAGTGTGAAATCAAGCTAAAAATCACCGAATTCAGAACTCGGAGTCAACGGATATTCATAAAACTGTTTACGTAAAGAAACCACATTTTGCGGCTAACTAGGTGAAACGAGACCAACTAGCCACGAGTTCTGAAATCAAAATCCGAAATGCTAGGATCGTAGAGCTCGAAAAGTACTGTGTAATCAAGAAAAAAATCACCGAATTCAGAACTCGGAGTCAACGGATATTCATAAAACTGTTTAAGTAAAGAAACCACAATTCGCGGCTAACTAGGTGAAACGAGACCAACTAGCCACGAGTTCTGAAATCAAAATCCAAAAACCCTGGATTGCAGAGCTCGAAAAGTAGTGTGAAATCAAGCTAAAAATCACCGAATTCAGAACTCGGAGTCAACGGATATTCATAAAACCGTTTACGTAAAGAAACCACATTTCGCGGCTAACTAGGTGAAACGAGACCTACTAGCCACGAGTTCTGAAATCAAAATCCGAAATTCCAGGATTGTAGAGCTCGAAAAGTAGTGTGAAATCAAGCTAAAAATCACCGAATTCAGAACTCGGAGTCAACGGATATTCATAAAACCGTTTACGTAAAGAAACCACTTTTCGCGGCTAACTAGATGAAACGAGACCAACTAGCCACGAGTTCTGAAATCAAAATCCGAAACTGCAGGATCGTAGAGCTCGAAAAGTAGTGTGAAATCAAGCTAAAAATCACCGAATTCAGAACTCGGAGTTAATGGATATTCATAAAACCGTTTACGTAAAGAAACCACATTTCGCGGCTAACTAGGTGAAACGAGACCTACTAGCCACGAGTTCTGAAATCAAAATCCGAAATGCCAGGATTGTAAAGCTCGAAAAGTAGTGTGAAATCAAGCTAAAAATCACCGAATTGAGAACTCGGAGTCAACGGATATTCATAAAACCGTTTACGTAAAGAAACCACATTTCGCGGCTAACTAGGTGAAACGAGACCTACTAGCCACAAGTTTTGAAATCAAAATCCGAAATGCCAGGATCATAGAGCTCGAAAAGTAGAGTGAAATCAAGCTAAAAATCACCGAATTCAGAACTCGGAGTCAACGGATATTCATAAAACCGTTTACGTAAAGAAACCACATTTCGCGGCTAACTAGATGAAACGAGACCTACTAGCCCCTAGTTCTGAAATCGAAATCCGAAAACCCAGGATTTTAGAGCTCGAAAAGTAGTGTGAAATCAAGCTAAAAATCACCGAATTCAGAACTCGGAGTCAACGGATATTCATAAAACTGTTTACGTAAAGAAACCACATTTCGCGGCTAACTAGGTGAAACGAGACCAACTAGCCACGAGTTCTGAAATCAAAATCCGAAACGCCAGGATCGTAGAGCTCAAAAATTAGTGTGAAATCAAGCTAAAAAACACCGAATTCAGAACTCGGAGTCAACGGATATTCATAAAACCGCTTATGTAAAGAAACCACATTTCGCGGCTAACTAGGTGAAACGAGACCAACTAGCCACGAGTTCTGAAATAAAAATCCAAAAACCCTGGATTGTAGAGCTCGAAAAGTAGTGTGAAATCAAGCTAAAAATCATTGAATTCAGAACTCGGAGTCAACGGATATTCATAAAACCGTTTTTGTAAAGAAATCACATTTCGCGGCTAACTAGGTGAAACGAGACCTACTAGCCACGAGTTCTGAAATCAAAATCCGAAATGCCAGGATTGTAGAGCTCGAAAATTAGTGTGTAATCAAGCTAAAAATCACCAAATTCAGAACTCGGAGTCAACGGATATTCATAAAACCGTTTACGTAAAGAAACCACATTTCGCGGCTAAATAGGTGAATCGAGACCTACTAGCCACGAGTTCTGAAATCAAAATCCGAAACAAAAGAATCGTAGAGCTCGAAAGCTAGTGTGAAATCAAACTAAAAATCACCGAATTCAGAACTCGGAGTCAACCGATATTCATAAAACCGTTTACGTAAAGAAACCACATTTCGCGGCTAACTAGGTGAAACGAGACCTACTAGCCACGAGTTATGAAATCAAAATCCGAAACGCCAGGATCGTAGAGCTCGAAAAGTAGTGTGAAATCAAGCTAAAAATCACCGGATTCAGAACTCGGAGTCAACGGATATTCATAAAACCGTTTACGTAAAGAAACCACATTTCGCGGCTAACTAGGTGAAACGAGACCAACTAGCCACGAGTTCTGAAATCAAAATCCAAAAACCCTGGATTGCAGAGCTCGAAAAGTAGTGTGAAATCAAGCTAAAAATCACCGAATTCAGAACTCGGAGTCAACGGATATTCATAAAACCGTTTACGTAAAGAAACCACATTTCGCGGCTAACTAGGTGAAACGAGACCTACTAGCCACGAGTTCTGAAATCAAAATCCGAAATGCCAGGATTGTAGAGCTCGAAAAGTAGTGTGAAATCAAGCTAAAAATCACCGAATTCAGAACTCGGAGTCAACGGATATTCATAAAACCGTTTACGTAAAGAAACCACTTTTCGCGGCTAAATAGGTGAAACGAGACCAACTAGCCATGAGTTATGAAATCAAAATCCAAAATGCTAGGATGGTAGAGCTCAAAAAGTAGTGTGAAATCAAGCTAAAAATCACCGAATTCAGAACTCGGAGTCAACGGATATTCATAAAACCGTTTACGTAAAGAAACCACTTTTCGCGGCTAAATAGGTGAAACAAGACCTACTAGCCACGAGTTCTGAAATCAAAATCCGAAATGCTAGGATGGTAGAGCTCGAAAAGTAGTGTGAAATCAAGCTAAAAATCACCGAATTCAGAACTCGGAGTCAACGGATATTCATAAAACCGTTTACGTAAAGAAACCACATTTCGCGGCTAACTAGGTTAAACGAGACCTACTAGCCACGAGTTCTGAAATCAAAATCCGAAATTCCAGGATTGTAGAGCTCGAAAAGTAGTGTGAAATCAAGCTAAAAATCATCGAATTCAGAACTCGGAGTCAACGGATATTCATAAAACCGTTTACGTAAAGAAACCACATTTCGCGGCTAACTAGGTTAAATGAGACCTGCTAGCCACGAGTTCTGAAATCGAAATCCGAAAACCCAGGATCGTAGAGCTCGAAAAGTAGTGTAAAATCAAGATAAAAATCATCGAATTCAGAACTCGGAGTCAACGGATATTCATAAAACCGTTTACGTAAAGAAACCACATTTCGCGGCTAACTAGATGAAACGAGACCTACTAGCCACGAGTTCTGAAATCAAAATCCGAAACGCCAGGATTGTAGAGCTCGAAAAGTAGTGTGAAATCAAGCTAAAAATCATCGAATTCAGAACTCGGAGTCAACGGATATTCATAAAACCGTTTACGTAAAGAAACCACATTTCGCGGCTAACTAGGTGAAACGAGACCAACTAGCCACGAGTTTTGAAATCAAAATCCGAAATGCCAGGATCGTAGAGCTCGAAAAGTAGTGTGAAATCAAGCTAAAAATCACCGAATTCAGAACTCGGAGTCAACGGATATTCATAAAACCGTTTACGTAAAGAAACCACATTTCGCGGCTGACTAGGTGAAACGAGACCAACTAGCCACGAGTTCTGAAATCAAAATCTGAAACGCCAGGATCGTAGAGTTCGAAATGTAGTGTGAAATCAAGCTAAAAATCACCGAATTCAGAACTCGGAGTCAACGGATATTCATAAAACTGTTTACGTAAAGAAACCACACTTCGCGGCTAACTGGGTGAAACGAGACCAACTAGCCACGAGTTCTGAAATCAAAATCCAAAAACCCTGGATTGCAGAGCTCGAAAAGTAGTGTGAAATCAAGCTAAAAATCACCGAATTCAGAACTCGGAGTCAACGGATATTCATAAAACCGTTTACGTAAAGAAACCACATTTCGCGGCTAACTAGGTGAAACGAGACCTACTAGCCACGAGTTCTGAAATCAAAATCCGAAATGCCAGGATTGTAGAGCTCGAAAAGTAGTGTGAAATCAAGCTAAAAATCACCGAATTCAGAACTCGGAGTCAACGGATATTCATAAAACCGTTTACGTAAAGAAACCACTTTTCGCGGCTAAATAGGTGAAACGAGACCAACTAGCCATGAGTTATGAAATCAAAATCCAAAATGCTAGGATGGTAGAGCTCAAAAAGTAGTGTGAAATCAAGCTAAAAATCACCGAATTCAGAACTCGGAGTCAACGGATATTCATAAAACCGTTTACGTAAAGAAACCACTTTTCGCGGCTAAATAGGTGAAACAAGACCTACTAGCCACGAGTTCTGAAATCAAAATCCGAAATGCTAGGATGGTAGAGCTCGAAAAGTAGTGTGAAATCAAGCTAAAAATCACCGAATTCAGAACTCGGAGTCAACGGATATTCATAAAACCGTTTACGTAAAGAAACCACATTTCGCGGCTAACTAGGTTAAACGAGACCTACTAGCCACGAGTTCTGAAATCAAAATCCGAAATTCCAGGATTGTAGAGCTCGAAAAGTAGTGTGAAATCAAGCTAAAAATCATCGAATTCAGAACTCGGAGTCAACGGATATTCATAAAACCGTTTACGTAAAGAAACCACATTTCGCGGCTAACTAGGTTAAATGAGACCTGCTAGCCACGAGTTCTGAAATCGAAATCCGAAAACCCAGGATCGTAGAGCTCGAAAAGTAGTGTAAAATCAAGATAAAAATCATCGAATTCAGAACTCGGAGTCAACGGATATTCATAAAACCGTTTACGTAAAGAAACCACATTTCGCGGCTAACTAGATGAAACGAGACCTACTAGCCACGAGTTCTGAAATCAAAATCCGAAACGCCAGGATTGTAGAGCTCGAAAAGTAGTGTGAAATCAAGCTAAAAATCATCGAATTCAGAACTCGGAGTCAACGGATATTCATAAAACCGTTTACGTAAAGAAACCACATTTCGCGGCTAACTAGGTGAAACGAGACCAACTAGCCACGAGTTTTGAAATCAAAATCCGAAATGCCAGGATCGTAGAGCTCGAAAAGTAGTGTGAAATCAAGCTAAAAATCACCGAATTCAGAACTCGGAGTCAACGGATATTCATAAAACCGTTTACGTAAAGAAACCACATTTCGCGGCTGACTAGGTGAAACGAGACCAACTAGCCACGAGTTCTGAAATCAAAATCTGAAACGCCAGGATCGTAGAGTTCGAAATGTAGTGTGAAATCAAGCTAAAAATCACCGAATTCAGAACTCGGAGTCAACGGATATTCATAAAACTGTTTACGTAAAGAAACCACACTTCGCGGCTAACTGGGTGAAACGAGACCAACTAGCCACGAGTTCTGAAATCAAAATCCAAAAACCCTGGATTGCAGAGCTCGAAAAGTAGTGTGAAATCAAGCTAAAAATCACCGAATTCAGAACTCGGAGTCAACGGATATTCATAAAACCGTTTACGTAAAGAAACCACATTTCGCGGCTAACTAGGTGAAACGAGACCTACTAGCCACGAGTTCTGAAATCAAAATCCGAAATTCCAGGATTGTAGAGCTCGAAAAGTAGTTTGAAATCAAGCTAAAAATCACCGAATTCAGAACTCGGAGTCAACGGATATTCATAAAACCGTTTACGTAAAGAAACCACTTTTCGCGGCTAACTAGGTGAAACGAGACCAACTAGCCACGAGTTCTGAAATCAAAATCCGAAACTGCAGGATCGTAGAGCTCGAAAAGTAGTGTGAAATCAAGCTAAAAATCACCGAATTCAGAACTCGGAGTTAATGGATATTCATAAAACCGTTTACGTAAAGAAACCACATTTCGCGGCTAACTAGGCGAAACGAGACCTACTAGCCACGAGTTCTGAAATAAAAATCCGAAATGCCAGGATTGTAAAGCTCGAAAAGTAGTGTGAAATCAAGCTAAAAATCACCGAATTGAGAACTCGGAGTCAACGGATATTCATAAAACCGTTTACGTAAAGAAACCACATTTCGCGGCTAACTAGGTGAAACGAGACCTACTAGCCACAAGTTTTGAAATCAAAATCCGAAATGCCAGGATCATAGAGCTCGAAAAGTAGAGTGAAATCAAGCTAAAAATCACCGAATTCAGAACTCGGAGTCAACGGATATTCATAAAACCGTTTACGTAAAGAAACCACATTTCGCGGCTAACTAGATGAAACGAGACCTACTAGCCCCTAGTTCTGAAATCGAAATCCGAAAACCCAGGATTTTAGAGTTCGAAAAGTAGTGTGAAATCAAGCTAAAAATCACCGAATTCAGAACTCGGAGTCAACGGATATTCATAAAACTGTTTACGTAAAGAAACCACATTTCGCGGCTAACTAGGTGAAACGAGACCAACTAGCCACGAGTTCTGAAATCAAAATCCGAAACGCCAGGATCGTAGAGCTCGAAAAGTAGTGTGAAATCAAGCTAAAAAACACCGAATTCAGAACTCGGAGTCAACGGATATTCATAAAACCATTTACGTAAAGAAACCACATTTCGCGGCTAACTAGGTGAAATGAGACCAACTAGCCACGAGTTCTGAAATAAAATTCCAAAAACCCTGGATTGAAGAGCTCGAAAAGTAGTGTGAAATCAAGCTAAAAATCATCGAATTCAGAACTCGGAGTCAACAGATATTCATAAAACCGTTTTCGTAAAGAAATCACATTTCGCGGCTAACTAGGTGAAACGAGACCTACTAGCCACGAGTTCTGAAATCAAAATCCGAAATGCCAGGACTGTAGAGCTCGAAAAGTAGTGTGTAATCAAGCTAAAAATCACCAAATTCAGAACTCGGAGTCAACGGATATTCATAAAACCGTTTACGTAAAGAAACCACATTTCGCGGCTAACTAGGTGAAACGAGACCTACTAGCCCCTAGTTCTGAAATCGAAATCCGAAAACCCAGGATTTTAGAGCTCGAAAAGTAGTGTGAAATCAAGCTAAAAATCACCGAATTCAGAACTCGGAGTCAACGGATATTCATAAAACTGTTTACGTAAAGAAACCACATTTCGCGGCTAACTAGGTGAAATGAGACCAACTAGCCACGAGTTCTGAAATC
Source organism: Euonymus europaeus (assembly GCA_963580455.1). Classification (NCBI taxonomy): domain Eukaryota; kingdom Viridiplantae; phylum Streptophyta; class Magnoliopsida; order Celastrales; family Celastraceae; genus Euonymus; species Euonymus europaeus. The sequence continues at coordinate 25,921,918 of OY756966.1, read as the reverse complement.
AAAATCCGAAACGCCAGGATCGTAGAGCTCGAAAAGTAGTGTGAAATCAAGCTAAAAAACACCGAATTCAGAACTCGGAGTCAACGGATATTCATAAAACCGTTTACGTAAAGAAACCACATTTCGCGGCTAACTAGATGAAACGAGACCTACTAGCCCCTAGTTCTGAAATCGAAATCCGAAAACCCAGGATTTTAGAGCTCGAAAAGTAGTGTGAAATCAAGCTAAAAATCACCGAATTCAGAACTCGGAGTCAACGGATATTCATAAAACCGTTTACGTAAAGAAACCACTTTTCGCGGCTAAATAGGTGAAACGAGACCAACTAGCCATGAGTTATGAAATCAAAATCCGAAATGCTAGGATGGTAGAGCTCGAAAAGTAGTGTGAAATCAAGCTAAAAATCATCGAATTCAGAACTCGGAGTCAACGGATATTCATAAAACCGTTTACGTAAAGAAACCACATTTCGCGGCTAACTAGGTGAAACGAGACCTACTAGCCACAAGTTTTGAAATCAAAATCCGAAATGCCAGGATCATAGAGCTCGAAAAGTAGATTGAAATCAAGCTAAAAATCACCGAATTCAGAACTCGGAGTCAACGGATATTCATAAAACCGTTTACGTAAAGAAACCACATTTCGCGGCTAACTAGATGAAACGAGACCTACTAGCCCCTAGTTCTGAAATCGAAATCCGAAAACCCAGGATTTTAGAGCTCGAAAAGTAGTGTGAAATCAAGCTAAAAATCACCGAATTCAGAACTCGGAGTCAACGGATATTCATAAAACCGTTTACGTAAAGAAACCACTTTTCGCGGCTAACTAGGTGAAACGAGACCAACTAGCCACGAGTTCTGAAATCAAAATCCGAAACTGCAGGATCGTAGAGCTCGAAAAGTAGTGTGAAATCAAGCTAAAAATCACCGAATTCAGAACTCGGAGTTAATGGATATTCATAAAACCGTTTACGTAAAGAAACCACATTTCGCGGCTAACTAGGCGAAACGAGACCTACTAGCCACGAGTTCTGAAATAAAAATCCGAAATGCCGGGATTGTAAAGCTCGAAAAGTAGTGTGAAATCAAGCTAAAAATCACCGAATTGAGAACTCGGAGTCAACGGATATTCATAAAACCGTTTACGTAAAGAAACCACATTTCGCGGCTAACTAGGTGAAACGAGACCTACTAGCCACAAGTTTTGAAATCAAAATCCGAAATGCCAGGATCATAGAGCTCGAAAAGTAGATTGAAATCAAGCTAAAAATCACCGAATTCAGAACTCGGAGTCAACGGATATTCATAAAACCGTTTACGTAAAGAAACCACATTTCGCGGCTAACTAGATGAAACGAGACCTACTAGCCCCTAGTTCTGAAATCGAAATCCGAAAACCCAGGATTTTAGAGCTCGAAAAGTAGTGTGAAATCAAGCTAAAAATCACCGAATTCAGAACTCGGAGTCAACGGATATTCATAAAACTGTTTACGTAAAGAAACCACATTTTGCGGCTAACTAGGTGAAACGAGACCAACTAGCCACGAGTTCTGAAATCAAAATCCGAAATGCTAGGATCGTAGAGCTCGAAAAGTACTGTGTAATCAAGAAAAAAATCACCGAATTCAGAACTCGGAGTCAACGGATATTCATAAAACTGTTTAAGTAAAGAAACCACAATTCGCGGCTAACTAGGTGAAACGAGACCAACTAGCCACGAGTTCTGAAATCAAAATCCAAAAACCCTGGATTGCAGAGCTCGAAAAGTAGTGTGAAATCAAGCTAAAAATCACCGAATTCAGAACTCGGAGTCAACGGATATTCATAAAACCGTTTACGTAAAGAAACCACATTTCGCGGCTAACTAGGTGAAACGAGACCTACTAGCCACGAGTTCTGAAATCAAAATCCGAAATTCCAGGATTGTAGAGCTCGAAAAGTAGTGTGAAATCAAGCTAAAAATCACCGAATTCAGAACTCGGAGTCAACGGATATTCATAAAACCGTTTACGTAAAGAAACCACTTTTCGCGGCTAACTAGATGAAACGAGACCAACTAGCCACGAGTTCTGAAATCAAAATCCGAAACTGCAGGATCGTAGAGCTCGAAAAGTAGTGTGAAATCAAGCTAAAAATCACCGAATTCAGAACTCGGAGTTAATGGATATTCATAAAACCGTTTACGTAAAGAAACCACATTTCGCGGCTAACTAGGTGAAACGAGACCTACTAGCCACGAGTTCTGAAATCAAAATCCGAAATGCCAGGATTGTAAAGCTCGAAAAGTAGTGTGAAATCAAGCTAAAAATCACCGAATTGAGAACTCGGAGTCAACGGATATTCATAAAACCGTTTACGTAAAGAAACCACATTTCGCGGCTAACTAGGTGAAACGAGACCTACTAGCCACAAGTTTTGAAATCAAAATCCGAAATGCCAGGATCATAGAGCTCGAAAAGTAGAGTGAAATCAAGCTAAAAATCACCGAATTCAGAACTCGGAGTCAACGGATATTCATAAAACCGTTTACGTAAAGAAACCACATTTCGCGGCTAACTAGATGAAACGAGACCTACTAGCCCCTAGTTCTGAAATCGAAATCCGAAAACCCAGGATTTTAGAGCTCGAAAAGTAGTGTGAAATCAAGCTAAAAATCACCGAATTCAGAACTCGGAGTCAACGGATATTCATAAAACTGTTTACGTAAAGAAACCACATTTCGCGGCTAACTAGGTGAAACGAGACCAACTAGCCACGAGTTCTGAAATCAAAATCCGAAACGCCAGGATCGTAGAGCTCAAAAATTAGTGTGAAATCAAGCTAAAAAACACCGAATTCAGAACTCGGAGTCAACGGATATTCATAAAACCGCTTATGTAAAGAAACCACATTTCGCGGCTAACTAGGTGAAACGAGACCAACTAGCCACGAGTTCTGAAATAAAAATCCAAAAACCCTGGATTGTAGAGCTCGAAAAGTAGTGTGAAATCAAGCCAAAAATCATTGAATTCAGAACTCGGAGTCAACGGATATTCATAAAACCGTTTTTGTAAAGAAATCACATTTCGCGGCTAACTAGGTGAAACGAGACCTACTAGCCACGAGTTCTGAAATCAAAATCCGAAATGCCAGGATTGTAGAGCTCGAAAATTAGTGTGTAATCAAGCTAAAAATCACCAAATTCAGAACTCGGAGTCAACGGATATTCATAAAACCGTTTACGTAAAGAAACCACATTTTGCGGCTAAATAGGTGAATCGAGACCTACTAGCCACGAGTTCTGAAATCAAAATCCGAAACAAAAGAATCGTAGAGCTCGAAAGCTAGTGTGAAATCAAACTAAAAATCACCGAATTCAGAACTCGGAGTCAACCGATATTCATAAAACCGTTTACGTAAAGAAACCACATTTCGCGGCTAACTAGGTGAAACGAGACCTACTAGCCACGAGTTATGAAATCAAAATCCGAAACGCCAGGATCGTAGAGCTCGAAAAGTAGTGTGAAATCAAGCTAAAAATCACCGAATTCAGAACTCGGAGTCAACGGATATTCATAAAACTGTTTACGTAAAGAAACCACATTTCGCGGCTAACTAGGTGAAATGAGACCAACTAGCCACGAGTTCTGAAATCAAAATCCGAAACGCCAGGATCGTAGAGCTCGAAAAGTAGTGTGAAATCAAGCTAAAAAACACCGAATTCAGAACTCGGAGTCAACGGATATTCATAAAACCGTTTACGTAAAGAAACCACATTTCGCGGCTAACTAGATGAAATGAGACCTACTAGCCCCTAGTTCTGAAATCGAAATCCGAAAACCCAGGATTTTAGAGCTCGAAAAGTAGTGTGAAATCAAGCTAAAAATCACCGAATTCAGAACTCGGAGTCAACGGATATTCATAAAACCGTTTACGTAAAGAAACCACTTTTCGCGGCTAAATAGGTGAAACGAGACCAACTAGCCATGAGTTATGAAATCAAAATCCGAAATGCTAGGATGGTAGAGCTCGAAAAGTAGTGTGAAATCAAGCTAAAAATCATCGAATTCAGAACTCGGAGTCAACGGATATTCATAAAACCGTTTACGTAAAGAAACCACATTTCGCGGCTAACTAGGTGAAACGAGACCTACTAGCCACAAGTTTTGAAATCAAAATCCGAAATGCCAGGATCATAGAGCTCGAAAAGTAGATTGAAATCAAGCTAAAAATCACCGAATTCAGAACTCGGAGTCAACGGATATTCATAAAACCGTTTACGTAAAGAAACCACATTTCGCGGCTAACTAGATGAAACGAGACCTACTAGCCCCTAGTTCTGAAATCGAAATCCGAAAACCCAGGATTTTAGAGCTCGAAAAGTAGTGTGAAATCAAGCTAAAAATCACCGAATTCAGAACTCGGAGTCAACGGATATTCATAAAACCGTTTACGTAAAGAAACCACTTTTCGCGGCTAACTAGGTGAAACGAGACCAACTAGCCACGAGTTCTGAAATCAAAATCCGAAACTGCAGGATCGTAGAGCTCGAAAAGTAGTGTGAAATCAAGCTAAAAATCACCGAATTCAGAACTCGGAGTTAATGGATATTCATAAAACCGTTTACGTAAAGAAACCACATTTCGCGGCTAACTAGGCGAAACGAGACCTACTAGCCACGAGTTCTGAAATAAAAATCCGAAATGCCGGGATTGTAAAGCTCGAAAAGTAGTGTGAAATCAAGCTAAAAATCACCGAATTGAGAACTCGGAGTCAACGGATATTCATAAAACCGTTTACGTAAAGAAACCACATTTCGCGGCTAACTAGGTGAAACGAGACCTACTAGCCACAAGTTTTGAAATCAAAATCCGAAATGCCAGGATCATAGAGCTCGAAAAGTAGATTGAAATCAAGCTAAAAATCACCGAATTCAGAACTCGGAGTCAACGGATATTCATAAAACCGTTTACGTAAAGAAACCACATTTCGCGGCTAACTAGATGAAACGAGACCTACTAGCCCCTAGTTCTGAAATCGAAATCCGAAAACCCAGGATTTTAGAGCTCGAAAAGTAGTGTGAAATCAAGCTAAAAATCACCGAATTCAGAACTCGGAGTCAACGGATATTCATAAAACTGTTTACGTAAAGAAACCACATTTTGCGGCTAACTAGGTGAAACGAGACCAACTAGCCACGAGTTCTGAAATCAAAATCCGAAATGCTAGGATCGTAGAGCTCGAAAAGTACTGTGTAATCAAGAAAAAAATCACCGAATTCAGAACTCGGAGTCAACGGATATTCATAAAACTGTTTAAGTAAAGAAACCACAATTCGCGGCTAACTAGGTGAAACGAGACCAACTAGCCACGAGTTCTGAAATCAAAATCCAAAAACCCTGGATTGCAGAGCTCGAAAAGTAGTGTGAAATCAAGCTAAAAATCACCGAATTCAGAACTCGGAGTCAACGGATATTCATAAAACCGTTTACGTAAAGAAACCACATTTCGCGGCTAACTAGGTGAAACGAGACCTACTAGCCACGAGTTCTGAAATCAAAATCCGAAATTCCAGGATTGTAGAGCTCGAAAAGTAGTGTGAAATCAAGCTAAAAATCACCGAATTCAGAACTCGGAGTCAACGGATATTCATAAAACCGTTTACGTAAAGAAACCACTTTTCGCGGCTAACTAGATGAAACGAGACCAACTAGCCACGAGTTCTGAAATCAAAATCCGAAACTGCAGGATCGTAGAGCTCGAAAAGTAGTGTGAAATCAAGCTAAAAATCACCGAATTCAGAACTCGGAGTTAATGGATATTCATAAAACCGTTTACGTAAAGAAACCACATTTCGCGGCTAACTAGGTGAAACGAGACCTACTAGCCACGAGTTCTGAAATCAAAATCCGAAATGCCAGGATTGTAAAGCTCGAAAAGTAGTGTGAAATCAAGCTAAAAATCACCGAATTGAGAACTCGGAGTCAACGGATATTCATAAAACCGTTTACGTAAAGAAACCACATTTCGCGGCTAACTAGGTGAAACGAGACCTACTAGCCACAAGTTTTGAAATCAAAATCCGAAATGCCAGGATCATAGAGCTCGAAAAGTAGAGTGAAATCAAGCTAAAAATCACCGAATTCAGAACTCGGAGTCAACGGATATTCATAAAACCGTTTACGTAAAGAAACCACATTTCGCGGCTAACTAGATGAAACGAGACCTACTAGCCCCTAGTTCTGAAATCGAAATCCGAAAACCCAGGATTTTAGAGCTCGAAAAGTAGTGTGAAATCAAGCTAAAAATCACCGAATTCAGAACTCGGAGTCAACGGATATTCATAAAACTGTTTACGTAAAGAAACCACATTTCGCGGCTAACTAGGTGAAACGAGACCAACTAGCCACGAGTTCTGAAATCAAAATCCGAAACGCCAGGATCGTAGAGCTCAAAAATTAGTGTGAAATCAAGCTAAAAAACACCGAATTCAGAACTCGGAGTCAACGGATATTCATAAAACCGCTTATGTAAAGAAACCACATTTCGCGGCTAACTAGGTGAAACGAGACCAACTAGCCACGAGTTCTGAAATAAAAATCCAAAAACCCTGGATTGTAGAGCTCGAAAAGTAGTGTGAAATCAAGCCAAAAATCATTGAATTCAGAACTCGGAGTCAACGGATATTCATAAAACCGTTTTTGTAAAGAAATCACATTTCGCGGCTAACTAGGTGAAACGAGACCTACTAGCCACGAGTTCTGAAATCAAAATCCGAAATGCCAGGATTGTAGAGCTCGAAAATTAGTGTGTAATCAAGCTAAAAATCACCAAATTCAGAACTCGGAGTCAACGGATATTCATAAAACCGTTTACGTAAAGAAACCACATTTTGCGGCTAAATAGGTGAATCGAGACCTACTAGCCACGAGTTCTGAAATCAAAATCCGAAACAAAAGAATCGTAGAGCTCGAAAGCTAGTGTGAAATCAAACTAAAAATCACCGAATTCAGAACTCGGAGTCAACCGATATTCATAAAACCGTTTACGTAAAGAAACCACATTTCGCGGCTAACTAGGTGAAACGAGACCTACTAGCCACGAGTTATGAAATCAAAATCCGAAACGCCAGGATCGTAGAGCTCGAAAAGTAGTGTGAAATCAAGCTAAAAATCACCGGATTCAGAACTCGGAGTCAACGGATATTCATAAAACCGTTTACGTAAAGAAACCACATTTCGCGGCTAACTAGGTGAAACGAGACCAACTAGCCACGAGTTCTGAAATCAAAATCCAAAAACCCTGGATTGCAGAGCTCGAAAAGTAGTGTGAAATCAAGCTAAAAATCACCGAATTCAGAACTCGGAGTCAACGGATATTCATAAAACCGTTTACGTAAAGAAACCACATTTCGCGGCTAACTAGGTGAAACGAGACCTACTAGCCACGAGTTCTGAAATCAAAATCCGAAATGCCAGGATTGTAGAGCTCGAAAAGTAGTGTGAAATCAAGCTAAAAATCACCGAATTCAGAACTCGGAGTCAACGGATATTCATAAAACCGTTTACGTAAAGAAACCACTTTTCGCGGCTAAATAGGTGAAACGAGACCAACTAGCCATGAGTTATGAAATCAAAATCCAAAATGCTAGGATGGTAGAGCTCAAAAAGTAGTGTGAAATCAAGCTAAAAATCACCGAATTCAGAACTCGGAGTCAACGGATATTCATAAAACCGTTTACGTAAAGAAACCACTTTTCGCGGCTAAATAGGTGAAACAAGACCTACTAGCCACGAGTTCTGAAATCAAAATCCGAAATGCTAGGATGGTAGAGCTCGAAAAGTAGTGTGAAATCAAGCTAAAAATCACCGAATTCAGAACTCGGAGTCAACGGATATTCATAAAACCGTTTACGTAAAGAAACCACATTTCGCGGCTAACTAGGTTAAACGAGACCTACTAGCCACGAGTTCTGAAATCAAAATCCGAAATTCCAGGATTGTAGAGCTCGAAAAGTAGTGTGAAATCAAGCTAAAAATCATCGAATTCAGAACTCGGAGTCAACGGATATTCATAAAACCGTTTACGTAAAGAAACCACATTTCGCGGCTAACTAGGTTAAATGAGACCTGCTAGCCACGAGTTCTGAAATCGAAATCCGAAAACCCAGGATCGTAGAGCTCGAAAAGTAGTGTAAAATCAAGATAAAAATCATCGAATTCAGAACTCGGAGTCAACGGATATTCATAAAACCGTTTACGTAAAGAAACCACATTTCGCGGCTAACTAGATGAAACGAGACCTACTAGCCACGAGTTCTGAAATCAAAATCCGAAACGCCAGGATTGTAGAGCTCGAAAAGTAGTGTGAAATCAAGCTAAAAATCATCGAATTCAGAACTCGGAGTCAACGGATATTCATAAAACCGTTTACGTAAAGAAACCACATTTCGCGGCTAACTAGGTGAAACGAGACCAACTAGCCACGAGTTCTGAAATCAAAATCCGAAATGCCAGGATCGTAGAGCTCGAAAAGTAGTGTGAAATCAAGCTAAAAATCACCGAATTCAGAACTCGGAGTCAACGGATATTCATAAAACCGTTTACGTAAAGAAACCACATTTCGCGGCTGACTAGGTGAAACGAGACCAACTAGCCACGAGTTCTGAAATCAAAATCTGAAACGCCAGGATCGTAGAGTTCGAAATGTAGTGTGAAATCAAGCTAAAAATCACCGAATTCAGAACTCGGAGTCAACGGATATTCATAAAACTGTTTACGTAAAGAAACCACACTTCGCGGCTAACTGGGTGAAACGAGACCAACTAGCCACGAGTTCTCAAATCAAAATCCAAAAACCCTGGATTGCAGAGCTCGAAAAGTAGTGTGAAATCAAGCTAAAAATCACCGAATTCAGAACTCGGAGTCAACGGATATTCATAAAACCGTTTACGTAAAGAAACCACATTTCGCGGCTAACTAGGTGAAACGAGACCTACTAGCCACGAGTTCTGAAATCAAAATCCGAAATTCCAGGATTGTAGAGCTCGAAAAGTAGTTTGAAATCAAGCTAAAAATCACCGAATTCAGAACTCGGAGTCAACGGATATTCATAAAACCGTTTACGTAAAGAAACCACTTTTCGCGGCTAACTAGGTGAAACGAGACCAACTAGCCACGAGTTCTGAAATCAAAATCCGAAACTGCAGGATCGTAGAGCTCGAAAAGTAGTGTGAAATCAAGCTAAAAATCACCGAATTCAGAACTCGGAGTTAATGGATATTCATAAAACCGTTTACGTAAAGAAACCACATTTCGCGGCTAACTAGGCGAAACGAGACCTACTAGCCACGAGTTCTGAAATAAAAATCCGAAATGCCAGGATTGTAAAGCTCGAAAAGTAGTGTGAAATCAAGCTAAAAATCACCGAATTGAGAACTCGGAGTCAACGGATATTCATAAAACCGTTTACGTAAAGAAACCACATTTCGCGGCTAACTAGGTGAAACGAGACCTACTAGCCACAAGTTTTGAAATCAAAATCCGAAATGCCAGGATCATAGAGCTCGAAAAGTAGAGTGAAATCAAGCTAAAAATCACCGAATTCAGAACTCGGAGTCAACGGATATTCATAAAACCGTTTACGTAAAGAAACCACATTTCGCGGCTAACTAGATGAAACGAGACCTACTAGCCCCTAGTTCTGAAATCGAAATCCGAAAACCCAGGATTTTAGAGTTCGAAAAGTAGTGTGAAATCAAGCTAAAAATCACCGAATTCAGAACTCGGAGTCAACGGATATTCATAAAACTGTTTACGTAAAGAAACCACATTTCGCGGCTAACTAGGTGAAACGAGACCAACTAGCCACGAGTTCTGAAATCAAAATCCGAAACGCCAGGATCGTAGAGCTCGAAAAGTAGTGTGAAATCAAGCTAAAAAACACCGAATTCAGAACTCGGAGTCAACGGATATTCATAAAACCATTTACGTAAAGAAACCACATTTCGCGGCTAACTAGGTGAAATGAGACCAACTAGCCACGAGTTCTGAAATAAAATTCCAAAAACCCTGGATTGAAGAGCTCGAAAAGTAGTGTGAAATCAAGCTAAAAATCATCGAATTCAGAACTCGGAGTCAACGGATATTCATAAAACCGTTTTCGTAAAGAAATCACATTTCGCGGCTAACTAGGTGAAACGAGACCTACTAGCCACGAGTTCCGAAATCAAAATCCGAAATGCCAGGACTGTAGAGCTCGAAAAGTAGTGTGTAATCAAGCTAAAAATCACCAAATTCAGAACTCGGAGTCAACGGATATTCATAAAACCGTTTACGTAAAGAAACCACATTTCGCGGCTAACTAGGTGAAACGAGACCTACTAGCCCCTAGTTCTGAAATCGAAATCCGAAAACCCAGGATTTTAGAGCTCGAAAAGTAGTGTGAAATCAAGCTAAAAATCACCGAATTCAGAACTCGGAGTCAACGGATATTCATAAAACTGTTTACGTAAAGAAACCACATTTCGCGGCTAACTAGGTGAAATGAGACCAACTAGCCACGAGTTCTGAAATCAAAATCCGAAACGCCAGGATCGTAGAGCTCGAAAAGTAGTGTGAAATCAAGCTAAAAAACACCGAATTCAGAACTCGGAGTCAACGGATATTCATAAAACCGTTTACGTAAAGAAACCACATTTCGCGGCTAACTAGATGAAACGAGACCTACTAGCCCCTAGTTCTGAAATCGAAATCCGAAAACCCAGGATTTTAGAGCTCGAAAAGTAGTGTGAAATCAAGCTAAAAATCACCGAATTCAGAACTCGGAGTCAACGGATATTCATAAAACCGTTTACGTAAAGAAACCACTTTTCGCGGCTAAATAGGTGAAACGAGACCAACTAGCCATGAGTTATGAAATCAAAATCCGAAATGCTAGGATGGTAGAGCTCGAAAAGTAGTGTGAAATCAAGCTAAAAATCATCGAATTCAGAACTCGGAGTCAACGGATATTCATAAAACCGTTTACGTAAAGAAACCACATTTCGCGGCTAACTAGGTTAAATGAGACCTACTAGCCACGAGTTCTGAAATCGAAATCCGAAATGCCAGGATTGTAGAGCTCGAAAAGTAGTGTGAAATCAAGCTAAAAATCACCGAATTCAGAACTCGGAGTCAACGGATATTCATAAAACCGTTTACGTAAAGAAACCACATTTCGCGGCTAACTAGATGAAACGAGACCTACTAGCCACTAGTTCTGAAATCGAAATCCGAAAACCCAGGATTGTAGAGCTCGAAAAGTAGTGTGAAATCAAGCTAAATATCACAAAATTCAGAACTTGGAGTAAACGGATATTCATAAAACTGTTTACGTAAAGAAACCATATTTCGCGGCTAACTAGGTGAAACGAGACCAACTAGCCACGAGTTCTGAAATCAAAATCCGAAACGAAAGAATCGTAGAGCTCGAAAGCTAGTGTGAAATCAAGCTAAAAATCACCGAATTCAGAACTCGGAGTCAACGGATACTCATAAAACCGTTTACGTAAAGAAACCACATTTCGCGGCTAACTAGGCGAAACGAGACCAACTAGCCACGAGTTCTGAAATCAAAATCCTAAACGCCAGGATCGTAGAGCTCGAAAAGTAGTGTGAAATCAAGTTAAAAATCACCGAATTCAGAACTCGGAGTCAACGGATATTCATAAAACCGTTTACGTAAAGAAACCACATTTCGCGGCTAACTAGGTGAAACGAGACCAACTAGCCACGAGTTCTGAAATCAAAATCCAAAACTCCAGGATCGTAGAGCTCGAAAAGTAGTGTGAAATCAAGCTAAAAATCACCGAATTCAGAACTCGGAGTCAACGGATATTCATAAAACCGTTTACGTAAAGAAACCACATTTCGCGGCTAACTAGGTGAAACGAGACCTACTAGCCACAAGTTCTGAAATCGAAATCCGAAAACCCAGGATTGTAGAGCTCGAAAAGTAGTGGGAAATCAAGCTAAAAATTACCGAATTCAGAACTCGGAGTCAACGGATATTCATAAAACCGTTTACGTAAAGAAACCACATTTCGCGGCTAACTAGGTGAAACGAGACCTACTAGCCACGAGTTCTGAAATCAAAATCCGAAATGCCAGGATTGTAGAGCTCGAAAAGTAGTGTGAAATCAAGCTAAAAATCACCAAATTCAGAACTTGGAGTAAACGGATATTCATAAAACTGTTTACGTAAAGAAACCACATTTCGCGGCTAACTAGGTGAAACGAGACCAACTAGCCACGAATTCTGAAATCAAAATCCGAAACGAAAGAATCGTAGAGCTCGAAAGCTAGTGTGAAATCAAGCTAAAAATCACCGAATTCAGAACTCGGAGTCAACGGATACTCATAAAACCGTTTACGTAAAGAAACCACATTTCACGGCTGACTAGGTGAAACGAGACCAACTAGCCACGAGTTCTGAAATCAAAATCCGAAACGCCAGGATCGAAGAGCTCGAAAAGTAGTGTGAAATCAAGCTAAAAATCAGCGAATTCAGAACTCGGAGTCAACGGATATTCATAAAACCGTTTACGTAAAGAAACCACATTTCGCGGCTGACTAGGTGAAACGAGACCAACTAGCCACGAGTTCTGAAATCAAAATCCGAAACGCCAGGATCGTAGAGCTCGAAAAGTAGTGTGAAATCAAGCTAAAAATCACCGAATTCAGAACTCGGAGTCAACGGATATTCATAAAACCGTTTACGTAAAGAAACCACATTTCGCGGCTAACTAGGTGAAACGAGACCAACTAGCCACGAGTTCTGAAATCAAAATCCAAAACTCCAGGATCGTAGAGCTCGAAAAGTAGTGTGAAATCAAGCTAAAAATCACCGAATTCAGAACTCGGAGTCAACGGATATTCATAAAACCGTTTACGTAAAGAAACCACATTTCGCGGCTAACTAGGTGAAACGAGACCTACTAGCCACAAGTTCTGAAATCGAAATCCGAAAAACCAGGATTGTAGAGCTCGAAAAGTAGTGGGAAATCAAGCTAAAAATTACCGAATTCAGAACTCGGAGTCAACGGATATTCATAAAACCGTTTACGTAAAGAAACCACATTTCGCGGCTAACTAGGTGAAACGAGACCTACTAGCCACGAGTTCTGAAATCAAAATCCGAAATGCCAGGATTGTAGAGCTCGAAAAGTAGTGTGAAATCAAGCTAAAAATCACCAAATTCAGAACTTGGACTAAACGGATATTCATAAAACTGTTTACGTAAAGAAACCACATTTCGCGGCTAACTAGGTGAAACGAGACCAACTAGCCACGAGTTCTGAAATCAAAATCCGAAACGAAAGAATCGTAGAGCTCGAAAGCTAGTGTGAAATCAAGCTAAAAATCACCGAATTCAGAACTCGGAGTCAACGGATACTCATAAAACCGTTTACGTAAAGAAACCACATTTCACGGCTGACTAGGTGAAACGAGACCAACTAGCCACGAGTTCTGAAATCAAAATCCGAAATGCCAGGATTGTAGAGCTCGAAAAGTAGTGTGAAATCAAGCTAAATATCACCGAATTCAGAACTCGGAGTCAACGGATATTCATAAAACCGTTTACGTAAAGAAACCACATTTCGTGGCTAACTAGGTGAAACGAGACCAACTAGCCACGAGTTTTGAAATCAAAATCCGAAACTCCAGGATCGTAGAGCTCGAAAAGTAGTGTGAAATCAAGCTAAAAATCACCGAATTCAGAACTCGGAGTCAACGGATATTCATAAAACCGTTTACGTAAAGAAACCACATTTCGCGGCTAACTAGGTGAAACGAGACCTACTAGCCACCAGTTCTGAAATCGAAATCCGAAAACCCAGGATTGTAGAGCTCGAAAAGTAGTGGGAAATCAAGCTAAAAATTACCGAATTCAGAACTCGGAGTCAACGGATATTCATAAAACCGTTTACGTAAAGAAACCACATTTCGCGGCTAACTAGGTGAAACGAGACCTACTAGCCACGAGTTCTGAAATCAAAATCCGAAATGCCAGGATTGTAGAGCTCGAAAAGTAGTGTGAAATCAAGCTAAAAATCACCAAATTCAGAACTTGGAGTAAACGGATATTCATAAAACTGTTTACGTAAAGAAACCACATTTCGCGGCTAACTAGGTGAAATGAGACCAACTAGCCACGAGTTCTGAAATCAAAATCCGAAACGAAAGAATCGTAGAGCTCGAAAGCTAGTGTGAAATCAAGCTAAAAATCACCGAATTCAGAACTCGGAGTCAACGGATACTCATAAAACCGTTTACGTAAAGAAACCACATTTCGCGGCTGACTAGGTGAAACGAGACCAACTAGCCACGAGTTCTGAAATCAAAATCCGAAACTCCAGGATCGTAGAGCTCGAAAAGTAGTGTGAAATCAAGCTAAAAATCACCGAATTCAGAACTCGGAGTCAACGGATATTCATAAAACCGTTTACGTAAAGAAACCACATTTCGCGGCTAACTAGGTGAAACGAGACCAACTAGCCACGAGTTCTGAAATCAAAATCCGAAACTCCAGGATCGTAGAGCTCGAAAAGTAGTGTGAAATCAAGCTAAAAATCACCGAATTCAGAACTCGGAGTCAATGTATATTCATAAAACCGTTTACGTAAAGAAACCACATTTCGCGGCTAACTAGGTGAAACGAGACCAACTAGCCACGAGTTCTGAAATCAAAATCCAAAACCAAAGGATCGTAGAGCTCGAAAGCTAGTGTGAAATCAAGCTAAAAATCACCGAATTCAGAACTCGGAGTCAACCGATATTCATAAAACCGTTTACGTAAAGAAACCACATTTCGCGTCTAACTAGGTGAAACGAGACCTACTAGCCAAGAGTTATGAAATCAAAATCCGAAACGCCAGGATCGTAGAGCTCGAAAAGTAGTGTGAAATCATGCTAAAAATCACCGAATTCAGAACTCGGAGTCAACGGATATTCATAACACCGTTTACGTAAAGAAACCACATTTCGCGGCTAACTAGGTGAAACGAGACCAACTTGCCACGAGTTCTGAAATAAAAATCCGAAATGCCAGGATCGTAGAGCTCGAAAAGTAGTGTGAAATCAAGCTAAAAATCACCGAATTCAGAACTCGGAGTCAACGGATATTCATAAAACCGTTTACGTAAAGAAACCACATTTCGCGGCTAACTAGGTGAAACGAGACCTACTAGCCACGAGTTATGAAATCAAAATCCGAAACGCCAGGATCGTAGAGCTCGAAAAGTAGTGTGAAATCAAGCTAAAAATCACCGAATTCAGAACTCGGAGTCAACGGATATTCATAAAACCGTTTACGTAAAGAAACCACATTTCGCTGCTAACTAGGTGAAACGAGACCTACTAGCCACGAGTTCTGAAATCAAAATCCGAAATGCCAAGATTGTAGAGCTCGAAAAGTAGTGTGAAATCAAGCTAAAAATCACCGAATTCAGAACTCGGAGTCGACGGATATTCATAAAACCGTTTACGTAAAGAAACCACATTTCGCGGCTAACTAGGTGAAACGAGACCTACTAGCCACGAGTTCTGAAATCAAAATCCGAAATGCCAGGATTGTAGAGCTCGAAAAGTAGTGTGAAATCAAGCTAAAAATCACCGAATTCAGAACTCGGAGTAAACGGATATTCATAAAACTGTTTACGTAAAGAAACCACATCTCGCGGGTAACTAGGTGAAACGAGACCAACTAGCCACGAGTTCTGAAATCAAAATCCGAAACGCCAGGATCGTAGAGTTCGAAAAGTAGTGTGAAATCAAGCTAAAAATCACCGAATTCAGAACTCGGAGTCAATGGATATTCATAAAACCGTTTACGTAAAGAAACCACATTTCGCGGATAACTTGGTGAAACGAGACCTACTACCCACGAGTTATGAAATCAAAATCCGAAATGTCAGGATTGTAGAGCTCGAAAAGTAGTGTGAAATCAAGCCAAAAATCACCGAATTCAGAACTCGGAGTCAACGGATATTCATAAAACCGTTTACGTAAAGAAACCACATTTCGCGGCTAACTAGGTGAAACGAGACCTACTAGCCACGATTTATGAAATCAAAATCCGAAATGCCAGGATCGTAGAGCTCGAAAAGTAGTGCGAAATCAAGCCAAAAATCACCGAATTCAGAACTCGGAGTCAACGGATATTCATAAAACCGTTTACGTAAAGAAACCATATTTCGCGGCTAACTAGATGAAACGAGACCTACTAGCCACGAGTTCTGAAATCGAAATCCGAATACCCAGGATTTTAGAGCTCGAAAAGTAGTGGGAAATCAAGCTAAAAATCACCGAATTCAGAACTCGGAGTCAACGGATATTCATAAAACTGTTTACGTAAAGAAACCACATTTCGCGGCTAACTAGGTGAAACGAGACCAACTAGCCACGAGTTTTGAAATCAAAATCCGAAACGCCAGGATCGTAGAGCTCGAAAATTAGTGTGAAATCAAGCTAAAAATCACCGAATTCAGAACTCGGAGTCAACGGATATTCATAAAACCGTTTACGTAAAGAAACCACATTTCGCGGCTAACTAGGTGAAACGATACCAACTAGCCACGAGTTCTGAAATCAAAATCCAAAAACCGACGATTTTAGAGCTGGAAAAGTAGTGTGAAATCAAGCTAAAAATCACCGAATTCAGAACTCGGAGTCAACGGATATTCATAAAACCGTTTAAGTAAAGAAACCACATTTCGCGGCTAACTAGGTGAAACGAGACCTACTAGCCACGAGTTCTGAAATCAAAATCCGAAACTCCAGGATCGTAGAGCTCGAAAAGTAGTATGAAATCAAGCTAAAAATCACCGAATTCAGAACTCGGAGTCAACGGATATTTATAAAACCGTTTACGTAAAGAAACCACATTTCGCGGCTAAATAGGTGAATCGAGACCTACTAGCCACAAGTTCTGAAATCAAAATCCGAAATGCCAGGATTGTAGAGCTCGAAAAGTATTGTGAAATCAAGCTAAAAATCACCGAATTCAGAACTCGGAGTCAAAGGATATTCATAAAACCATTTACGTAAAGAAACCACATTTCGCGGCTAACTAGGTGAAATGAGACCTACTAGCCACGAGTTCTGAAATCAAAATCCAAAACACGAGGATTGTAGAGCTCAAAAAGTAGTGTGAAATCAAGCTAAAAATCATCGAATTCAGAACTCGGAGTCAACGGATATTCATAAAACCGTTTACGTAAAGAAACGATATTTCGCGGCTAACTAGATGAAACGAGACCTACTAGCCACGAGTTCTGAAATCGAAATCCGAATACCCAGGATTTTAGAGCTCGAAAAGTAGTGGGAAATCAAGCTAAAAATCACCGAATTCAGAACTCGGAGTCAACGGATATTCATAAAACTGTTTACGTAAAGAAACCACATTTCGCGGCTAACTAGGTGAAACGAGACCAACTAGCCACGAGTTCTCAAAATCAAAATCCGAAACGCCAGGATCGTAGAGCTCGAAAATTAGTGTGAAATCAAGCTAAAAATCACCGAATTCAGAACTCGGAGTCAACGGATATTCATAAAACCGTTTACGTAAAGAAACCACATTTCGCGGCTAACTAGGTGAAACGATACCAACTAGCCACGAGTTCTGAAATCAAAATCCAAAAATCGACGATTTTAGAGCTGGAAAAGTAGTGTGAAATCAAGCTAAAAATCACCGAATTCAGAACTCGGAGTCAACGGATATTCATAAAACCGTTTAAGTAAAGAAACCACATTTCGCGGCTAACTAGGTGAAACGAGACCTACTAGCCACGAGTTCTGAAATCAAAATCCGAAACTCCAGGATCGTAGAGCTCGAAAAGTAGTTTGAAATCAAGCTAAAAATCACCGAATTCAGAACTCGGAGTCAAAGGATATTCATAAAACCATTTACGTAAAGAAACCACATTTCGCGGCTAACTAGGTGAAATGAGACCTACTAGCCACGAGTTCTGAAATCAAAATCCAAAACACGAGGATTGTAGAGCTCAAAAAGTAGTGTGAAATCAAGCTAAAAATCACCGAATTCAGAACTCGGAGTCAAAGGATATTCATAAAACCATTTACGTAAAGAAACCACATTTCGCGGCTAACTAGGTGAAATGAGACCTACTAGCCACGAGTTCTGAAATCAAAATCCAAAACACGAGGATTGTAGAGCTCAAAAAGTAGTGTGAAATCAAGCTAAAAATCATCGAATTCAGAACTCGGAGTCAACGGATATTCATAAAACCGTTTACGTAAAGAAACCACATTTCGCGGCTAAATAGGTGAAACGGGACCAACTGGCCACGAGTTCTGAAATCAAAATCCGAAACTCCAGGATCGTAGAGCTCGAAAAGTAGTGTGAAATGAAACTAAAAATCTCCGAATTCAGAACTCGAAGTCAACGGATATTCATAAAACTGTTTACGTAAAGAAACCACATTTCGCGGCTAACTAGGTGAAACGAGACCAACTAGCCACGCGTTCTGAAATCAAAATCCGAAACGAAAGGATCGTAGAGCTCGAAAGCTAGTGTGAAATCAAGCTAAAAATCACCGAATTCAGAACTCGGAGTCAACGGATATTCATAAAACCGTTTACGTAAAGAAACCACATTTCGCGGCTAACTTGGTGAAACGAGACCTACTAGCCACGAGTTATGAAATCAAAATCCGAAACTCCAGGATCGTAGAGCTCGAAAAGTAGTGTGAAATCAAGCTAAATATCACCGAATTCAGAACTCGGAGTCAACGGATATTCATAAAACCGTTTACGTAAAGAAACCACATTTCGCGGCTAACTAGGTGAAACGATACCAACTAGCCACGAGTTCTGAAATCAAAATCCGAAACTCCAGGATCGTAGAGCTCGAAAAGTAGTATGAAATCAAGCTAAAAATCACCGAATTCAGAACTCGGAGTCAACGGATATTTATAAAACCGTTTACGTAAAGAAACCACATTTCGCGGCTAAATAGGTGAATCGAGACCTACTAGCCACAAGTTCTGAAATCAAAATCCGAAATGCCAGGATTGTAGAGCTCGAAAAGTATTGTGAAATCAAGCTAAAAATCACCGAATTCAGAACTCGGAGTCAAAGGATATTCATAAAACCATTTACGTAAAGAAACCACATTTCGCGGCTAACTAGGTGAAATGAGACCTACTAGCCACGAGTTCTGAAATCAAAATCCAAAACACGAGGATTGTAGAGCTCAAAAAGTAGTGTGAAATCAAGCTAAAAATCATCGAATTCAGAACTCGGAGTCAACGGATATTCATAAAACCGTTTACGTAAAGAAACGATATTTCGCGGCTAACTAGATGAAACGAGACCTACTAGCCACGAGTTCTGAAATCGAAATCCGAATACCCAGGATTTTAGAGCTCGAAAAGTAGTGGGAAATCAAGCTAAAAATCACCGAATTCAGAACTCGGAGTCAACGGATATTCATAAAACTGTTTACGTAAAGAAACCACATTTCGCGGCTAACTAGGTGAAACGAGACCAACTAGCCACGAGTTCTCAAAATCAAAATCCGAAACGCCAGGATCGTAGAGCTCGAAAATTAGTGTGAAATCAAGCTAAAAATCACCGAATTCAGAACTCGGAGTCAACGGATATTCATAAAACCGTTTACGTAAAGAAACCACATTTCGCGGCTAACTAGGTGAAACGATACCAACTAGCCACGAGTTCTGAAATCAAAATCCAAAAATCGACGATTTTAGAGCTGGAAAAGTAGTGTGAAATCAAGCTAAAAATCACCGAATTCAGAACTCGGAGTCAACGGATATTCATAAAACCGTTTAAGTAAAGAAACCACATTTCGCGGCTAACTAGGTGAAACGAGACCTACTAGCCACGAGTTCTGAAATCAAAATCCGAAACTCCAGGATCGTAGAGCTCGAAAAGTAGTTTGAAATCAAGCTAAAAATCACCGAATTCAGAACTCGGAGTCAAAGGATATTCATAAAACCATTTACGTAAAGAAACCACATTTCGCGGCTAACTAGGTGAAATGAGACCTACTAGCCACGAGTTCTGAAATCAAAATCCAAAACACGAGGATTGTAGAGCTCAAAAAGTAGTGTGAAATCAAGCTAAAAATCACCGAATTCAGAACTCGGAGTCAAAGGATATTCATAAAACCATTTACGTAAAGAAACCACATTTCGCGGCTAACTAGGTGAAATGAGACCTACTAGCCACGAGTTCTGAAATCAAAATCCAAAACACGAGGATTGTAGAGCTCAAAAAGTAGTGTGAAATCAAGCTAAAAATCATCGAATTCAGAACTCGGAGTCAACGGATATTCATAAAACCGTTTACGTAAAGAAACCACATTTCGCGGCTAAATAGGTGAAACGGGACCAACTGGCCACGAGTTCTGAAATCAAAATCCGAAACTCCAGGATCGTAGAGCTCGAAAAGTAGTGTGAAATGAAACTAAAAATCTCCGAATTCAGAACTCGAAGTCAACGGATATTCATAAAACTGTTTACGTAAAGAAACCACATTTCGCGGCTAACTAGGTGAAACGAGACCAACTAGCCACGCGTTCTGAAATCAAAATCCGAAACGAAAGGATCGTAGAGCTCGAAAGCTAGTGTGAAATCAAGCTAAAAATCACCGAATTCAGAACTCGGAGTCAACGGATATTCATAAAACCGTTTACGTAAAGAAACCACATTTCGCGGCTAACTTGGTGAAACGAGACCTACTAGCCACGAGTTATGAAATCAAAATCCGAAACTCCAGGATCGTAGAGCTCGAAAAGTAGTGTGAAATCAAGCTAAATATCACCGAATTCAAAACTCGGAGTCAACGGATATTCATAAAACCGTTTACGTAAAGAAACCACATTTCGCGGCTAACTAGGTGAAACGATACCAACTAGCCACGAGTTCTGAAATCAAAATCCAAAAACCGAGGATTTTAGAGCTCGAAAAGTAGAGTGACATCAAGCTAAAAATCACCGAATTCAGAACTCGGAGTAAACGGATATTCATAAAACCGTTTAAGTAAAGAAACCACATTTCGCGGCTAACTAGGTGAAACGAGACCTACTAGCCACGAGTTCTGAAATCAAAATCCGAAACTCCAGGATCGTAGAGCTCGAAAAGTAGTTTGAAATCAAGCTAAAAATCACCGAATTCAGAACTCGGAGTCAAAGGATATTCATAAAACCATTTACGTAAAGAAACCACATTTCGCGGCTAACTAGGTGAAATGAGACCTACTAGCCACGAGTTCTGAAATCAAAATCCAAAACACGAGGATTGTAGAGCTCAAAAAGTAGTGTGAAATCAAGCTAAAAATCACCGAATTCAGAACTCGGAGTCAAAGGATATTCATAAAACCATTTACGTAAAGAAACCACATTTCGCGGCTAACTAGGTGAAATGAGACCTACTAGCCACGAGTTCTGAAATCAAAATCCAAAACACGAGGATTGTAGAGCTCAAAAAGTAGTGTGAAATCAAGCTAAAAATCATCGAATTCAGAACTCGGAGTCAACGGATATTCATAAAACCGTTTACGTAAAGAAACCACATTTCGCGGCTAAATAGGTGAAACGGGACCAACTGGCCACGAGTTCTGAAATCAAAATCCGAAACTCCAGGATCGTAGAGCTCGAAAAGTAGTGTGAAATGAAACTAAAAATCTCCGAATTCAGAACTCGAAGTCAACGGATATTCATAAAACTGTTTACGTAAAGAAACCACATTTCGCGGCTAACTAGGTGAAACGAGACCAACTAGCCACGCGTTCTGAAATCAAAATCCGAAACGAAAGGATCGTAGAGCTCGAAAGCTAGTGTGAAATCAAGCTAAAAATCACCGAATTCAGAACTCGGAGTCAACGGATATTCATAAAACCGTTTACGTAAAGAAACCACATTTCGCGGCTAACTTGGTGAAACGAGACCTACTAGCCACGAGTTATGAAATCAAAATCCGAAACTCCAGGATCGTAGAGCTCGAAAAGTAGTGTGAAATCAAGCTAAATATCACCGAATTCAGAACTCGGAGTCAACGGATATTCATAAAACCGTTTACGTAAAGAAACCACATTTCGCGGCTAACTAGGTGAAACGATACCAACTAGCCACGAGTTCTGAAATCAAAATCCAAAAACCGAGGATTTTAGAGCTCGAAAAGTAGAGTGACATCAAGCTAAAAATCACCGAATTCAGAACTCGGAGTAAACGGATATTCATAAAACCGTTTAAGTAAAGAAACCACATTTCGCGGCTAACTAGGTGAAACGAGACCTACTAGCCACGAGTTCTGAAATCAAAATCCGAAACTCCAGGATCGTAGAGCTCGAAAGCTAGTGTGAAATCAAGCTAAAAATCACCGAATTCAGAACTCGGAGTCAACGGATACTCATAAAACCGTTTACGTAAAGAAACCACATTTCGCGGCTGACTAGGTGAAACGAGACCAACTAGCCACGAGTTCTGAAATCAAAATCCGAAACTCCAGGATCGTAGAGCTCGAAAAGTAGTGTGAAATCAAGCTAAAAATCACCGAATTCAGAACTCGGAGTCAACGGATATTCATAAAACCGTTTACGTAAAGAAACCACATTTCGCGGCTAACTAGGTGAAACGAGACCAACTAGCCACGAGTTCTGAAATCAAAATCCGAAACTCCAGGATCGTAGAGCTCGAAAAGTAGTGTGAAATCAAGCTAAAAATCACCGAATTCAGAACTCGGAGTCAACGTATATTCATAAAACCGTTTACGTAAAGAAACCACATTTCGCGGCTAACTAGGTGAAACGAGACCAACTAGCCACGAGTTCTGAAATCAAAATCCAAAACGAAAGGATCGTAGAGCTCGAAAGCTAGTGTGAAATCAAGCTAAAAATCACCGAATTCAGAACTCGGAGTCAACCGATATTCATAAAACCGTTTACGTAAAGAAACCACATTTCGCGTCTAACTAGGTGAAACGAGACCTACTAGCCAAGAGTTATGAAATCAAAATCCGAAACGCCAGGATCGTAGAGCTCGAAAAGTAGTGTGAAATCATGCTAAAAATCACCGAATTCAGAACTCGGAGTCAACGGATATTCATAACACCGTTTACGTAAAGAAACCACATTTCGCGGCTAACTAGGTGAAACGAGACCAACTTGCCACGAGTTCTGAAATAAAAATCCGAAATGCCAGGATCGTAGAGCTCGAAAAGTAGTGTGAAATCAAGCTAAAAATCACCGAATTCAGAACTCGGAGTCAACGGATATTCATAAAACCGTTTACGTAAAGAAACCACATTTCGCGGCTAACTAGGTGAAACGAGACCTACTAGCCACGAGTTATGAAATCAAAATCCCAAACGCCAGGATCGTAGAGCTCGAAAAGTAGTGTGAAATCAAGCTAAAAATCACCGAATTCAGAACTCGGAGTCAACGGATATTCATAAAACCGTTTACGTAAAGAAACCACATTTCGCGGCTAACTAGGTGAAACGAGACCTACTAGCCACGAGTTCTGAAATCAAAATCCGAAATGCCAGGATTGTAGAGCTCGAAAAGTAGTGTGAAATCAAGCTAAAAACCACCGAATTCAGAACTCGGAGTCGACGGATATTCATAAAACCGTTTACGTAAAGAAACCACATTTCGCGGCTAACTAGGTGAAACGCGACCTACTAGCCACGAGTTCTGAAATCAAAATCCGAAATGCCAGGATTGTAGAGCTCGAAAAGTAGTGTGAAATCAAGCTAAAAATCACCGAATTCAGAACTCGGAGTAAACGGATATTCATAAAACTGTTTACGTAAAGAAACCACATCTCGCGGGTTACTAGGTGAAACGAGACCAACTATCCACGAGTTCTGAAATCAAAATCCGAAACGCCAGGATCGTAGAGTTCGAAAAGTAGTGTGAAATCAAGCTAAAAATCACCGAATTCAGAACTCGGAGTCAATGGATATTCATAAAACCGTTTACGTAAAGAAACCACATTTCGCGGATAACTTGGTGAAACGAGACCTACTACCCACGAGTTATGAAATCAAAATCCGAAATGTCAGGATTGTAGAGCTCGAAAAGTAGTGTGAAATCAAGCCAAAAATCACCGAATTCAGAACTCGGAGTCAACGGATATTCATAAAACCGTTTACGTAAAGAAACCACATTTCGCGGCTAACTAGGTGAAACGAGACCTACTAGCCACGATTTATGAAATCAAAATCCGAAATGCCAGGATCGTATAGCTCGAAAAGTAGTTTGAAATCAAGCCAAAAATCACCGAATTCAGAACTCGGAGTCAACGGATATTCATAAAACCGTTTACGTAAAGAAACCATATTTCGCGGCTAACTAGATGAAAAGAGACCTACTAGCCACGAGTTCTGAAATCGAAATCCGAATACCCAGGATTTTAGAGCTCGAAAAGTAGTGGGAAATCAAGCTAAAAATCACCGAATTCAGAACTCGGAGTCAACGGATATTCATAAAACTGTTTACGTAAAGAAACCACATTTCGCGGCTAACTAGGTGAAACGAGACCAACTAGCCACGAGTTTTGAAATCAAAATCCGAAACCCCAGGATCGTAGAGCTCGAAAATTAGTGTGAAATCAAGCTAAAAATCACCGAATTCAGAACTCGGAGTCAACGGATATTCATAAAACCGTTTACGTAAAGAAACCACATTTCGCGGCTAACTAGGTGAAACGATACCAACTAGCCACGAGTTCTGAAATCAAAATCCAAAAACCGACGATTTTAGAGCTGGAAAAGTAGTGTGAAATCAAGCTAAAAATCACCGAATTCAGAACTCGGAGTCAACGGATATTCATAAAACCGTTTAAGTAAAGAAACCACATTTCGCGGCTAACTAGGTGAAACGAGACCTACTAGCCACGAGTTCTGAAATCAAAATCCGAAACTCCAGGATCGTAGAGCTCGAAAAGTAGTATGAAATCAAGCTAAAAATCACCGAATTCAGAACTCGGAGTCAACGGATATTTATAAAACCGTTTACGTAAAGAAACCACATTTCGCGGCTAAATAGGTGAATCGAGACCTACTAGCCACAAGTTCTGAAATCAAAATCCGAAATGCCAGGATTGTAGAGCTCGAAAAGTATTGTGAAATCAAGCTAAAAATCACCGAATTCAGAACTCGGAGTCAAAGGATATTCATAAAACCATTTACGTAAAGAAACCACATTTCGCGGCTAACTAGGTGAAATGAGACCTACTAGCCACGAGTTCTGAAATCAAAATCCAAAACACGAGGATTGTAGAGCTCAAAAAGTAGTGTGAAATCAAGCTAAAAATCATCGAATTCAGAACTCGGAGTCAACGGATATTCATAAAACCGTTTACGTAAAGAAGCCATATTTCGCGGCTAACTAGATGAAACGAGACCTACTAGCCACGAGTTCTGAAATCGAAATCCGAATACCCAGGATTTTAGAGCTCGAAAAGTAGTGGGAAATCAATCTAAAAATCACCGAATTCAGAACTCGGAGTCAACGGATATTCATAAAACTGTTTACGTAAAGAAACCACATTTCGCGGCTAACTATGTGAAACGAGACCAACTAGCCACGAGTTCTCAAAATCAAAATCCGAAACGCCAGGATCGTAGAGCTGAAAATTAGTGTGAAATCAAGCTAAAAATCACCGAATTCAGAACTCGGAGTCAACGGATATTCATAAAACCGTTTACGTAAAGAAACCACATTTCGCGGCTAACTAGGTGAAACGATACCAACTAGCCACGAGTTCTGAAATCAAAATCCAAAAACCGACGATTTTAGAGCTGGAAAAGTAGTGTGAAATCAAGCTAAAAATCACCGAATTCAGAACTCGGAGTCAACGGATATTCATAAAACCGTTTAAGTAAAGAAACCACATTTCGCGGCTAACTAGGTGAAACGAGACCTACTACCCACGAGTTCTGAAATCAAAATCCGAAACTCCAGGATCGTAGAGCTCAAAAAGTAGTATGAAATCAAGCTAAAAATCACCGAATTCAGAACTCGGAGTCAACGGATATTTATAAAACCGTTTACGTAAAGAAACCACATTTCGCGGCTAAATAGGTGAATCGAGACCTACTAGCCACAAGTTCTGAAATCAAAATCCGAAATGCCAGGATTGTAGAGCTCGAAAAGTAGTGTGAAATCAAGCTAAAAATCACCGAATTCAGAACTCGAAGTCAACGGATATTCATAAAACCGTTTACGTAAAGAAACCACATTTCGCGGCTAAATAGGTGAAACGGGACCAACTGGCCACGAGTTCTGAAATCAAAATCCGAAACTCCAGGATCGTAGAGCTCGAAAAGTAGTGTGAAATGAAACTAAAAATCTCCGAATTCAGAACTCGAAGTCAACGGATATTCATAAAACTGTTTACGTAAAGAAACCACATTTCGCGGCTAACTAGGTGAAACGAGACCAACTAGCCACGCGTTCTGAAATCAAAATCCAAAACAAAAGGATCGTAGAGCTCGAAAGCTAGTGTGAAATCAAGCTAAAAATCACCGAATTCAGAACTCGGAGTCAACGGATATTCATAAAACCGTTTACGTAAAGAAACCACATTTCGCGGCTAACTTGGTGAAACGAGACCTACTAGCCACGAGTTATGAAATCAAAATCCGAAACTCCAGGATCGTAGAGCTCGAAAAGGAGTGTGAAATCAAGCTAAAAATCACCGAATTCAGAACTCGGAGTCAACGGATATTCATAAAACCGTTTACGTAAAGAAACCACATTTCGCGGCTAACTAGGTGAAACGATACCAACTAGCCACGAGTTCTGAAATCAAAATCCAAAAACCGAGGATTTTAGAGCTCGAAAAGTAGAGTGACATCAAGCTAAAAATCACCGAATTCAGAACTCGGAGTAAACGGATATTCATAAAACCGTTTAAGTAAAGAAACCACATTTCGCGGCTAACTAGGTGAAACGAGACCTACTAGACACGAGTTCTGAAATCAAAATCCGAAACTCCAGGATCGTAGAGCTCGAAAAGTAGTGTGAAATCAAGCTAAAAATCACCGAATTCAGAACTCGGAGTCAACGGATATTCATAAAACCGTTTACGTAAAGAAACCACATTTCGCGGCTAAATAGGTGAATCGAGACCTACTAGCCACAAGTTCTGAAATCAAAATCCGAAATGCCAGGATTGTAGAGCTCGAAAAGTAGTGTGAAATCAAGCTAAAAATCACCGAATTCAGAACTCGGAGTCAAAGGATATTCATAAAACCGTTTACGTAAAGAAACCACATTTCGCGGCTAACTAGGTGAAATGAGACCTACTAGCCACGAGTTCTGAAATCAAAATCCAAAACACGAGGATAGTAGAGCTCAAAAAGTAGTGTGAAATCAAGCTAAAAATCATCGAATTTAGAACTCGGAGTCAACGGATATTCATAAAACCGTTTACGTAAATAAACCACATGTCGCGGCTAACTAGGTGAAACGAGACCAACTAGCCACGAGTTCTGAAATCAAAATCCGAAACTCCAGGATCGTAGAGCTCGAAAAGTAGTATGAAATGAAGCTAAAAATCACCGAATTCAGAACTTGGAGTCAACGGATATTCATAAAATCGTTTACGTAAAGAAACCACATTTCGCGGCTAAATAGGTGAATCGAGACCTACTAGCCACAAGTTTTGAAATCAAAATCCGAAATGCCAGGATTGTAGAGCTCGAAAAGTAGTGTGAAATCAAGCTAAAAATCACCGAATTCAGAACTCGGAGTCAAAGGATATTCATAAAACCGTTTACGTAAAGAAACCACATTTCGCGGCTAACTAGGTGAAATGAGACCTACTAGCCACGAGTTCTGAAATCAAAATCCAAAACACGAGGATTGTAGAGCTCAAAAAGTAGTGTGAAATCAAGCTAAAAATCATCGAATTCAGAACTCGGAGTCAACGGATATTCATAAAACCGTTTACGTAATGAAACCACATGTCGCGGCTAACTAGGTGAAACGAGACCAACTAGCCACGAGTTCTGAAATCAAAATCCGAAACGCCAGGATCGTAGAGCTCGAAAAGTAGTATGAAATGAAGCTAAAAATCACCGAATTCAGAACTCGGAGTCAACGGATAATCATAAAACCGTTTACGTAAAGAAACCACATTTCGCGGCTAACTAGGTGAAACGAGACCAACTATCCACGAGTTCTGAAATCAAAATCCAAAACAAAAGGATCGTAGAGCTCGAAAGCTAGTGTGAAATCAAGCTAAAAATCACCGAATTCAGAACTCGGAGTCAACGGATATTCATAAAACCGTTTACGTAAAGAAACCACATTTCGCGGCTAACTAGGTGAAACGAGACCTACTAGCCACGAGTTATGAAATCAAAATCCGAAACACCAGGATCGTAGAGTTCGAAAAGTAGTGTGAAATCAACCTAAAAATCACCGAATTCAGAACTCGGAGTCAACGGATATTCATAAAACCGTTTACGTAAAGAAACCACATTTCGCGGCTAACTAGGTGAAACAAGACAAACTAGCCACGAGTTCTGAAATCAAAATCCGAAATGCCAGGATCGTAGAGCTCGAAAAGTAGTGGGAAATCAAGCTAAAAATCACCGAATTCAGAACTCGGAGTCAACGGATATTCATAAAACTGTTTACGTAAAGAAACCACATTTCGCGGCTAACTAGGTGAAACGAGACCAACTAGCCACGAGTTCTGAAATCAAAATCCAAAACGAAAGGATCGTAGAGCTCGAAAGCTAGTGTGAAATCAAGCTAAAAATCACCGAATTCAGAACTCGGAGTCAACGGATATTCATAAAACCGTTTACGTAAAGAAACCACATTTCGCGGCTAAATAGGTGAATCGAGACCTACTAGCCACAAGTTCTGAAATCAAAATCCGAAATGCCAGGATTGTAGAGCTCGAAAAGTAGTGTGAAATCAAGCTAAAAATCACCGAATTCAGAACTCGGAGTCAAAGGATATTCATAAAACCGTTTACGTAAAGAAACCACATTTCGCGGCTAACAAGGTGAAATGAGACCAACTAGCCACGAGTTCTGAAATCAAAATCTAAAACACGAGGATAGTAGAGCTCAAAAGGTAGTGTGAAATCAAGCTAAAAATCATCGAATTCAGAACTCGGAGTCAACGGATATTCATAAAACCGTTTACGTAAAGAAACCACATTTCGCGGCTAACTAGGTGAAACGAGACCAACTAGCCACGAGCTCTGAAATCAAAATTCGAAACGCCAGGATCGTAGAGCTCGAAAAGTAGTATGAAATGAAGCTAAAAATCACCGAATTCAGAACTCGGAGTCAACGGATATTCATAAAACCGTTTACGTAAAGAAACCACATTTCGCGGCTAAATAGGTGAATCGAGACCTACTAGCCACAAGTTCTGAAATCAAAATCCGAAATGCCAGGATTGTAGAGCTCGAAAAGTAGTGTGAAATCAAGCTAAAAATCACCGAATTCAGAACTCGGAGTCAAAGGATATTCATAAAACCGTTTACGTAAAGAAACCACATTTCGCGGCTAACTAGGTGAAATGAGACCTACTAGCCACGAGTTCTGAAATCAAAATCCAAAACACGAGGATTGTAGAGCTCAAAAAGTAGTGTGAAATCAAGCTAAAAATCATCGAATTAAGAACTCGGAGTAAACGGATATTCATAAAACCGTTTACGTAAAGAAACCACATTTCGCGGCTAACTAGGTGAAACGAGACCAACTAGCCACGAGTTCTGCAATCAAAATCCAAAACAAAAGGATCGTAGAGCTCGAAAGCTAGTGTGAAATCAAGCTAAAAATCACCGAATTCAGAACTCGGAGTCAACGGATATTCATAAAACCGTTTACGTAAAGAAACCACATTTCGCGGCTAACTAGGTGAAACGAGACCTACCAGCCACGAGTTATGAAATCAAAATCCGAAACACCAGAATCGTAGAGCTCGAAAAGTAGTGTGAAATCAACCTAAAAATCACCGAATTCAGAACTCGGAGTCAACGGATATTCATAAAACCGTTTACGTAAAGAAACCACATTTCGCGGCTAACTAGGTGAAACAAGACAAACTAGCCACGAGTTCTGAAATCAAAATCCGAAATGCCAGGATCGTAGAGCTCAAAAAGTAGTGGGAAATCAAGCTAAAAATCACCGAATTCAGAACTCGGAGTCAACGGATATTCATAAAACTGTTTACGTAAAGAAACCACATTTCGCGGCTAACTAGGTGAAACGAGACCAACTAGCCACGAGTTCTGAAATCAAAATCCGAAACGCCAGGATCGTATAGCTCGAAAATTAGTGTGAAATCAAGCTAAAAATCACCGAATTCAGAACTCGGAGTCAACGGATATTCATAAAACCGTTTACGTAAAGAAACTACATTTTGCGGCTAAATAGGTGAATCGAGAACTACTAGCCACAAGTTCTGAAATCAAATTCCGAAATGCCAGGATTGTAGAGCTCGAAAAGTAGTGTGAAATCAAGCTAAAAATCACCGAATTCAGAACTCGGAGTCAACGGATATTCATAAAACCGTTTACGTAAAGAAACCACATTTCGCGGCTAACTAGGTGAAACGAGACCTACTAGCCACGAGTTCTGAAATCAAAATCCGAAATGCCAGGATTGTAGAGCTCGAAAAGTAGTGTGAAATCAAGCTAAAAATCACCGAATTCAGAACTCGGAGTAAACGGATATTCATAAAACTGTTTACGTAAATAAACCACATCTCGCGGGTAACTAGGTGAAACGAGACCAACTAGCCACGAGTTATGAAATCAAAATCCGAAACGCCAGGATCGTAGAGCTCGAAAAGTAGTGTGAAATCAAGCTAAAAATCACCGAATTCAGAACTCGGAGTCAACGGATATTCAAAAAACCGTTTACGTAAAGAAACCACATTTCGCGGCTAACTGGGTGAAACGTGACGTACTAGCCACAAGTTCTGAAATCAAAATCCGAAATGCCAGGATTGTAGAGCTCGAAAAGTAGTGTGAAATCAAGCTAAAAATCACCGAATTCAGAACTCGGAGTCAACGGATATTCAAAAAACCGTTTACGTAAAGAAACCACATTTCGCGGCTAACTGGGTGAAACGAGACGTACTAGCCACGAGTTCTGAAATCAAAATCCGAAATGCCAAGATTGTAGAGCTCGAAAAGTAGTGTGAAATCAAGCTAAAAATCACCGAATTCAGAACTCGGAGTCAACGGATATTCGTAAAACCGTTTACGTAAAGAAACCACATTTCGCGGCTAACTAGGTGAAACGAGACCTACTAGCCACGAGTTCTGAAATAAAAATCCGAAATGCCAGGATTGTAGAGCTCGAAAAGTAGTGTGAAATCAAGCTAAAAATCACCGAATTCAGAACTCGGAGTAAACGGATATTCATAAAACTGTTTACGTAAAGAAACCACATTTCGCGGCTAACTAGGTGAAACGAGACCAACTAGCCACGTGTTCTGAAATCAAAATCCGAAACGAAAGGATCGTAGAGCTCGAAAGCTAGTGTGAAATCAAGCTAAAAATCACCGAATTCAGAACTCGGAGTCAACGGATATTCATAAAACCGTTTACGTAAAGAAACCACATTTCGCGGCTAACTACGTGAAACGAGACCTACTAGCCACGAGTTATGAAATCAAAATCCGAAACTCCAGGATCGTAGAGCTCGAAAAGTAGTGTGAAATCAAGCTAAAAATCACCGAATTCAGAACTCGGAGTCAACGGATATTCATAAAACCGTTTACGTAAAGAAACCACATTTCGCGGCTAACTAGGTGAAACGATACCAACTAGCCACGAGTTCTGAAATCAAAATCCAAAAACCGAGGATTTTAGAGCTCGAAAAGTAGTGTGACATCAAGCTAAAAATCACCGAATTCAGAACTCGGAGTCAACGGATATTCATAAAACCGTTTAAGTAAAGAAACCACATTTCGCGGCTAACTAGGTGAAACGAGACCTACTAGCCACGAGTTCTGAAATCAAAATCCGAAACTCCAGGATCGTAGAGCTCGAAAAGTAGTGTGAAATCAAGGTAAAAATCACCGAATTCAGAACTCGGAGTCAACGGATATTTATAAAACCGTTTACGTAAAGAAACCACATTTCGCGGCTAAATAGGTGAATCGAGACCTACTAGCCACAAGTTCTGAAATCAAAATCCGAAATGCCAGGATTGTAGAGCTCGAAAAGTAGTGTGAAATCAAGCTAAAAATCACCGAATTCAGAACTCGGAGTCAATGGATATTCATAAAACCGTTTACGTAAAGAAACCATATTTCGCGGCTAACTAGGTGAAATGAGACCTACTAGCCACGAGTTCTGAAATCAAAATCCAAAACACGAGGATTGTAGAGCTCAAAAAGTAGTGTGAAATCAAGCTAAAAATCATCGAATTCAGAACTCGGAGTCAACGGATATTCATAAAACCGTTTACGTAAAGAAACCACATTTCGCGGCTAACTGGGTGAAACGAGACGTACTAGCCACGAGTTCTGAAATCAAAATCCGAAATGCCAAGATTGTAGAGCTCGAAAAGTAGTGTGAAATCAAGCTAAAAATCACCGAATTCAGAACTCGGAGTCAACGGATATTCGTAAAACCGTTTACGTAAAGAAACCACATTTCGCGGCTAACTAGGTGAAACGAGACCTACTAGCCACGAGTTCTGAAATAAAAATCCGAAATGCCAGGATTGTAGAGCTCGAAAAGTAGTGTGAAATCAAGCTAAAAATCACCGAATTCAGAACTCGGAGTAAACGGATATTCATAAAACTGTTTACGTAAAGAAACCACATTTCGCGGCTAACTAGGTGAAACGAGACCAACTAGCCACGTGTTCTGAAATCAAAATCCGAAACGAGAGGATCGTAGAGCTCGAAAGCTAGTGTGAAATCAAGCTAAAAATCACCGAATTCAGAACTCGGAGTCAACGGATATTCATAAAACCGTTTACGTAAAGAAACCACATTTCGCGGCTAACTAGGTGAAACGAGACCTACTAGCCACGAGTTATGAAATCAAAATCCGAAACTCCAGGATCGTAGAGCTCGAAAAGTAGTGTGAAATCAAGCTAAAAATCACCGAATTCAGAACTCGGAGTCAACGGATATTCATAAAACCGTTTACGTAAAGAAACCACATTTCGCGGCTAACTAGGTGAAACGAGACCTACTAGCCACGAGTTCTGAAATCAAAATCCGAGATGCCAGGATTGTAGAGCTCGAAAAGTAGTGTGAAATCAAGCTAAAAATCACCGAATTCAGAACTCGGAGTAAACGGATATTCATAAAACTGTTTACGTAAATAAACCACATCTCGCGGGTAACTAGGTGAAACGAGACCAACTAGCCACGAGTTATGAAATCAAAATCCGAAACGCCAGGATCGTAGAGCTCGAAAAGTAGTGTGAAATCAAGCTAAAAATCACCGAATTCAGAACTCGGAGTCAACGGATATTCAAAAAACCGTTTACGTAAAGAAACCACATTTCGCGGCTAACTGGGTGAAACGAGACGTACTAGCCACAAGTTCTGAAATCAAAATCCGAAATGCCAGGATTGTAGAGCTCGAAAAGTAGTGTGAAATCAAGCTAAAAATCACCGAATTCAGAACTCGGAGTCAACGGATATTCAAAAAACCGTTTACGTAAAGAAACCACATTTCGCGGCTAACTGGGTGAAACGAGACGTACTAGCCACGAGTTCTGAAATCAAAATCCGAAATGCCAAGATTGTAGAGCTCGAAAAGTAGTGTGAAATCAAGCTAAAAATCACCGAATTCAGAACTCGGAGTCAACGGATATTCGTAAAACCGTTTACGTAAAGAAACCACATTTCGCGGCTAACTAGGTGAAACGAGACCTACTAGCCACGAGTTCTGAAATAAAAATCCGAAATGCCAGGATTGTAGAGCTCGAAAAGTAGTGTGAAATCAAGCTAAAAATCACCGAATTCAGAACTCGGAGTAAACGGATATTCATAAAACTGTTTACGTAAAGAAACCACATTTCGCGGCTAACTAGGTGAAACGAGACCAACTAGCCACGTGTTCTGAAATCAAAATCCGAAACGAAAGGATCGTAGAGCTCGAAAGCTAGTGTGAAATCAAGCTAAAAATCACCGAATTCAGAACTCGGAGTCAACGGATATTCATAAAACCGTTTACGTAAAGAAACCACATTTCGCGGCTAACTACGTGAAACGAGACCTACTAGCCACGAGTTATGAAATCAAAATCCGAAACTCCAGGATCGTAGAGCTCGAAAAGTAGTGTGAAATCAAGCTAAAAATCACCGAATTCAGAACTCGGAGTCAACGGATATTCATAAAACCGTTTACGTAAAGAAACCACATTTCGCGGCTAACTAGGTGAAACGATACCAACTAGCCACGAGTTCTGAAATCAAAATCCAAAAACCGAGGATTTTAGAGCTCGAAAAGTAGTGTGAAATCAAGCTAAAAATCACCGAATTCAGAACTCGGAGTCAAAGGATATTCATAAAACCATTTACGTAAAGAAACCACATTTCGCGGCTAACTAGGTGAAATGAGACCTACTAGCCACGAGTTCTGAAATCAAAATCCAAAACACGAGGATTGTAGAGCTCAAAAAGTAGTGTGAAATCAAGCTAAAAATCATCGAATTCAGAACTCGGAGTCAATGGATATTCATAAAACCGTTTACGTAAAGAAACCACATTTCGCGGCTAACTAGGTGGAACGAGACCAACTAGCCACGAGTTCTGAAATCAAAATCCGAAACGCCAAGATCGTAGAGCTCGAAAAGTAGTGTGAAATCAAGCTAAAAATCACCGAATTCAGAACTCGGAGTCAACGGATATTCATAAAACCGTTTACGTAAAGAAACCACATTTCGCGGCTAACTGGGTGAAACGAGACGTACTAGCCACGAGTTCTGAAATCAAAATCCGAAATGCCAAGATTGTAGAGCTCGAAAAGTAGTGTGAAATCAAGCTAAAAATCACCGAATTCAGAACTCGGAGTCAACGGATATTCGTAAAACCGTTTACGTAAAGAAACCACATTTCGCGGCTAACTAGGTGAAACGAGACCTACTAGCCACGAGTTCTGAAATAAAAATCCGAAATGCCAGGATTGTAGAGCTCGAAAAGTAGTGTGAAATCAAGCTAAAAATCACCGAATTCAGAACTCGGAGTAAACGGATATTCATAAAACTGTTTACGTAAAGAAACCACATTTCGCGGCTAACTAGGTGAAACGAGACCAACTAGCCACGTGTTCTGAAATCAAAATCCGAAACGAGAGGATCGTAGAGCTCGAAAGCTAGTGTGAAATCAAGCTAAAAATCACCGAATTCAGAACTCGGAGTCAACGGATATTCATAAAACCGTTTACGTAAAGAAACCACATTTCGCGGCTAACTAGGTGAAACGAGACCTACTAGCCACGAGTTATGAAATCAAAATCCGAAACTCCAGGATCGTAGAGCTCGAAAAGTAGTGTGAAATCAAGCTAAAAATCACCGAATTCAGAACTCGGAGTCAACGGATATTCATAAAACCGTTTACGTAAAGAAACCACATTTCGCGGCTAACTAGGTGAAACGATACCAACTAGCCACGAGTTCTGAAATCAAAATCCAAAAACCGAGGATTTTAGAGCTCGAAAAGTAGTGTGACATCAAGCTAAAAATCACCGAATTCAGAACTCGGAGTCAACGGATATTCATAAAACCGTTTAAGTAAAGAAACCACATTTTGCGGCTAACTAGGTGAAACGAGACCTACTAGCCACGAGTTCTGAAATCAAAATCCGAAACTCCAGGATCGTAGAGCTCGAAAAGTAGTGTGAAATCAAGGTAAAAATCACCGAATTCAGAACTCGGAGTCAACGGATATTTATAAAACCGTTTACGTAAAGAAACCACATTTCGCGGCTAAATAGGTGAATCGAGACCTACTAGCCACAAGTTCTGAAATCAAAATCCGAAATGCCAGGATTGTAGAGCTCGAAAAGTAGTGTGAAATCAAGCTAAAAATCACCGAATTCAGAACTCGGAGTCAATGGATATTCATAAAACCGTTTACGTAAAGAAACCACATTTCGCGGCTAACTAGGTGAAATGAGACCTACTAGCCACGAGTTCTGAAATCAAAATCCAAAACACGAGGATTGTAGAGCTCAAAAAGTAGTGTGAAATCAAGCTAAAAATCATCGAATTCAGAACTCGGAGTCAACGGATATTCATAAAACCGTTTACGTAAAGAAACCACATGTCGCGGCTAACTAGGTGAAACGAGACGTACTAGCCACGAGTTCTGAAATCAAAATCCGAAACGCCAGGATCGTAGAGCTCGAAAAGTAGTATGAAATGAAGCTAAAAATCACCGAATTCAGAACTCGGAGTCAACGGATATTCATAAAACCGTTTACGTAAAGAAACCACATTTCGCGGCTAACTAGGTGAAACGAGACCAACTAGCCACGAGTTCTGAAATCAAAATGCAAAACGAAAGGATCGTAGAGCTCGAAAGCTAGTGTGAAATCAAGCTAAAAATCACCGAATTCAGAACTCGGAGTCAACGGATATTCATAAAACCGTTTACGTAAAGAAACCACATTTCGCGGCTAACTAGGTGAAACGAGACGTACTAGCCACGATTTATGAAATCAAAATCCGAAACACCAGGATCGTAGAGCTCGAAAAGTAGTGTGAAATCAACCTAAAAATCACCGAATTCAGAACTCGGAGTCAACGGATATTCATAAAACCGTTTACGTAAAGAAACCACATTTCGCGGCTAACTAGGTGAAACGAGACCAACTAGCCACGAGTTCTGAAATCAAAATCCGAAATGCCAGGATCGTAGAGCTCGAAAAGTAGTGGGAAATCAAGCTAAAAATCACCGAATTCAGAACTCGGAGTCAACGGATATTCATAAAACTGTTTACGTAAAGAAACCACATTTCGCGGCTAACAAGGTGAAACGAGACCAACTAGCCACGAGTTCTGAAATCAAAATCCGAAATGCCAGGATCGTAGAGCTCGAAAATTAGTGTGAAATCAAGCTAAAAATCACCGAATTCAGAACTCGGAGTCAACGGATATTCATAAAACCGTTTACGTAAAGAAACTACATTTTGCGGCTAAATAGGTGAATCGAGAGGTACTAACCACAAGTTTTGAAATCAAAATCCGAAATGCCAGGATTGTAGAGCTCGAAAAGTAGTGTGAAATCAAGCTAAAAATCACCGAATTCAGAACTCGGAGTCAAAGGATATTCATAAAACCGTTTACGTAAAGAAACCACATTTCGCGGCTAACTAGGTGAAACGAGACCTACTAGCCACGAGTTCTGAAATCGAAATCCGAAATGCCAGGATTGTAGAGCTCGAAAAATAGTGTGAAATCAAGCTAAAAATCACCGAATTCAGAACTCGGAGTAAACGGATATTCATAAAACTGTTTACGTAAAGAAACCACATCTCGCGGGTAACTAGGTGAAACGAGACCAACTAGCCATGAGTTATGAAATCAAAATCCGAAACTCCAGGATCGTAGAGCTCGAAAAGTAGTGTGAAATCAAGCTAAAAATCACCGAATTCAGAACTCGGAGTCAACGGATATTCAAAAAACCGTTTACGTAAAGAAACCACATTTCGTGGCTAACTAGGTGAAACAAGACGTACTAGCCACAAGTTCTGAAATCAAAATCCGAAATGCCAGGATTGTAGAGCTCGAAAAGTAGTGTGAAATCAAGTTAAAAATCACCGAATTCAGAACTCGGAGTCAACGGATATTCATAAAACCGTTTACGTAAAGAAACCACATTTCGCGGCTAACTAGGTGAAACGAGACCTACTAGCCACGAGTTCTGAAATCAAAATCCGAAATTCCAGGATTGTAGAGCTCGAAAAGTAGTGTGAAATCAAGCTAAAAATCACCGAATTCAGAACTCGGAGTAAACGGATATTCATAAAACTGTTTACGTAAAGAAACCACATCTCGCGGGTAACTAGGTGAAACGAGACCAACTAGCCACGAGTTATGAAATCAAAATCCGAAACGCCAGGATTGTAGAGCTCGAAAAGTAGTGTGAAATCAAGCTAAAAATCACCGAATTCAGAACTCGGAGTCAACGGATATTCATAAAACCGTTTACGTAAAGAAACCACATTTCGCGGCTAACTAGGTGAAACGAGACCTACTAGCCACGAGTTATGAAATAA
Source organism: Euonymus europaeus (assembly GCA_963580455.1). Taxonomy (NCBI): domain Eukaryota; kingdom Viridiplantae; phylum Streptophyta; class Magnoliopsida; order Celastrales; family Celastraceae; genus Euonymus; species Euonymus europaeus. The sequence goes on along the minus strand of OY756966.1, from coordinate 25,883,682 downwards.
AAATCCGAAACACCAGGATCGTAGAGCTCGAAAAGTAGTGTGAAATCAACCTAAAAATCACCGAATTCAGAACTCGGAGTCAACGGATATTTATAAAACCGTTTACGTAAAGAAACCAAATTTCGCGGCTAAATAGGTGAATCGAGACCTACTAGCCACAAGTTCTGAAATCAAAATCCAAAATGCCAGGATTGTAGAGCTCGAAAAGTAGTGTGAAATCAAGCTAAAAATCACCGAATTCAGAACTCGGAGTCAAAGGATATTCATAAAACCATTTACGTAAAGAAACCACATTTCGCGGCTAACTAGGTGAAATGAGACCTACTAGCCACGAGTTCTGAAATCAAAATCCAAAACACGAGGATTGTAGAGCTCAAAAAGTAGTGTGAAATCAAGCTAAAAATCATCGAATTCAGAACTCGGAGTCAATGGATATTCATAAAACCGTTTACGTAAAGAAACCACATTTCGCGGCTAACTAGGTGGAACGAGACCAACTAGCCACGAGTTCTGAAATCAAAATCCGAAACGCCAAGATCGTAGAGCTCGAAAAGTAGTGTGAAATGAAGCTAAAAATCTCCGAATTCAGAACTCGGAGTCAACGGATATTCATAAAACCGTTTACGTAAAGAAACCACATTTCGCGGCTAACTAGGTGAAACGAGACCAACTAGCCACGAGTTCTGAAATCAAAATTCGAAACGAAAGGATCGTAGAGCTCGAAAGCTAGTGTGAAATACAGCTAAAAATCACCGAATTCAGAACTCGGAGTCAACGGATATTCATAAAACCGTTTACGTAAAGAAACCACATTTCGCGGCTAACTAGGTGAAACGAGACCTACTAGCCACGAGTTATGAAATCAAAATCCGAAACGCCAGGATCGTAGAGCTCGAAAAGTAGTGTGAAATCAAGCTAAAAATCACCGAATTCAGAACTCGGAGTAAACGGATATTCATAAAACTGTTTACGTAAAGAAACCACATCTCGCGGGTAACTAGGTGAAACGAGACCAACTAGCCACGAGTTATGAAATCAAAATCCGAAACGCCAGGATCGTAGAGCTCGAAAAGTAGTGTGAAATCAAGCTAAAAATCACCGAATTCAGAACTCGGAGTCAACGGATATTCAAAAAACCGTTTACGTAAAGAAACCACATTTCGCGGCTAACTAGGTGAAACAAGACGTACTAGCCACAAGTTCTGAAATCAAAATCCGAAATGCCAGGATTGTAGAGCTCGAAAAGTAGTATGAAATCAAGCTAAAAATCATCGAATTCAGAACTCGAAGTCAACGGATATTCATAAAACCGTTTACGTAAAGAAACCACATTTCGCGGCTAACTAGGTGAAACGAGACCTACTAGCCACGAGTTCTGAAATCAAAATCCGAAATTCCAGGATTGTAGATCTCGAAAAGTAGTGTGAAATCAAGCTAAAAATCACCGAATTCAGACCTCGGAGTAAACGGATATTCATAAAACTGTTTACGTAAAGAAACCACATCTCGCGGGTAACTAGGTGAAACGAGACCAACTAGCCACGAGTTATGAAATCAAAATCCGAAATGCCAGGATTGTAGAGCTCGAAAAGTAGTATGAAATCAAGCTAAAAATCATCGAATTCAGAACTCGAAGTCAACGGATATTCATAAAACCGTTTACGTAAAGAAACCACATTTCGCGGCTAACTAGGTGAAACGAGACCAACTAGCCACGAGTTATGAAATCAAAATCCGAAATGCCAGGATTGTAGAGCTCGAAAAGTAGTGTGAAATCAAGCTAAAAATCACCTAATTCAGAACTCGGAGTCAACGGATATTTATAAAACCGTTTACGTAAAGAAACCACATTTCGCGGCTAAATAGGTGAATCGAGACCTACTAGCCACAAGTTCTGAAATCAAAATCCAAAATGCCAGGATTGTAGAGCTCGAAAAGTAGTGTGAAATCAAGCTAAAAATCACCGAATTCAGAACTCGGAGTCAAAGGATATTCATAAAACCATTTACGTAAAGAAACCACATTTCGCGGCTAACTAGGTGAAATGAGACCTACTAGCCACGAGTTCTGAAATCAAAATCCAAAACACGAGGATTGTAGAGCTCAAAAAGTAGTGTGAAATCAAGCTAAAAATCATCGAATTCAGAACTCGGAGTCAACGGATATTCATAAAACCGTTTACGTAAAGAAACCACATTTCGCGGCTAACTAGGTGGAACGAGACCAACTAGCCACGAGTTCTGAAATCAAAATCCGAAACGCCAAGATCGTAGAGCTCGAAAAGTAGTGTGAAATGAAGCTAAAAATCTCCGAATTCAGAACTCGGAGTCAACGGATATTCATAAAACCGTTTACGTAAAGAAACCACATTTCGCGGCTAACTAGGTGAAACGAGACCAACTAGCCACGAGTTCTGAAATCAAAATCCGAAACGAAAGGATCGTAGAGCTCGAAAGCTAGTGTGAAATCAAGCTAAAAATCACCGAATTCAGAACTCGGAGTCAACGGATATTCATAAAACCGTTTACGTAAAGAAACCACATTTCGCGGCTAACTAGGTGAAACGAGACCTACTAGCCACGAGTTATGAAATCAAAATCCGAAACGCCAGGATCGTAGAGCTCGAAAAGTAGTGTGAAATCAAGCTAAAAATCACCGAATTCAGAACTCGGAGTCAACGGATATTCATAAAACCGTTTACGTAAAGAAACCACATTTCGCGGCTAACTAGGTGAAACGATACAAACTAGCCACGAGTTCTGAAATCAAAATCCAAAAACCGAGGATTTTAGAGCTCGAAAAGTAGTGTGACATCAAGCTAAAAATCACCGAATTCAGAACTCGGAGTCAACGGATATTCATAAAACCGTTTAAGTAAAGAAACCACATTTCGCGGCTAACTAGGTGAAACGAGACCTACTAGCCACGAGTTCTGAAATCAAAATCCGAAACTCCAGGATCGTAGAGCTCGAAAAGTAGTGTGAAATCAAGCTAAAAATCACCGAATTCAGAACTCGGAGTCAACGGATATTCAAAAAACCGTTTACGTAAAGAAACCACATTTCGCGGCTAAATAGGTGAATCGAGACCTACTAGCCACAAGTTCTGAAATGAAAATCCGAAATGCCAGGATTGTAGAGCTCGAAAAGTAGTGTGAAATCAAGCTAAAAATCACCGAATTCAGAACTCGGAGTCAAAGGATATTCATAAAACCGTTTACGTAAAGAAAGCACATTTCGCGGCTAACTAGGTGAAATGAGACCTACTAGCCACGAGTTCTGAAATCAAAATCCAAAACACGAGGATTGTAGAGCTCAAAAATTAGTGTGAAATCAAGCTAAAAATCATCGAATTCAGAACTCGGAGTCAACGGATATTCATAAAACCGTTTACGTAAAGAAACCACATGTCGCGGCTAACTAGGTGAAACGAGACCAACTAGCCACGAGTTCTGAAATCAAAATCCGAAACGCCTAGATCGTAGAGCTCGAAAAGTAGTATGAAATGAAGCTAAAAATCACCGAATTCAGAACTCGGAGTCAACGGATATTCATAAAACCGTTTACGTAAAGAAACCACATTTCGCGGCTAACTAGGTGAAACGAGACCAACTAGCCACGAGTTCTGAAATCAAAATCCGAAACGAAAGGATCGTAGAGCTCGAAAGCTAGTGTGAAATCAAGCTAAAAATCACCGAATTCAGAACTCGGAGTCAACGGATATTCATAAAACCGTTTACGTAAAGAAACCACATTTCGCGGCTAACTAGGTGAAACGAGACCTACTAGCCACGAGTTATGAAATCAAAATCCGAAACGCCAGGATCGTAGAGCTCGAAAAGTAGTGTGAAATCAAGCTAAAAATCACCGAATTCAGAACTCGGAGTAAACGGATATTCATAAAACTGTTTACGTAAAGAAACCACATCTCGCGGGTGACTAGGTGAAACGAGACCAACTTGCCACGAGTTATGAAATCAAAATCCGAAACGCCAGGATCGTAGAGCTCGAAAAGTAGTGTGAAATCAAGCTAAAAATCACCGAATTCAGAACTCGGAGTCAATGGATATTCAAAAAACCGTTTACGTAAAGAAACCACATTTCGCGGCTAACTAGGTGAAACAAGACGTACTAGCCACAAGTTCTGAAATCAAAATCCGAAATGCCAGGATTGTAGAGCTCGAAAAGTAGTGTGAAATCAAGCTAAAAATCACCGAATTCAGAACTCGGAGTCAACGGATATTCATAAAACCGTTTACGTAAAGAAACCACATTTCGCGGCTAACTAGGTGAAACGAGACCTACTAGCCACGAGTTCTGAAATCAAAATCCGAAATTCCAGGATTGTAGAGCTCGAAAAGTAGTGTGAAATCAAGCTAAAAATCACCGAATTCAGACCTCGGAGTAAACGGATATTCATAAAACTGTTTACGTAAAGAAACCACATCTCGCGGGTAACTAGGTGAAACGAGACCAACTAGCCACGAGTTATGAAATCAAAATCCGAAATGCCAGGATTGTAGAGCTCGAAAAGTAGTGTGAAATCAAGCTAAAAATCACCGAATTCAGAACTCGGAGTCAACGGATATTCATAAAACCGTTTACGTAAAGAAACCACATTTCGCGGCTAACTAGGTGAAACGAGACCTACTAGCCACGAGTTATGAAATAAAAATCCGAAAAACCAGGATCGTAGAGCTCGAAAAGTAGTGTGAAATCAACCTAAAAATCACCGAATTCAGAACTCGGAGTCAACGGATATTTATAAAACCGTTTACGTAAAGAAACCACATTTCGCGGCTAAATAGGTGAATCGAGACCTACTAGCCACAAGTTCTGAAATCAAAATCCAAAATGCCAGGATTGTAGAGCTCGAAAAGTAGTGTGAAATCAAGCTAAAAATCACCGAATTCAGAACTCGGAGTCAAAGGATATTCATAAAACCATTTACGTAAAGAAACCACATTTCGCGGCTAACTAGGTGAAATGAGACCTACTAGCCACGAGTTCTGAAATCAAAATCCAAAACACGAGGATTGTAGAGCTCAAAAAGTAGTGTGAAATCAAGCTAAAAATCATCGAATTCAGAACTCGGAGTCAACGGATATTCATAAAACCGTTTACGTAAAGAAACCACATTTCGCGGCTAACTAGGTGGAACGAGACCAACTAGCCACGAGTTCTGAAATCAAAATCCGAAACGCCAAGATCGTAGAGCTCGAAAAGTAGTGTGAAATGAAGCTAAAAATCTCCGAATTCAGAACTCGGAGTCAACGGATATTCATAAAACCGTTTACGTAAAGAAACCACATTTCGCGGCTAACTAGGTGAAACGAGACCAACTAGCCACGAGTTCTGAAATCAAAATCCGAAACGAAAGGATCGTAGAGCTCGAAAGCTAGTGTGAAATCAAGCTAAAAATCACCGAATTCAGAACTCGGAGTCAACGGATATTCATAAAACCGTTTACGTAAAGAAACCACATTTCGCGGCTAACTAGGTGAAACGAGACCTACTAGCCACGAGTTATGAAATCAAAATCCGAAACGCCAGGATCGTAGAGCTCGAAAAGTAGTGTGAAATCAAGCTAAAAATCACCGAATTCAGAACTCGGAGTCAACGGATATTCATAAAACCGTTTACGTAAAGAAACCACATTTCGCGGCTAACTAGGTGAAACGATACAAACTAGCCACGAGTTCTGAAATCAAAATCCAAAAACCGAGGATTTTAGAGCTCGAAAAGTAGTGTGACATCAAGCTAAAAATCACCGAATTCAGAACTCGGAGTCAACGGATATTCATAAAACCGTTTACTTAAAGAAACCACATTTCGCGGCTAAATAGGTGAATCGAGACCTACTAGCCACAAGTTCTGAAATGAAAATCCGAAATGCCAGGATTGTAGAGCTCGAAAAGTAGTGTGAAATCAAGCTAAAAATCACCGAATTCAGAACTCGGAGTCAAAGGATATTCATAAAACCGTTTACGTAAAGAAAGCACATTTCGCGGCTAACTAGGTGAAATGAGACCTACTAGCCACGAGTTCTGAAATCAAAATCCAAAACACGAGGATTGTAGAGCTCAAAAAGTAGTGTGAAATCAAGCTAAAAATCATCGAATTCAGAACTCGGAGTCAACGGATATTCATAAAACCGTTTACGTAAAGAAACCACATGTCGCGGCTAACTAGGTGAAACGAGACCAACTAGCCACGAGTTCTGAAATCAAAATCCGAAATGCCTAGATCGTAGAGCTCGAAAAGTAGTATGAAATGAAGCTAAAAATCACCGAATTCAGAACTCGGAGTCAACGGATATTCATAAAACCGTTTACGTAAAGAAACCACATTTCGCGGCTAACTAGGTGAAACGAGACCAACTAGCCACGAGTTCTGAAATCAAAATCCGAAATGCCATGATTGTAGAGCTCGAAAAGTAGTGTGAAATCAACCTAAAAATCACCGAATTCAGAACTCGGAGTCAACGGATATTTATAAAACCGTTTACGTAAAGAAAGCACATTTCGCGGCTAACTAGGTGAAATGAGACCAACTAGCCACGAGTTCTGAAATCAAAATCCAAAAACCGAGGATTTTAGAGCTCGAAAAGTAGTGTGACATCAAGCTAAAAATCACCGAATTCAGAACTCGGAGTCAAAGGATATTCATAAAACCGTTTACGTAAAGAAAGCACATTTCGCGGCTAACTAGGTGAAATGAGACCTACTAGCCACGAGTTCTGAAATCAAAATCCAAAACACGAGGATTGTAGAGCTCAAAAAGTAGTGTGAAATCAAGCTAAAAATCATCGAATTCAGAACTCGGAGTCAACGGATATTCATAAAACCGTTTACGTAAAGAAACCACATGTCGCGGCTAACTAGGTGAAACGAGACCAACTAGCCACGAGTTTTGAAATCAAAATCCGAAACTCCAGGATCGTGGAGCTCGAAAAGTAGTGTGAAATCAAGCTAAAAATCACCGAATTCAGAACTCGGAGTCAACGGATATTCATAAAACCGTTTACGTAAAGAAAGCACATTTCGCGGCTAACTAGGTGAAACGAGACCTACTAGCCACGAGTTCTGAAATCAAAATCCGAAATGCCAGGATTGTAGAGCTCGAAAAGTAGTGTGAAATCAAGCTAAAAATCACCGAATTCAGAACTCGGAGTCAAAGGATATTCATAAAACCGTTTACGTAAAGAAAGCACATTTCGCGGCTAACTAGGTGAAATGAGACCTACTAGCCACGAGTTCTGAAATCGAAATCCGAAATGCCAGGATTGTAGAGCTCGAAAAATAGTGTGAAATCAAGCTAAAAATCACCGAATTCAGAACTCGGAGTCAACGGATATTCATAAAACCGTTTACGTAAAGAAACCACATTTCGCGGCTAACTAGGTGAAACGATACAAACTAGCCACGAGTTCTGAAATCAAAATCCAAAAACCGAGGATTTTAGAGCTCGAAAAGTAGTGTGACATCAAGCTAAAAATCACCGAATTCAGAACTCGGAGTCAACGGATATTCATAAAACCGTTTACTTAAAGAAACCACATTTCGCGGCTAAATAGGTGAATCGAGACCTACTAGCCACAAGTTCTGAAATGAAAATCCGAAATGCCAGGATTGTAGAGCTCGAAAAGTAGTGTGAAATCAAGCTAAAAATCACCGAATTCAGAACTCGGAGTCAAAGGATATTCATAAAACCGTTTACGTAAAGAAAGCACATTTCGCGGCTAACTAGGTGAAATGAGACCTACTAGCCACGAGTTCTGAAATCAAAATCCAAAACACGAGGATTGTAGAGCTCAAAAAGTAGTGTGAAATCAAGCTAAAAATCATCGAATTCAGAACTCGGAGTCAACGGATATTCATAAAACCGTTTACGTAAAGAAACCACATGTCGCGGCTAACTAGGTGAAACGAGACCAACTAGCCACGAGTTCTGAAATCAAAATCCGAAATGCCTAGATCGTAGAGCTCGAAAAGTAGTATGAAATGAAGCTAAAAATCACCGAATTCAGAACTCGGAGTCAACGGATATTCATAAAACCGTTTACGTAAAGAAACCACATTTCGCGGCTAACTAGGTGAAACGAGACCAACTAGCCACGAGTTCTGAAATCAAAATCCGAAATGCCATGATTGTAGAGCTCGAAAAGTAGTGTGAAATCAACCTAAAAATCACCGAATTCAGAACTCGGAGTCAACGGATATTTATAAAACCGTTTACGTAAAGAAAGCACATTTCGCGGCTAACTAGGTGAAATGAGACCAACTAGCCACGAGTTCTGAAATCAAAATCCAAAAACCGAGGATTTTAGAGCTCGAAAAGTAGTGTGACATCAAGCTAAAAATCACCGAATTCAGAACTCGGAGTCAAAGGATATTCATAAAACCGTTTACGTAAAGAAAGCACATTTCGCGGCTAACTAGGTGAAATGAGACCTACTAGCCACGAGTTCTGAAATCAAAATCCAAAACACGAGGATTGTAGAGCTCAAAAAGTAGTGTGAAATCAAGCTAAAAATCATCGAATTCAGAACTCGGAGTCAACGGATATTCATAAAACCGTTTACGTAAAGAAACCACATGTCGCGGCTAACTAGGTGAAACGAGACCAACTAGCCACGAGTTTTGAAATCAAAATCCGAAACTCCAGGATCGTGGAGCTCGAAAAGTAGTGTGAAATCAAGCTAAAAATCACCGAATTCAGAACTCGGAGTCAACGGATATTCATAAAACCGTTTACGTAAAGAAAGCACATTTCGCGGCTAACTAGGTGAAACGAGACCTACTAGCCACGAGTTCTGAAATCAAAATCCGAAATGCCAGGATTGTAGAGCTCGAAAAGTAGTGTGAAATCAAGCTAAAAATCACCGAATTCAGAACTCGGAGTCAAAGGATATTCATAAAACCGTTTACGTAAAGAAAGCACATTTCGCGGCTAACTAGGTGAAATGAGACCTACTAGCCACGAGTTCTGAAATCGAAATCCGAAATGCCAGGATTGTAGAGCTCGAAAAATAGTGTGAAATCAAGCTAAAAATCACCGAATTCAGAACTCGGAGTAAACGGATATTCATAAAACTGTTTACGTAAAGAAACCACATCTCGCGGGTAACTAGGTGAAACGAGACCAACTAGCCATGAGTTATGAAATCAAAATCCGAAACTCCAGGATCGTAGAGCTCGAAAAGTAGTGTGAAATCAAGCTAAAAATCACCGAATTCAGAACTCGGAGTCAACGGATATTCAAAAAACCGTTTACGTAAAGAAACCACATTTCGTGGCTAACTAGGTGAAACAAGACGTACTAGCCACAAGTTCTGAAATCAAAATCCGAAATGCCAGGATTGTAGAGCTCGAAAAGTAGTGTGAAATCAAGTTAAAAATCACCGAATTCAGAACTCGGAGTCAACGGATATTCATAAAACCGTTTACGTAAAGAAACCACATTTCGCGGCTAACTAGGTGAAACGAGACCTACTAGCCACGAGTTCTGAAATCAAAATCCGAAATTCCAGGATTGTAGAGCTCGAAAAGTAGTGTGAAATCAAGCTAAAAATCACCGAATTCAGAACTCGGAGTAAACGGATATTCATAAAACTGTTTACGTAAAGAAACCACATCTCGCGGGTAACTAGGTGAAACGAGACCAACTAGCCACGAGTTATGAAATCAAAATCCGAAACGCCAGGATTGTAGAGCTCGAAAAGTAGTGTGAAATCAAGCTAAAAATCACCGAATTCAGAACTCGGAGTCAACGGATATTCATAAAACCGTTTACGTAAAGAAACCACATTTCGCGGCTAACTAGGTGAAACGAGACCTACTAGCCACGAGTTATGAAATAAAAATCCGAAACACCAGGATCGTAGAGCTCGAAAAGTAGTGTGAAATCAACCTAAAAATCACCGAATTCAGAACTCGGAGTCAACGGATATTTATAAAACCGTTTACGTAAAGAAACCAAATTTCGCGGCTAAATAGGTGAATCGAGACCTACTAGCCACAAGTTCTGAAATCAAAATCCAAAATGCCAGGATTGTAGAGCTCGAAAAGTAGTGTGAAATCAAGCTAAAAATCACCGAATTCAGAACTCGGAGTCAAAGGATATTCATAAAACCATTTACGTAAAGAAACCACATTTCGCGGCTAACTAGGTGAAATGAGACCTACTAGCCACGAGTTCTGAAATCAAAATCCAAAACACGAGGATTGTAGAGCTCAAAAAGTAGTGTGAAATCAAGCTAAAAATCATCGAATTCAGAACTCGGAGTCAATGGATATTCATAAAACCGTTTACGTAAAGAAACCACATTTCGCGGCTAACTAGGTGGAACGAGACCAACTAGCCACGAGTTCTGAAATCAAAATCCGAAACGCCAAGATCGTAGAGCTCGAAAAGTAGTGTGAAATGAAGCTAAAAATCTCCGAATTCAGAACTCGGAGTCAACGGATATTCATAAAACCGTTTACGTAAAGAAACCACATTTCGCGGCTAACTAGGTGAAACGAGACCAACTAGCCACGAGTTCTGAAATCAAAATTCGAAACGAAAGGATCGTAGAGCTCGAAAGCTAGTGTGAAATACAGCTAAAAATCACCGAATTCAGAACTCGGAGTCAACGGATATTCATAAAACCGTTTACGTAAAGAAACCACATTTCGCGGCTAACTAGGTGAAACGAGACCTACTAGCCACGAGTTATGAAATCAAAATCCGAAACGCCAGGATCGTAGAGCTCGAAAAGTAGTGTGAAATCAAGCTAAAAATCACCGAATTCAGAACTCGGAGTAAACGGATATTCATAAAACTGTTTACGTAAAGAAACCACATCTCGCGGGTAACTAGGTGAAACGAGACCAACTAGCCACGAGTTATGAAATCAAAATCCGAAACGCCAGGATCGTAGAGCTCGAAAAGTAGTGTGAAATCAAGCTAAAAATCACCGAATTCAGAACTCGGAGTCAACGGATATTCAAAAAACCGTTTACGTAAAGAAACCACATTTCGCGGCTAACTAGGTGAAACAAGACGTACTAGCCACAAGTTCTGAAATCAAAATCCGAAATGCCAGGATTGTAGAGCTCGAAAAGTAGTATGAAATCAAGCTAAAAATCATCGAATTCAGAACTCGAAGTCAACGGATATTCATAAAACCGTTTACGTAAAGAAACCACATTTCGCGGCTAACTAGGTGAAACGAGACCTACTAGCCACGAGTTCTGAAATCAAAATCCGAAATTCCAGGATTGTAGATCTCGAAAAGTAGTGTGAAATCAAGCTAAAAATCACCGAATTCAGACCTCGGAGTAAACGGATATTCATAAAACTGTTTACGTAAAGAAACCACATCTCGCGGGTAACTAGGTGAAACGAGACCAACTAGCCACGAGTTATGAAATCAAAATCCGAAATGCCAGGATTGTAGAGCTCGAAAAGTAGTGTGAAATCAAGCTAAAAATCACCGAATTCAGAACTCGGAGTCAACGGATATTCATAAAACCGTTTACGTAAAGAAACCACATTTCGCGGCTAACTAGGTGAAACGAGACCTACTAGCCACGAGTTATGAAATAAAAATCCGAAACACCAGGATCGTAGAGCTCGAAAAGTAGTGTGAAATCAACCTAAAAATCACCGAATTCAGAACTCGGAGTCAACGGATATTTATAAAACCGTTTACGTAAAGAAACCACATTTCGCGGCTAAATAGGTGAATCGAGACCTACTAGCCACAAGTTCTGAAATCAAAATCCAAAATGCCAGGATTGTAGAGCTCGAAAAGTAGTGTGAAATCAAGCTAAAAATCACCGAATTCAGAACTCGGAGTCAAAGGATATTCATAAAACCATTTACGTAAAGAAACCACATTTCGCGGCTAACTAGGTGAAATGAGACCTACTAGCCACGAGTTCTGAAATCAAAATCCAAAACACGAGGATTGTAGAGCTCAAAAAGTAGTGTGAAATCAAGCTAAAAATCATCGAATTCAGAACTCGGAGTCAACGGATATTCATAAAACCGTTTACGTAAAGAAACCACATTTCGCGGCTAACTAGGTGGAACGAGACCAACTAGCCACGAGTTCTGAAATCAAAATCCGAAACGCCAAGATCGTAGAGCTCGAAAAGTAGTGTGAAATGAAGCTAAAAATCTCCGAATTCAGAACTCGGAGTCAACGGATATTCATAAAACCGTTTACGTAAAGAAACCACATTTCGCGGCTAACTAGGTGAAACGAGACCAACTAGCCACGAGTTCTGAAATCAAAATCCGAAACGAAAGGATCGTAGAGCTCGAAAGCTAGTGTGAAATCAAGCTAAAAATCACCGAATTCAGAACTCGGAGTCAACGGATATTCATAAAACCGTTTACGTAAAGAAACCACATTTCGCGGCTAACTAGGTGAAACGAGACCTACTAGCCACGAGTTATGAAATCAAAATCCGAAACGCCAGGATCGTAGAGCTCGAAAAGTAGTGTGAAATCAAGCTAAAAATCACCGAATTCAGAACTCGGAGTCAACGGATATTCATAAAACCGTTTACGTAAAGAAACCACATTTCGCGGCTAACTAGGTGAAACGATACAAACTAGCCACGAGTTCTGAAATCAAAATCCAAAAACCGAGGATTTTAGAGCTCGAAAAGTAGTGTGACATCAAGCTAAAAATCACCGAATTCAGAACTCGGAGTCAACGGATATTCATAAAACCGTTTAAGTAAAGAAACCACATTTCGCGGCTAACTAGGTGAAACGAGACCTACTAGCCACGAGTTCTGAAATCAAAATCCGAAACTCCAGGATCGTAGAGCTCGAAAAGTAGTGTGAAATCAAGCTAAAAATCACCGAATTCAGAACTCGGAGTCAACGGATATTCAAAAAACCGTTTACGTAAAGAAACCACATTTCGCGGCTAAATAGGTGAATCGAGACCTACTAGCCACAAGTTCTGAAATGAAAATCCGAAATGCCAGGATTGTAGAGCTCGAAAAGTAGTGTGAAATCAAGCTAAAAATCACCGAATTCAGAACTCGGAGTCAAAGGATATTCATAAAACCGTTTACGTAAAGAAAGCACATTTCGCGGCTAACTAGGTGAAATGAGACCTACTAGCCACGAGTTCTGAAATCAAAATCCAAAACACGAGGATTGTAGAGCTCAAAAATTAGTGTGAAATCAAGCTAAAAATCATCGAATTCAGAACTCGGAGTCAACGGATATTCATAAAACCGTTTACGTAAAGAAACCACATGTCGCGGCTAACTAGGTGAAACGAGACCAACTAGCCACGAGTTCTGAAATCAAAATCCGAAACGCCTAGATCGTAGAGCTCGAAAAGTAGTATGAAATGAAGCTAAAAATCACCGAATTCAGAACTCGGAGTCAACGGATATTCATAAAACCGTTTACGTAAAGAAACCACATTTCGCGGCTAACTAGGTGAAACGAGACCAACTAGCCACGAGTTCTGAAATCAAAATCCGAAACGAAAGGATCGTAGAGCTCGAAAGCTAGTGTGAAATCAAGCTAAAAATCACCGAATTCAGAACTCGGAGTCAACGGATATTCATAAAACCGTTTACGTAAAGAAACCACATTTCGCGGCTAACTAGGTGAAACGAGACCTACTAGCCACGAGTTATGAAATCAAAATCCGAAACGCCAGGATCGTAGAGCTCGAAAAGTAGTGTGAAATCAAGCTAAAAATCACCGAATTCAGAACTCGGAGTAAACGGATATTCATAAAACTGTTTACGTAAAGAAACCACATCTCGCGGGTGACTAGGTGAAACGAGACCAACTTGCCACGAGTTATGAAATCAAAATCCGAAACGCCAGGATCGTAGAGCTCGAAAAGTAGTGTGAAATCAAGCTAAAAATCACCGAATTCAGAACTCGGAGTCAATGGATATTCAAAAAACCGTTTACGTAAAGAAACCACATTTCGCGGCTAACTAGGTGAAACAAGACGTACTAGCCACAAGTTCTGAAATCAAAATCCGAAATGCCAGGATTGTAGAGCTCGAAAAGTAGTGTGAAATCAAGCTAAAAATCACCGAATTCAGAACTCGGAGTCAACGGATATTCATAAAACCGTTTACGTAAAGAAACCACATTTCGCGGCTAACTAGGTGAAACGAGACCTACTAGCCACGAGTTCTGAAATCAAAATCCGAAATTCCAGGATTGTAGAGCTCGAAAAGTAGTGTGAAATCAAGCTAAAAATCACCGAATTCAGACCTCGGAGTAAACGGATATTCATAAAACTGTTTACGTAAAGAAACCACATCTCGCGGGTAACTAGGTGAAACGAGACCAACTAGCCACGAGTTATGAAATCAAAATCCGAAATGCCAGGATTGTAGAGCTCGAAAAGTAGTGTGAAATCAAGCTAAAAATCACCGAATTCAGAACTCGGAGTCAACGGATATTCATAAAACCGTTTACGTAAAGAAACCACATTTCGCGGCTAACTAGGTGAAACGAGACCTACTAGCCACGAGTTATGAAATAAAAATCCGAAAAACCAGGATCGTAGAGCTCGAAAAGTAGTGTGAAATCAACCTAAAAATCACCGAATTCAGAACTCGGAGTCAACGGATATTTATAAAACCGTTTACGTAAAGAAACCACATTTCGCGGCTAAATAGGTGAATCGAGACCTACTAGCCACAAGTTCTGAAATCAAAATCCAAAATGCCAGGATTGTAGAGCTCGAAAAGTAGTGTGAAATCAAGCTAAAAATCACCGAATTCAGAACTCGGAGTCAAAGGATATTCATAAAACCATTTACGTAAAGAAACCACATTTCGCGGCTAACTAGGTGAAATGAGACCTACTAGCCACGAGTTCTGAAATCAAAATCCAAAACACGAGGATTGTAGAGCTCAAAAAGTAGTGTGAAATCAAGCTAAAAATCATCGAATTCAGAACTCGGAGTCAACGGATATTCATAAAACCGTTTACGTAAAGAAACCACATTTCGCGGCTAACTAGGTGGAACGAGACCAACTAGCCACGAGTTCTGAAATCAAAATCCGAAACGCCAAGATCGTAGAGCTCGAAAAGTAGTGTGAAATGAAGCTAAAAATCTCCGAATTCAGAACTCGGAGTCAACGGATATTCATAAAACCGTTTACGTAAAGAAACCACATTTCGCGGCTAACTAGGTGAAACGAGACCAACTAGCCACGAGTTCTGAAATCAAAATCCGAAACGAAAGGATCGTAGAGCTCGAAAGCTAGTGTGAAATCAAGCTAAAAATCACCGAATTCAGAACTCGGAGTCAACGGATATTCATAAAACCGTTTACGTAAAGAAACCACATTTCGCGGCTAACTAGGTGAAACGAGACCTACTAGCCACGAGTTATGAAATCAAAATCCGAAACGCCAGGATCGTAGAGCTCGAAAAGTAGTGTGAAATCAAGCTAAAAATCACCGAATTCAGAACTCGGAGTCAACGGATATTCATAAAACCGTTTACGTAAAGAAACCACATTTCGCGGCTAACTAGGTGAAACGATACAAACTAGCCACGAGTTCTGAAATCAAAATCCAAAAACCGAGGATTTTAGAGCTCGAAAAGTAGTGTGACATCAAGCTAAAAATCACCGAATTCAGAACTCGGAGTCAACGGATATTCATAAAACCGTTTACTTAAAGAAACCACATTTCGCGGCTAAATAGGTGAATCGAGACCTACTAGCCACAAGTTCTGAAATGAAAATCCGAAATGCCAGGATTGTAGAGCTCGAAAAGTAGTGTGAAATCAAGCTAAAAATCACCGAATTCAGAACTCGGAGTCAAAGGATATTCATAAAACCGTTTACGTAAAGAAAGCACATTTCGCGGCTAACTAGGTGAAATGAGACCTACTAGCCACGAGTTCTGAAATCAAAATCCAAAACACGAGGATTGTAGAGCTCAAAAAGTAGTGTGAAATCAAGCTAAAAATCATCGAATTCAGAACTCGGAGTCAACGGATATTCATAAAACCGTTTACGTAAAGAAACCACATGTCGCGGCTAACTAGGTGAAACGAGACCAACTAGCCACGAGTTCTGAAATCAAAATCCGAAATGCCTAGATCGTAGAGCTCGAAAAGTAGTATGAAATGAAGCTAAAAATCACCGAATTCAGAACTCGGAGTCAACGGATATTCATAAAACCGTTTACGTAAAGAAACCACATTTCGCGGCTAACTAGGTGAAACGAGACCAACTAGCCACGAGTTCTGAAATCAAAATCCGAAATGCCATGATTGTAGAGCTCGAAAAGTAGTGTGAAATCAACCTAAAAATCACCGAATTCAGAACTCGGAGTCAACGGATATTTATAAAACCGTTTACGTAAAGAAAGCACATTTCGCGGCTAACTAGGTGAAATGAGACCAACTAGCCACGAGTTCTGAAATCAAAATCCAAAAACCGAGGATTTTAGAGCTCGAAAAGTAGTGTGACATCAAGCTAAAAATCACCGAATTCAGAACTCGGAGTCAAAGGATATTCATAAAACCGTTTACGTAAAGAAAGCACATTTCGCGGCTAACTAGGTGAAATGAGACCTACTAGCCACGAGTTCTGAAATCAAAATCCAAAACACGAGGATTGTAGAGCTCAAAAAGTAGTGTGAAATCAAGCTAAAAATCATCGAATTCAGAACTCGGAGTCAACGGATATTCATAAAACCGTTTACGTAAAGAAACCACATGTCGCGGCTAACTAGGTGAAACGAGACCAACTAGCCACGAGTTTTGAAATCAAAATCCGAAACTCCAGGATCGTGGAGCTCGAAAAGTAGTGTGAAATCAAGCTAAAAATCACCGAATTCAGAACTCGGAGTCAACGGATATTCATAAAACCGTTTAAGTAAAGAAACCACATTTCGCGGCTAACTAGGTGAAACGAGACCTACTAGCCACGAGTTCTGAAATCAAAATCCGAAACTCTAGGATCGTAGAGCTCGAAAAGTAGTGTGAAATCAAGCTAAAAATCACCGAATTCAGAACTCGGAGTCAACGGATATTCAAAAAACCGTTTACGTAAAGAAACCACATTTCGCGGCTAAATAGGTGAAACGAGACCAACCAGCCACGAGTTCTGAAATCAAAATCCGAAACGAAAGGATCGTAGAGCTCGAAAGCTAGTGTGAAATCAAGCTAAAAATCACCGAATTCAGAACTCGGAGTCAACGGATATTCATAAAACCGTTTACGTAAAGAAACCACATTTCGCGGCTAACTAGGTGAAACGATACCAACTAGCCACGAGTTCTGAAATCAAAATCCAAAAACCGAGGATTTTAGAGCTCGAAAAGTAGTGTGACATCAAGCTAAAAATCACCGAATTCAGAACTCGGAGTCAAAGGATATTCATAAAACCGTTTACGTAAAGAAAGCACATTTCGCGGCTAACTAGGTGAAATGAGACCTACTAGCCACGAGTTCTGAAATCAAAATCCAAAACACGAGGATTGTAGAGCTCAAAAAGTAGTGTGAAATCAAGCTAAAAATCTTCGAATTCAGAACTCGGAGTCAACGGATATTCATAAAACCGTTTACGTAAAGAAACCACATGTCGCGGCTAACTAGGTGAAACGAGACCAACTAGCCACGAGTTCTGAAATCAAAATCCGAAATGCCTAGATCGTAGAGCTCAAAAAGTAGTATGAAATGAAGCTAAAAATCACCGAATTCAGAACTCGGAGTCAAAGGATATTCATAAAACCGTTTACGTAAAGAAACCACATTTCGCGGCTAACTAGGTGAAACGAGACCAACTAGCCACGAGTTCTGAAATCAAAATCCGAAATGCCAGGATCGTAGAGCTCGAAAAGTAGTGTGAAATCAAGCTAAAAATCACCGAATTCAGAACTCGGAGTCAACGGATATTCATAAAACCGTTTACGTAAAGAAACCACATTTCGCGGCTAACTAGGTGAAACGATACCAACTAGCCACGAGTTCTGAAATCAAAATCCAAAAACCGAGGATTTTAGAGCTCGAAAAGTAGTCTGACATCAAGCTAAAAATCACCGTATTCAGAACTCGGAGTCAACGGATATTCATAAAACCGTTTAAGTAAAGAAACCACATTTCGCGGCTAACTAGGTGAAACGAGACCTACTAGCCACGAGTTTTGAAATCAAAATCCGAAACTCCAGGATCGTAGAGCTCGAAAAGTAGTGTGAAATCAAGCTAAAAATCACCGAATTCAGAACTCGGAGTCAACGGATATTCATAAAACCGTTTACGTAAAGAAACCACATTTCGCGGCTAAATAGGTGAATCGAGACCTACTAGCCACAAGTTCTGAAATCAAAATCCGAAATGCCAGGATTGTAGAGCTCGAAAAGTAGTGTGAAATCAAGCTAAAAATCACCGAATTCAGAACTCGGAGTCAAAGGATATTCATAAAACCGTTTACGTAAAGAATCCACATTTCGCGGCTAACTATGTGAAATGAGACCTACTAGCCACGAGTTCTGAAATCAAAATCCAAAACACGAGGATTGTAGAGCTCAAAAAGTAGTGTGAAATCAAGCTAAAAACCATCGAATTTAGAACTCGGAGTCAACGGATATTCATAAAACCGTTTACGTAAAGAAACCACATGTCGCGGCTAACTAGGTGAAACGAGACCAACTAGCCACGAGTTCTGAAATCAAAATCCGAAATGCCAAGATCGTATAGCTCGAAAAGTAGTATGAAATGAAGCTAAAAATCACCGAATTCAGAACTCGGAGTCAACGGATATTCATAAAACCGTTTACGTAAAGAAACCACATTTCGCGGCTAACTAGGTGAAACGAGACCAACTAGCCACGAGTTCTGAAATCAAAATCCGAAACGAAAGGATCGTAGAGCTCGAAAGCTAGTGTGAAATCAAGCTAAAAATCACCGAATTCAGAACTCGGAGTCAACGGATATTCATAAAACCGTTTACGTAAAGAAACCACATTTCGCGGCTAACTAGGTGAAACGAGACCTACTAGCCACGAGTAATGAAATAAAAATCCGAAACACCAGGATCGTAGAGCTCGAAAAGTAGTGTGAAATCAACCTAAAAATCACCGAATTCAGAACTCGGAGTCAACGGATATTCATAAAACCGTTTACGAAAAGAAACCACATTTCGCGGCTAACTAGGTGAAACGAGACCAACTAGCCACGAGTTCTGAAATCAAAATCCGAAATGCCAGGATCGTAGAGCTCGAAAAGTAGTGGGAAATCAAGCTAAAAATCACCGAATTCAGAACTCGGAGTCAACGGATATTCATAAAACTGTTTACGTAAAGAAACCACATTTTGCGGCTAACTAGGTGAAACGAGACCAACTAGCCACGAGTTCTGAAATCAAAATCCGAAACTCCAGGATCGTAGAGCTCGAAAATTAGTGTGAAATCAAGCTAAAAATCACCGAATTCAGAACTCGGAGTCAACGGATATTCATAAAACCGTTTACGTAAAGAAACCACATTTCGCGGCTAACTAGGTGAAACGATACCAACTAGCCACGAGTTTTGAAATCAAAATCCAAAAATCGAGGATTTTAGAGCTCGAAAAGTAGTGTGAAATCAAGCTAAAAATCACCGAATTCAGAACTCGGAGTCAACGGATATTCATAAAACCGTTTAAGTAAAGAAACCACATTTCGCGGCTAACTAGGTGAAACGAGACCTACTAGCCACGAGTTCTGAAATCAAAATCCGAAACTCCAGGATCGTAGAGCTCGAAAAGTAGTGTGAAATCAAGCTAAAAATCACCGAATTCAGAACTCGGAGTCAACGGATATTCATAAAACCGTTTACGTAAAGAAACTACATTTTGCGGCTAAATAGGTGAATCGAGAACTACTAGCCACAAGTTCTGAAATCAAAATCCGAAATGCCAGGATTGTAGAGCTCGAAAAGTAGTGTGAAATCAAGCTAAAAATCACCGAATTCAGAACTCGGAGTCAAAGGACATTCATAAAACCGTTTACGTAAAGAAACCACATTTCGCGGCTAACTAGGTGAAACGAGACCTACTAGCCACGACTTCTGAAATCAAAATCCGAAATGCCAGGATTGTAGAGCTCGAAAAGTAGTGTGAAATCAAGCTAAAAATCACCGAATTCAGAACTCGGAGTAAACGGATATTCATAAAACTGTTTACGTAAAGAAACCCCATCTCGCGGGTAACTAGGTGAAACGAGACCAACTAGCCACGAGTTATGAAATCAAAATCCGAAACTCCAGGATCGTAGAGCTCGAAAAGTAGTGTGAAATCAAGCTAAAAATCACCGAATTCAGAACTCGGAGTCAACGGATATTCATAAAACCGTTTACGTAAAGAAACTACATTTTGCGGCTAAATAGGTGAATCGAGAACTACTAGCCACAAGTTCTGAAATCAAAATCCGAAATGCCAGGATTGTAGAGCTCGAAAAGTAGTGTGAAATCAAGCTAAAAATCACCGAATTCAGAACTCGGAGTCAAAGGATATTCATAAAACCGTTTACGTAAAGAAACCACATTTCGCGGCTAACTAGGTGAAACGAGACCTACTAGCCACGAGTTCTGAAATCAAAATCCGAAATGCCAGGATTGTAGAGCTCGAAAAGTAGTGTGAAATCAAGCTAAAAATCACCGAATTCAGAACTCGGAGTAAACGGATATTCATAAAACTGTTTACGTAAAGAAACCCCATCTCGCGGGTAACTAGGTGAAACGAGACCAACTAGCCACGAGTTATGAAATCAAAATCCGAAACGCCAGGATCGTAGAGCTCGAAAAGTAGTGTGAAATCAAGCTAAAAATCACCGAATTCAGAACTCGGAGTAAACGGATATTCATAAAACTGTTTACGTAAAGAAACCACATCTCGCGGGTAACTAGGTGAAATGAGACCAACTAGCCGCGAGTTCTGAAATCAAAATCCGAAACGCCAGGATAGTAGAGCTTGAAAAGTATTGTGAAATCAAGCTAAAAATCCCCGAATTCAGAACTCGGAGTCAACAGATATTCATAAAACCGTTTACGTAAAGAAACCACATTTCGCGGCTAACTAGGTGAAACGATACCAACTAGCCACGAGTTCAGAAATCAAAATCCAAAAATCGAGGATTTTAGAGCTCGAAAAGTAGTGTGAAATCAAGCTAAAAATCACCGAATTCAGAACTCGGAGTCAACGGATATTCATAAAACCGTTTAAGTAAAGAAACCACATTTCGCGGCTAACTAGGTGAAACGAGACCTACTAGCCACGAGTTCTAAAATCAAAATCAGAAACTCCAGGATCGTAGAGCTCGAAAAGTAGTGTGAAATCAAGCTAAAAATCACCGAATTCATATCTCGGAGTCAACGGATATTCATAAAACCGTTTACGTAAAGAAACTACATTTTACGGCTAAATAGGTGAATCGAGAACTACTAGCCACAAGTTCTGAAATCAAAATCCGAAATGCCAGGATTGTAGAGCTCGAAAAGTAGTGTGAAATCAAGCTAAAAATCACCGAATTCAGAACTCGGAGTAAACGGATATTCATAAAACTGTTTACGTAAAGAAACCACATCTCGCGGGTAACTAGGTGAAACGAGACCAACTAGCCACGAGTTATGAAATCAAAATCCGAAATGCCAGGATCGTAGAGCTCGAAAAGTAGTGTGAAATCAAGCTAAAAATCACCGAATTCAGAACTCGGAGTCAACGGATATTCATAAAACTGTTTACGTAAAGAAACCACATCTCGCGGGTAACTAGGTGAAACGAGACCAACTAGCCACGAGTTATGAAATCAAAATCCGAAACGCCAGGATCGTAGAGCTCGAAAAGTAGTGTGAAATCAAGCTAAAAATCACCGAATTCAGAACTCGGAGTCAACGGATATTCAAAAAACCGTTTACGTAAGGAAACCACATTTTGCGGCTAACTAGGTGAAACGAGACGTACTAGCCACGAGTTCTGAAATCAAAATCCGAAATGCCAGGATTGTAGAGCTCGAAAAGTAGTGTGAAATCAAGCTAAAAATCACCGAATTCAGAACTCGGAGTCAACGGATATTCATAAAACCGTTTACGTAAAGAAACCACATTTCACGGCTAACTAGGTGAAACGAGACCCACTAGCCACGAGTTCTGAAATCAAAATCCGAAATGCCAGGATTGTAGAGCTCGAAAAGTAGTGTGAAATCAAGCTAAAAATCACCGAATTCAGAACTCGGAGTAAACGGATATTCATAAAACTGTTTACGTAAAGAAACCACATCTCGCGGGTAACTAGGTGAAATGAGACCAACTAGCCGCGAGTTCTGAAATCAAAATCCGAAACGCCAGGATCGTAGAGCTTGAAAAGTATTGTGAAATCAAGCTAAAAATCACCGAATTCAGAACTCGGAGTCAACGGATATTCATAAAACCGTTTACGTAAAGAAACCACATTTCGCGGCTAACTAGGTGAAACGATACCAACTAGCCACGAGTTCTGAAATCAAAATCCGAAACTCCAGGATCGTAGAGCTCGAAAAGTAGTGTGAAATCAAGCTAAAAATCACCGAATTCAGAACTCGGAGTCAACGGATATTCATAAAACCGTTTACGTAAAGAAACTACATTTTGCGGCTAAATAGGTGAATCGAGAACTACTAGCCATAAGTTCTGAAATCAAAATCCGAAATGCCAGGATTGTAGAGCTCGAAAAGTAGTGTGAAATCAAGCTAAAAATCACCGAATTCAGAACTCGGAGTCAAAGGATATTCATAAAACCATTTACGTAAAGAAACCACATTTCGCGGCTAACTAGGTGAAACGAGACCTACTAGCCACGAGTTCTGAAATCAAAATCCGAAATGCCAGGATTGTAGAGCTCGAAAAGTAGTGTGAAATTAAGCTAAAAATCACCGAATTCAGAACTCGGAGTAAACGGATATTCATAAAACTGTTTACGTAAAGAAACCACATCTCGCGGGTAACTAGGTGAAACGAGACCAACTAGCCACGAGTTATGAAATCAAAATCCGAAAAGCCAGGATCGTAGAGCTCGAAAAGTAGTGTGAAATCAAGCTAAAAATCACCGAATTCAGAACTCGGAGTCAACGGATATTCAAAAAACCGTTTACGTAAAGAAACCACATTTCGCGGCTAACTAGGTGAAACGAGACGTACTAGCCACGAGTTCTGAAATCAAAATCCGAAATTCCATGATTGTAGAGCTCGAAAAGTAGTGTGAAATCAGGCTAAAAATCACCGAATTCAGAACTCGGAGTCAACGGATATTCATAAAACCGTTTAAGTAAAGAAACCACATTTCGCGGCTAACTAGGTGAAACGAAACCTACTAGCCACGAGTTCTGAAATCAAAATCCGAAACTCCAGGATCGTAGAGCTCGAAAAGTAGTGTGAAATCAAGCTAAAAATCACCGAATTCAGAACTCGGAGTCAACGGATATTCATAAAACCGTTTACGTAAAGAAACTACATTTTGCGGCTAAATAGGTGAATCGAGAACTACTAGCCACAAGTTCTGAAATCAAAATCCGAAATGCCAGGATTGTAGAGCTCGAAAAGTAGTGTGAAATCAAGCTAAAAATCACCGAATTCAGAACTCGGAGTCAAAGGATATTCATAAAACCATTTACGTAAAGAAACCACATTTCGCGGCTAACTAGGTGAAACGAGACCTACTAGCCACGAGTTCTGAAATCAAAATCCGAAATGCCAGGATTGTAGAGCTCGAAAAGTAGTGTGAAATTAAGCTAAAAATCACCGAATTCAGAACTCGGAGTAAACGGATATTCATAAAACTGTTTACGTAAAGAAACCACATCTCGCGGGTAACTAGGTGAAACGAGACCAACTAGCCACGAGTTATGAAATCAAAATCCGAAAAGCCAGGATCGTAGAGCTCGAAAAGTAGTGTGAAATCAAGCTAAAAATCACCGAATTCAGAACTCGGAGTCAACGGATATTCAAAAAACCGTTTACGTAAAGAAACCACATTTCGCGGCTAACTAGGTGAAACGAGATGTACTAGCCACGAGTTCTGAAATCAAAATCCGAAATGCCATGATTGTAGAGCTCGAAAAGTAGTGTGAAATCAAGCTAAAAATCACCGAATTCAGAACTCGGAGTCAACGGATATTCATAAAACCGTTTACGTAAAGAAACCACATTTCGTGGCTAACTAGGTGAAACGAGGCCTACTAGCCACGAGTTCTGAAATCAAAATCCGAAATGCCAGGATTGTAGAGCTCGAAAAGTAGTGTGAAATCAAGCTAAAAATCACCGAATTCAGAACTCGGAGTAAACGGATATTCATAAAACTGTTTACGTAAAGAAACCACATCCCGCGGGTAACTAGGTGAAACGAGACCAACTAGCCACGAGTTCTGAAATCAAATTCCGAAACGCCAGGATCGTAGAGCTCAAAAAGTAGTGTGAAATCAAGCTAAAAATCACCGAATTCAGAACTCGGAGTAAACGGATATTCATAAAACTGTTTACGTAAAGAAACCACATCTCGCGGGTAACTAGGTGAAATGAGACCAACTAGCCGCGAGTTCTGAAATAAAAATCCGAAACGCCAGGATCGTAGAGCTTGAAAAGTAGTGTGAAATCAAGCTAAAAATCACCGAATTCAAAACTCGGAGTCAACGGATATTCATAAAACCGTTTACGTAAAGAAACCACATTTCGCTGATAACTTGGTGAAACGAGACTTACTACCCACGAGTTCTGAAATCAAAATCCAAAATGCCAGGATCGTAGAGCTCGAAAAGTAGTGTGAAATCAAGGTAAAAATCACCGAATTCAGAACTCGGAGTCAACGGATATTCATAAAACCGTTTACTTAAAGAAACCACATTTCGCGGCTAACTAGGTGAAACGAGACCTACTAGCCACGAGTTCTGAAATCAAAATCCAAAATGCCAGGATTGTAGAGCTCGAAAAGTAGTGTGAAATCAAGCTAAAAATCACCGAATTCAGAACTTGGAGTCAACGGATATTCATAAAATCGTTTACGTAAAGAAACCACATTTCGCGGCTAACTAGGTGAAACGAGACCTACTAGCCACGAGTTCTGAAATCAAAATCCGAAATGCCAGGATTGTAGAGGTCGAAAATTAGTGTGAAATCAAGCTAAAAATCACCGAATTCAGAACTCGGAGTAAACGGATATTCATAAAACTGTTTACGTAAAGAAACCACATCTCGCGGGTAACTAGGTGAAATGAGACCAACTAGCCGCGAGTTCTGAAATCAAAATCCGAAACGCCAGGATCGTAGAGCTTGAAAAGTATTGTGAAATCAAGCTAAAAATCACCGAATTCAGAACTCGGAGTCAACGGATATTCATAAAACCGTTTACGTAAAGAAACCACATTTCGCGGCTAACTAGGTGAAACGATACCAACTAGCCACGAGTTCTGAAATCAAAATCCAAAAATCGAGGATTTTAGAGCTCGAAAAGTAGTGTGAAATCAGGCTAAAAATCACCGAATTCAGAACTCGGAGTCAACGGATATTCATAAAACCGTTTAAGTAAAGAAACCACATTTCGCGGCTAACTAGGTGAAACGAAACCTACTAGCCACGAGTTCTGAAATCAAAATCTGAAACTCCAGGATCGTAGAGCTCGAAAAGTAGTGTGAAATCAAGCTAAAAATCACCGAATTCAGAACTCGGAGTCAACGGATATTCATAAAACCGTTTACGTAAAGAAACTACATTTTGCGGCTAAATAGGTGAATCGAGAACTACTAGCCACAAGTTCTGAAATCAAAATCCGAAATGCCAGGATTGTAGAGCTCGAAAAGTAGTGTGAAATCAAGCTAAAAATCACCGAATTCAGAACTCGGAGTCAAAGGATATTCATAAAACCATTTACGTAAAGAAACCACATTTCGCGGCTAACTAGTTGAAACGAGACCTACTAGCCACGAGTTCTGAAATCAAAATCCGAAATGCCAGGATTGTAGAGCTCGAAAAGTAGTGTGAAATTAAGCTAAAAATCACCGAATTCAGAACTCGGAGTAAACGGATATTCATAAAACTGTTTACGTAAAGAAACCACATCTCGCGGGTAACTAGGTGAAACGAGACCAACTAGCCACGAGTTATGAAATCAAAATCCGAAAAGCCAGGATCGTAGAGCTCGAAAAGTAGTGTGAAATCAAGCTAAAAATCACCGAATTCAGAACTCGGAGTCAACGGATATTCAAAAAACCGTTTACGTAAAGAAACCACATTTCGCGGCTAACTAGGTGAAACGAGACGTACTAGCCACGAGTTCTGAAATCAAAATCCGAAATGCCATGATTGTAGAGCTCGAAAAGTAGTGTGAAATCAAGCTAAAAATCACCGAATTCAGAACTCGGAGTCAACGGATATTCATAAAACCGTTTACGTAAAGAAACCACATTTCGTGGCTAACTAGGTGAAACGAGACCTACTAGCCACGAGTTCTGAAATCAAAATCCGAAATGCCAGGATTGTAGAGCTCGAAAAGTAGTGTGAAATCAAGCTAAAAATCACCGAATTCAGAACTCGGAGTAAACGGATATTCATAAAACTGTTTACGTAAAGAAACCACATCCCGCGGGTAACTAGGTGAAACGAGACCAACTAGCCACGAGTTCTGAAATCAAATTCCGAAACGCCAGGATCGTAGAGCTCAAAAAGTAGTGTGAAATCAAGCTAAAAATCACCGAATTCAGAACTCGGAGTAAACGGATATTCATAAAACTGTTTACGTAAAGAAACCACATCTCGCGGGTAACTAGGTGAAATGAGACCAACTAGCCGCGAGTTCTGAAATAAAAATCCGAAACGCCAGGATCGTAGAGCTTGAAAAGTAGTGTGAAATCAAGCTAAAAATCACCGAATTCAAAACTCGGAGTCAACGGATATTCATAAAACTGTTTACGTAAAGAAACCACATTTCGCTGATAACTTGGTGAAACGAGACTTACTACCCACGAGTTCTGAAATCAAAATCCAAAATGCCAGGATCGTAGAGCTCGAAAAGTAGTGTGAAATCAAGGTAAAAATCACCGAATTCAGAACTCGGAGTCAACGGATATTCATAAAACCGTTTACTTAAAGAAACCACATTTCGCGGCTAACTAGGTGAAACGAGACCTACTAGCCACGAGTTCTGAAATCAAAATCCAAAATGCCAGGATTGTAGAGCTCGAAAAGTAGTGTGAAATCAAGCTAAAAATCACCGAATTCAGAACTTGGAGTCAACGGATATTCATAAAATCGTTTACGTAAAGAAACCACATTTCGCGGCTAACTAGGTGAAACGAGACCTACTAGCCACGAGTTCTGAAATCAAAATCCGAAATGCCAGGATTGTAGAGGTCGAAAATTAGTGTGAAATCAAGCTAAAAATCACCGAATTCAGAACTCGGAGTAAACGGATATTCATAAAACTGTTTACGTAAAGAAACCACATCTCGCGGGTAACTAGGTGAAACGAGACCAACTAGCCACGAGTTCTGAAATCAAAATCCGAAACGCCAGGATCGTAGAGCTCGAAAAGTAGTGTGAAATCAAGCTAAAAATCACCGAATTCAGAACTCGGAGTAAACGGATATTCATAAAACTGTTTACGTAAAGAAACCACATCTCGCGGGTAACTAGGTGAAACGAGACCAACTAGCCGCGAGTTCTGAAATCAAAATCCGAAACGCCAGGATTGTAGAGCTTGAAAAGTATTGTGAAATCAAGCTAAAAATCACCGAATTCAGAACTCGGAGTCAACGGATATTCATAAAACTGTTTACGTAAAGAAACCACATCTCGCGGGTAACTAGGTGAAACGAGACCAACTAGCCACGAGTTCTGAAATCAAAATCCGAAACGCCAGGATCGTAGACCTCGAAAAGTAGTGTGAAATCAAGCTAAAAATCACCGAATTCAGAACTCGGAGTCAAAGGATATTCATAAAACCGTTTACTTAAAGAAACCACATTTCGCGGCTAACTAGGTGAAACGAGACCTACTACCCACGAGTTCTGAAATCAAAATCCGAAATGCCAGGATCGTAGAGCTCGAAAATTAGTGTGAAATCAAGCTAAAAATCACCGAATTCAGAACTCGGAGTCAAAGGATATTCATAAAACCGTTTACGTAAAGAAACCACATTTCGCGGATAACTTGGTGAAACGAGACCTACTACCCACGAGTTCTGAAATGAAAATCCGAAACGCCAGGATCGTAGAGCTCGAAAATTAGTGTGAAATCAAGCTAAAAATCACCGAATTCAGAACTCGGAGTCAACGGATATTCATAAAACCGTTTACGTAAAGAAACCACATTTCGCGGCAAACTAGGTGAAACGATACCAACTAGCCACGAGTTCTGAAATCAAAATCCAAAAACCGAGGATTTTAGAGCTCGAAAAGTAGTGTGAAATCAAGATAAAAATCACCGAATTCAGAACTCGGAGTCAACGGATATTCATAAAACCGTTTAAGTAAAGAAACCACATTTCGCGGCTAACTAGGTGAAACGAGACCTACTAGCCACGAGTTCTGAAATCAAAATCCGAAACTCCAGGATCGTAGAGCTCGAAAAGTAGTGTGAAATCAAGCTAAAAATCACCGAATTCAGAACTCGGAGTAAACGGATATTCATAAAACTGTTTACGTAAAGAAACCACATCTCGCGGGTAACTAGGTGAAACGAGACCAACTAGCCACGAGTTATGAAATCAAAATCCGAAATGCCAGGATCGTAGAGCTCGAAAAGTAGTGTGAAATCAAGCTAAAAATCACCGAATTCAAAACTCGGAGTCAAAGGATATTCATAAAACCGTTTATGTAAAGAAACCACATTTCGCGGCTAACTAGGTGAAACGAGACCTACTAGCCACGAGTTCTGAAATCAAAATCCGAAATGCCAGGATTGTAGAGCTCGAAAAGTAGTGTGAAATCAAGCTAAAAATCACCGAATTCAGAACTCGGAGTAAACGGATATTCATAAAACTGTTTACGTAAAGAAACCACATCTCGCGGGTAACTAGGTGAAACGAGACCAACTAGCCACAAGTTATGAAATCAAAATCCGAAATGCCAGGATCGTAGAGCTCGAAAAGTAGTGTGAAATCAAGCTAAAAATCACCGAATTCAGAACTCGGAGTCAAAGGATATTCATAAAACCGTTTACGTAAAGAAACCACATTTCGCGGCTAACTAGGTGAAACGAGATCTACTTGCCACGAGTTCTGAAATCAAAATCCGAAATGCCAGGATTGTAGAGCTCGAAAAGTAGTGTGAAATCAAGCTAAAAATCACCGAATTCAAAACTCGGAGTCAACGGATATTCATAAAACCGTTTACGTAAAGAAACCACATTTCGCGGCTAACTAGGTGAAACGAGACCTACTAGCCACGAGTTCTGAAATCAAAATCCGAAATGCCAGGATTGTAGAGCTCGAAAAGTAGTGTGAAATCAAGCTAAAAATCACCGAATTCAGAACTCGGAGTAAACGGATATTCATAAAACTGTTTACGTAAAGAAACCACATTTTGCGGCTAACTAGGTGAAAGAGACGTACTAGCCACGAGTTCTGAAATCAAAATCCGAAATGCTAGTATTGTAGAGCTCGAAAAGTAGTGTGTAATCAAGCTAAAAATCACCGAATTCAGAACTCGGAGTCGACGGATATTCATAAAACCGTTTACCTAAAGAAACCACATTTCGCGGCTAACTAGGTGAAACGAGACCAACTAGCCACCAGTTCTAAATCAAAATCCGAAATGCCAGGATTTTAGAGCTCGAAAAGTAGTGTGAAATCAACCTAAAAATCACCGAATTCAGAACTCGGAGTAAACGGATATTCATAAAACTGTTTACGTAAAGAAACCACATTTTGCGGCTAACTAGGTGAAAGAGACGTACTAGCCACGAGTTCTGAAATCAAAATCCGAAATGCTAGTATTGTAGAGCTCGAAAAGTAGTGTGTAATCAAGCTAAAAATCACCGAATTCAGAACTCGGAGTCGACGGATATTCATAAAACCGTTTACCTAAAGAAACCACATTTCGCGGCTAACTAGGTGAAACGAGACCAACTAGCCACCAGTTCTAAATCAAAATCCGAAATGCCAGGATTTTAGAGCTCGAAAAGTAGTGTGAAATCAAGCTAAAAATCACCGAATTCAAAACTCGGAGTCAAAGGATATTCATAAAACCGTTTACGTAAAGAAACCACATTTCGCGGCTAACTAGGTGAAACGAGACCTACTAGCCACGAGTTCTGAAATCAAAATCCGAAATGCCAGGATTGTAGAGCTCGAAAAGTAGTGTGAAATCAAGCTAAAAATCACCGAATTCAAAACTCGGAGTAAACGGATATTCATAAAACTGTTTACGTAAAGAAACCACATCTCGCGGGTAACTAGGTGAAACGAGACCAACTAGCCACAAGTTATGAAATCAAAATCCGAAATGCCAGGATCGTAGAGCTCGAAAAGTAGTGTGAAATCAAGCTAAAAATCACCGAATTCAGAACTCGGAGTCAACGGATATTCATAAAACCGTTTACGTAAAGAAACCACATTTCGCGGCTAACTAGGTGAAACGAGATCTACTTGCCACGAGTTCTGAAATCAAAATCCGAAATGCCAGGATTGTAGAGCTCGAAAAGTAGTGTGAAATCAAGCTAAAAATCACCGAATTCAAAACTCGGAGTCAACGGATATTCATAAAACCGTTTACGTAAAGAAACCACATCTCGCGGGTAACTAGGTGAAACGAGACCAACTAGCCACAAGTTATGAAATCAAAATCCGAAATGCCAGGATCGTAGAGCTCGAAAAGTAGTGTGAAATCAAGCTAAAAATCACCGAATTCAGAACTCGGAGTCAACGGATATTCATAAAACCGTTTACGTAAAGAAACCACATTTCGCGGCTAACTAGGTGAAAGAGACGTACTAGCCACGAGTTCTGAAATCAAAATCCGAAATGCTAGTATTGTAGAGCTCGAAAAGTAGTGTGTAATCAAGCTAAAAATCACCGAATTCAGAACTCGGAGTCGACGGATATTCATAAAACCGTTTACCTAAAGAAACCACATTTCGCGGCTAACTAGGTGAAACGAGACCTACTAGCCACGAGTTCTGAAATCAATATCCGAAAACCCAGGATTTTAGAGCTCGAAAAGTAGTGTAAAATCAACCTAAAAATCACCGAATTCAGAACTCGGAGTCAACGGATATTCATAAAACCGTTTACGTAAAAAAACCACATTTTGCGGCTAACTAGGTGAAAGAGACGTACTAGCCACGAGTTCTGAAATCAAAATCCGAAATGCTAGTATTGTAGAGCTCGAAAAGTAGTGTGTAATCAAGCTAAAAATCACCGAATTCAGAACTCGGAGTCGACGGATATTCATAAAACCGTTTACCTAAAGAAACCACATTTCGCGGCTAACTAGGTGAAACGAGACCAACTAGCCACCAGTTCTAAATCAAAATCCGAAATGCCAGGACCGTAGAGCTCGAAAGGTACTGTGAAATCAACATAAAAATCACCGAATTCAGAACTCGGAGTCAACGGATATTCATAAAACCGTTTACGTAAAGTAACCACATTTCGCGGCTAACTAGGTGAAACGATACCTACTAGCGACGAGTTCTGAAATCAAAATCCGAAACACCAGGATTGTAGAGCTCGAAAAGTAGTGTGAAATCAAGCTAAAAATCACCGAATTCAGAACTCTTAGTCAACGGATATTCATAAAACTGTTTACGTAAAGAAACCATATTTCGCGGCTAACTAGATGAAACGAGACCTACTAGCCACGAGTTCTGAAATAGAAATCCGAAAACCCAGGATTTTAGAGCTCAAAAAGTAGTGGGAAATCAAGCTAAAAATCAACGAATTCAGAACTCGGAGTCAACGGATATTCATAAAACTGTTTACGTAAAGAAACCACATTTCGCAGCTAACTAGGTGAAACGAGACCAACTACCCACGAGTTCTGAAATAAAAATCCGAAGAGCCAGGATCGTAGAGCTCGAAAATTAGTGTGAAATCAAGCTAAAAATCACCGAATTCAGAACTCGGAGTCAACGGATATTCATAAAACCGTTTGCGTAAAGAAACCACATTTCGCGGCTAACTAGGTGAAACGAGACCTACTAGCCACGAGTTATGAAATCAAAATCCGAAATGCCAGGATCGTAGAGCTCGAAAATTAGTGTGAAATCAAGCTAAAAATCACCGAATTCAGAACTCGGAGTCAACGGATATTCATAAAACCGTTTACGTAAAGAAACCACATTTCGCGGCTAACTAGGTGAAACGAGACCTACTAGCCACGAGTTCTGAAATCAAAATCCGAAATGCCAGGATCGTAGAGCTCGAAAGGTAGTGTGAAATCAAGATAAAAATCACCGAATTCAGAACTCGGAGTCAACGGATATTCGTAAAACCGTTTACGTAAAGAAACCACATTTCACGGCAAACTAGGTGAAACGAGACCTACTACCCACGAGTTCTGAAATCAAAATCCGAAATGCCAGGATCGTAGAGCTCGAAGAGTAGTGTAAAATCAAGCTAAAAGTCACCGAATTCAGAACTCGGAGTCAACGGATATTCATAAAACGGTTTAAGTAAAGAGACCATATTTCGCAGCAAACTAGGTGAAACGAGACCAACTAGCCACAAGTTCTGAAATCAATATCCGAAAACCCAGGATTTTAGAGCTCGAAAAGTAGTGTGAAATCAACCTAAAAATCACCGAATTCAGAACTCGGAGTCAACGGATATTCATAAAACCGTTTACGTAAAAAAACCACATTTTGCGGCTAACTAGGTGAAAGAGACGTACTAGCCACGAGTTCTGAAATCAAAATCCGAAATGCTAGTATTGTAGAGCTCGAAAAGTAGTGTGTAATCAAGCTAAAAATCACCGAATTCAGAACTCGGAGTCGACGGATATTCATAAAACCGTTTACCTAAAGAAACCACATTTCGCGGCTAACTAGGTGATACGAGACCAACTAGCCACGAGTTCTGAAATCAAAATCCGAAATGCCAGGATCGTAGAGCTCGAAAGGTAGTGTGAAATCAAGATAAAAATCACCGAATTCAGAACTCGGAGTCAACGGATATTCATAAAACCGTTTACGTAAAGAAACCACATTTCGCGGCTAACTAGGTGAAACGAGACCTACTATCCACGAGTTCTAAAATAAAAATCCGAAACCCCAAGATTGTAGAGCTCGAAAAGTAGTGTGAAATCAAGCTAAAAATCACCGAATTCAGAACTCGGAGTCAACGGATATTCATAAAACTGTTTACGTAAAGAAACCACATTTCGCGGCTAACTAGGTGAAACGAGACCAACTAGCCACGAGTTCTGAAATCAAAATCCGAAATGCTAGGATTGTAGAGCTCGAAAAGTAGTGTGTAATCAAGCTAAAAATCACCGAACTCAGAACTCGGAGTCGACGGATATTCATAAAATCGTTTACCTAAAGAAACCACATTTCGCGGCTAACAAGGTGAAACGAGACCAACTAGCCACCAGTTCTAAATCAAAATCCGAAATGCCAGGACCGTAGAGCTCGAAAGGTACTGTGAAATCAACATAAAAATCACCGAATTCAGAACTCGGAGTCAACGGATATTCATAAAACCGTTTACGTAAAGTAACCACATTTCGCGGCTAACTAGGTGAAACGATACCTACTAGCGACGAGTTCTGAAATCAAAATCCGAAACACCAGGATTGTAGAGCTCGAAAAGTAGTGTGAAATCAAGCTAAAAATCACCGAATTCAGAACTCTTAGTCAACGGATATTCATAAAACTGTTTACGTAAAGAAACTACATTTCGCGGCTAACTAGGTGAAACGAGACCAACTAGCCACGAGTTCTGAAATCAAAATCCGAAACGCCAGGATCGTAGAGCTTGAAAAGTAGTGTGAAATCAAGCTACAAATCACCGAATTCAAAACTCGGAGTCAACGGATATTCATAAAACCGTTTACGTAAAGAAACCACATTTCGCGGGTAACTAGGTGAAACGAGACCAACTAGCCACGAGTTCTCAAATCAAAATCCGAAACGCCAGGATCGTAGAGCTCAAAATGTAGTGTGAAATCAATCTAAAAATCACCGAATTCAGAACTCGGAGTCAACGGATATTCATAAAACCGTTTACGTAAAGAAACCACATTTCGCGGCTAACTAGGTGAAACGAGACCTACTAGCCACGAGTTCTGAAATCAAAATCCGAAACACCAGGATTGTAGAGCTCGAAAATTAGTGTCAAATCAAGTTAAAAATCACCGAATTCAGAACTCGGAGTCAACGGATATTCATAAAACTGTTTACGTAAAGAAACCACATTTCGCGGCTAACTACGTGAAACGAGACCAACTAGCCACGAGTTCTGAAATCAAAATCCGAAATGCTAGGATTGTAGAGCTCGAAAATTAGTGTGTAATCAAGCTAAAAATCACCGAATTCAGAACTCGGAGTCGACGGATATTCATAAAACCGTTTACCTAAAGAAACCACATTTTGCGGCTAACTAGGTGAAACGAGACCAACTAGCCACGAGTTCTGAAATCAAAATCCGAAATGCCAGGATCGTAGAGCTCGAAAGTTAGTGTGAAATCAAGATAAAAATCACCGAATTCAGAACTCGGAGTCAACGGATATTCATAAAACCGTTTACGTAAAGAAACCACATTTCACGGCTAACTAGGTGAAACGAGACCTACTAGCCACGAGTTCTGAAATCAAAATCCGAAACACCAGGATTGTAGAGCTCGAAAAGTAGTGTCCAATCAAGCAAAAAATCACCGAATTCAGAACTCTTAGTCAACGGATATTCATAAAACTGTTTACGTAAAGAAACCACATTTCGCGGCTAACTAGGTGAAACGAGACCAACTAGCCACGAGTTCTGAAATCAAAATCCGAAACGCCAGGATCGTAGAGCTTGAAAAGTAGTGTGAAATCAAGCTAAAAATCACCGAATTCAAAACTCGGAGTCAACGGATATTCATAAAACCGTTTACGTAAAGAAACCACATTTCGCGGCTAACTAGGTGAAACGAGACCAACTAGCCACGAGTTCTTAAATCAAAATCCGAAACTCCAGGATCGTAGAGCTCAAAATGTAGTGTGAAATCAAGCTAAAAATCACCGAATTCAAAACTCGGAGTCAACGGATTTCATAAAACCGTTTACGTAAAGAAACCACATTTCGCGGCTAACTAGGTGAAACGAGACCAACTAGCCACGAGTTCTCAAATCAAAATCCGAAACGCCAGGATCGTAGAGCTCAAAATGTAGTGTGAAATCAAGCTAAAAGCACCGAATTCAGAACTCGGAGTCAACGGATATTCATAAAACCGTTTACGTAAAGAAACCACATTTCGGGCTAACTAGGTGAAACGAGACCTACTAGCCACGAGTTCTAAAATCAAAATCCGAAACACCAAGATTGTAGAGCTCGAAAAGTAGTGTGAAATCAAGCTAAAAATCACCGAATTCAGAACTCGGAGTCAACGGATATTCATAAAACTGTTTACGTAAAGAAACCACATTTCGCGGCTAACTAGGTAAAACGAGACCAACTAGCCACGAGTTATGAAATAAAAATCCGAAACTCCAGGATCATAGAGCTCGAAAAGTAGTGTGAAATCAAGCTAAAAATCACCGAATTCAGAACTCGGAGTCAACGGATATTCATAAAACCGTTTACATAAAGAAACCACATTTCGCGGCTAACTAGGTGAAACGAGACCAACTAGCCACGAGTTCTGAAATCAAAATCCGAAGTGCCAGGATCGTAGAGCACGAAAAGTAGTGTGAAATCAAGCTAAAAATCACGGAATTCAGAACTCGGAGTCAACGGATATTCATAAAACCGTTTACGTAAAGAAACCACATTTCACGGCTAACTAGGTGAAACGAGACCTACTAGCCACGAGTTCTGAAATCAAAATCCGAAATTCCAGGATCGTAGAGCTCGAAAAGTAGTGTCCAATCAAGCAAAAAATCACCGAATTCAGAACTCGGAGTCAACGGATATCCATAAAACCGTTTACGTAAAGAAACTACATTTCGCGGCTAACTAGGTGAAACGAGACCAACTAGCCACGAGTTCTGAAATCGAAATCCAAAACGCCAGGATCGTAGAGCTTGAAAAGTAGTGTGAAATCAAGCTAAAAATCACCGAATTCAGAACTCGGAGTCAACGGATATTCATAAAACCGTTTACGTAAAGAAACCACATTCCGCGGCTAACAAGGTGAAACGAGACCAACTAGCCACGAGTTCTCAAATCCAAATCCGAAGCGCCAAGATCGTAGAGCTCAAAAGTTGTGTGAAATCAAGCTAAAAATCACCGAATTCAGAACTCGGAGTCATCGGATATTCATAAAACCGTTTACGTAAAGAAACCACATTTCGCGGCTAACTAAGTGGAATGAGACCTACTAGCCACGAGTTCTGAAATCAAAATCCGAAATACCAGGATTGTAGAGCTCGAAAAGTAGTGTGAAATCAAGCTAAAAATCACCGAATTCAGAACTCGGAGTCAACGGATATTCATAAAACTGTTTACGTAAAGAAACCACATTTCGCGGCTAACTAGGTGAAACGAGACCAACTAGCCACGAGTTCTGAAATCAAAATCCAAAACTCCAGGATCGTAGAGATCAAAAAGAAGTGTGTAATGAGCAAAAAATCACCGAATTCAGAACTCGGAGTCAACGGATATTCATAAAACTGTTTACGTAAAGAAACCACATTTCGCGGCTAACTAGGTAAAACGAGACCAACTAGCCACGAGTTCTGAAATCAAAATCCGAAATGCCAGGATCGTAGAGCTCGAAAGTTAGTGTGAAATCAAGATAAAAATCACCGAATTCAGAACTCGGAGTCAACGGATATTCATAAAACCGTTTACGTAAAGAAACCACATTTCACGGCTAACTACGTGAAACGAGACCAACTAGCCTTGAGTTCTGAAATCAAAATCCGAAATGCTAGGATTGTAGATCTCGAAAATTAGTGTGTAATCAAGCTAAAAATCACCGAATTCAGAACTCGGAGTCGACGGATATTCATAAAACCGTTTACCTAAAGAAACCACATTTTGCGGCTAACTAGGTGAAACGAGACCAACTAGCCACGAGTTCTGAAATCAAAATCCGAAATGCCAGGATCGTAGAGCTCGAAAGTTAGTGTGAAATCAAGATAAAAATCACCGAATTCAGAACTCGGAGTCAACGGATATTCATAAAACCGTTTACGTAAAGAAACCACATTTCCCGGCTAACTAGGTGAAACGAGACCTACTAGCCACGAGTTCTGAAATCAAAATCCGAAACACCAGGATTGTAGAGCTCGAAAAGTAGTGTCCAATCAAGCAAAAAATCACCGAATTCAGAACTCTTAGTCAACGGATATTCATAAAACTGTTTACGTAAAGAAACCACATTTCGCGGCTAACTAGGTGAAACGAGACCAACTAGCCACGAGTTCTGAAATCAAAATCCGAAACGCCAGGATCGTAGAGCTTGAAAAGTAGTGTGAAATCAAGCTAAAAATCACCGAATTCAAAACTCGGAGTCAACGGATATTCATAAAACCGTTTACGTAAAGAAACCACATTTCGCGGCTAACTAGGTGAAACGAGACCAACTAGCCACGAGTTCTTAAATCAAAATCCGAAACTCCAGGATCGTAGAGCTCAAAATGTAGTGTGAAATCAAGCTAAAAATCACCGAATTCAAAACTCGGAGTCAACGGATTTCATAAAACCGTTTACGTAAAGAAACCACATTTCGCGGCTAACTAGGTGAAACGAGACCAACTAGCCACGAGTTCTCAAATCAAAATCCGAAACGCCAGGATCGTAGAGCTCAAAATGTAGTGTGAAATCAAGCTAAAAGCACCGAATTCAGAACTCGGAGTCAACGGATATTCATAAAACCGTTTACGTAAAGAAACCACATTTCGGGCTAACTAGGTGAAACGAGACCTACTAGCCACGAGTTCTAAAATCAAAATCCGAAACACCAAGATTGTAGAGCTCGAAAAGTAGTGTGAAATCAAGCTAAAAATCACCGAATTCAGAACTCGGAGTCAACGGATATTCATAAAACTGTTTACGTAAAGAAACCACATTTCGCGGCTAACTAGGTAAAACGAGACCAACTAGCCACGAGTTATGAAATAAAAATCCGAAACTCCAGGATCATAGAGCTCGAAAAGTAGTGTGAAATCAAGCTAAAAATCACCGAATTCAGAACTCGGAGTCAACGGATATTCATAAAACCGTTTACGTAAAGAAACCACATTTCGCGGCTAACTAGGTGAAACGAGACCAACTAGCCACGAGTTCTGAAATCAAAATCCGAAGTGCCAGGATCGTAGAGCACGAAAAGTAGTGTGAAATCAAGCTAAAAATCACGGAATTCAGAACTCGGAGTCAACGGATATTCATAAAACCGTTTACGTAAAGAAACCACATTTCACGGCTAACTAGGTGAAACGAGACCTACTAGCCACGAGTTCTGAAATCAAAATCCGAAATGCCAGGATCGTAGAGCTCGAAAAGTAGTGTCCAATCAAGCAAAAAATCACCGAATTCAGAACTCGGAGTCAACGGTTATCCATAAAACCGTTTACGTAAAGAAACTACATTTCGCGGCTAACTAGGTGAAACGAGACCAACTAGCCACGAGTTCTGAAATCGAAATCCAAAACGCCAGGATCGTAGAACTTGAAAAGTAGTGTGAAATCAAGCTAAAAATCACCGAATTCAGAACTCGGAGTCAACGGATATTCATAAAACCGTTTACGTAAAGAAACCACATTCCGCGGCTAACAAGGTGAAACGAGACCAACTAGCCACGAGTTCTCAAATCCAAATCCGAAGCGCCAAGATCGTAGAGCTCAAAAGTTGTGTGAAATCAAGCTAAAAATCACCGAATTCAGAACTCGGAGTCATCGGATATTCATAAAACCGTTTACGTAAAGAAACCACATTTCGCGGCTAACTAAGTGGAATGAGACCTACTAGCCACGAGTTCTGAAATCAAAATCCGAAATACCAGGATTGTAGAGCTCGAAAAGTAGTGTGAAATCAAGCTAAAAATCACCGAATTCAGAACTCGGAGTCAACGGATATTCATAAAACTGTTTACGTAAAGAAACCACATTTCGCGGCTAACTAGGTGAAACGAGACCAACTAGCCACGAGTTCTGAAATCAAAATCCAAAACTCCAGGATCGTAGAGATCAAAAAGAAGTGTGTAATGAGCAAAAAATCACCGAATTCAGAACTCGGAGTCAACGGATATTCATAAAACTGTTTACGTAAAGAAACCACATTTCGCGGCTAACTAGGTGAAACGAGACCAACTAGCCACGTGTTCTGAAATCAAAATCCGAAATGCCAGGATTGTAGAGCTCGAAAAGTAGTGTGAAATCAAGCTAAAAATCACCGAATTCAGAACTCGGAGTCGACGGATATTCATAAAACCGTTTACCTAAAGAAACCACATTTCGCGGCTAACTAGGAGAAACGAGACCAACTAGCCACGAGTTCTGAAATCAAAATCCGAAATGCCTGGATCGTAGAGCTCGAAAGGTAGTGTGAAATCAAGATAAAAATCACCGAATTCAGAACTCGGAGTCAACGGATATTCATAAAACCGTTTACGTAAAGAAACCACATTTCGCGGCTAACTAGGTGAAACGAGACCTACTAGCCACGAGTTCTGAAATCAAAATCCGAAACACCAGGATTGTAGAGCTCGAAAAGTAGTGTGAAATCAAGCTAAAAATCACCGAATTCAGAACTCTTAGTCAATGGATATTCATAAAACTGTTTACGTAAAGAAACAACATTTCGCGGCTAACTAGGTGAAACGAGACCAACTAGCCACGAGTTCTGAAATCAAAATCCGAAACGCCAGGATCGTAGAGCTTGAAAAGTAGTGTAAAATCAAGCTAAAAATCACCGAATTCAGAACTCGGAGTCAACGGATATTCATAAAACCGTTTACGTAAAGAAACCACATTTCGCGGCTAACTAGGTGAAACGAGACCAAATAGCCACGAGTTATGAAAAAAAAATCCGAAACTCCAGGATCGTAGAGCTCAAAAAGTAGTGTGAAATCAAGCTAAAAATCACCGAATTCAGAACTCGGAGTCAACGGATATTCATAAAACCGTTTACGTAAAGAAACCACATTTCGCGGCTAACTAGGTGAAACGAGACCAACTAGCCACGGATTCTGAAATCAAAATCCGAAAGGCCAGGATCGTAGAGCTCGAAAAGTAGTGTGAAATCAAGCTAAAAATCACGGAATTCAGAACTCGGAGTCAACGGATATTCATAAAACTGTTTACATAAAGCAACCACATTTCGCGGCTAACTAGGTGAAACGAGACCAACTAGGCACGAGTTATGAAATAAAAATCCGAAACTCCAGGATCGTAGAGCTCGAAAAGTAGTGTGAAATCAAGCTAAAAATCACCGAATTCAGAACTCGGAGTCAACGGATATTCATAAAACCGTTTACGTAAAGAAACCACATTTCGCGGCTAACTAGGTGAAATGAGACCAACTAGCCACGAGTTCTGAAATAAAAATCCGAAATGCCAGGATCGTAGAGCTCGAAAAGTAGTGTGTAATCAAGCAAAAAATCACCGAATTCAGAACTCGGAGTCAACGAATATTCATAAAACTGTTTACGTAAAGAAACCACATTTCGCGGCTAACTAGGTGAAACGAGACCAACTAGCCACGAGTTCTGAAATCAAAATCCGAACTGCCAGGATCGTAGAGCTCGAAAAGTAGTGTATAATCAAGCTAAAAATCATCGAATTCAGAACTCGGAGTCAACGGATATTCATAAAACGGTTTAAGTAAAGAGACCGCATTTCGCGGCTAACTAGGTGAAACGAGACCAACTAGCCACGAGTTCTGAAATCAAAATCCGAAATGCCAAGATCGTAGAGCTCGAAAAGTAGTGTGAAATCAAGCTAAAAATCACGGAATTCAGAACTCGGAGTCAACGGATATTCATAAAACCGTTTACGTAAAGAAACCACATTTTGCGGCTAACTAGGTGAAACGAGACCTACTAGCCACGAGTTCTGAAATCAAAATCCGAAATGCCAGGATCGTAGAGCTCGAAAAGTAGTGTCTAATCAAGCAAAAAATCACCGAATTCAGAACTCGGAGTCAACGGATATTCATAAAACTGTTTACGTAAAGAAACTACATTTCGCGGCTAACTAGGTGAAACGAGACCAACTAGCCACGAGTTCTGAAATCGAAATCCAAAACGCCAGGATCGTAGAGCTTGAAAAGTAGTGTGAAATCAAGCTAAAAATGACCGAATTCAGAACTCGGAGTCAACGGATATTCATAAAACCGTTTTCGTAAAGAAACCACATTTCGCGGCTAACAAGGTGAAACGAGACCAACTAGCCACGAGTTCTCAAATCCAAATCCGAAGCGCCAGGATCGTAGAGCTCAAAAAGTTGTGTGAAATCAAGCTAAAAATCACCGAATTCAGAAGTCGGAGTCATCGGATATTCATAAAACCGTTTACGTAAAGAAACCACATTTCGCGGCTAACTAAGTGAAAAGAGACCTACTAGCCACGAGTTCTGAAATCAAAATCCGAAATACCAGGATTGTAGAGCTCGAAAAGTAGTGTGAAATCAAGCTAAAAATCACCGAATTCAGAACTCGGAGTCAACGGATATTCATAAAACTGTTTACGCAAAGAAACCACATTTCGCGGCTAACTAGGTGAAACGAGACCAACTAGCCACGAGTTCTGAAATCAAAATCCAAAACTCCAGGATCGTAGAGCTCGAAAAGAAGTGTGTAATGAGCAAAAAATCACCGAATTCAGAACTCGGAGTCAACGGATATTCATAAAACTGTTTACGTAAAGAAACCACATTTCGCGGCTAACTAGGTGAAACGAGACCAACTAGCCACGTGTTCTGAAATCAAAATCCGAAATGCCAGGATTGTAGAGCTCGAAAAGTAGTGTGAAATCAAGCTAAAAATCACCGAATTCAGAACTCGGAGTCGACGGATATTCATAAAACCGTTTACCTAAAGAAACCACATTTCGCGGCTAACTAGGAGAAACGAGACCAACCAGCCACGAGTTCTGAAATCAAAATCCGAAACACCATAATTGTAGAGCTCGAAAAGTAGTGTGAAATCAAGCTAAAAATCACCGAATTCAGAACTCTTAGTCAATGGATATTCATAAAACTGTTTACGTAAAGAAACCACATTTCGCGGCTAACTAGGTGAAACGAGACCAACTAGCCACGATTTCTGAAATCAAAATCCGAAACTCCAGGATCGTAGAGCTTGAAAAGTAGTGTGAAATCAAGCTAAAAATCACCGAATTCAGAACTCGGAGTCAACGGATATTCATAAAACCGTTTACGTAAAGAAACCACATTTCGCGGCTAACAAGGTGAAACGAGACCAACTAGCCACGAGTTATGAAATAAAAATCTGAAACTCCAGGATCGTAGAGCTCAAAAAGTAGTGTGAAATCAAGCTAAAAATCACCGAATTCAGAACTCGGAGTCAACGGATATTCATAAAACCGTTTACGTAAAGAAACCACATTTCGCGGCTAACAAGGTGAAACGAGACTAACTAGCCACGAGTTCTCAAATCCAAATCCGAAGCGCCAGGATCGTAGAGCTCAAAAAGTTGTGTGAAATCAAGCTAAAAATCACCGAATTCAGAAGTCGGAGTCATCGGATATTCATAAAACCGTTTACGTAAAGAAACCACATTTCGCGGCTAACTAAGTGAAAAGAGACCTACTAGCCACGAGTTCTGAAATCAAAATCCGAAATACCAGGATTGTAGAGCTCGAAAAGTAGTGTGAAATCAAGCTAAAAATCACCGAATTCAGAACTCGGAGTCAACGGATATTCATAAAACTGTTTACGCAAAGAAACCACATTTCGCGGCTAACTAGGTGAAACGAGACCAACTAGCCACGAGTTCTGAAATCAAAATCCAAAACTCCAGGATCGTAGAGCTCGAAAAGAAGTGTGTAATGAGCAAAAAATCACCGAATTCAGAACTCGGAGTCAACGGATATTCATAAAACTGTTTACGTAAAGAAACCACATTTCGCGGCTAACTAGGTGAAATGAGACCAACTAGCCACGTGTTCTGAAATCAAAATCCGAAATGCCAGGATTGTAGAGCTCGAAAAGTAGTGTGAAATCAAGCTAAAAATCACCGAATTCAGAACTCGGAGTCGACGGATATTCATAAAACCGTTTACCTAAAGAAACCACATTTCGCGGCTAACTAGGAGAAACGAGACCAACCAGCCACGAGTTCTGAAATCAAAATCCGAAACACCATAATTGTAGAGCTCGAAAAGTAGTGTGAAATCAAGCTAAAAATCACCGAATTCAGAACTCTTAGTCAATGGATATTCATAAAACTGTTTACGTAAAGAAACCACATTTCGCGGCTAACTAGGTGAAACGAGACCAACTAGCCACGATTTCTGAAATCAAAATCCGAAACTCCAGGATCGTAGAGCTTGAAAAGTAGTGTGAAATCAAGCTAAAAATCACCGAATTCAGAACTCGGAGTCAACGGATATTCATAAAACCGTTTACGTAAAGAAACCACATTTCGCGGCTAACAAGGTGAAACGAGACCAACTAGCCACGAGTTATGAAATAAAAATCTGAAACTCCAGGATCGTAGAGCTCAAAAAGTAGTGTGAAATCAAGCTAAAAATCACCGAATTCAGAACTCGGAGTCAACGGATATTCATAAAACCGTTTACGTAAAGAAACCACATTTCGCGGCTAACTAGGTGAAACGAGACCTACTAGCCACGAGTTCTGAAATCAAAATCCGAAACTCCAGGATCGTAGAGCTCGAAAAGTAGTGTGAAATCAAGCTAAAAATCACCGAATTCAGAACTCGGAGTCAACGGATATTCATAAAACCGTTTACGTAAAGAAACCACATTTCGCGGCTAACTAGGTGAAACGAGACCAACTAGCCACGAGTTCTGAAATCAAAATCCGAAATACCAGGATCGTAGAGCTCGAAAAGTAGTGTGAAATCAAGTTAAAAATCACCGAATTCAGAACTCGGAGTCAACGGATATTCATAAAACTGTTTACGTAAAGAGACCACATTTCGCGGCTAACTAGGTGAAACGAGACCAACTAGCCACGAGTTCTGAAATCAATATCCGAAAACCTAGGATTGTAGAGCTCGAAAAGTAGTGTGAAATCAAGCTAAAAATCACCGAATTCAGAACTCGGAGTCAACGGATATTCATAAAACCGTTTACGTAAAAAAACCACATTTTGCGGCTAACTAGGTGAAAGAGACCTACTAGCCACGAGTTCTGAA
This sequence comes from Euonymus europaeus, assembly GCA_963580455.1. NCBI lineage: Eukaryota > Viridiplantae > Streptophyta > Magnoliopsida > Celastrales > Celastraceae > Euonymus > Euonymus europaeus. The sequence continues at coordinate 25,839,247 of OY756966.1, read as the reverse complement.
ATCAAAATCCGAAATGCTAGGATTGTAGAGGTCGAAAAGTAGTGTGTAATCAAGCTAAAAATCACCGAATTCAGAACTCGGAGTCGACGGATATTCATAAAACCGTTTACCTAAAGAAACCACATTTCGCGGCTAACTAGGTGAAACGAGACCAACTAGCCACGAGTTCTGAAATAAAAATCCGAAATGCCTGGATCGTAGAGCTCGAAAGGTAGTGTGAAATCAAGATAAAAATCACCGAATTCAGAACTCAAAGTCAACGGATATTCATAAAACCGTTTACGTAAAGAAACCACATTTCGCGGCTAACTAGGTGAAACGAGACCAACTAGCCACGAGTTCTGAAATCAAAATCCGAAATGCCAGGATCGTAGTGCTCGAAAGGTAGTGTGAAATCAAGCTAAAAATCACCGAATTCAGAACTCAAAGTCAACGGATATTCATAAAACCGTTTACGGAAAGAAACCACATTTCGCTGCTAACTAGGTGAAACGAGACCAACTAGCCACGTGTTCTGAAATCAAAATCCAAAATGCCAGGATTGTAGAGCTCGAAAAGTAGTGTGAAATCAAGCTAAAAATCACCGAATTCAGAACTCTTAGTCAATGGATATTCATAAAACTGTTTACGTAAAGAAACCACATTTCGCGGCTAACTAGGTGAAACGAGACCAACTAGCCACGAGTTCTGAAATCAAAATCCGAAACGCCAGGATCGTAGAGCTCGAAAAGTAGTGTGAAATCAAGCTAAAAATCACCGAATTCATAACTCGGAGTCAACGGATATTCATAAATTCGTTTACGTAAAGAAACCACATTTCGCGGCTAACTAGGTAAAACGAGACCTACTAGCCACAGGTTCTAAAATCAAAATCCGAAACAACAGGATTGTAGAGCTCGAAAAGTAGTGTGAAATCAAGTTAAAAATCACCGAATTCAGAACTCGGAGTCAACGGATATTCATAAAACTGTTTACGTAAAGAAACCATATTTCGCGGCTAACTAGGTGAAATGAGACCAACTAGCCACGAGTTATGAAATAAAAATCCGAAACTCCAGGATCGTAGAGCTCGAAAAGTAGTGTGAAATCAAGCTAAAAATCACGGAATTCAGAACCCGGAGTCAACGGATATTCATAAAACCGTTTACGTAAAGAAACCACATTTCGCGGCTAACTAGGTGAAACGAGACCTACTAGCCACGAGTTCTGAAATCAAAATCCGAAATGCCAGGATCGTAGAGCTCGAAAAGCAGTGTGAAATCAAGCTAAAAATCAAGGAATTCAGAACCCGGAGTCAACGGATATTCATAAAACCGTTCACGTAAAGAAACCACATTTCGCGGCTAACTAGGTGAAACGAGACCTACTAGCCACGAGTTCTGAAATCAAAATCCGAAACGCCAGGATCGTAGAGCTCGAAAAGTAGTGTTTAATCAAGCAAAAAATCACCGAATTCAGAACTCGGAGTCAACGGATATTCATGAAACTGTTTACGTAAAGAAACCACATTTCGCGGCTAACTAGGTGAAACGAGACCAACTAGCCACTAGTTCCGAAACGCCAGTATCGTAGAGCTTGAAAAGTAGTGTGAAATCAAGCTAAAAATCACGGAATTCAGAACTCGGAGTCAACGGATATTCATAAAACCGTTTACGCAAAGAAACCACATTTCGCGACTAACTAGGTGAAACGAGACCTACTAGCCACGAGTTCTGAAATCAAAATCCGAAACACCGGGATTTTAGAGCTCAAAAAGTAGTTTGAAATCAAGCTAAAAATCACCGAATTCAGAACTCGGAGTCAACGGATATTCATAAAACTGTTTACGTAAAGAAACCACATTTCGCGGCTAACTAGGTGAAACGAGACCAACTAGCCACGAGTTATGAAATCAAAATCCGAAACTCCAGGATCGTAGAGCTCGAAAAGTAGTGTGAAATCAAGCTAAAAATCACCGAATTCAGAACTCGGAGTCAACGGATATTCATAAAACCGTTTACGTAAAGAAACCACATTTCGCGGCTAACTAGGTGAAACGAGACCTACTAGCCACGAGTTCTGAAATCAAAATCCGAAACGCCAGGATCGTAGAGCTTGAAAAGTAGTGTGGAATCAAGCTAAAAATCACCGAATTCAGAACTCGGAGTCAACGGATATTCATAAAACCGTTTATGTAAAGAAACCACATTTCGCGGCTAACTAGGTGAAACGAGACCAACTAGCCACGAGTTCTCAAATCAAAATCCAAAACGCCAGGATCGTAGAGCTCAAAAAGTTCTGTGAAATCGAGCTAAAAATCACCGAATTCAGAACTCGGAGTCAACGGATATTCATAAAACCGTTTACGTAAAGAAACCACATTTCGCGGCTAACTAGGTGAAACGCGACCTACTAGCCACGAGTTCTGAAATCAAAATCCAAAACACCAGGATTGTAGAGCTCGAAAAGTAGTGTGAAATCAAGCTAAAAATCACCGAATTCAGAACTCGGAGTCAACGGATATTCATAAAACTGTTTACGTAAAGAAACCACATTTCGCGGCTAACTAGGTGAAACGCGACCAACTAGCCACGAGTTATGAAATCAAAATCCGAAACTCCACGATCGTAGAGCTCGAAAAGTAGTGTGAAATCAAGCTAAAAATCACTGAATTCAGAACTCGGAGTCAACGGATATTCATAAAACTGTTTCCGTAAAGAAACCACATTTCGCGGCTAACTAGGTGAAACGAGACCAAGTAGCCACGAGTTCTGAAATCAAAATCCGAAACTCTAGGATCGTAGAGCTCAAAAAGTAGTGTGAAATCAAGCTAAAAATCACCGAATTCAGAACTCGGAGTCAACGGATATTCATAAAACTGTTTACGTAAAAAAACCACATTTCGCGGCTAACTAGGTGAAACGAGACCTACTAGCCACGAGTTCTGAAATCAAAATCCTAGATGCTAGGATTGTAGAGCTCGAAAAGTAGTGTGTAATCAAGCTAAAAATCACCGAATTCAGAACTCGGAGTCAACGGATATTCATAAAACCGTTTACGTAAAGAAACCACATTTCGCGGCTAACTAGGTGAAACGAGACCTACTAGCCACGAGTTCTGAAATCAAAATCCGAAACACCAGGATTGTAGAGCTCGAAAAGTAGTGTGAAATCAAGCTAAAAATCACCGAATTCAGAACTCTTAGTCAACGGATATTCACAAAACTGTTTACGTAAAGAAACCACATTTCGCGGCTAACTAGGTGAAACGAGACCAACTAGCCACGAGTTCTGAAATCAAAATCCGAAACGCCAGGATCGTAGAGCTTGAAAAGTAGTGTGAAATCAAGCTAAAAATCACCGAATTCAGAACTCGGAGTCAATGGATATTCATAAAACCGTTTACGTAAAGAAACCACATTTCGCGGCTAACTAGGTGAAACGAGACCAACTAGCCACGAGTTCTGAAATCAAAATCCGAAAAGCCAGGATCGTTGAGCTCAAAATGTAGTGTGAAATCAAGCTAAAAATCACCGAATTCAGAACTCGGAGTCAACGGATATTCATAAAACCGTTTACGTAAAGAAACCACATTTCGCGGCTAACTAGGTGAAACGAGACCAACTAGCCACGAGTTCTGAAATCAATATCCGAAAACCCAGGATCGTAGAGCTCGAAAAGTAGTGTAAAATCAAGCTAAAAATCACCGAATTCAGAACTCGGAGTCAACGGATATTCATAAAACGATTTAAGTAAAGAGACCACATTTCGCGGCTAACTAGGTGAAACGAGACCTACTAGCCACGAGTTCTGAAATCAAAATCCGAAATGCTAGGATTGTAGAGCTCGAAAAGTAGTGTGTAATCAAGCTAAAAATCACCGAATTCAGAACTCGGAGTCGACGGATATTCATAAAACCGTTTACCTAAAGAAACCACATTTCGCGGCTAACTAGGTGAAACGAGACCAACTAGCCACGAGTTTTGAAATCAAAATCCGAAATGCCAGGATCGTAGAGCTCGAAAGGTAGTGTGAAATCAAGATAAAAATCACCGAATTCAGAACTCGGAGTTAACGGATATTCATAAAACCGTTTACGTAAAGAAACCACATTTCGCGGCTAACTAGGTGAAACGAGACCTACTAGCCACGAGTTCTGAAATCAAAATCCGAAACACCAGGATTGTAGAACTCGAAAAGTAGTGTGAAATCAAGCTAAAAATCACCGAATTCAGAACTCTTAGTCAACGGATATTCATAAAACTGTTTACGTAAAGAAACCACATTTCGCGGCTAACTAGGTGAAACGAGACCAACTAGCCACGAGTTCTGAAATCAAAATCCGAAATGCCAGGATCGTAGAGCCTGAAAAGTAGTGTGAAATCAAGCTAAAAATCACCGAATTCAGAACTCGGAGTCAACGGATATTCATAAAACCGTTTACGTAAAGAAACCACATTTCGCGGCTAACTAGGTGAAACGAGACCAACTAGCCACGAGTTCTCAAATCAAAATCCGAAATGCCAGGATCGTAGAGCTCAAAATGTAGTGTGAAATCAAGCTAAAAATCACCGAATTCAGAACTCGGAGTCAACGGATATTCAAAAAACCGTTTACGTAAAGATACCACATTTCGCGGCTAACTAGGTGAAACGAGACCTACTAGCCACGAGTTCTAAAATCAAAATCCGAAACACCAGGATTGTAGAGCTCGAATAGTAGTGTGAAATCAAGTTAAAAATCACCGAATTCAGAACTCGGAGTCAACGGATATTCATAAAACTGTTTACGTAAAGAAACCACATTTCGCGGCTAACTAGGTGAAATGAGACCAACTAGCCACGAGTTATGAAATAAAAATCCGAAACTCCAGGATCGTAGAGCTCGAAAAGTAGTGTGAAATCAAGCTAAAAATCACCGAATTCAGAACTCGGAGTCAACGGATATTCATAAAACCGTTTACGTAAAGAAACCACATTTCGCGGCTAACTAGGTGAAACGAGACCAACTAGCCACGAGTTCTGAAATCAAAATCCGAAATGCCAAGATCGTAGAGCTCGAAAGGTAGTGTGAAATCAAGATAAAAATCACCGAATTCAGAACTCGGAGTCAACGGATATTCATAAAACCGTTTACGTAAAGAAACCACATTTCGCGGCTAACTAGGTGAAACGAGACCTACTAGCCATGAGTTCTGAAATCAAAATCCGAAACAGCAGGATTGTAGAGCTAGAAAAGTAGTGTGAAATCAAGCTAAAAATCACCGAATTCAGAACTCTTAGTCAACGGATATTCATAAAACTGTTTACGTAAAGAAACCACATTTCGCGGCTAACTAGTTGAAACGAGACCAACTAGCCACGAGTTCTGAAATCAAAATCCGAAATGCCAGGATCGTAGAGCATGAAAAGTAGTGTGAAATCAAGCTAAAAATCACCGAATTCAGAACTCGGAGTCAACGGATATTCATAAAACCGTTTACGTAAAGAAACCACATTTCGCATCTAACTAGGTGAAACGAGACCAACTAGCCACGAGTTCTCAAATCAAAATCCGAAATGCCAGGATCGTAGAGCTCAAAATGTAGTGTGAAATCAAGCTAAAAATCACCGAATTCAGAACTCGGAGTCAACGGATATTCATAAAACCGTTTACATAAAGAAACCACATTTCGCGGCTAACTAGGTGAAACGAGACCTACTAGCCACATGCTCTAAAATCAAAATCCGAAACACCAGGATTGTAGAGCTCGAAAAGTAGTGTGAAATCAAGTTAAAAATCACAGATTTCAGAACTCGGAGTCAACGGATATTCATAAAACTGTTTACGTAAAGAAACCACATTTCGCGGCTAACTAGGTGAAACGAGACCAACTAGCCACGAGTTATGAAATAAAAATCCGAAACTCCAGGATCGTAGAGCTCGAAAAGTAGTGTGAAATCAATCTAAAAATCTCCGAATTCAGAACTCGGAGTCAACGGATATTCATAAAACCGTTTACGTAAAGAAACCACATTTCGCGGCTAACTAGGTGAAACGAGACCAACTAGCCACGAGTTCTGAAATGAAAATCCAAAATGCCAGGATCGTAGAGCTCGAAAAGTAGTGTGAAATCAATCTAAAAATCACTGAATTCAGAACTCGGAGTCAACGGATATTCATAAAACTGTTTCCGTAAAGAAACCACATTTCGCGGCTAACTAGGTGAAACGAGACCCAGTAGCCACGAGTTCTGAAATCAAAATCTGAAACTCTAGGATCGTAGAGCTCAAAAAGTAGTGTGAAATCAAGCTAAAAATCACCGAATTCAGAACTCGGAGTCAACGGATAATTCAGAACTCTGGGTCAACGGATATTCGTAAAACCGTTTACGTAAAGAAACCACATTTCGCGGCTAACTAGGTGAAATGAGACCTACTAGCCACGAGTTCTGAAATCAAAATCCGAAACGCCAGGATTGTAGAGCTCGAAAAGTAGTGTGAAATCAAGCTAAAAATCACCGAATTCAGAACCCGGAGTCAACGGATATTCACAAAACCGTTTACGTAAAGAAACTGCATTTCGCGGCTAACTAGGTTAAACGAGACATACTGGGCACGAGTTTTGAAATCAAAATCCGAAACTCCAGGATTGTAGAACCCGAAAAGTAGTGTGAAATCAAGCTAAATATCACCGAATTCAGAAGTCGGAGTCAACGGATATTCATAAAACCGTTTACGTAAAGAAACCACATTTCGCGGCTAACTAGGTGAAACCAGACCTACTATCCAAGAGTTCTGAAATCAAAATCCGAAACACCAGGATTGTAGAGCTTTAAAATTAGTTTGAAATCAAGCTAAAAATCACCGAATTCAGAACTCGGAGTCAACGGATATTCATAAAACCGTTTACGTAAAGAAACCACATTTCGCAGCTAACTAGGTGAAACGAGACCTACTAGCCACGAGTTCTGAAATAAAAATTTGAAAAAGCAGGATTGTAGAGCTCGAAAAGTAGTATGAAATCAAGCTAAAAATCACCGAATTCAGAACTCGGAGTCAACGGATATTCATAAAACCGTTTACGTAAAGAAACCACATTTCGCGGCTAACTAGGTGAAACGAGACCTACTATCCACGAGTTCTGAAATCAAAATCTGAAATGGCAGGATTGTAGAGCTCGAAAAGTAGTGTGAAATCAAGCTAAAAATCACCGAATTCAGAACTCTGGGTCAATGTATATTCATAAAACCGTTTACGTAAAGAAATCACATTTCGCGGCTAACTACGTGAAACGAGACCTACTATCCACGAGTTCTGAAATCAAAATCCGAAACGGCAGGATTGTAGAACTCGAAAAGTAGTGTGAATTCAAGCTAAAAATCACCGAATTCAGAACTCTGGGTCAACGGATATTGGTAAAACCGTTTACGAAAAGAAACCACATTTCGCGGCTAACTAGGTGAAACAAGACCTACTAGCCACGAGTTCTGCAACCAAAATCCGAAACGCCAGGATTGTAGAGCTCGAAAAGTAGTGTGAAATCAAGCTAAAAATCACCGAATTCAGAACTCTGAGTCAACGAATATTCATAAAACCGTTTACGTAAAGAAACGACATTTCGCGGCTAACTAGGTGAAACGAGACATACTGGCCACGAGTTTTGAAATCAAAATCCGAAACGCCAGGATTGTAGAGCTCGAAAAGTAGTGTGAAATCAAGCTAAAAATCATCGAATTCAGAACTCTGGGTCAACGTATATTCATAAAACCGTTTACGTAAAGAAATCACATTTCGCGGCTAACTACGTGAAACGACACCTACTAGCCACGAGTTCTGAAATTAAAATCCGAAACGGCAGGAATGTAGAGCTCGAAAAGTAGTGTGAAATCAATCTAAAAATCACCGAATTCAGAACTCGGAGTCAACGGATATTCATAAAACCGTTTACGTAAAGAAACCACATTTCGCGGCTAATTAGGTGAAACGAGACCTACTATCCACGAGTTCTGAAATCAAAATCCGAAACGGCAGGATTGTAGAGCTCGAAAAGTCGTGTCTCATAAAACTATTTACGTAAAAAAACCAAACTTCGCGGCTAACTAGGTGAAACGAGACCTACTACCCACGAGTTCTGAAATCAAAATCCTAGATGCTAGGATTGTAGAGCTCGAAAAGTAGTGTGTAATCAAGCTAAAAATCACCGAATTCAGAACTCGGAGTCAACGGATATTCATAAAACCGTTTACGTAAAGAAACCACATTTCGCGGCTAACTAGGTGAAACGAGACCTACTAGCCACGAGTTCTGAAATCAAAATCCGAAACACGAGGATTGTAGAGCTCGAAAAGTAGTGTGAAATCAAGCTAAAAATCACCGAATTCAGAACTCTTAGTCAACGGATATTCATAAAACTGTTTACGTAAAGAAACCACATTTCGCGGCTAACTAGGTGAAACGAGACCAACTAGCCACGAGTTCTGAAATCAAAATCCGAAACGACAGGATCGTAGAGCTTGAAAAGTAGTGTGTAATCAAGCTAAAAATCACCGAATTCAGAACTCGGAGTCAACGGAAATTCATAAAACCGTTTACGTAAAGAAACCACATTTCGCGGCTAACTAGGTGAAACGAGACCTACTAGCCACGAGTTGTGAAATCAAAATCCGAAATGCCAGGATTGTAGAGCTCAAAAAGTAGTGCGAAATCAAGCTAAAAATCACCGAATTCAGAACTCGGAGTCAACGGATATTCATAAAACTGTTTACGTAAAGAAACCACATTTCGCGGCTAACTAGATGAAACGAGACCTACTAGCCACTAGTTCTGAAATCAAAATCCGAAATGCCAGGATTGTAGAGCTCAAAAACTAGTGCGAAATCAAGCTAAAAATCATCGAATTCAGAACTCGGAGTCAACGGATATTCATAAAACCGTTTACGAAAAGAAACTACATTTCGCGGCTAACTAGGTGAAACGAGACCTGCTAGCCACGAGTTCTGAAATCAAAATCCGAAATTCCAGGATTGTAGAGCTCAAAAAGTATTGCGAAATCAAGCTAAAAATCACCGAATTCAGAACTCGGAGTCAACGGATATTCATAAAACCGTTTACGTAAAGAAACCACATTTCGCGGCTAACTAGGTGAAACAGGACCTACTAGCCACGAGTTCTGAAATCAAAATCCGAAATGCCAGGATTGTAGAGCTCGAAAAGTAGCGCGAAATCAAGCTAAAAATCACCGAATTCAGAACTCGGAGTCAACGGATATTCATAAAACCGTTTACGAAAAGAAACCACATTTCGCGGCTAACTAGGTAAAACGAGACCTGCTAGCCACGAGTTCTGAAATCAAAATCCGAAATGCCAGGATTGTAGATCTCAAAAAGTAGTGCGAAATCAAGCTAAAAATCACCGAATTCAGAACTCGGAGTCAACGGATATTCATAAAACCGTTTACGTAAAGAAACCACATTTCGCGGCTAACTAGGTGAAACAAGACCTACTAGCCATGAGTTCTGAAATCAAAATCCGAAATGCCAGGATTGTAGAGCTCAAAAACTTGCGCGAAATCATGCTAAAAATCACCGAATTCAGAACTCGGAGTCAACGGATATTTATAAAACCGTTTACGTAAAGAAACCACATTTCGCGGCTAACTAGGTGAAACGAGACCTACAAGCCACGAGTTCCGAAATCAAAATCCGAAATGCCAGGATTTTAAAGCTCGAAAAGTAGTGCGAAATCAAGCTAAAAATCACTGAATTCAGACCTACTAGCCACGAGTTCCGAAATCAAAATCCGAAATGCTAGGATTGTAGAGCTCGAAAAGTAGTGCGAAATCAAGCTAAAAATCACCGAATTCAGAACTCGGAGTCAACGGATATTCATAAAACCGTTTACGTAAAGAAACCACATTTCGCGGCTAGCTAGGTGAAACGAGACCTACTGGCCACGAGTTCTGAAATAAAAATCCGAAAAGCCAGGATTGTAGAGCTCGAAAAGTAGTGCGAAATCAAGCTAAAAATCACCGAATTCAGAACTCGGAGTCAACGGGTATTCATAAAACCGTTTACGTAAAGAAACCACATTTCGCGGCTAACTAGGTGAAACGAGACCTACTAGCCACGAGTTCTAAAATCAAAATCTAAAGCCCCAGGATTGTAGAGCTCGAAAAGTAGTGCGAAATCAAGCTAAAAATCACCGAATTCAGAACTCGGAGTCAACGGATATTCATAAAACTGTTTACGTAAAGAAACCACATTTCGCGGCTAACTAGATGAAACGAGACCTACTAGCCACTAGTTCTGAAATCAAAATCCGAAATGCCAGGATTGTAGAGCTCAAAAACTAGTGCGAAATCAAGCTAAAAATCATCGAATTCAGAACTCGGAGTCAACGGATATTCATAAAACCGTTTACGAAAAGAAACTACATTTCGCGGCTAACTAGGTGAAACGAGACCTGCTAGCCACAAGTTCTGAAATCAAAATCCGAAATTCCAGGATTGTAGAGCTCAAAAAGTATTGCGAAATCAAGCTAAAAATCACCGAATTCAGAACTCGGAGTCAACGGATATTCATAAAACCGTTTACGTAAAGAAACCACATTTCGCGGCTAACTAGGTGAAACAGGACCTACTAGCCACGAGTTCTGAAATCAAAATCCGAAATGCCAGGATTGTAGAGCTCGAAAAGTAGCGCGAAATCAAGCTAAAAATCTCCGAATTCAGAACTCGGAGTCAACGGATATTCATAAAACCGTTTACGGAAAGAAACCACATTTCGCGGCTAACTAGGTAAAACGAGACCTGCTAGCCACGAGTTCTGAAATCAAAATCCGAAATGCCAGGATTGTAGATCTCAAAAAGTAGTGCGAAATCAAGCTAAAAATCACCGAATTCAGAACTCGGAGTCAACGGATATTCATAAAACCGTTTACGTAAAGAAACCACATTTCGCGGCTAACTAGGTGAAACAAGACCTACTAGCCACGAGTTCTGAAATCAAAATCCGAAATGCCAGGATTGTAGAGCTCGAAAACTTGCGCGAAATCAAGCTAAAAATCACCGAATTCAGAACTCAGAGTCAACGGATATTCATAAAACCGTTTACGTAAAGAAACCACATTTCGCGGCTAACTAGGTGAAACGAGACCTACAAGCCACGAGTTCCGAAATCAAAATCCGAAATGCCAGGATTTTAGAGCTCGAAAAGTAGTGCAAAATCAAGCTAAAAATCACTGAATTCAGACCTACTAGCCACGAGTTCCGAAATCAAAATCCGAAATGCTAGGATTGTAGAGCTCGAAAAGTAGTGCGAAATCAAGCTAAAAATCACCGAATTCAGAACTCGGAGTCAACGGATATTCATAAAACCGTTTACGTAAAGAAACCACATTTCGCGGCTAGCTAGGTGAAAGAGACCTACTGGCCACGAGTTCTGAAATAAAAATCCGAAAAGCCAGGATTGTAGAGCTCGAAAAGTAGTGCGAAATCAAGCTAAAAATCACCGAATTCAGAACTCGGAGTCAACGGGTATTCATAAAACCGTTTACGTAAAGAAACCACATTTCGCGGCTAACTAGGTGAAACGAGACCTACTAGCCACGAGTTCTAAAATCAAAATCTGAAGCCCCAGGATTGTAGAGCTCGAAAAGTAGTGCGAAATCAAGCTAAAAATCACCGAATTCAGAACTCGGAGTCAACGGATATTCATAAAACCGTTTACGTAAAGAAACCACATTTCGCGGATAACTAGGTGAAACGAGACCTACTAGCCACGAGTTGTGAAATCAAAATCCGAAATTCCAGGATTGTTGAGCTCGAAAAGTAGTGCGAAATCAAGCGAAAAATCACCGAATTCAGAACTCGGAGTCAACGGATATTCATAAAACCGTTTACGGAAAGAAACCACATTTCGCGGCTAACTAGGTGAAACGAGACCTGCTAGCCACGAGTTCTGAAATCAAAATCCGAAATGCCAGGATTGTAGAGCTCAAAAAGTAGTGCGAAATCAAGCTAAAAATCACCGAATTCAGAACTCGGAGTCAACGGATATTCATAAAACCGTTTACGTAAAGAAACCACATTTCGCGGCTACCTAGGTGAAACGAGACCTACTAGCCACGAGTTCTGAAATCAAAATCCTAAATGCCAGGATTGTAGAGCTCGAAAAGAAGCGTGAAATCAAGCTAAAAATCACCGAATTCAGAACTCGGAGTCAACGGATATTCATAAAACCGTTTACGGAAAGAAACCACATTTCGCGGCTAACTAGGTGAAACGAGACCTGCTAGCCACGAGTTCTGAAATCAAAATCCGAAATTCCAGGATTGTAGAGCTCAAAAAGTAGTACGAAATCAAGCTAAAAATCACCGAATTCAGAACTCGGAGTCAACGGATATTCATAAAACCGTTTACATAAAGAAACCTCATTTCGCGGCTAACTAGGTGAAACGAGACCTACTAGCCACGAGTTCCGAAATCAAAATCCGAAATGCCAGGATTTTAGAGCTCGAAAAGTAGTGCGAAATCAAGCTAAAAATCACTGAATTCAGACCTACTGGCCACGAGTTCCGAAATCAAAATCCGAAATGCTAGGATTGTAGAGCTCGAAAAGTAGTGCGAAATCAAGCCAAAAATCACCGAATTCAGAACTCGGAGTCAACGGATATTCATAAAAACGTTTACGTAAAGAAACCACATTTCGCGGCTAGGTAGATGAAACGAGACCTACTGGCCACGAGTTCTGAAATCAAAATCCGAAAAGCCAGGATTGTAGAGCTCGAAAAGTAGTGCGAAATCAAGCTAAAAATCACCGAATTGAGAACTCGGAGTCAACGGATATTCATAAAACCGTTTACGGAAAGAAACCACATTTCGCGGCTAACTAGGTGAAACAAAATCTGCTAGCCACGAGTTCTGAAATCAAAATCCGAAATGCCAGGATTGTAGAGCTCAAAAAGTAGTGCGAAATCAAGCTAAAAATCACCGAATTCAGAACTCGGAGTCAACGGATATTCATAAAACCGTTTACGTAAAGAAACCACATTTCGCGGCTAACTAGGTGAAACGAGACCAACTAGCCACGAGTTCTGAAATTAAAATCCGAAATGCCAGGATCGTAGAGCTCAAAAAGTAGTGTAAAATCAAGCTAAAAATCACCGAATTCAGAACTCGGAGTCAACGGATATTCATAAAACGATTTAAGTAAAGAGACCACATTTCGCGGCTAACGAGGTGAAACGAGACCAACTAGCCACGAGTTCTGAAATCAATATCCGAAAACCCAGGATTGTAGAGCTCGAAAAGTAGTGTGAAATCAAGCTAAAAATCACCGAATTCAGAACTCGGAGTCAACGGATATTCATAAAACCGTTTACGTAAAAAAACCACATTTTGCGGCTAACTAGGTGAAAGAGACCTACTAGCCACGAGTTCTGAAATCAAAATCCGAAATGCGAGGATTGTAGAGCTCGAAAAGTAGTGTGTAATCAATCTAAAAATCACCGAATTCAGAACTCGGAGTCGACGGATATTCATAAAACCGTTTACCTAAAGAAACCACATTTCGCGGCTAACTAGGTGAAACGAGACCAACTAGCCACGAGTTCTGAAATCAAAATCCGAAATGCCAGGATCGTAGAGCTCGAAAGGTAGTGTGAAATCAAGATAAAAATCACCGAATTCAGAACTCGGAGTTAACGGATATTCATAAAACCGTTTACGTAAAGAAACCCCATTTCGCGGCTAACTAGGTGAAACGAGACCTACTAGCCACGAGTTCTGAAATCAAAATCCGAAACACCAGGATTGTAGAACTCGAAAAGTAGTGTGAAATCAAGCTAAAAATCACCGAATTCAGAACTCTTAGTCAACGGATATTCATAAAACTGTTTACGTAAAGAAACCACATGTCGCGGCTAACTAGGTGAAACGAGACCAACTGGCCACGAGTTCTGAAATCAAAATCCGAAACGCCAGGATCGTAGAGCTTGAAATGTAGTGTGAAATCAAGCTAAAAATCACCGAATTCAGAACTCGGAGTCAACGGATATTCATAAAACCGTTTACGTAAAGAAACCACATTTCGCGGCTAACTAGGTGAAACGAGACCAACTAGCCACGAGTTCTCAAATCAAAATCAAAAACGCCAGGATCGTAGAGCTCAAAATGTAGTGTGAAATCAAGCTAAAAATCACCGAATTCAGAACCCGGAGTCAACGGATATTCATAAAACCGTTTACGTAAAGAAACCACATTTCGCGGCTAACTAGGTGAAACGAGACCTACTAGCCACGAGTTCTTAAATCAAAATCCGAAACATCAGGATTGTAGAGCTCAAAAAGTAGTGTGAAATCAAGTTAAAAATCACCGAATTCAGAACTCGGAGTCAACGGATATTCATAAAACTGTTTACGTAAAGAAACCACATTTCGCGGCTAGCTAGGTGAAACGAGACCAACTAGCCACGAGTTATGAAATAAAAATCCGAAACTCCAGGATCGTAGAGCTCGAAAAGTAGTGTGAAATCAAGCTAAAAATCACCGAATTCAGAACTCGGAGTCAACGGATATTCATAAAACCGTTTACGTAAAGAAACCACATTTCGCGGCTAACTAGGTGAAACGAGACCAACTAGCCACGAGTTCTGAAATGAAAATCCGAAATTCCAGGATCGTAGAGCTCGAAAAGTAGTGTGAAATCAAGCTAAAAATCACGGAATTCAGAACTCGGAGTCAACGGATATTCATAAAACCGTTTACGTAAAGAAACCACATTTCGCGGCTAACTAGATGAAACGAGACCTTCTAGCCACGAGTTCTGAAATCAAAATCCGAAACGCCAGGATTGTAGAGCTCGAGCAAAAAATCACCGAATTCAAAACTCGGAGTCAACGGATATTCATAAAACTGTTTACGTAAAGAAACCACATTTCGCGGCTAACTAGCTGAAACGAGACAAACTAGCCACGAGTTCTGAAATCAAAATCCGAAATGCCAGGATCGTAGAGCTTGAAAAGTAGTGTGAAATCTAGCTAAAATTCACCGAATTCAGAACTCGGAGTCAACGGATATTCATAAAACCGTTTACGTAAAGAAACCACATTTCGCGGCTAACTAGGTGAAACGAGACCAACTAGCCACGAGTTCTCAAATCAAAATCCGAAACGCCAGGCTCGTAGAGCTCAAAAAGTTCTGTGAAATCAAGCTAAAAATCACCAAATTCAGAACTCGGAGTCAACGGATATTCATAAAACTGTTTACGTAAAGAAACCACATTTCGCGGCTAACTAGGTGAAACGAGACCAACTAGCCACGAGTTCTGAAATCAAAATCCGAAACGCCAGGATCGTAGAGCTTGAAATGTAGTGTGAAATCAAGCTAAAAATCACCGAATTCAGAACTCGGAGTCAACGGATATTCATAAAACCGTTTACGTAAAGAAACCACATTTCGCGGATAACTAGGTGAAACGAGACCAACTAGCCACGAGTTCTCAAATCAAAATCAAAAATGCCAGGATCGTAGAGCTCAAAATGTAGTGTGAAATCAAGCTAAAAATCACCGAATTCAGAACTCGGAGTCAACGGATATTCATAAAACCGTTTACGTAAAGAAACCACATTTCGCGGCTAACTAGGTGAAACGAGACCTACTAGCCACGAGTTCTTAAATCAAAATCCGAAACATCAGGATTGTAGAGCTCGAAAAGTAGTGTGAAATCAAGTTAAAAATCACCGAATTCAGAACTCGGAGTCAACGGATATTCATAAAACTGTTTACGTAAAGAAACCACATTTCGCGGCTAACTCGGTGAAACGAGACCAACTAGCCACGAGTTATGAAATAAAAATCCGAAACTCCAGGATCGTAGAGCTCGAAAAGTAGTGTGAAATCAAGCTAAAAATCACCGAATTCAGAACTCGGAGTCAACGGATATTCATAAAACCGTTTACGTAAAGAAACCACATTTCGCGGCTAACTAGGTGAAACGAGACCAACTAGCCACGAGTTCTGAAATGAAAATCCGAAATGCCAGGATCGTAAAGCTCGAAAAGTAGTGTGAAATCAAGCTAAAAATCACGGAATTCAGAACTCGGAGTCAACGGATATTCATAAAACCGTTTACGTAAAGAAACCACATTTCGCGGCTAACTAGGTGAAACGAGACCTTCTAGCCACGAGTTCTTAAATCAAAATCCGAAACATCAGGATTGTAGAGCTCGAAAAGTAGTGTGAAATCAAGTTAAAAATCACCGAATTCAGAACTCGGAGTCAACGGATATTCATAAAACTGTTTACGTAAAGAAACCACATTTCGCGGCTAACTAGGTGAAACGAGACCAACTAGCCACGAGTTATGAAATAAAAATCCGAAACTCCAGGATCGTAGAGCTCGAAAAGTAGTGTGAAATCAAGCTAAAAATCACCAAATTCAGAACTCGGAGTCAACGGATATTCATAAAACCGTTTACGTAAAGAAACCACATTTCGCGGCTAACTAGGTAAAACGAGACCTACTAGCCACGAGTTCTGAAATCAAAATCCGAAACACCAGGATTGTAGAGCTCGAAAAGTAGTGTGAAATCAAGCTAAAAATCACCGAATTCAGAACTCGGAGTCAACGGATATTCATAAAACTGTTTACGTAAAGAAACCACATTTCGCGGCTAACTAGGTGAAACGAGACCAACTAGCCACGAGTTATGAAATCAAAATCCGAAAATCCAGGATCGTAGAGCTCGAAAAGTAGTGTGAAATCAAGCTAAAAATCACCGAATTCAGAACTCGGAGTCAACGGATATTCATAAAAACGTTTACGTAAAGAAACCACATTTCGCGGCTAACTAGGTGAAACGAGACCAACTAGGCACGAGTTCTGAAATCAAAATACGAAATGCCAGGATCGTAGAGCTCGAAAAGTAGTGTGAAATCAAGCTAAAAATCACGGAATTCAGAACTCGGAGTCAACGGATATTCATAAAACCATTTACGTAAAGAAACCACATTTCGCGGCTAACTTGGTGAAACGAGACCAACTAGCCACGAGTTCTGAAATCAAAATCCGAAACGCCAGGATCGTAGAGCTTGAAAAGTAGTGTGAAATCAAGCTAAAAATCATCGAATTCAGAACTCGGAGTCAACGGATATTCATAAAACCGTTTACGTAAAGAAACCACATTTCGCGGCTAACTAGGTGAAACGAGACCAACTAGCCACGAGTTCTCAAATCAAAATCCGAAACGCCAGGATCGTAGAGCTCAAAAAGTTGTGTGAAATCAACCTAAAAATCACAGAATTCAGAACTCGGAGTCAACGGATATTCATAAAACTGTTTACGTAAAGAATCCACATTTCGCGGCTAACTAGGTGAAACGAGACCTACTAGCCACGAGTTCTAAAATCAAAATCCGAAACACCAGGATTGTAGAGCTCAAAAATTAGTGTGAAATCAAGTTAAAAATCACCGAATTCAGAACTCGGAGTCAACGGATATTCATAAAACTGTTTACGTAAAGAAACCACATTTCGCGGCTAACTAGGTGAAACGAGACCAACTAGCCACGAGTTATGAAATAAAAATCCGAAACTCCAGGATCGTAGAGCTCGAAAAGTAGTGTGAAATCAAGCTAAAAATCACCGAATTCAGAACTCGGAGTCAACGAATATTCATAAAACCGTTTACGTAAAGAAACCACATTTCTCGGCTAACTAGGTGAAACGAGACCAACTAGCCACGAGTTCTGAAATCAAAATCCGAAATGCCAGGATCGTAGAGCTCAAAAAGTTCTGTGAAATCAAGCTAAAAATAACTGAATTCAGAACTCGGAGTCAACGGATATTCATAAAACTGTTTACGTAAAGAAACCACATTTCGCGGCTAACAAGGTGAAACGAGACCAACTAGCCACGAGTTCTGAAATCAAAATCCGAAATGCCAGGATCGTAGAGCCCGAAAGGTAGTGTGAAATCAAGATAAAAATCACCGAATTCAGAACTCGGAGTCAACGGATATTCATAAATCCGTTTACGTAAAGAAACCACATTTCGCGGCTAACTAGGTGAAATGAGACCTACTAGCCACGAGTTCTGAAATCAAAATCCGAAACACCAGGATTGTAGAGCTAGAAAAGTAGTGTGAAATCAAGCTAAAAATCACCGAATTCAGAACTCTTAGTCAACGGATATTCATAAAACTGTTTACGTAAAGAAACCACATTTCGCGGCTAACTAGGTGAAACGAGACCAACTAGCCACGAGTTTTGAAATCAAAATCCGAAACGCCAGGATCGTAGAGCTCGAAAAGTAGTGTGAAATCAAGCTAAAAATCACTGAATTCAGAACTCGGAGTCAACGGATATTCATAAAACTGTTTCCGTAAAGAAACCACATTTCGCGGCTAACTAGGTGAAACGAGACCAAGTAGCCACGAGTTCTGAAATAAAAATCCAAAACTCTAGGATCGTAGAGCTCAAAAAGTAGTGTGAAATCAAGCTAAAAATCACCGAATTCAGAACTCGAATCAACGGATATTCATAAAACCGTTTACGTAAAGAAACCACATTCCGCGGCTAACTAGGTGAAACGAGACCAACTAGCCACGAGTTCTGAAATGAAAATCCGAAATGCCAGGATCGTAGAGCTCGAAAAGTAGTGTGAAATCAAGCTAAAAATCACGGAATTCAGAACTCGGAGTCAACGGATATTCATAAAACTGTTTCCGTAAAGAAACCACATTTCGCGGCTAACTAGGTTAAACGAGACCAAGTAGCCACGAGTTCTGAAATCAAAATCCGAAACTCTAGGATCGTAGAGCTCAAAAAGTAGTGTGAAATCAAGCTAAAAATCACCGAATTCAGAACTCGGAGTCAACGGATATTCATAAAACCGTTTACGTAAAGAAACCACATTTCGCGGCTAACTAGGTGAAACGAGACCAACTAGCCACGAGTTCTGAAATGAAAATCCGAAATGCCAGGATCGTAGAGCTCGAAAAGTAGTGTGAAATCAAGCTAAAAATCACTGAATTCAGAACTCGGAGTCAACGGATATTCATAAAACTGTTTCCGTAAAGAAACCACATTTCGCGGCTAACTAGGTGAAACGAGACCAAGTAGCCACGAGTTCTGAAATCAAAATCCGAAACTGTAGGATCGTAGAGCTCAAAAAGTAGTGTGAAATTAAGCTAAAAATCACCGAATTCAGAACTCAGAGTCAACGGATATTCATAAAACTGTTTACGTAAAGAACCCACATTTCGCGGCTAACTAGGTGAAACGAGACAAACTAGCCACGAGTTCTGAAATCAAAATCCGAAACGCCAGGATCGTAGAGCTTGAAAAGTAGTGTGAAATCAAGCTAAAAATCACCGAATTCAGAACTCGGAGTCAACGGATATTCATAAAACCGTTTACGTAAAGAAACCACATTTCGCGGCTAACTAGGTGAAACGAGACCAACTAGCCACGAGTTCTCAAATCAAAATCCGAAACGCCAGGCTCGTAGAGCTCAAAAAGTTCTGTGAAATCAAGCTAAAAATCACCGAATTCAGAACTCGGAGTCAACGGATATTCATAAAACCGTTTACGTAAAGAAACCACATTTCGCAGCTAACTAGGTAAAACGAGACCTACTAGCCACGAGTTCTGAAATCAAAATCCGAAACACCAGGATTGTAGAGCTCGAAAACTAGTGTGAAATCAAGCTAAAAATCACCGAATTCAGAACTCGGAGTCAACGGATATTCATAAAACTGTTTACGTAAAGAAACCACATTTCGCGGCTAACTAGGTGAAACGAGACCAACTAGCCACGAGTTATGAAATCAAAATCCGAAACTCCAGGATCGTAGAGCTCGAAAGTAGTGTGAAATCAAGCTAAAAATCACCGAATTCAGAACTCGGAGTCAACGGATATTCATAAAACCGTTTACGTAAAGAAACCACATTTCGCGGCTAACTAGGTGAAACGAGACCAACTAGCCACGAGTTCTCAAATCAAAATCCGAAACGCCAGGATCGTAGAGCTCAAAAGGTTGTGTGAAATCAAGCTAAAAATCACCGAATTCAGAACTCGGTGTCAACGGATATTCATAAAACCGTTTACGTAAAGAAACCACATTTCGCGGCTAACTAGGGGAAACGAGACCTACTAGCCACGAGTTCTGAAATCAAAATCCGAAACACCAGGATTGTAGAGCGCGAAAAGTAGTGTGAAATCAAGCTAAAAATCACCGAATTCAGAACTCGGAGTCAACGGATATTCATAAAACCGTTTACGTAAAGAAACCACATTTCGCGGCTAACTAGGTGAAACGAGACCAACTAGCCACGAGTTCTGAAATCAAAATTCCAAATGCCAGGATCGTAGAGCTCGAAAAGTAGTGTGAAATCAAGCTAAAAATCACGGAATTCAGAACTCGGAGTCAACGGATATTCATAAAACCGTTTACGTAAAGAAACCACATTTCGCGGCTAACTAGGTGAAACGAGACCAACTAGCCACGAGTTCTGAAATCAAAATCCGAAACGCCAGGATCGTAGAGCTAGAAAAGTAGTGTGAAATCAAGGTAAAAATCGCCGAATTCAGAACTCGGAGTCAACGGATATTCATAAAACCGTTTACGTAAAGAAACCACATTTCGCGGCTAACTAGGTGAAACGAGACCAACTAGCCACGAGTTCTCAAATCAAAATCCGAAACGCCAGGATCGTAGAGCTCAAAAAGTTGTGTGAAATCAAGCTAAAAATCACCGAATTCAGAACTCGGAGTCAACGGATATTCATAAAACCGTTTACGTAAAGAAACCACATTTCGCGGCTAACTAGGGGAAACGAGACCTACTAGCCACGAGTTCTGAAATCAAAATCCGAAACACCAGGATTGTAGAGCGCGAAAAGTAGTGTGAAATCAAGCTAAAAATCACCGAATTCAGAACTCGGAGTCAACGGATATTCATAAAACCGTTTACGTAAAGAAACCACATTTCGCGGCTAACTAGGTGAAACGAGACCAACTAGCCACGAGTTCTGAAATCAAAATCCGAAACTCCAGGATCGTAGAGCTCGAAAAGTAGTGTGAAATCCAGCTAAAAATCACCGAATTCAGAACTCGGAGTCAACGGATATTCATAAAACTGTTTACGTAAAGAGACCACATTTCGCGGCTAACTAGGTGAAACGAGACCAACTAGCCACGAGTTCTGAAATCAAAATCCGAATTGCCAGGATCGTAGAGCTCAATAAGTAGTGTGAAATCGAGCTAAAAATCAGCGAATTCAGAACTCGGAGTCAACGGATATTCATAAAACTGTTTACATAAAGAAACCACATTTCGCGGCTATATAGGTGAAACGAGACCAACTAGCCACGAGTTCTGAAATCAAAATCCGAAACTCCAGGATCGTAGAGCTCGAAAAGTAGTGTGAAATCCAGCTAAAAATCACCGAATTCAGAACTCGGAGTCAACGGATATTCATAAAACTGTTTACGTAAAGAAACCACATTTCGCGGCTAACTAGGTGAAACGAGACCAACTAGCCACGAGTTCTGAAATCAAAATCCGAATTGCCAGGATCGTAGAGCTCAAAAAGTAGTGTGAAATCGAGCTAAAAATCACCGAATTTAGAACTCGGAGTCAATGGATATTCATAAAACCGTTTACGTAAATAAACCACATTTCGCGGCTAACTAGGTGAAACGAGACCAACTAGCCACGAGTTCTGAAATCAAAATCCGAAACTCCAGGATCGTAGAGCTCGAAAAGTAGTGTGAAATCCAGCTAAAAATCACCGAATTCAGAACTCGGAGTCAACGGATATTCATAAAACCGTTTACATAAAGAAACCACATTTCGCGGCTATATAGGTGAAACGAGACCTACTAGCCACGAGTTCGGAAATCAAAATCCGAAATGCCAGGATTGTAGAGCTCGAAAAGTAGTGTGAAATCAAGCTAAAAATCACCGAATTCAGAACTCGGAGTCAACGGATATTCATTAAACCGTTTACGTAAAGATTCCACATTTCGCGGCTAACTAGGTGAAACGAGACCAACTAGCCACGAGTTCTGAAATCAAAATCCGAAACACGAGGATAATAGAGCTCGAAAAGTAGTTTGAAATCAAGCTAAAAATCACCGAATTCAGAACTCGGAGTCAACGGATATTCATAAAACCGTTTACGTAAAGAAACCACATTTCGCGGCTAACTAGGTGAAACGAGACCAACTAGCCACGAGTTCTGAAATCAAAATCCGAAATTCCAGGATCGTAGAGCTCGAAAAGTAGTGTGAAATCAAGCTAAAAATCACCGAATTCAGAACTCGGAGTCAACGGATATTCATAAAACTGTTTACGTAAAGAAACCACATTTCGCGGCTAACTAGGTGAAACGAGACCAACTAGCCACGAGTTCTGAAATCAAAATCCGAAACTCCAGGATCGTAGAGCTCAAAAAGTAGTGTGAAATCAAGCTAAAAATCACCGAATTCAGAACTCGGAGTCAACGGATATTCATAAAACTGTTTACGTAAAAAAACCACATTTCGCGGCTAACTGGGTGAAACGAGACCTACTAGCCACGAGTTCTGAAATCAAAATCCAAGATGCTAGGATTGTAGAGCTCGAAAAGTAGTGTGTAATCAAGCTAAAAATCACCGAATTTAGAACTCGGAGTCAATGGATATTCATAAAACCGTTTACGTAAATAAACCACATTTCGCGGCTAACTAGGTGAAACGAGACCAACTAGCCACGAGTTCTGAAATCAAAATCCGAAATGCCAGGATCGTAGAGCTCGAAAAGTACTGTGTAATCAAGCAAAAAATCACCGAATTCAGAACTCGGAGTCAACGGATATTCATAAAACCGTTTACATAAAGAAACCACATTTCGCGGCTATATAGGTGAAACGGGACCTACTAGCCACGAGTTTTGAAATAAAAATCCGAAATGTCAGGATTGTAGAGCTCGAAAAGTAGTGTGAAATCAAGCTAAAAATCACCGAATTCAGAACTCGGAGTCAACGGATATTCATAAAACCGTTTACGTAAAGAAACCACAATTCGCGGCTAACTAGGTGAAACGAGACCAAATAGCCACGAGTTCTGAAATCAAAATCCGAAACTCCAGGATCGTAGAGCAAGAAAAGTAGTGTGAAATCAAGCTAAAAATCACCGAATTCAGAACTCGGAGTCAACGGATATTCATAAAACCGTTTACGTAAAGAAACCACATTTCGCGGCTAACTAGGTGGAACGAAACCAACTACCCACGAGTTCTGAAATCAAAATCCGAAGTTCCAGGATCGTAGAGCTCGAAATGTAGTGTGAAATCAAGCTAAAAATCACCGAATTCAGAACTCGGAGTCAACGGATATTCATAAAACCGTTTACGTAAAGAAACAACATTTCGCGGCTATATAGGTGAAACGAGACCAACTAGCCACGAGTTCTGAAATCAAAATACGAAACTCCAGGATCGTAGAGCTCAAAAATTAGTGTGAAATCAAGCAAAAAATCATCGAATTCAGAACTCGGAGTCAACGGATATTCATAAAACCGTTTACGTAAAGAAACCACATTTCGCGGCTAACTAGGTGAAACGAGACCAACTACCCGCGAGTTCTGAAATCAAAATCCGAAACTCCAGGATCGTAGAGTTCGAAAAGTAGTGTGAAATCAAGCTAAAAATCACCGAATTCAGAACTCGGAGTCAACGGATATTCATAAAACCGTTTACGTAAAGAAACCACAATTGGCGGCAAACTAGGTGAAACGAGACCAACTAGCCACGAGTTCTGAAATCAAAATCCGAAACTCCAGGATCGTAGAGCTCGAAAAGTAGTGTGAAATCAAGCTAAAAATCACCGAATTCAGAACTCGGACTCAACGGATATTCATAAAACCGTTTACGTAAAGAAACCACATTTCGCTGCTAACTAGGTGAAACGAGACCAACTAGCCACGAGTTCGGAAATAAAAATTCGAAACGCCAGGATCGTAGAGCTCGAAAAGTAGTGTGTAATCAAGCTAAAAATCACCGAATTCAGAACTCGGAGTCAACGGATATTCATAAAACCGTTTACGTAAAGAAACCACAATTGGCGGCAAACTAGGTGAAACGAGACCAACTAGCCACGAGTTCTGAAATCAAAATCCGAAACTCCAGGATCGTAGAGCTCGAAAAGTAGTGTGTAATCAAGCTAAAAATCACCGAATTTAGAACTCGGAGTCAATGGATATTCATAAAACCGTTTACGTAAATAAACCACATTTCGCGGCTAACTAGGTGAAACGAGACCAACTAGCCACGAGTTCTGAAATCAAAATCCGAAATGCCAGGATCGTAGAGCTCGAAAAGTACTGTGTAATCAAGCTAAAAATCACCGAATTCAGAACTCGGAGTCAACAGATATTCATAAAACCGTTTACGTAAAGAAACCACATTTCGCGGCTAACTAGGTGAAACGAGACCAACTAGCCACGAGTTCTGAAATCAAAATCCGAAACTCCAGGATCGTAGAGCTCGAAAAGTAGTGTGAAATCAAGCTAAAAATCACCGAATTCAGAACTCGGAGTCAACGGATATTCATAAAACTGTTTACGTAAAGAAACCACATTTCGCGGCTAACTAGGTGAAACGAGACCAACTAGCCACGAGTTCTGAAATCAAAATCCGAAACTCCAGGATCGTAGAGCTCAAAAAGTAGTGTGAAATCAAGCTAAAAATCACCGAATTCAGAACTCGGAGTCAACGGATATTCATAAAACTGTTTACGTAAAAAAACCACATTTCGCGGCTAACTGGGTGAAACGAGACCTACTAGCCACGAGTTCTGAAATCAAAATCCAAGATGCTAGGATTGTAGAGCTCGAAAAGTAGTGTGTAATCAAGCTAAAAATCAGCGAATTTAGAACTCGGAGTCAATGGATATTCATAAAACCGTTTACGTAAATAAACCACATTTCGCGGCTAACTAGGTGAAACGAGACCAACTAGCCACGAGTTCTGAAATCAAAATCCGAAATGCCAGGATCGTAGAGCTCGAAAAGTACTGTGTAATCAAGCAAAAAATCACCGAATTCAGAACTCGGAGTCAACGGATATTCATAAAACCGTTTACATAAAGAAACCACATTTCGCGGCTATATAGGTGAAACGGGACCTACTAGCCACGAGTTCTGAAATAAAAATCCGAAATGTCAGGATTGTAGAGCTCGAAAAGTAGTGTGAAATCAAGCTAAAAATCACCGAATTCAGAACTCGGAGTCAACGGATATTCATAAAACCGTTTACGTAAAGAAACCACAATTCGCGGCTAACTAGGTGAAACGAGACCAAATAGCCACGAGTTCTGAAATCAAAATCCGAAACTCCAGGATCGTAGAGCAAGAAAAGTAGTGTGAAATCAAGCTAAAAATCACCGAATTCAGAACTCGGAGTCAACGGATATTCATAAAACTGTTTACGTAAAGAAACCACATTTCGCGGCTAACTAGGTGAAACGAGACCAACTAGCCACGAGTTCTGAAATCAAAATCCGAAGCTCCAGGATCGTAGAGCTCGAAATGTAGTGTGAAATCAAGCTAAAAATCACCGAATTCAGAACTCGGAGTCAACGGATATTCATAAAACCGTTTACGTAAAGAAACCACATTTCGCGGCTATATAGGTGAAACGAGACCAACTAGCCACGAGTTCTGAAATCAAAATCCGAAACTCCAGGATCGTAGAGCTCAAAAATTAGTGTGAAATTTAGCAAAAAATCATCGAATTCAGAACTCGGAGTCAACGGATATTCATAAAACCGTTTACGTAAAGAAACCACATTTCGCGGCTAACTAGGTGAAACGAGACCAACTAGCCGCGAGTTCTGAAATCAAAATCCGAAACTCCAGGATCGTAGAGTTCGAAAAGTAGTGTGAAATCAAGCTAAAAATCACCGAATTCAGAACTCGGAGTCAACGGATATTCATAAAACCGTTTACGTAAAGAAACCACAATTGGCGGCAAACTAGGTGAAACGAGACCAACTAGCCACGAGTTCTGAAATCAAAATCCGAAACTCCAGGATCGTAGAGCTCGAAAAGTAGTGTGAAATCAAGCTAAAAATCACCAAATTCAGAACTCGGACTCAACGGATATTCATAAAACCGTTTACGTAAAGAAACCACATTTCGCTGCTAACTAGGTGAAACGAGACCAACTAGCCACGAGTTCGGAAATAAAAATTCGAAACGCCAGGATCGTAGAGCTCGAAAAGTAGTGTGAAATCAAGCTAAAAATCACCGAATTCAGAACTCGGAGTCAACGGATATTCATAAAACCGTTTACATAAAGAAACCACATTTCGCGGCTATATAGGTGAAACGGGACCTACTAGCCACGAGTTCTGAAATAAAAATCCGAAATGTCAGGATTGTAGAGCTCGAAAAGTAGTGTGAAATCAAGCTAAAAATCACCGAATTCAGAACTCGGAGTCAACGGATATTCATAAAACCGTTTACGTAAAGAAACCACAATTCGCGGCTAACTAGGTGAAACGAGACCAAATAGCCACGAGTTCTGAAATCAAAATCCGAAACTCCAGGATCGTAGAGCAAGAAAAGTAGTGTGAAATCAAGCTAAAAATCACCGAATTCAGAACTCGGAGTCAACGGATATTCATAAAACTGTTTACGTAAAGAAACCACATTTCGCGGCTAACTAGGTGAAACGAGACCAACTAGCCACGAGTTCTGAAATCAAAATCCGAAGCTCCAGGATCGTAGAGCTCGAAATGTAGTGTGAAATCAAGCTAAAAATCACCGAATTCAGAACTCGGACTCAACGGATATTCATAAAACCGTTTACGTAAAGAAACCACATTTCGCGGCTATATAGGTGAAACGAGACCAACTAGCCACGAGTTCTGAAATCAAAATCCGAAACTCCAGGATCGTAGAGCTCAAAAATTAGTGTGAAATTTAGCAAAAAATCATCGAATTCAGAACTCGGAGTCAACGGATATTCATAAAACCGTTTACGTAAAGAAACCACATTTCGCGGCTAACTAGGTGAAACGAGACCAACTAGCCGCGAGTTCTGAAATCAAAATCCGAAACTCCAGGATCGTAGAGTTCGAAAAGTAGTGTGAAATCAAGCTAAAAATCACCGAATTCAGAACTCGGAGTCAACGGATATTCATAAAACCGTTTACGTAAAGAAACCACAATTGGCGGCAAACTAGGTGAAACGAGACCAACTAGCCACGAGTTCTGAAATCAAAATCCGAAACTCCAGGATCGTAGAGCTCGAAAAGTAGTGTGAAATCAAGCTAAAAATAACCAAATTCAGAACTCGGACTCAACGGATATTCATAAAACCGTTTACGTAAAGAAACCACATTTCGCTGCTAACTAGGTGAAACGAGACCAACTAGCCACGAGTTCGGAAATAAAAATTCGAAACGCCAGGATCGTAGAGCTCGAAAAGTAGTGTGAAATCAAGCTAAAAATCACCGAATTCAGAACTCGGAGTCAACGGATATTCATAAAACCGATTACGTAAAGAAACCACATTTCGCGGCTAACTGGGTGAAACGAGACCAACTAGCCACGAGTTCTGAAATAAAAATCCGAAACGCCAGGATCGTAGAGCTCGAAAAGTACTGTGTAATCAAGCAAAAAATCACCGAATTCAGAACTCGGAGTCAACGGATATTCATAAAACCGTTTACGTAAAAAAACCACATTTCGCGGCTAACTGGGTGAAACGAGACCAACTAGCCACGAGTTCTGAAATCAAAATCCGAAACGCCAGGATCGTAGAGCTCAAAAAGTAATGTGAAATCAAGCTAAAAATCACCGAATTCAGAACTCGGAGTCAACGGATATTCATAAAACTGTTTACGTAAAAAAACCACATTTCGCGGCTAACTGGGTGAAACGAGACCTACTAGCCACGAGTTCTGAAATCAAAATCCAAGATGCTAGGATTGTAGAGCTCGAAAAGTAGTGTGTAATCAAGCTAAAAATCACCGAATTTAGAACTCGGAGTCAATGGATATTCATAAAACCGTTTACGTAAATAAACCACATTTCGCGGCTAACTAGGTGAAACGAGACCAACTAGCCACGAGTTCTGAAATCAAAATCCGAAATGCCAGGATCGTAGAGCTCGAAAAGTACTGTGTAATCAAGCAAAAAATCACCGAATTCAGAACTCGGAGTCAACGGATATTCATAAAACCGTTTACATAAAGAAACCACATTTCGCGGCTATATAGGTGAAACGGGACCTACTAGCCACGAGTTCTGAAATAAAAATCCGAAATGTCAGGATTGTAGAGCTCAAAAAGTAGTGTGAAATCAAGCTAAAAATCACCGAATTCAGAACTCGGAGTCAACGGATATTCATAAAACCGTTTACGTAAAGAAACCATAATTCGCGGCTAACTAGGTGAAACGAGACCAATTAGCCACGAGTTCTGAAATCAAAATCCGAAACTCCAGGATCGTAGAGCAAGAAAAGTAGTGTGAAATCAAGCTAAAAATCACCGAATTCAGAACTCGGAGTCAACGGATATTCATAAAACCGTTTACGTAAAGAAACCACATTTCGCGGCTAACTAGGTGAAACGAGACCAACTAGCCACGAGTTCTGAAATCAAAATCCGAAGCTCCAGGATCGTAGAGCTCGAAATGTAGTGTGAAATCAAGCTAAAAATCACCGAATTCAGAACTCGGAGTCAACGGATATTCATAAAACCGTTTACGTAAAAAAACCACATTTCGCGGCTAACTACGTGAAACGAGACCTACTAGCCACGAGTTCTGAAATCAAAATACGAAATGCCAGGATTGTAGAGCGTAATCAAGCTAAAAATCACCGAATTCAGAACTCGGAGTCAACGGATATTCATGAAACCGTTTACGTAAAGAAACCACATTTCGCGGCTAACTAGGTGAAACGAGACCAACTAGCCACGAGTTCTGAAATCAAAATCCGAAACTCCAGGATTGTAGAGCTCGAAAAGTACTGTGAAATCAAGCTAAAAATCACCGAATTCAGAACTCGGAGTCAACAGATATTCATAAAATCGTTTACGTAAAGAAACCACATTTCGCGGCTATATAGGTGAAACGAGACCTACTAGCCACGAGTTCTGAAATCAAAATACGAAATGACAGGATTGTAGAGCTCGAAAAGTAGTGTGAAATCAAGCTAAAAATCACCGAATTCAGAACTCGGAGTCAACGGATATTCATAAAACCGTTTACGTAAAGAAACCATATTTCGCGGCTAACTAGGTGAAACGAGACCAACTAGCCACGAGTTCTGAAACCAAAATCCGAAACGCCCGGATCATAGAGCTCGAAAAGTAGTGTGAAATCAAGCTAAAAATCACCGAATTCATAACTCGGAGTCAACGGATATTAATAAAATCGTTGACGTAAAGAAACCACATTTCGCGGCTATATAGGTGAAACGAGACCTACTAGCCACGAGTTCTGAAATCAAAATATGAAATGCCAGGATTGTAGAGCTCGAAAAGTAGTGTGAAATCAAGCTAAAAATCACCGAATTCAGAACTCGGAGTCAACGGATATTCATAAAACCGTTTACGTAAAGAAACCATATTTCGCGGGTAACTAGGTGAAACGAGACCAACTAGCCACGAGTTCTGAAACCAAAATCCGAAATGCCAGGATCATAGAGCTCGAAAATTAGTGTGAAATCTAGCTAAAAATCACCGAATTCAGAACTCGGAGTCAACGGATATTCATAAAACCGTTTACGTAAAGAAACCATATTTCGCGGCTAACTAGGTGAAACGAGACCAACTAGCCACGAGTTCAGAAATCAAAATCCGAAACGCCAGGATCGTAGAGCTCGAAAAGTAGTGTGAAATAAAGCTAAAAATCACCGAATTCAGAACTCGGAGTCGACGGATATTCATAAAACTGTTTACGTAAAGAAACCACATTTTGCGGCTAACTAGGTTAAACGAGACCAACTAGCCACGAGTTCTGAAATCAAAATCCGAAACTCCAGGATGGTAGAGCTCAAAAAGTAGTGTGAAATCAAGCTAAAAATCACCGAATTCAGAACTCGGAGTCAACGGATATTCATAAAACTGTTTACGTAAAAAAACCACATTTCGCGGCTAACTAGGTGAAACGAGACCTAATAGCCACGAGTTCTGAAATCAAAATCTTAGATGCCAGGATCGTACAGCTCGAAAAGTACTGTGAAATCAAGCTAAAAATCACCGAATTCAGAACTCGGAGTCAACGGATATTCATAAAACTGTTTACGTAAAGAAACCACATTTCGCGGCTAACTAGGTGAAACGAGACCAACTAGCCACGAGTTCTGAAATCAAAATCCGAAACGCCAGGATCGTAGAGCTCGAAAAGTAGTGTGAAATCAAGCGAAAAATCACCGAATTCAGAACTCGGAGTCAATGGTTATTCATATAACCGTTTACGTAAAGAAACCATATTTCGCGGGTAACTAGGTGAAACGAGACCAACTAGCCACGAGTTCTGAAACCAAAATCCGAAATGCCAGGATCATAGAGCTCGAAAATTAGTGTGAAATCTAGCTAAAAATCACCGAATTCAGAACTCGGAGTCAACGGATATTCATAAAACCGTTTACGTAAAGAAACCAAATTTCGCAGCTAACTGGGTGAAACGAGACCAACTAGCCACGAGTTCTGAAATCCAAATCCGAAATGCCGGGATCGTAGAGCTCGAAAAGTAGTGTGAAATCAAGCTAAAAATCACCGAATTCAGAAGTCGGAGTCAACGGATATTCATAAAACTGTTTACGTAAAGAAACCACATTTCGCGGCTAACTAGGTGAAACGAGACCAACTAGCCACGAGTTCTGAAATCAAAATCCGAAACTCCAGGATGGTAGAGCTCAAAAAGTAGTGTGAAATCAAGCTAAAAATCACCGAATTCAGAACTCGGAGTCAACGGATATTCATAAAACCGTTTACGTAAAGAAACCACATTTCGCGGTTAACTAGGTGAAATGAGACCAACTAGCCACGAGTTCTGAAATCAAAATCCGGAACGCCAGGATCGTAGAGCTCGAAAAGTAGTGTGAAATCAAGCTAAAAATCACCGAATTCAGAACTCGGAGTCAATGGATATTCATAAAACCGTTTACGTAAAGAAACCACATTTCGCGGCTAACTAGGTGAAACGAGACCAACTAGCCACGAGTTCTGAAATCAAAATCCGAAACTCCAGGATGGTAGAGCTCAAAAAGTAGTGTGAAATCAAGCTAAAAATCACCGAATTCAGAACTCGGAGTCAACGGATATTCATAAAACCGTTTACGTAAAGAAACCACATTTCGCGGCTAACTAGGTGAAACGAGACCAACTAGCCACGAGTTCTGAAATAAAAATCCGAAATGCCAGGATCGTAGAGCTCGAAAAGTACTGTGTAATCAAGCAAAAAATCACCGAATTCAGAACTCGGAGTCAACGGATATTCATGAAACCGTTTACGTAAAGAAACCACATTTCGCGGCTAACTAGGTGAAACGAGACCAACTAGCCACGAGTTCTGAAATCAAAATCCAAAACTCCAGGATCGTACAGCTCGAAAAGTACTGTGAAATCAAGCTAAAAATCACCGAATTCAGAACTCGGAGTCAACGGATATTAATAAAATCGTTTACGTAAAGAAACCACATTTCGCGGCTATATAGGTGAAACGAGACCTACTAGCCACGAGTTCTGAAATCAAAATATGAAATGCCAGGATTGTAGAGCTCGAAAAGTAGTGTGAAATCAAGCTAAAAATCACCGAATTCAGAACTCGGAGTCAACGGATATTCATAAAACCGTTTACGTAAAGAAACCATATTTCGCGGGTAACTAGGTGAAACGAGACCAACTAGCCACGAGTTCTGAAACCAAAATCCGAAATGCCAGGATCATAGAGCTCGAAAATTAGTGTGAAATCTAGCTAAAAATCACCGAATTCAGAACTCGGAGTCAACGGATATTCATAAAACCGTTTACGTAAAGAAACCATATTTCGCGGCTAATTAGGTGAAACGAGACCAACTAGCCACGAGTTCAGAAATCAAAATCCGAAACGCCAGGATCGTAGAGCTCGAAAAGTAGTGTGAAATAAAGCTAAAAATCACCGAATTCAGAACTCGGAGTCGACGGATATTCATAAAACTGTTTACGTAAAGAAACCACATTTTGCGGCTAACTAGGTTAAACGAGACCAACTAGCCACGAGTTCTGAAATCAAAATCCGAAACTCCAGGATGGTAGAGCTCAAAAAGTAGTGTGAAATCAAGCTAAAAATCACCGAATTCAGAACTCGGAGTCAACGGATATTCATAAAACTGTTTACGTAAAAAAACCACATTTCGCGGCTAACTAGGTGAAACGAGACCTAATAGCCACGAGTTCTGAAATCAAAATCTTAGATGCCAGGATCGCAGTGCTCGAAAAGTAGTGTGAAATCAAGCTAAAAATCACCGAATTCAGAACTCGGAGTCAACGGATATTCATAAAACTGTTTACGTAAAGAAACCACATTTCGCGGCTAACTAGGTGAAACGAGACCAACTAGCCACGAGTTCTGAAATCAAAATCCGAAACGCCAGGATCGTAGAGCTCGAAAAGTAGTGTGAAATCAAGCGAAAAATCACCGAATTCAGAACTCGGAGTCAACGGTTATTCATATAACCGTTTACGTAAAGAAACCATATTTCGCGGGTAACTAGATGAAACGAGACCAACTAGCCACGAGTTCTGAAACCAAAATCCGAAATGCCAGGATCATAGAGCTCGAAAATTAGTGTGAAATCTAGCTAAAAATCACCGAATTCAGAACTCGGAGTCAACGGATATTCATAAAACCGTTTACGTAAAGAAACTAAATTTCGCAGCTAACTGGGTGAAACGAGACCAACTAGCCACGAGTTCTGAAATCCAAATCCGAAATGCCGGGATCGTAGAGCTCAAAAAGTAGTGTGAAATCAAGCTAAAAATCACCGAATTCAGAACTCGGAGTCAACGGATATTCATAAAACTGTTTACGTAAAGAAACCACATTTCGCGGCTAACTAGGTGAAACGAGACCAACTTGCCACGAGTTCTGAAATAAAAATCCGAAACGCCAGGATCGTAGAGCTCGAAAAGTACTGTGTAATCAAGCAAAAAATCACCGAATTCAGAACTCGGAGTCGACGGATATTCATGAAACCGTTTACGTAAAGAAACCACATTTCGCGGCTAACTAGGTGAAACGAGACCAACTAGCCACGAGTTCTGAAATCAAAATCCAAAACTCCAGGATCGTACAGCTCGAAAAGTACTGTGAAATCAAGCTAAAAATCACCGAATTCAGAACTCGGAGTCAACGGATATTAATAAAATCGTTTACGTAAAGAAACCACATTTCGCGGCTATATAGGTGAAACAAGACCTACTAGCCACGAGTTCTGAAATCAAAATATGAAATGCCAGGATTGTAGAGCTCGAAAAGTAGTGTGAAATCAAGCTAAAAATCACCGAATTCAGAACTCGGAGTCAACGGATATTCATAAAACTGTTTACGTAAAGAAACCACATTTCGCGGCTAACTAGGTGAAACGAGACCAACTAGCCACGAGTTCTGAAATCAAAATCCGAAATGCCAGGATCGTAGAGCTCGAAAAGTAGTGTGAAATCAAGCGAAAAATCACCGAATTCAGAACTCGGAGTCAATGGTTATTCATATAACCGTTTACGTAAAGAAACCATATTTCGCGGGTAACTAGGTGAAACGAGACCAACTAGCCACGAGTTCTGAAACCAAAATCCGAAATGCCAGGATCATAGAGCTCGAAAATTAGTGTGAAATCTAGCTAAAAATCACCGAATTCAGAACTCGGAGTCAACGGATATTCATAAAACCGTTTACGTAAAGAAACCAAATTTCGCAGCTAACTGGGTGAAACGAGACCAACCAGCCACGAGTTCTGAAATCCAAATCCGAAATGCCGGGATCGTAGAGCTCGAAAAGTAGTGTGAAATCAAGCTAAAAATCACCGAATTCAGAACTCGGAGTCAACGGATATTCATAAAACTGTTTACGTAAAGAAACCACATTTCGCGGCTAACTAGGTGAAACGAGACCAACTAGCCACGAGTTCTGAAATCAAAATCCGAAACTCCAGGATGGTAGAGCTCAAAAAGTAGTGTGAAATCAAGCTAAAAATCACCGAATTCAGAACTCGGAGTCAACGGATATTCATAAAACCGTTTACGTAAAGAAACCACATTTCGCGGTTAACTAGGTGAAACGAGACCAACTAGCCACGAGTTCTGAAATCAAAATCCGGAACGCCAGGATCGTAGAGCTCGAAAAGTAGTGTGAAATCAAGCTAAAAATCACCGAATTCAGAACTCGGAGTCAATGGATATTCATAAAACCGTTTACGTAAAGAAACCACATTTCGCGGCTAACTAGGTGAAACGAGACCAACTAGCCACGAGTTCTGAAATCAAAATCCGAAACTCCAGGATGGTAGAGCTCAAAAAGTAGTGTGAAATCAAGCTAAAAATCACCGAATTCAGAACTCGGAGTCAACGGATATTCATAAAACCGTTTACGTAAAGAAACCACATTTCGCGGCTAACTAGGTGAAACGAGACCAACTAGCCTCGAGTTCTGAAATCAAAATCCGAAATTCCAGGATGGTAGAGCTCAAAAAGTAGTGTGAAATCAAGCTAAAAATCACCGAATTCAGAACTCGGAGTCAACGGATATTCATAAAACCGTTTACGTAAAGAAACCACATTTCGCGGTTAACTAGGTGAAACGAGACCAACTAGCCACGAGTTCTGAAATCAAAATCCGGAACGCCAGGATCGTAGAGCTCGAAAAGTAGTGTGAAATCAAGCTAAAAATCACCGAATTCAGAACTCGGAGTCAATGGATATTCATAAAACCGTTTACGTAAAGAAACCACATTTCGCGGCTAACTAGGTGAAACGAGACCAACTAGCCACGAGTTCTGAAATCAAAATCCGAAACTCCAGGATGGTAGAGCTCAAAAAGTAGTGTGAAATCAAGCTAAAAATCACCGAATTCAGAACTCGGAGTCAACGGATATTCATAAAACCGTTTACGTAAAGAAACCACATTTCGCGGCTAACTAGGTGAAACGAGACCAACTAGCCACGAGTTCTGAAATCAAAATCCGAAA
Organism: Euonymus europaeus; assembly: GCA_963580455.1. Classification (NCBI taxonomy): domain Eukaryota; kingdom Viridiplantae; phylum Streptophyta; class Magnoliopsida; order Celastrales; family Celastraceae; genus Euonymus; species Euonymus europaeus. The sequence goes on along the minus strand of OY756966.1, from coordinate 25,804,068 downwards.
CGCCAGGATCGTAGAGCTCGAAAAGTAGTGTGAAATCAAGCTAAAAATCACCGAATTCAGAACTCGGAGTCAACGGATATTCATAAAACCGTTTACATAAAGAAACCACATTTCGCGGCTAACTAGGTGAAACGAGACCAACTAGCCACGAGTTCTGAAATAAAAATCCGAAACGCCAGGATCGTAGAGCTCGAAAAGTACTGTGTAATCAAGCAAAAAATCACCGAATTCAGAACTCGGAGTCAACGGATATTCATGAAACCGTTTACGTAAAGAAACCACATTTCGCGGCTAACTAGGTGAAACGAGACCAACTAGCCACGAGTTCTGAAATCAAAATCCAAAACTCCAGGATCGTAGAGCTCGAAAAGTAGTGTGAAATAAAGCTAAAAATCACCGAATTCAGAACTCGGAGTCAACGGATATTAATAAAATCGTTTACGTAAAGAAACCACATTTCGCGGCTATATAGGTGAAACGAGACCTACTAGCCACGAGTTCTGAAATCAAAATATGAAATGCCAGGATTGTAGAGCTCGAAAAGTAGTGTGAAATCAAGCTAAAAATCACCGAATTCAGAACTCGGAGTCAACGGATATTCATAATACCGTTTACGTAAAGAAACCATATTTCGCGGGTAACTAGTTGAAACGAGACCAACTAGCCACGAGTTCTGAAACCAAAATCCGAAATGCCAGGATCATAGAGCTCGAAAATTAGTGTGAAATCTAGCTAAAAATCACCGAATTCAGAACTCGGAGTCAACGGATATTCATAAAACCGTTTACGTAAAGAAACCATATTTCGCGGCTAACTAGGTGAAACGAGACCAACTAGCCACGAGTTCAGAAATCAAAATCCGAAACGCCAGGATCGTAGAGCTCGAAAAGTAGTGTGAAATAAAGCTAAAAATCACCGAATTCAGAACTCGGAGTCGACGGATATTCATAAAACTGTTTACGTAAAGAAACCACATTTTGCGGCTAACTAGGTTAAACGAGACCAACTAGCCACGAGTTCTGAAATCAAAATCCGAAACTCCAGGATGGTAGAGCTCAAAAAGTAGTGTGAAATCAAGCTAAAAATCACCGAATTCAGAACTCGGAGTCAACGGATATTCATAAAACCGTTTACGTAAAGAAACCACATTTCGCGGCTAACTAGGTGAAACGAGACCAACTAGCCACGAGTTCTGAAATCAAAATCCGAAACGCCAGGATCGTAGAGCTCGAAAAGTAGTGTGAAATCAAGCTAAAAATCACCGAATTCAGAACTCGGAGTCAACGGATATTCATAAAACCGTTTACATAAAGAAACCACATTTCGCGGCTAACTAGGTGAAACGAGACCAACTAGCCACGAGTTCTGAAATAAAAATCCGAAACGCCAGGATCGTAGAGCTCGAAAAGTACTGTGTAATCAAGCAAAAAATCACCGAATTCAGAACTCGGAGTCAACGGATATTCATGAAACCGTTTACGTAAAGAAACCACATTTCGCGGCTAACTAGGTGAAACGAGACCAACTAGCCACGAGTTCTGAAATCAAAATCCAAAACTCCAGGATCGTAGAGCTCGAAAAGTAGTGTGAAATAAAGCTAAAAATCACCGAATTCAGAACTCGGAGTCAACGGATATTAATAAAATCGTTTACGTAAAGAAACCACATTTCGCGGCTATATAGGTGAAACGAGACCTACTAGCCACGAGTTCTGAAATCAAAATATGAAATGCCAGGATTGTAGAGCTCGAAAAGTAGTGTGAAATCAAGCTAAAAATCACCGAATTCAGAACTCGGAGTCAACGGATATTCATAATACCGTTTACGTAAAGAAACCATATTTCGCGGGTAACTAGGTGAAACGAGACCAACTAGCCACGAGTTCTGAAACCAAAATCCGAAATGCCAGGATCATAGAGCTCGAAAATTAGTGTGAAATCTAGCTAAAAATCACCGAATTCAGAACTCGGAGTCAACGGATATTCATAAAACCGTTTACGTAAAGAAACCATATTTCGCGGCTAACTAGGTGAAACGAGACCAACTAGCCACGAGTTCAGAAATCAAAATCCGAAACGCCAGGATCGTAGAGCTCGAAAAGTAGTGTGAAATAAAGCTAAAAATCACCGAATTCAGAACTCGGAGTCGACGGATATTCATAAAACTGTTTACGTAAAGAAACCACATTTTGCGGCTAACTAGGTTAAACGAGACCAACTAGACACGAGTTCTGAAATCAAAATCCGAAACTCCAGGATGGTAGAGCCCAAAAAGTAGTGTGAAATCAAGCTAAAAATCACCGAATTCAGAACTCGGAGTCAACGGATATTCATAAAACTGTTTACGTAAAAAAACCACATTTCGCGGCTAACTAGGTGAAACGAGACCTAATAGCCACGAGTTCTGAAATCAAAATCTTAGATGCCAGGATCGTAGTGCTCGAAAAGTAGTGTGAAATCAAGCTAAAAATCACCGAATTCAGAACTCAGAGTCAACGGATATTCATAAAACTGTTTACGTAAAGAAACCACATTTCGCGGCTAACTAGGTGAAACGAGACCAACTAGCCACGAGTTCTGAAATCAAAATCCGAAACGCCAGGATCGTAGAGCTCGAAAAGTAGTGTGAAATCAAGCGAAAAATCACCGAATTCAGAACTCGGAGTCAACGGTTATTCATATAACCGTTTACGTAAAGAAACCATATTTCGCGGGTAACTAGGTGAAACGAGACCAACTAGCCACGAGTTCTGAAACCAAAATCCGAAATGCCAGGATCATAGAGCTCGAAAATTAGTGTGAAATCTAGCTAAAAATCACCGAATTCAGAACTCGGAGTCAACGGATATTCATAAAACCGTTTACGTAAAGAAACCAAATTTCGCAGCTAACTGGGTGAAACGAGACCAACTAGCCACGAGTTCTGAAATCCAAATCCGAAATGCCGGGATCGTAGAGCTCGAAAAGTAGTGTGAAATCAAGCTAAAAATCACCGAATTCAGAACTCGGAGTCAACGGATATTCATAAAACTGTTTACGTAAAGAAACCACATTTCGCGGCTAACTAGGTGAAACGAGACCAACTAGCCACGAGTTCTGAAATCAAAATCCGAAACTCCAGGATGGTAGAGCTCAAAAAGTAGTGTGAAATCAAGCTAAAAATCACCGAATTCAGAACTCGGAGTCAACGGATATTCATAAAACCGTTTACGTAAAGAAACCACATTTCGCGGTTAACTAGGTGAAACGAGACCAACTAGCCACGAGTTCTGAAATCAAAATCCGGAACGCCAGGATCGTAGAGCTCGAAAAGTAGTGTGAAATCAAGCTAAAAATCACCGAATTCAGAACTCGGAGTCAACGGATATTCATAAAACCGTTTACGTAAAGAAACCACATTTCGCGGCTAACTAGGTGAAACGAGACCAACTAGCCACGAGTTCTGAAATAAAAATCCGAAACGCCAGGATCGTAGAGCTCGAAAAGTACTGTGTAATCAAGCAAAAAATCACCGAATTCAGAACTCGGAGTCAACGGATATTCGTAAAATCGTTTACGTAAAGAAACCATATTTCGCGGCTAACAAGGTGAAACGAGACCTACTAGCCACAAGTTCTGGAATCAAAATCCGAAACTCCAGGATCGTAGAGCTCGAAAAGTAGTGTGAAATTAAGCTAAAAATCACCGAATTCAGAACTCGGAGTCAACGGATATTCATAAAACCGTTTACGTAAAGAAACCACATTTCGCGGCTAACTAGGTGAAACGAGACCAACTAGCCACGAGTTCTGAAATCAAAATCCGAAACACCAGGATCGCAGAGCTCGAAAAGTAGAATGAAATCAAACGAAAAATCACCGAATTCAGAACTCGGAGTCAACGGATATTCATAAAACTGTTTACGTAAAGAAACCACATTTCGCGGCTAACTTGGTGAAACGGGACCAACTAGCCACGAGTTCTAAAATCAAAATCCGAAAACCCAGCATTGTAGAGCTCGAAAAGTAGTGTGAAATCAAGCTAAAAATCATCGAATTCAGAACTCGGAGTCAACAGATATTCATAAAACCGTTTACGTAAAGAAACCACATTTCGCGGCTAACTAGGTGAAACGAGACCTACTAGACACGAGTTCTGAAATTAAAATCCGAAACACCAGGATTGTAGAGCTCGAAAAGTACTGTGAAATCAAGCTAAAAATCACCGAATTCAGAACTCGGAGTCAACGGATATTCGTAAAATCGTTTACGTAAAGAAACCATATTTCGCGGCTAACAAGGTGAAACGAGACCAACTAGCCACAAGTTCTGGAATCAAAATCCGAAACTCCAGGATCGTAGAGCTCGAAAAGTAGTGTGAAATTAAGCTAAAAATCACCGAATTCAGAACTCGGAGTCAACGGATATTCATAAAACCGTTTACGTAAAGAAACCACATTTCGCGGCTAACTAGGTGAAACGAGACCAACTAGCCACGAGTTTTGAAATCAAAATCCGAAACACCAGGATCGTAGAGCTCGAAAAGTAGAGTGAAATCAAACGAAAAATCACCGAATTCAGAACTCGGAGTCAACGGATATTCATAAAACCGTTTACATAAAGAAACCACATTTCGCGGCTAACAAGGTGAAACGAGACCTACTAGCCACGAGTTTTGAAATAAAAATCCGAAACACCGGGATTGTAGAGCTCGAAAAGTAGTGTGAAATCAAGCTAAAAATCACCGAATTCAGAACTCGGAGTCAACGGATATTCATAAAACTGTTTACGTAAAGAAACCACATTTCGCGGCTAATTAGGTGAAACGAGACCAACTAGTCACGAGTTCTGAAATTAAAATCCGAAACTCCAGGATCATAGAGCTCGAAAAGAAGTGTGAAATCAAGCTAAAAATCACCGAATTCAGAACTCGGAGTCAACGGATATTCATAAAACCGTTTACGTAAAGAAACCACATTTCGCGGCTAACTAGGTGAAACGAGACCAACTAGCCACGAGTTCTGAAATCAAAATCCGAAACACCAGGATCGTATAGCTCGAAAATTAGTGTGAAATCAAGCGAAAAATCAACGAATTCAGAACTCGGAGTCAACGGATATTCATAAAACCGTTTACATAAAGAAACCACATTTCGCGGCTAACTAGGTGAAACGAGACCAACTAGCCACGAGTTCTGAAATTAAAATCCGAAACACTAGGATCGTAGAGCTCGAAAAGTAGTGTGAAATCAAGCTAAAAATCACCGAATTCAGAACTCGGAGTCAACGGATATTCATAAAACCGTTTACGTAAAGAAACCACATTTCGCGGCTAACTAGGTGAAATGTGACCTACTAGCCACGAGTTTTGAAATCAAAATCCGAAACACCAGGATTGTAGAGCTCGAAAAGTAGTGTGAAATCAAGCTAAAAATCACCGAATTCAGAACTCGGAGTCAACGGATATTCATAAAATTGTTTACGTAAAGAAACCACATTTCGCGGCTAACTAGGTGAAACGAGACCAACTAGCCACGAGTTCTCAAATCAAAATCCGAAATTCCAGGATCGTAGAGCTCGAAAAGTAGTGTGAAATCGAGCTAAAAATCACCGAATTTAGAGCTCGGAGTCAACGGATATTCATAAAACCGTTTACGTAAAGAAACCACATTTCGCGGCTAACTAGGTGAAACTAGACCTTCTAGCCACGAGTTCGGAAATCAAAATCCGAAACCCTAGGATTGTATAGCTCAAAATGTAGTGTGTAATCAAGCTAAAAATCACCGAATTCAGAACTCGGAGTCAACGGATATTCATAAAACCGTTTACGTAAAGAAACCATATTTCGCGGCTAACTAGGTGAAACGAGACCAACTAGCCACGAGTTCTGAAATCAAAATCCGAAACGCCAGGATCGTAGAGCTCGAAAAGTAGTGTGAAATCAAGCTAAAAATCACCGAATTCAGAACTCGGAGTCAACGGATATTCATAAAACCGTTTACGTAAAGAAACCACATTTCGCGGCTAACTAGGTGAAACGAGACCTACTAGCCACGAGTTCTGAAATCAAAATCCAAAACACCAGGATTGTAGAGCTCGAAAAGTAGTGTGAAATCAAGCTAAAAATCACCGAATTCAGAACTCGGAGTCAATGGATATTCATAAAACCGTTTACGTAAAGAAACCACATTTCGCGGCTAACTAGGTGAAACGAGACCTACAAGCCACGAGTTCTGAAATCAAAATCCGAAACTCCAGGATCATAGAGCTCGAAAAGTAGTGTGAAATCAAGCTAAAAATCACCGAATTCAGAACTCGGAGTCAACGGATATTCATAAAACCGTTTACGTAAAGAAACCACATTTCGCGGCTAACTAGGTGAAACGAGACCAACTAGCCACGAGTTCTGAAATCAAAATCCGAAACGGTAGGATCGTAGAGCTCGAAAAGTAGTGTGAAATCAAGCGAAAAATCACCGAATTCAGAACTCGGAGTCAACGGATATTCATAAAACCGTTTACGTAAAGAAACCACATTTCGCGGCTAAATAGGTGAAACGAGACCAACTAGCCACGAGTTCTGAAATCAAAATCCGAAACACTAGGATCGTACAGCTCGAAAAGTAGTGTGAAATCAAGCTAAAAATCACCGATCAGAACTCGGAGTCAACGGATATTCATAAAACCGTTTACGTAAAGAAACCACATTTCGCGGCTAACTAGGTGAAACGAGACCTACTAGCCACGAGTTCTGAAATCAAAATCTGAAACGCCAGGATCGTAGAGCTCGAAAAGTAGTGTGAAATCAAGCTAAAAATCACCGAATTCAGAACTCGGAGTCAACGGATATTCATAAAACCGTTTACGTAAAGAAACCACATTTCGCGGTTAAACAAGATGAAACGAGACCAACTAGCCACGAGTTCTGAAATCAAAATCCGAAACGTCAGGATTGTAGAGCTCGAAAAGTAGTGTGAAATCAAGCTAAAAATCACCGAATTCAGAACTCGGAGTCAACGGATATTCATAAAACCGTTTACGTAAAGAAACCACATTTTGCGGTTAAACAAGATGAAACGAGACCTACTAGCCACGAGTTCTGAAATCAAAATCCGAAACGCCAGGATCGTAGAGCTCAAAAATTAGTGTGAAATCAAGCTAAAAATCACCGAATTCAAAACTCGGAGTCAACGGATATTCATAAAACCGTTTACGTAAAGAAACCACATTTCGCGGCTAACTAGGTGAAACGAGACCTACAAGCCACGAGTTCTGAAATCAAAATCCGAAACTCCAGGATCATAGAGCTCGAAAAGTAGTGTGAAATCAAGCTAAAAATCACCGAATTCAGAACTCGGAGTCAACGGATATTCATAAAACCGTTTACGTAAAGAAACCACATTTCGCGGCTAACTAGGTGAAACGAGACCAACTAGCCACGAGTTCTGAAATCAAAATCCGAAACGGTAGGATCGTAGAGCTCGAAAAGTAGTGTGAAATCAAGCGAAAAATCACCGAATTCAGAACTCGGAGTCAACGGATATTCATAAAACCGTTTACGTAAAGAAACCACATTTCGCGGCTAAATAGGTGAAACGAGACCAACTAGCCACGAGTTCTGAAATCAAAATCCGAAACACTAGGATCGTACAGCTCGAAAAGTAGTGTGAAATCAAGCTAAAAATCACCGATCAGAACTCGGAGTCAACGGATATTCATAAAACCGTTTACGTAAAGAAACCACATTTCGCGGCTAACTAGGTGAAACGAGACCTACTAGCCACGAGTTCTGAAATCAAAATCTGAAACGCCAGGATCGTAGAGCTCGAAAAGTAGTGTGAAATCAAGCTAAAAATCACCGAATTCAGAACTCGGAGTCAACGGATATTCATAAAACCGTTTACGTAAAGAAACCACATTTCGCGGTTAAACAAGATGAAACGAGACCAACTAGCCACGAGTTCTGAAATCAAAATCCGAAACGTCAGGATTGTAGAGCTCGAAAAGTAGTGTGAAATCAAGCTAAAAATCACCGAATTCAGAACTCGGAGTCAACGGATATTCATAAAACCGTTTACGTAAAGAAACCACATTTTGCGGTTAAACAAGATGAAACGAGACCTACTAGCCACGAGTTCTGAAATCAAAATCCGAAACGCCAGGATCGTAGAGCTCAAAAATTAGTGTGAAATCAAGCTAAAAATCACCGAATTCAAAACTCGGAGTCAACGGATATTCATAAAACCGTTTACGTAAAGAAACCACATTTCGCGGCTAACTAGGTGAAACGAGACCAACTAGCCACGAGTTCTGAAATCAAAATCCGAAAACCCAGGATTGTAGAGCTCAAAAAGTAGTGTGAAATCAAGCTAAAAATCACCGAATTCAGAACTCGGAATCAACGGATATTTATAAAACCGTTTACGTAAAGAAACCACATTTCGCGGCTAACTAGGTGAAATAAGACCTACTAGCCACGAGTTCTGAAATCAAAATCTGAAACGCCAGGATCGTAGAGCTCGAAAAGTAGTGTGAAATCAAGCTAAAAATCACCGAATTCAGAACTCGGAGTCAACGGATATTCATAAAACCGTTTACGTAAAGAAACCACATTTCGCGGTTAAACAAGATGAAACGAGACCTACTAGCCACGAGTTCTGAAATCAAAATCCGAAACGCCAGGATCGTTTAGCTCAAAAAGTAGTGTGAAATCAAGCTAAAAATCACCGAATTCAGAACTCGTAGTCAACGGATATTCATAAAACCGGTTACGTAAAGAAACCACATTTCGCGGCTAACTAGGTGAAATAAGACCTACTAGCCACGAGTTCTGAAATCAAAATCTGAAATGCCAGGATCGTAGAGCTCGAAAAGTAGTGTGAAATCAAGCTAAAAATCACCGAATTCAGAACTCGGAGTCAACGGATATTCATAAAACCGTTTACGTAAAGAAACCACATTTCGCGGTTAAACAAGATGAAACGAGACCTACTAGCCACGAGTTCTGAAATCAAAATCCGAAACGCCAGGATCGTTTAGCTCAAAAAGTAGTGTGAAATCAAGCTAAAAATCACCGAATTCAGAACTCGGAGTCAACGGATATTCATAAAACCGTTTACGTAAAGAAACCACATTTCGCGGCTAACTAGGTGAAACGAGACCAACTAGCCACGAGTTCTGAAATCAAAATCCGAAACGCTAGGATTGTAGAGCTCAAAATGTAGTGTGTAATCAAGCTAAAAATCACCGAATTAAGAACTCGGAGTCAACGGATATACATAAAACCGTTTACGTAAAGAAACCACATTTCGCGACTAACTAGGTGAAACGAGACCAACCAGCCACGAGTTCTGAAATCAAAATCTGAAACGCCAGGATCGTAGAGCTCGAAAAGTAGTGTGAAATCAAGCTAAAAATCACCGAATTCAGAACTCGGAGTCAACAGATATTCATAAAACCGTTTACGTAAAGAAACCACATTTCGCGGCTAACTAGGTGAAACGAGACCTACTAGCCACGAGTTCTTAAATCAAAATCCAAAACACCAGGATTGTAGAGCTCGAAAAGTAGTGTGAAATCAAGCTAAAAATCACCGAATTTAGAACTCGTAGTCAACGGATATTCATAAACCTGTTTACGTAAAGAAACCACATTTCGCGGCTAACTAGGTGAAACGAGACCTACTACCCACGAGTTCTGAAATCAAAATCCGAAACTCCAGGATCATAGAGCTCAAAACGTAGTGTGAAATCAAGCTAAAAATCACTAAAATCAGAACTCGGAGTCAACGGATATTCATAAAACCGTTTACGTAAAGAAACCACATTTCGCGGCTAACTAGGTGAAACCAGACCAACTAGCCACGAGTTCTGAAATCAAAATCCGAAATGCTAGGATCGTAGAGCTCGAAAAGTAGTGTGAAATCAATCGAAAAATCACCGAATTCAGAACTCGGAGTCAACGGATATTCATAAAACCGTTTACGTAAAGAAACCACATTTCGCGGCTAACTAGGTGAAACGAGACCAACTAGCCACGAGTTCTGAAATCAAAATCCGAAACGCTAGGATAGTAGAGATCGAAAAGTAGTGTGTAATCAAGCAAAAAATCACCGAATTCAGAACTCGGAGTCAACGGATATTCATAAAACCGTTTACATAAAGAAACCACATTTCGCGGCTAAATAGGTGAATCGAGACCTGCTAGCCACGAGTTCTGAAATCAAAATCTGAAATGCCAAGATTGTAGAGCTCGAAAAGTAGTGTGAAATCAAGCTAAAAATCAACGAATTCAGAACAAGGAGTCAACGGATATTCATAAAACCGTTTTTGTAAAGAAACCACATTTCACGGCTAACTAGGTGAAGCGACACCTACTAGCCACGAGTTTCGAAATCAAAATCCGAAACACCAGGATTGTAGAGCTCAAAAAGTAGTGTGAAATCAAGCTAAAAATCACCGAATTCAGAACTCGGAGTCAACGGATATTCATAAAACTGTTTACGTAAAGAAACCACATTTCGCGGCTAACTAGATGAAACGAGACCTAGTAGCCACGAGTTCTGAAATCGAAAACCGAAAAACCAAGACTGTAGAGCTCGAAAAGTAGTGCGAAATCAAGCTAAAAATCACCGAATTCAGAACTCGGAGTCAACGGATATTCATAAAACCGTCTACGTAAAGAAACCACATTTCGCGGCTAACTAGGTGAAACAAGACCAACTAGCCACGAGTTCTGAAATCAAAATCCAAAAACACAGGGTTGTAGAGCTCGAAAAGTAGTGTGAAATCAAGCTAAAAATCACGGAATTCAGAACTCGGAGTCAACGGATATTCATAAAACCGTTTACGTAAAGAAACCACATTTCGCGGCTAACTAGGTGAAACGAGACCTACTAGCCACGAGTTCTGAAATCAAAATCCGAAACACTAGGATAGTAGATCTCGAAAAGTAGTGTGTAATCAAGCAAAAAATCACCGAATTCAGAACTCGGAGTCAACGGATATTCACAAAACCGTTTACGTAAATAAACCACATTTCGCGGCTAAATAGGTGAATCAAGACCTACTAGCCACGAGTGCTGAAATCAAAATCCGATATTCCAGGATTGTAGAGCTCGAAAAGTTGTGTGAAATCAAGCTAAAAATCACCGAATTCAGAACTCGGAGTCAACGGATATTCGTAAAACCGTTTACGTAAAGAAACCACATTTCGCGGCTAACTAGGTTAAACGAGACCTACTAGCCACGAGTTCTGAAATCAAAATCCGAAACGCCAAGATTGTAGAGCTCAAAAAGTAGTGTGAAATCAAGCTAAAAATCACCGAATTCAGAACTCGGAGTCAACGGATATTCGTAAAACTGTTTACGTAAAGAAACCATATTTCGCGGCTAACTAGGTGGAACGAGACCAACTAGCCACGAGTTCTGAAATCAAAATCCGAAACGCTAGGATAGTAGAGATCGAAAAGTAGTGTGTAATCAAGCAAAAAATCACCGAATTCAGAACTCGGAGTCAACGGATATTCATAAAACCGTTTACATAAAGAAACCACATTTCGCGGCTAAATAGGTGAATCGAGACCTACTAGCCACGAGTTCTGAAATCAAAATCCGAAATGCCAAGATTGTAGAGCTCGAAAAGTAGTGTGAAATCAAGCTAAAAATCACCGAATTCAGAACAAGGAGTCAACGGATATTCATAAAACCGTTTTTGTAAAGAAACCACATTTCGCGGCTAACTAGGTGAAGCGAGACCTACTAGCCACGAGTTCCGAAATCAAAATCCGAAACACCAGGATTGTAGAGCTCAAAAAGTAGTGTGAAATCAAGCTAAAAATCACCGAATTCAGAACACGGAGTCAACGGATATTCATAAAACTGTTTACGTAAAGAAACCACATTTCGCGGCTAACTAGATGAAACGAGACCTAGTAGCCACGAGTTCTGAAATCGAAAACCGAAAACCCAAGATTGGAGAGCTCGAAAAGTAGTGCGAAATCAAGCTAAAAATCACCGAATTCAGAACTCGGAGTCAACGGATATTCATAAAACCGTTTACGTAAAGAAACCACATTTCGCGGCTAACTAGGTGAAACGAGACCAACTAGCCACGAGTTCTGAAATCAAAATCCGAAACGCTAGGATTGTAGAGCTCAAAATGTAGTGTGTAATCAAGCTAAAAATCACCGAATTCAGAACTCGGAGTCAACGGATATACATAAAACCGTTTACGTAAAGAAACCACATTTCGCGACTAACTAGGTGAAACGAGACCAACCAGCCACGAGTTCTGAAATCAAAATCTGAAACGCCAGGATCGTAGAGCCCGAAAAGTAGTGTGAAATCAAGCTAAAAATCACCGAATTCAGAACTCGGAGTCAACAGATATTCATAAAACCGTTTACGTAAAGAAACCACATTTCGCGGCTAACTAGGTGAAACGAGACCTACTAGCCACGAGTTCTTAAATCAAAATCCAAAACACCAGGATTGTAGAGCTCGAAAAGTAGTGTGAAATCAAGCTAAAAATCACCGAATTTAGAACTCGTAGTCAACGGATATTCATAAAACTGTTCACGTAAAGAAACCACATTTCGCGGCTAACTAGATGAAACGAGACCTAGTAGCCACGAGTTCTGAAATCGAAAACCGAAAACCCAAGATTGTAGAGCTCGAAAAGTAGTGCGAAATCAAGCTAAAAATCAACGAATTCAGAACTCGGAGTCAACGGATATTCATAAAACCGTTTACGTAAAGAAACCACATTTCGCGGCTAACTAGGTGAAACGAGACCAACTAGCCACGAGTTCTGAAATCAAAATCCGAAACGCTAGGATCGTAGAGCTCGAAAAGTAGTGTGAAATCAATCGAAAAATCACCGAATTCAGAACTCGGAGTCAACGGATATTTATAAAACCGTTTACGTAAAGAAACCACATTTCGCGGCTAACTAGGTGAAACGAGACCTACTAGCCACGAGTTCTGAAATCAAAATCCGAAACACCAGGATTGTAGAGCTCGAAAAGTAGTGTGAAATCAAGCTAAAAATCACCGAATTCAGAACTCGGAGTCAACGGATATTCATAAAACCGTTTACGTAAAGAAACCACATTTCGCGGCTAACTAGGTGAAATGAGACCAACTAGCCACGAGTTCTAAAATCAAAATCCGAAACGCCAGGATCGTAGAGCTCGAAAAGTAGTGTGACATCAAGCTAAAAATCACCGAATTCAGAACTCGGAGTCAACGGATATTCGTAAAACTGTTTACGTAAAGAAACCATATTTCGCGGCTAATTAGGTGAAACGAGACCAACTAGCCACGAGTTCTGGAATCAAAATCCGAAACTCCAGGATCGTAGAGCTCGAAAAGTAGTGTGAAATTAAGCTAAAAATCACCGAATTCAGAACTCGGAGTCAACGGATATTCATAAAACCGTTTACGTAAAGAAACCACATTTCGCGGCTAACTAGGTGAAATGAGACCAACTAGCCACGAGTTCTAAAATCAAAATCCGAAACGCCAGGATCGTAGAGCTCGAAAAGTAGTGTGACATCAAGCTAAAAATCACCGAATTCAGAACTCGGAGTCAACGGATATTCGTAAAACTGTTTACGTAAAGAAACCATATTTCGCGGCTAACTAGGTGGAACGAGACCAACTAGCCACGAGTTCTGAAATCAAAATCCGAAACGCTAGGATAGTAGAGATCGAAAAGTAGTGTGTAATCAAGCAAAAAATCACCGAATTCAGAACTCGGAGTCAACGGATATTCATAAAACCGTTTACATAAAGAAACCACATTTCGCGGCTAAATAGGTGAATCGAGACCTACTAGCCACGAGTTCTGAAATCAAAATCCGAAATGCCAAGATTGTAGAGCTCGAAAAGTAGTGTGAAATCAAGCTAAAAATCACCGAATTCAGAACAAGGAGTCAACGGATATTCATAAAACCGTTTTTGTAAAGAAACCACATTTCGCGGCTAACTAGGTGAAGCGAGACCTTCTAGCCACGAGTTCCGAAATCAAAATCCGAAACACCAGGATTGTAGAGCTCAAAAAGTAGTGTGAAATCAAGCTAAAAATCACCGAATTCAGAACACGGAGTCAACGGATATTCATAAAACTGTTTACGTAAAGAAACCACATTTCGCGGCTAACTAGATGAAACGAGACCTAGTAGCCACGAGTTCTGAAATCGAAAACCGAAAACCCAAGATTGTAGAGCTCGAAAAGTAGTGCGAAATCAAGCTAAAAATCACCGAATTCAGAACTCGGAGTCAACGGATATTCATAAAACCGTTTACGTAAAGAAACCACATTTCGCGGCTAACTAGGTGAAACGAGACCAACTAGCCACGAGTTCTGAAATCAAAATCCGAAACGCTAGGATCGTAGAGCTCGAAAAGTAGTGTGAAATCAATCGAAAAATCACCGAATTCAGAACTCGGAGTCAACGGATATTTATAAAACCGTTTACGTAAAGAAACCACATTTCGCGGCTAACTAGGTGAAACGAGACCTACTAGCCACGAGTTCTGAAATCAAAATCCGAAACACCAGGATTGTAGAGCTCGAAAAGTAGTGTGAAATCAAGCTAAAAATCACCGAATTCAGAACTCGGAGTCAACGGATATTCATAAAACCGTTTACGTAAAGAAACCACATTTCGCGGCTAACTAGGTGAAACGAGACGAACTAGCCACGAGTTCTGAAATCAAAATCCGAAACGTCAGGATTGTAGAGCTCGAAAAGTAGTGTGAAATCAAGCTAAAAATCACCGAATTCAGAACTCGGAGTCAACGGATATTCACAAAAGCGTTTACGTAAAGAAACCACATTTCGCGGCTAACTACGTGAAACGAGACCTACTAGCCCGAGTTCTGAAATCAAAATCCGAAACGCCAGGATCGTAGAGCTCAAAAAGTAGTGTGAAATCAACCTAAAAATCACCGAATTCAGAACTCGGAGTCAACGGATATTCATAAAACCGTTTACGTAAAGAAACCACATTTCGCGGCTAACTAGGTGAAATGAGACCAACTAGCCACGAGTTCTAAAATCAAAATCCGAAACGCCAGGATCGTAGAGCTCGAAAAGTAGTGTGACATCAAGCTAAAAATCACCGAATTCAGAACTCGGAGTCAACGGATATTTGTAAAACTGTTTACGTAAAGAAACCATATTTCGCGGCTAATTAGGTGAAACGAGACCAACTAGCCACGAGTTCTGGAATCAAAATCCGAAACTCCAGGATCGTAGAGCTCGAAAAGTAGTGTGAAATTAAGCTAAAAATCACCGAATTCAGAACTCGGAGTCAACGGATATTCATAAAACCGTTTACGTAAAGAAACCACATTTCGCGGCTAACTAGGTGAAACGAGACCAACTAGCCACGAGTTCTGAAATCAAAATCCGAAACGCTAGGATAGTAGAGATCGAAAAGTAGTGTGTAATCAAGCAAAAAATCACCGAATTCAGAACTCGGAGTCAACGGATATTCATAAAACCGTTTACATAAAGAAACCACATTTCGCGGCTAAATAGGTGAATCGAGACCTGCTAGCCACGAGTTCTGAAATCAAAATCTGAAATGCCAAGATTGTAGAGCTCGAAAAGTAGTGTGAAATCAAGCTAAAAATCACCGAATTCAGAACAAGGAGTCAACGGATATTCATAAAACCGTTTTTGTAAAGAAACCACATTTCACGGCTAACTAGGTGAAGCGACACCTACTAGCCACGAGTTTCGAAATCAAAATCCGAAACACCAGGATTGTAGAGCTCAAAAAGTAGTGTGAAATCAAGCTAAAAATCACCGAATTCAGAACTCGGAGTCAACGGATATTCATAAAACTGTTTACGTAAAGAAACCACATTTCGCGGCTAACTAGATGAAACGAGACCTAGTAGCCACGAGTTCTGAAATCGAAAACCGAAAACCCAAGACTGTAGAGCTCGAAAAGTAGTGCGAAATCAAGCTAAAAATCACCGAATTCAGAACTCGGAGTCAACGGATATTCATAAAACCGTCTACGTAAAGAAACCACATTTCGCGGCTAACTAGGTGAAACGAGACCAACTAGCCACGAGTTCTGAAATCAAAATCCAAAAACACAGGGTTGTAGAGCTCGAAAAGTAGTGTGAAATCAAGCTAAAAATCACGGAATTCAGAACTCGGAGTCAACGGATATTCATAAAACCGTTTACGTAAAGAAACCACATTTCGCGGCTAACTAGGTGAAACGAGACCTACTAGCCACGAGTTCTGAAATCAAAATCCGAAACACTAGGATAGTAGATCTCGAAAAGTAGTGTGTAATCAAGCAAAAAATCACCGAATTCAGAACTCGGAGTCAACGGATATTCACAAAACCGTTTACGTAAATAAACCACATTTCGCGGCTAAATAGGTGAATCAAGACCTACTAGCCACGAGTGCTGAAATCAAAATCCGATATGCCAGGATTGTAGAGCTCGAAAAGTTGTGTGAAATCAAGCTAAAAATCACCGAATTCAGAACTCGGAGTCAACGGATATTCATAAAACTGTTTACGTAAAGAAATCACATTTCGCGGCTAACTAGATGAAACGAGACCTAGTAGCCACGAGTTCTGAAATCGAAAACCGAAAACCCAAGACTGTAGAGCTCGAAAAGTAGTGCGAAATCAAGCTAAAAATCACCGAATTCAGAACTCGGAGTCAACGGATATTCATAAAACCGTCTACGTAAAGAAACCACATTTCGCGGCTAACTAGGTGAAACGAGACCAACTAGCCACGAGTTCTGAAATCAAAATCCGAAAACACAGGGTTGTAGAGCTCGAAAAGTAGTGTGAAATCAAGCTAAAAATCACGGAATTCAGAACTCGGAGTCAACGGATATTCATAAAACCGTTTACGTAAAGAAACCACATTTCGCGGCTAACTAGGTGAAACGAGACCTACTAGCCACGAGTTCTGAAATCAATATCCGAAACACTAGGATAGTAGATCTCGAAAAGTAGTGTGTAATCAAGCAAAAAATCACCGAATTCAGAACTAGTCAACGGATATTCACAAAACCGTTTACGTAAATAAACCACATTTCGCGGCTAAATAGGTGAATCAAGACCTACTAGCCACGAGTGCTGAAATCAAAATCCGATATGCCAGGATTGTAGAGCTCGAAAAGTTGTGTGAAATCAAACTAAAAATCACCGAATTCAGAACTCGGAGTCAACGGATATTCGTAAAACCGTTTACGTAAAGAAACCACATTTCGCGGCTAACTAGGTGAAACGAGACCTACTAGCCACGAGTTCTGAAATCAAAATCCGAAACGCCAAGATTGTAGAGCTCAAAAAGTAGTGTGAAATCAAGCTAAAAATCACCGAATTCAGAACTCGGAGTCAACGGATATTCGTAAAACTGTTTACGTAAAGAAACCATATTTCGCGGCTAACTAGGTGGAACGAGACCAACTAGCCACGAGTTCTGAAATCAAAATCCGAAACGCTAGGATAGTAGAGATCGAAAAGTAGTGTGTAATCAAGCAAAAAATCACCGAATTCAGAACTCGGAGTCAACGGATATTCATAAAACCGTTTACATAAAGAAACCACATTTCGCGGCTAAATAGGTGAATCGAGACCTACTAGCCACGAGTTCTGAAATCAAAATCCGAAATGCCAAGATTGTAGAGCTCGAAAAGTAGTGTGAAATCAAGCTAAAAATCACCGAATTCAGAACAAGGAGTCAACGGATATTCATAAAACCGTTTTTGTAAAGAAACCACATTTCGCGGCTAAATAGGTGAAGCGAGACCTACTAGCCACGAGTTCCGAAATCAAAATCCGAAACACCAGGATTGTAGAGCTCAAAAAGTAGTGTGAAATCAAGCTAAAAATCACCGAATTCAGAACACGGAGTCAATGGATATTCATAAAACTGTTTACGTAAAGAAACCACATTTCGCGGCTAACTAGATGAAACGAGACCTAGTAGCCACGAGTTCTGAAATCGAAAACCGAAAACCCAAGATTGTAGAGCTCGAAAAGTAGTGCGAAATCAAGCTAAAAATCACCGAATTCAGAACTCGGAGTCAACGGATATTCATAAAACCGTTTACGTAAAGAAACCACATTTCGCGGCTAACTAGGTGAAACGAGACCAACTAGCCACGAGTTCTGAAATCAAAATCCGAAACGCTAGGATTGTAGAGCTCAAAATGTAGTGTGTAATCAAGCTAAAAATCACCGAATTCAGAACTCGGAGTCAACGGATATACATAAAACCGTTTACGTAAAGAAACCACATTTCGCGACTAACTAGGTGAAACGAGACCAACCAGCCACGAGTTCTGAAATCAAAATCTGAAACGCCAGGATCGTAGAGCCCGAAAAGTAGTGTGAAATCAAGCTAAAAATCACCGAATTCAGAACTCGGAGTCAACAGATATTCATAAAACCGTTTACGTAAAGAAACCACATTTCGCGGCTAACTAGGTGAAACGAGACCTACTAGCCACGAGTTCTTAAATCGAAATCCAAAACACCAGGATTGTAGAGCTCGAAAAGTAGTGTGAAATCAAGCTAAAAATCACCGAATTTAGAACTCGTAGTCAACGGATATTCATAAAACTGTTTACGTAAAGAAACCACATTTCGCGGCTAACTAGATGAAACGAGACCTAGTAGCCACGAGTTCTGAAATCGAAAACCGAAAACCCAAGATTGTAGAGCTCGAAAAGTAGTGCGAAATCAAGCTAAAAATCACCGAATTCAGAACTCGGAGTCAACGGATATTCATAAAACCGTTTACGTAAAGAAACCACATTTCGCGGCTAACTAGGTGAAACGAGACCAACTAGCCACGAGTTCTGAAATCAAAATCCGAAACGCTAGGATCGTAGAGCTCGAAAAGTAGTGTGAAATCAATCGAAAAATCACCGAATTCAGAACTCGGAGTCAACGGATATTTATAAAACCGTTTACGTAAAGAAACCACATTTCGCGGCTAACTAGGTGAAATGAGACCTACTAGCCACGAGTTCTGAAATCAAAATCCGAAACACCAGGATTGTAGAGCTCGAAAAGTAGTGTGAAATCAAGCTAAAAATCACCGAATTCAGAACTCGGAGTCAACGGATATTCATAAAAGCGTTTACGTAAAGAAACCACATTTCGCGGCTAACTACGTGAAACGAGACCTACTAGCCCGAGTTCTGAAATCAAAATCCGAAACACCAGGATTGTAGAGCTCGAAAAGTAGTGTGAAATCAAGCTAAAAATCACCGAATTCAGAACTCGGAGTCAACGGATATTCATAAAACCGTTTACGTAAAGAAACCACATTTCGCGGCTAACTAGGTGAAACGAGACGAACTAGCCACGAGTTCTGAAATCAAAATCCGAAACGTCAGGATTGTAGAGCTCGAAAAGTAGTGTGAAATCAAGCTAAAAATCACCGAATTCAGAACTCGGAGTCAACGGATATTCACAAAAGCGTTTACGTAAAGAAACCACATTTCGCGGCTAACTACGTGAAACGAGACCTACTAGCCCGAGTTCTGAAATCAAAATCCGAAACGCCAGGATCGTAGAGCTCAAAAAGTAGTGTGAAATCAACCTAAAAATCACCGAATTCAGAACTCAGAGTCAACGGATATTCATAAAACCGTTTACGTAAAGAAACCACATTTCGCGGCTAACTAGGTGAAATGAGACCAACTAGCCACGAGTTCTAAAATCAAAATCCGAAACGCCAGGATCGTAGAGCTCGAAAAGTAGTGTGACATCAAGCTAAAAATCACCGAATTCAGAACTCGGAGTCAACGGATATTCGTAAAACTGTTTACGTAAAGAAACCATATTTCGCGGCTAATTAGGTGAAACGAGACCAACTAGCCACGAGTTCTGGAATCAAAATCCGAAACTCCAGGATCGTAGAGCTCGAAAAGTAGTGTGAAATTAAGCTAAAAATCACCGAATTCAGAACTCGGAGTCAACGGATATTCATAAAACCGTTTACGTAAAGAAACCACATTTCGCGGCTAACTAGGTGAAACGAGACCAACTAGCCACGAGTTCTGAAATCAAAATCCGAAACGCTAGGATAGTAGAGATCGAAAAGTAGTGTGTAATCAAGCAAAAAATCACCGAATTCAGAACTCGGAGTCAACGGATATTCATAAAACCGTTTACATAAAGAAACCACATTTCGCGGCTAAATAGGTGAATCGAGACCTGCTAGCCACGAGTTCTGAAATCAAAATCTGAAATGCCAAGATTGTAGAGCTCGAAAAGTAGTGTGAAATCAAGCTAAAAATCACCGAATTCAGAACAAGGAGTCAACGGATATTCATAAAACCGTTTTTGTAAAGAAACCACATTTCACGGCTAACTAGGTGAAGCGACACCTACTAGCCACGAGTTTCGAAATCAAAATCCGAAACACCAGGATTGTAGAGCTCAAAAAGTAGTGTGAAATCAAGCTAAAAATCACCGAATTCAGAACTCGGAGTCAACGGATATTCATAAAACTGTTTACGTAAAGAAACCACATTTCGCGGCTAACTAGATGAAACGAGACCTAGTAGCCACGAGTTCTGAAATCGAAAACCGAAAACCCAAGACTGTAGAGCTCGAAAAGTAGTGCGAAATCAAGCTAAAAATCACCGAATTCAGAACTCGGAGTCAACGGATATTCATAAAACCGTCTACGTAAAGAAACCACATTTCGCGGCTAACTAGGTGAAACGAGACCAACTAGCCACGAGTTCTGAAATCAAAATCCAAAAACACAGGGTTGTAGAGCTCGAAAAGTAGTGTGAAATCAAGCTAAAAATCACGGAATTCAGAACTCGGAGTCAACGGATATTCATAAAACCGTTTACGTAAAGAAACCACATTTCGCGGCTAACTAGGTGAAACGAGACCTACTAGCCACGAGTTCTGAAATCAAAATCCGAAACACTAGGATAGTAGATCTCGAAAAGTAGTGTGTAATCAAGCAAAAAATCACCGAATTCAGAACTCGGAGTCAACGGATATTCACAAAACCGTTTACGTAAATAAACCACATTTCGCGGCTAAATAGGTGAATCAAGACCTACTAGCCACGAGTGCTGAAATCAAAATCCGATATGCCAGGATTGTAGAGCTCGAAAAGTTGTGTGAAATCAAGCTAAAAATCACCGAATTCAGAACTCGGAGTCAACGGATATTCATAAAACTGTTTACGTAAAGAAATCACATTTCGCGGCTAACTAGATGAAACGAGACCTAGTAGCCACGAGTTCTGAAATCGAAAACCGAAAACCCAAGACTGTAGAGCTCGAAAAGTAGTGCGAAATCAAGCTAAAAATCACCGAATTCAGAACTCGGAGTCAACGGATATTCATAAAACCGTCTACGTAAAGAAACCACATTTCGCGGCTAACTAGGTGAAACGAGACCAACTAGCCACGAGTTCTGAAATCAAAATCCGAAAACACAGGGTTGTAGAGCTCGAAAAGTAGTGTGAAATCAAGCTAAAAATCACGGAATTCAGAACTCGGAGTCAACGGATATTCATAAAACCGTTTACGTAAAGAAACCACATTTCGCGGCTAACTAGGTGAAACGAGACCTACTAGCCACGAGTTCTGAAATCAAAATCCGAAACACTAGGATAGTAGATCTCGAAAAGTAGTGTGTAATCAAGCAAAAAATCACCGAATTCAGAACTAGTCAACGGATATTCACAAAACCGTTTACGTAAATAAACCACATTTCGCGGCTAAATAGGTGAATCAAGACCTACTAGCCACGAGTGCTGAAATCAAAATCCGATATGCCAGGATTGTAGAGCTCGAAAAGTTGTGTGAAATCAAGCTAAAAATCACCGAATTCAGAACTCGGAGTCAACGGATATTCGTAAAACCGTTTACGTAAAGAAACCACATTTCGCGGCTAACTAGGTGAAACGAGACCTACTAGCCACGAGTTCTGAAATCAAAATCCGAAACGCCAAGATTGTAGAGCTCAAAAAGTAGTGTGAAATCAAGCTAAAAATCACCGAATTCAGAACTCGGAGTCAACGGATATTCGTAAAACTGTTTACGTAAAGAAACCATATTTCGCGGCTAACTAGGTGGAACGAGACCAACTAGCCACGAGTTCTGAAATCAAAATCCGAAACGCTAGGATAGTAGAGATCGAAAAGTAGTGTGTAATCAAGCAAAAAATCACCGAATTCAGAACTCGGAGTCAACGGATATTCATAAAACCGTTTACATAAAGAAACCACATTTCGCGGCTAAATAGGTGAATCGAGACCTACTAGCCACGAGTTCAGAAATCAAAATCCGAAATGCCAAGATTGTAGAGCTCGAAAAGTAGTGTGAAATCAAGCTAAAAATCACCGAATTCAGAACAAGGAGTCAACGGATATTCATAAAACCGTTTTTGTAAAGAAACCACATTTCGCGGCTAACTAGGTGAAGCGAGACCTACTAGCCACGAGTTCCGAAATCAAAATCCGAAACACCAGGATTGTAGAGCTCAAAAAGTAGTGTGAAATCAAGCTAAAAATCACCGAATTCAGAACACGGAGTCAACGGATATTCATAAAACTGTTTACGTAAAGAAACCACATTTCGCGGCTAACTAGATGAAACGAGACCTAGTAGCCACGAGTTCTGAAATCGAAAACCGAAAACCCAAGATTGTAGAGCTCGAAAAGTAGTGCGAAATCAAGCTAAAAATCACCGAATTCAGAACTCGGAGTCAACGGATATTCATAAAACCGTTTACGTAAAGAAACCACATTTCGCGGCTAACTAGGTGAAACGAGACCAACTAGCCACGAGTTCTGAAATCAAAATCCGAAACGCTAGGATTGTAGAGCTCAAAATGTAGTGTGTAATCAAGCTAAAAATCACCGAATTCAGAACTCGGAGTCAACGGATATACATAAAACCGTTTACGTAAAGAAACCACATTTCGCGACTAACTAGGTGAAACGAGACCAACCAGCCACGAGTTCTGAAATCAAAATCTGAAACGCCAGGATCGTAGAGCCCGAAAAGTAGTGTGAAATCAAGCTAAAAATCACCGAATTCAGAACTCGGAGTCAACAGATATTCATAAAACCGTTTACGTAAAGAAACCACATTTCGCGGCTAACTAGGTGAAACGAGACCTACTAGCCACGAGTTCTTAAATCAAAATCCAAAACACCAGGATTGTAGAGCTCGAAAAGTAGTGTGAAATCAAGCTAAAAATCACCGAATTTAGAACTCGTAGTCAACGGATATTCATAAAACTGTTTACGTAAAGAAACCACATTTCGCGGCTAACTAGATGAAACGAGACCTAGTAGCCACGAGTTCTGAAATCGAAAACCGAAAACCCAAGATTGTAGAGCTCGAAAAGTAGTGCGAAATCAAGCTAAAAATCACCGAATTCAGAACTCGGAGTCAACGGATATTCATAAAACCGTTTACGTAAAGAAACCACATTTCGCGGCTAACTAGGTGAAACGAGACCAACTAGCCACGAGTTCTGAAATCAAAATCCGAAACGCTAGGATCGTAGAGCTCGAAAAGTAGTGTGAAATCAATCGAAAAATCACCGAATTCAGAACTCGGAGTCAACGGATATTTATAAAACCGTTTACGTAAAGAAACCACATTTCGCGGCTAACTAGGTGAAACGAGACCTACTAGCCACGAGTTCTGAAATCAAAATCCGAAACACGAGGATTGTAGAGCTCGAAAAGTAGTGTGAAATCAAGCTAAAAATCACCGAATTCAGAACTCGGAGTCAACGGATATTCATAAAACCGTTTACGTAAAGAAACCACATTTCGCGGCTAACTAGGTGAAACGAGACCTACTAGCCACGAGTTCTAAAATCAAAATCCGAAACGCCAGGATCGTAGAGCTCGAAAAGTAGTGTGACATCAAGCTAAAAATCACCGAATTCAGAACTCGGAGTCAACGGATATTCGTAAAACTGTTTACGTAAAGAAACCATATTTCGCGGCTAATTAGGTGAAACGAGACCAACTAGCCACGAGTTCTGGAATCAAAATCCGAAACTCCAGGATCGTAGAGCTCGAAAAGTAGTGTGAAATTAAGCTAAAAATCACCGAATTCAGAACTCGGAGTCAACGGATATTCATAAAACCGTTTACGTAAAGAAACCACATTTCGCGGCTAACTAGGTGAAACGAGACCAACTAGCCACGAGTTCTGAAATCAAAATCCGAAACGCTAGGATAGTAGAGATCGAAAAGTAGTGTGTAATCAAGCAAAAAATCACCGAATTCAGAACTCGGAGTCAACGGATATTCATAAAACCGTTTACATAAAGAAACCACATTTCGCGGCTAAATAGGTGAATCGAGACCTGCTAGCCACGAGTTCTGAAATCAAAATCTGAAATGCCAAGATTGTAGAGCTCGAAAAGTAGTGTGAAATCAAGCTAAAAATCACCGAATTCAGAACAAGGAGTCAACGGATATTCATAAAACCGTTTTTGTAAAGAAACCACATTTCACGGCTAACTAGGTGAAGCGACACCTACTAGCCACGAGTTTCGAAATCAAAATCCGAAACACCAGGATTGTAGAGCTCAAAAAGTAGTGTGAAATCAAGCTAAAAATCACCGAATTCAGAACTCGGAGTCAACGGATATTCATAAAACTGTTTACGTAAAGAAACCACATTTCGCGGCTAACTAGATGAAACGAGACCTAGTAGCCACGAGTTCTGAAATCGAAAACCGAAAACCCAAGACTGTAGAGCTCGAAAAGTAGTGCGAAATCAAGCTAAAAATCACCGAATTCAGAACTCGGAGTCAACGGATATTCATAAAACCGTCTACGTAAAGAAACCACATTTCGCGGCTAACTAGGTGAAACGAGACCAACTAGCCACGAGTTCTGAAATCAAAATCCAAAAACACAGGGTTGTAGAGCTCGAAAAGTAGTGTGAAATCAAGCTAAAAATCACGGAATTCAGAACTCGGAGTCAACGGATATTCATAAAACCGTTTACGTAAAGAAACCACATTTCGCGGCTAACTAGGTGAAACGAGACCTACTAGCCACGAGTTCTGAAATCAAAATCCGAAACACTAGGATAGTAGATCTCGAAAAGTAGTGTGTAATCAAGCAAAAAATCACCGAATTCAGAACTCGGAGTCAACGGATATTCACAAAACCGTTTACGTAAATAAACCACATTTCGCGGCTAAATAGGTGAATCAAGACCTACTAGCCACGAGTGCTGAAATCAAAATCCGATATGCCAGGATTGTAGAGCTCGAAAAGTTGTGTGAAATCAAGCTAAAAATCACCGAATTAAGAACTCGGAGTCAACGGATATTCGTAAAACCGTTTACGTAAAGAAACCACATTTCGCGGCTAACTAGGTGAAACGAGACCTACTAGCCACGAGTTCTGAAATCAAAATCCGAAACGCCAAGATTGTAGAGCTCAAAAAGTAGTGTGAAATCAAGCTAAAAATCACCGAATTCAGAACTCGGAGTCAGCGGATATTCGTAAAACTGTTTACGTAAAGAAACCATATTTCGCGGCTAACTAGGTGGAACGAGACCAACTAGCCACGAGTTCTGAAATCAAAATCCGAAACGCTAGGATAGTAGAGATCGAAAAGTAGTGTGTAATCAAGCAAAAAATCACCGAATTCAGAACTCGGAGTCAACGGATATTCATAAAACCGTTTACATAAAGAAACCACATTTCGCGGCTAAATAGGTGAATCGAGACCTACTAGCCACGAGTTCTGAAATCAAAATCCAAAATGCCAAGATTGTAGAGCTCGAAAAGTAGTGTGAAATCAAGCTAAAAATCACCGAATTCAGAACAAGGAGTCAACGGATATTCATAAAACCGTTTTTGTAAAGAAACCACATTTCGCGGCTAACTAGGTGAAGCGAGACCTACTAGCCACGAGTTCCGAAATCAAAATCCGAAACACCAGGATTGTAGAGCTCAAAAAGTAGTGTGAAATCAAGCTAAAAATCACCGAATTCAGAACACGGAGTCAACGGATATTCATAAAACTGTTTACGTAAAGAAACCACATTTCGCGGCTAACTAGATGAAACGAGACCTAGTAGCCACGAGTTCTGAAATCGAAAACCGAAAACCCAAGATTGTAGAGCTCGAAAAGTAGTGCGAAATCAAGCTAAAAATCACCGAATTCAGAACTCGGAGTCAACGGATATTCATAAAACCGTTTACGTAAAGAAACCACATTTCGCGGCTAACTAGGTGAAACGAGACCAACTAGCCACGAGTTCTGAAATCAAAATCCGAAACGCTAGGATTGTAGAGCTCAAAATGTAGTGTGTAATCAAGCTAAAAATCACCGAATTCAGAACTCGGAGTCAACGGATATACATAAAACCGTTTACGTAAAGAAACCACATTTCGCGACTAACTAGGTGAAACGAGACCAACCAGCCACGAGTTCTGAAATCAAAATCTGAAACGCCAGGATCGTAGAGCTCGAAAAGTAGTGTGAAATCAAGCTAAAAATCACCGAATTCAGAACTCGGAGTCAACAGATATTCATAAAACCGTTTACGTAAAGAAACCACATTTCGCGGCTAACTAGGTGAAACGAGACCTACTAGCCACGAGTTCTTAAATCAAAATCCAAAACACCAGGATTGTAGAGCTCGAAAAGTAGTGTGAAATCAAGCTAAAAATCACCGAATTTAGAACTCGTAGTCAACGGATATTCATAAAACTGTTTACGTAAACAAACCACATTTCGCGGCTAACTAGGTGAAACGAGACCTACTACCCACGAGTTCTGAAATCAAAATCCGAATTTCCAGGATCATAGAGCTCAAAACGTAGTGTGAAATCAAGCTAAAAATCACTAAAATCAGAACTCGGAGTCAACGGATATTCATAAAACCGTTTACGTAAAGAAACCACATTTCGCGGCTAACTAGGTGAAACCAGACCAACTAGCCACGAGTTCTGAAATCAAAATCCGAAATGCTAGGATCGTAGAGCTCGAAAAGTAGTGTGAAATCAATCGAAAAATCACCGAATTCAGAACTCGGAGTCAACGGATATTTATAAAACCGTTTACGTAAAGAAACCACATTTCGCGGCTAACTAGGTGAAACGAGACCTACTAGCCACGAGTTCTGAAATCAAAATCCGAAACACCAGGATTGTAGAGCTCGAAAAGTAGTGTGAAATCAAGCTAAAAATCACCGAATTCAGAACTCGGAGTCAACGGATATTCATAAAACCGTTTACGTAAAGAAACCACATTTCGCGGCTAACTAGGTGAAACGAGACGAACTAGCCACGAGTTCTGAAATCAAAATCCGAAACGTCAGGATTGTAGAGCTCGAAAAGTAGTGTGAAATCAAGCTAAAAATCACCGAATTCAGAACTCGGAGTCAACGGATATTCACAAAAGCGTTTACGTAAAGAAACCACATTTCGCGGCTAACTACGTGAAACGAGACCTACTAGCCCGAGTTCTGAAATCAAAATCCGAAACGCCAGGATCGTAGAGCTCAAAAAGTAGTGTGAAATCAACCTAAAAATCACCGAATTCAGAACTCGCAGTCAACGGATATTCATAAAACCGTTTACGTAAAGAAACCACATTTCGCGGCTAACTAGATGAAATGAGACCAACTAGCCACGAGTTCTAAAATCAAAATCCGAAATGCCAGGATCGTAGAGCTCGAAAAGTAGTGTGACATCAAGCTAAAAATCACCGAATTCAGAACTCGGAGTCAACGGATATTCGTAAAACTGTTTACGTAAAGAAATCATATTTCGCGGCTAATTAGGTGAAACGAGACCAACTAGCCACGAGTTCTGGAATCAAAATCCGAAACTCCAGGATCGTAGAGCTCGAAAAGTAGTGTGAAATTAAGCTAAAAATCACCGAATTCAGAACTCGGAGTCAACGGATATTCATAAAACCGTTTACGTAAAGAAACCACATTTCGCGGCTAACTAGGTGAAACGAGACCAACTAGCCACGAGTTCTGAAATCAAAATCCGAAACGCTAGGATAGTAGAGATCGAAAAGTAGTGTGTAATCAAGCAAAAAATCACCGAATTCAGAACTCGGAGTCAACGGATATTCATAAAACCGTTTACATAAAGAAACCACATTTCGCGGCTAAATAGGTGAATCGAGACCTGCTAGCCACGAGTTCTGAAATCAAAATCTGAAATGCCAAGATTGTAGAGCTCGAAAAGTAGTGTGAAATCAAGCTAAAAATCACCGAATTCAGAACAAGGAGTCAACGGATATTCATAAAACCGTTTTTGTAAAGAAACCACATTTCACGGCTAACTAGGTGAAGCGACACCTACTAGCCACGAGTTTCGAAATCAAAATCCGAAACACCAGGATTGTAGAGCTCAAAAAGTAGTGTGAAATCAAGCTAAAAATCACCGAATTCAGAACTCGGAGTCAACGGATATTCATAAAACTGTTTACGTAAAGAAACCACATTTCGCGGCTAACTAGATGAAACGAGACCTAGTAGCCACGAGTTCTGAAATCGAAAACCGAAAACCCAAGACTGTAGAGCTCGAAAAGTAATGCGAAATCAAGCTAAAAATCACCGAATTCAGAACTCGGAGTCAACGGATATTCATAAAACCGTCTACGTAAAGAAACCACATTTCGCGGCTAACTAGGTGAAACGAGACCAACTAGCCACGAGTTCTGAAATCAAAATCCGAAAACACAGGGTTGTAGAGCTCGAAAAGTAGTGTGAAATAAAGCTAAAAATCACGGAATTCAGAACTCGGAGTCAACGGATATTCATAAAACCGTTTACGTAAAGAAACCACATTTCGCGGCTAACTAGGTGAAACGAGACCTACTAGCCACGAGTTCTGAAATAAAAATCCGAAACACTAGGATAGTAGATCTCGAAAAGTAGTGTGTAATCAAGCAAAAAATCACCGAATTCAGAACTCGGAGTCAACGGATATTCACAAAACCGTTTACGTAAATCAACCACATTTCGCGGCTAAATAGGTGAATCAAGACCTACTAGCCATGAGTGCTGAAATCAAAATCCGATATGCTAGGATTGTAGAGCTCGAAAAGTTGTGTGAAATCAAGCTAAAAATCACCGAATTCAGAACTCGGAGTCAACGGATATTCGTAAAACCGTTTACGTAAAGAAACCACATTTCGCGGCTAACTAGGTGAAACGAGACCTACTAGCCACGAGTTCTGAAATCAAAATCCGAAACGCCAAGATTGTAGAGCTCAAAAAGTAGTGTGAAATCAAGCTAAAAATCACCGAATTCAGAACTCGGAGTCAACGGATATTCGTAAAACTGTTTACGTAAAGAAACCATATTTCGCGGCTAACTAGGTGGAACGAGACCAACTAGCCACGAGTTCTGAAATCAAAATCCGAAACGCTAGGATAGTAGAGATCGAAAAGTAGTGTGTAATCAAGCAAAAAATCACCGAATTCAGAACTCGGAGTCAACGGATATTCATAAAACCGTTTACATAAAGAAACCACATTTCGCGGCTAAATAGGTGAATCGAGACCTACTAGCCACGAGTTCTGAAATCAAAATCCGAAATGCCAAGATTGTAGAGCTCGAAAAGTAGTGTGAAATCAAGCTAAAAATCACCGAATTCAGAACAAGGAGTCAACGGATATTCATAAAACCGTTTTTGTAAAGAAACCACATTTTGCGGCTAACTAGGTGAAGCGAGAACTACTAGCCACGAGTTCCGAAATCAAAATCCGAAACACCAGGATTGTAGAGCTCAAAAAGTAGTGTGAAATCAAGCTAAAAATCACCGAATTCAGAACACGGAGTCAACGGATATTCATAAAACTGTTTACGTAAAGAAACCACATTTCGCGGCTAACTAGATGAAACGAGACCTAGTAGCCACGAGTTCTGAAATCGAAAACCGAAAAACCAAGATTGTAGAGCTCGAAAAGTAGTGCGAAATCAAGCTAAAAATCACCGAATTCAGAACTCGGAGTCAACGGATATTCATAAAACCGTCTACGTAAAGAAACCACATTTCGCGGCTAACTAGGTGAAACGAGACCAACTAGCCACGAGTTCTGAAATCAAAATCCGAAAACACAGGGTTGTAGAGCTCGAAAAGTAGTGTAAAACCAAGCTAAAAATCACGGAATTCAGAACTCGGAGTCAACGGATATTCATAAAACCGTTTACGTAAAGAAACCACATTTCGCGGCTAACTAGGTGAAACGAGACCTACTAGCCACGAGTTCTGAAATCAAAATCCGAAACGCTAGGATAGTAGAGCTCGAAAAGTAGTGTGTAATCAAGAAAAAAATCACCGAATTCAGAACTCGGAGTCAACGGATATTCACAAAACCGTTTACGTAAATAAAATAAATTTCGCGGCTAAATAGGTGAATCAAGACCTACTAGCCACGAGTTCTGAAATCAAAATCCGATATGCCAGGATTATAGAGCTCGAAAAGTAGTGTGAAATCAAGCTAAAAATCACCGAATTCAGAACTCGGAGTCAATGGATATTCATAAAACCGTTTACGTAAAGAAACCACATTTCGCGGCTAACTAGGTGAAACGAGACCAACTAGCCACGAGTTCTGAAATCAAAATCCGAAACTCTAGGATAGTAGATCTCGAAAAGTAGTGTGAAATCAAGCTAAAAATCGCCGAATTCAGAACACGGAGTCAACGGATATTCATAAAACTGTTTACGTAAAGAAACCACATTTCGCGGCTAACTAGATGAAACGAGACCTAGTAGCCACGAGTTCTGAAATCGAAAACCGAAAACCCAAGATTGTAGAGCTCGAAAAGTAGTGCGAAATCAAGCTAAAAATCACCGAATTCAGAACTCGGAGTCAACGGATATTCACAAAACCGTTTACGTAAATAAACTACATTTCGCGGCTAAATAGGTGAATCAAGACCTACTAGCCACGAGTTCTGAAATCAAAATCCGATATGCCAGGATTGTAGAGCTCGAAAAGTAGTGTGAAATCAAGCTAAAAATCACCGAATTCAGAACTCGGAGTCAACGGATATTCGTAAAACCGTTTACGTAAAGAAACTACATTTCGCGGCTAACTAGGTGAAACGAGACCTACTAGCCACGAGTTCTGAAATCAAAATCCGAAACGCCAAGATTGTAGAGCTCGAAAAGTAGTGTGAAATCAAGCTAAAAATCACCGAATTCAGAACTCGGAGTCAATGGATATTCATAAAACCGTTTACGTAAAGAAACCACATTTCGCGGCTAACTAGGTGAAACGAGACCAACTAGCCACGAGTTTTGAAATCAAAATCAGAAATACCAGGATCGTAGAGCTCGAAAAGTAGTGTGAAATCAAGCTAAAAATCACCGAATTCAGAACTCGGAGTCAACGGATATTCATAAAACCGTTTACGTAAAGAAACCACATTTCGCGGCTAACTAGGTGAAACGAGACCAACTAGCCACGAGTTCTGAAATCAAAATCCGAAAACACAGGATTGTAGAGCTCGAAAAGTAATGTGAAATCAAGCTAAAAATCACCGAATTCAGAACTCGGAGTCAACGGATATTCATAAAACCGTTTACGTAAAGAAACCACATTTCGCGGCTAACTAGGTGAAACGAGACCTACTAGCCACGAGTTCCAAAATCAAAATCCGAAATGCTGGGATAGTAGAGCTCGAAAAGTAGTGTGTAATCAAGCAAAAAATCACCGAATTCAGAACTCGGAGTCAACGGAAATTCATAAAACCGTTTACATAAAGAAACCATATTTCGCGGCTAAATAGGTGAATGGAGACCTACTAGCCACGAGTTCTGAAATCAAAATCTGAAATGCCAAGATTGTAGAACTCGAAAAGTAGTGTGAAATCAAGCTAAAAATCACCGAATTCAGAACAAGGAGTCAACGGATATTCATAAAACCGTTTTTGTAAAGAAACCACATTTCGCGGCTAACTAGGTGAAGCGAGACCTACTAGCCACGAGTTCCGAAATCAAAATCCGAAACACCAGGATTGTAGAGCTCAAAAAGTAGTGGGAAATCAAGCTAAAAATCACCGAATTCAGAACACGGAGTCAACGGATATTCATAAAACTGTTTACGTAAAGAAACCACATTTCGCTGCTAACTAGATGAAACGAGACCTAGTAGCCACGAGTTCTGAAATCGAAAACCGAAAACCCAAGATTGTAGAGCTCGAAAAGTAGTACGAAATCAAGCTAAAAATCACCGAA
This sequence comes from Euonymus europaeus, assembly GCA_963580455.1. NCBI lineage: Eukaryota > Viridiplantae > Streptophyta > Magnoliopsida > Celastrales > Celastraceae > Euonymus > Euonymus europaeus. Next base: position 25,771,843 of record OY756966.1, on the reverse strand, counting down.
TTCAGAACTCGGAGTCAACGGATATTCATAAAACCGTCTACGTAAAGAAACCACATTTCGCGGCTAACTAGGTGAAACGAGACCAACTAGCCACGAGTTTTGAAATCAAAATCGGAAAACACAGGGTTGTAGAGCTCGAAAAGTAGTGTGAAATCAAGCTAAAAATCACGGAATTCAGATCTCGGAGTCAACGGATATTCGTAAAACCGTTTACGTAAAGAAACCACATTTCGCGGCTAACTAGGTGAAACGAGACCTACTAGCCACGAGTTCTGAAATCAAAATCCAAAACGCTAGGATAGTAGAGCTCGAAAATTAGTGTGTAATCAAGAAAAAAATCACCGAATTCAGAACTCGGAGTCAACGGATATTCACAAAACCGTTTACGTAAATAAAATACATTTCGCGGCTAAATAGGTGAATCAAGACCTACTAGCCACGAGTTCTGAAATCAAAATCCGATATGCCAGGATTGTAGAGCTCGAAAAGTAGTGTGAAATCAAGCTAAAAATCACCGAATTCAGAACTCGGAGTCAACGGATATTCGTAAAACCGTTTACGTAAAGAAACCACATTTCGCGGCTAACTAGGTGAAACGAGACCTACTAGCCACGAGTTCTGAAATCAAAATCCGAAACGCCAAGATTGTAGAGCTCGAAAAGTAGTGTGAAATCAAGCTAAAAATCACCGAATTCAGAACTCGGAGTCAATGGATATTCATAAAACCGTTTACGTAAAGAAACCACATTTCGCGGCTAACTAGGTGAAACGAGACCAACTAGCCACGAGTTTTGAAATCAAAATCAGAAATACCAGGATCGTAGAGCTCGAAAAGTAGTGTGAAATCAAGCTAAAAATCACCGAATTCAGAACTCGGAGTCAACGGATATTCATAAAACCGTTTACGTAAAGAAACCACATTTCGCGGCTAACTAGGTGAAACGAGACCAACTAGCCACGAGTTCTGAAATCAAAATCCGAAAACACAGGATTGTAGAGCTCGAAAAGTAATGTGAAATCAAGCTAAAAATCACCGAATTCAGAACTCGGAGTCAACGGATATTCATAAAACCGTTTACGTAAAGAAACCACATTTCGCGGCTAACTAGGTGAAACGAGACCTACTAGCCACGAGTTCCAAAATCAAAATCCGAAATGCTGGGATAGTAGAGCTCGAAAAGTAGTGTGTAATCAAGGAAAAAATCACCGAATTCAGAACTCGGAGTCAACGGAAATTCATAAAACCGTTTACATAAAGAAACCATATTTCGCGGCTAAATAGGTGAATGGAGACCTACTAGCCACGAGTTCTGAAATCAAAATCTGAAATGCCAAGATTGTAGAACTCGAAAAGTAGTGTGAAATCAAGCTAAAAATCACCGAATTCAGAACAAGGAGTCAACGGATATTCATAAAACCGTTTTTGTAAAGAAACCACATTTCGCGGCTAACTAGGTGAAGCGAGACCTACTAGCCACGAGTTCCGAAATCAAAATCCGAAACACCAGGATTGTAGAGCTCAAAAAGTAGTGGGAAATCAAGCTAAAAATCACCGAATTCAGAACACGGAGTCAACGGATATTCATAAAACTGTTTACGTAAAGAAACCACATTTCGCTGCTAACTAGATGAAACGAGACCTAGTAGCCACGAGTTCTGAAATCGAAAACCGAAAACCCAAGATTGTAGAGCTCGAAAAGTAGTGCGAAATCAAGCTAAAAATCACCGAATTCAGAACTCGGAGTCAACGGATATTCATAAAACCGTCTACGTAAAGAAACCACATTTCGCGGCTAACTAGGTGAAACGAGACCAACTAGCCACGAGTTTTGAAATCAAAATCGGAAAACACAGGGTTGTAGAGCTCGAAAAGTAGTGTGAAATCAAGCTAAAAATCACGGAATTCAGATCTCGGAGTCAACGGATATTCATAAAACCGTTTACGTAAAGAAACCACATTTCGCGGCTAACTAGGTGAAACGAGACCTACTAGCCACGAGTTCTGAAATCAAAATCCGAAACGCTAGGATAGTAGAGCTCGAAAAGTAGTGTGTAATCAAGAAAAAAATCACCGAATTCAGAACTCGGAGTCAACGGATATTCACAAAACCGTTTACGTAAATAAAATACATTTCGCGGCTAAATAGGTGAATCAAGACCTACTAGCCACGAGTTCTGAAATCAAAATCCGATATGCCAGGATTGTAGAGCTCGAAAAGTAGTGTGAAATCAAGCTAAAAATCACCGAATTCAGAACTCGGAGTCAACGGATATTCGTAAAACCGTTTACGTAAAGAAACCACATTTCGCGGCTAACTAGGTGAAACGAGACCTACTAGCCACGAGTTCTGAAATCAAAATCCGAAACGGCAAGATTGTAGAGCTCGAAAAGTAGTGTGAAATCAAGCTAAAAATCACCGAATTCAGAACTCGGAGTCAATGGATATTCATAAAACCGTTTACGTAAAGAAACCACATTTCGCGGCTAACTAGGTGAAACGAGACCAACTAGCCACGAGTTCTGAAATCAAAATCCAAAAACACAGGGTTGTAGAGCTCGAAAAGTAGTGTGAAATCATGCTAAAAATCACGGAATTCAGAACTCGGAGTCAACGGATATTCATAAAACCGTTTACGTAAAGAAACCACATTTCGCGGCTAACTAGGTGAAACGAGACCTACTAGCCACGAGTTCTGAAATCAAAATCCGAAACGCTAGGATAGTAGATCTCGAAATGTAGTGTGTAATCAAGCAAAAAATCACCGAATTCAGAACTCGGAGTCAACGGATATTCACAAAACCGTTTACGTAAATAAACCACATTTCGCGGCTAAATAGGTGAATCAAGACCTACTAGCCACGAGTTCTGAAATCAAAATCCGATATGCCAGGATTGTAGAGCTCGAAAAGTAGTGTGAAATCAAGCTAAAAATCACCGAATTCAGAACTCGGAGTCAACGGATATTCATAAAACCGTTTTTGTAAAGAAACCACATTTCGCGGCTAACTAGGTGAAACGAGACCTACTAGCCACGAGTTCCGAAATCAAAATCCGAAACACCAGGATTGTAGAGCTCAAAAAGTAGTGTGAAATCAAGCTAAAAATCACCGAATGCAGAACTCGGAGTCAACGGATATTCATAAAACTGTTTACGTAAAGAAACCACATTTCGCGGCTAACTAGATGAAACGAGACCTAGTAGCCACGAGTTCTGAAATCGAAAACCGAAAACCCAAGATTGTAGAGCTCGAAAAGTAGTGTGAAATCAAGCTAAAAATCACCGAATTCAGAACTCGGAGTCATCGGATATTCATAAAACCGTCTACGTAAAGAAACCACATTTCGCGGCTAACTAGGTGAAACGAGACCAACTAGCCACGAGTTCTGAAATCAAAATCCGAAAAAACAGGGTTGTAGAGCTCAAAAAGTAGTGTGAAATCAAGCTAAAAATCACGGAATTCAGAACTCGGAGTCAACGGATATTCATAAAACCGTTTACGTAAAGAAACCACATTTCGCGGCTAACTAGGTGAAACGAGACCTACTAGCCACGAGTTCTGAAATCAAAATCCGAAACGCTAGGATAGTAGAGCTCGAAAAGTAGTGTGTAATCAAGCAAAAAATCACCGAATTCAGAACTCGGAGTCAACGGATATTCACAAAACCGTTTATGTAAATAAACCACATTTCGCGGCTAAATAGGTGAATCAAGACCTACTAGCCACGAGTTCTGAAATCAAAATCCGATATGCCAGGATTGTAGAGCTCGAAAAGTAGTGTGAAATCAAGCGAATTCAGAACTCGGAGTCAACGGATATTCGTAAAACCGTTTACGTAAAGAAACCACATTTCGCGGCTAACTAGGTGAAACGAGACCTACTAGCCACGAGTTCTGAAATCAAAATCCGAAACGCCAAGATTGTAGAGCTCGAAAAGTAGTGTGAAATCAAGCTAAAAATCACCGAATTCAGAACTCGGAGTCAATGGATATTCATAAAACCGTTTACGTAAAGAAACCACATTTCGCGGCTAACTAGGTGAAACGAGACCAACTAGCCACGAGTTCTGAAATCAAAATCAGAAAAACTAGGATCGTAGAGCTCGAAAAGTAGTGTGAAATCAAGCTAAAAATCACCGAATTCAGAACTCGGAGTCAACGGATATTCATAAAACCGTTTACGTAAAGAAACCACATTTCGCGGCTAACTAGGTGAAACGAGACCAACTAGCAACGAGTTCTGAAATCAAAATCCGAAAACGCAGGATTGTAGAGCTCGAAAAGTAGTGTGAAATCAAGCTAAAAATCACCGAATTCAGAACTCGGAGTCAACGGATATTCATAAAACCGTTTACGTAAAGAAACCACATTTCGCGGCTAACTAGGTGAAACGAGACCTACTAGCCACGAGTTCCGAAATCAAAATCCGAAACGCTGGGATAGTTGAGCTCGAAAAGTAGTGTGTAATCAAGCAAAAAATCACCGAATTCAGAACTCGGAGTCAACGGATATTCACAAAACCGTTTATGTAAATAAACCACATTTCGCGGCTAAATAGGTGAATCAAGACCTACTAGCCACGAGTTCTGAAATCAAAATCCGATATGCCAGGATTGTAGAGCTCGAAAAGTAGTGTGAAATCAAGCGAATTCAGAACTCGGAGTCAACGGATATTCGTAAAACCGTTTACGTAAAGAAACCACATTTCGCGGCTAACTAGGTGAAACGAGACCTACTAGCCACGAGTTCTGAAATCAAAATCCGAAACGCCAAGATTGTAGAGCTCGAAAAGTAGTGTGAAATCAAGCTAAAAATCACCGAATTCAGAACTCGGAGTCAATGGATATTCATAAAACCGTTTACGTAAAGAAACCACATTTCGCGGCTAACTAGGTGAAACGAGACCTACTAGCCACGAGTTCCGAAATCAAAATCCGAAATGCTGGGATAGTAGAGCTCGAAAAGTAGTGTGTAATCAAGCAAAAAATCACCGAATTCAGAACTCGGAGTCAACGGATATTCATAAAACCGTTTACATAAAGAAACCACATTTCGCGGCTAAATAGGTGAATCGAGACCTACTAGCCACAAGTTCTAAAATCAAAATCCGAAATGCCAAGATTGTAGAGCTCGAAAAGTAGTGTGAAATCAAGCTAAAAATCATCGAATTCAGAACAAGGAGTCAACGGATATTCATAAAACCGTTTTTGTAAAGAAACCTCATTTCGCGGCTAACTAGGTGAAACGAGACCTACTAGCACGAGTTCTGAAATCAAAATCCGAAATGCTAGGATAGTAGAGCTCGAAAAGTAGTGTGTAATCAAGCAAAAAATCACCGAATTCAGAACTCGGAGTCAACGGATATTCACAAAACTGTTTACGTAAATAAACCACATTTCGCGGCTAAATAGGTGAATCAAGACCTACTAGCCACGAGTTCTGAAATCAAAATCCGATATGCCAGGATTGTAGAGCTCGAAAAGTAGTGTGAAATCAAGCGAATTCAGAACTCGGAGTCAACGGATATTCGTAAAACCGTTTACGTAAAGAAACCACATTTCGCGGCTAACTAGGTGAAACGAGACCTACTAGCCACGAGTTCTGAAATCAAAATCCGAAAAAACAGGGTTGTAGAGCTCAAAAAGTAGTGTGAAATCAAGCTAAAAATCACGGAATTCAGAACTCGGAGTCAACGGATATTCATAAAACCGTTTACGTAAAGAAACCACATTTCGCGGCTAACTAGGTGAAACGAGACCTACTAGCCACGAGTTCTGAAATCAAAATCCGAAACGCTAGGATAGTAGAGCTCGAAAAGTAGTGTGTAATCAAGCAAAAAATCACCGAATTCAGAACTCGGAGTCAACGGATATTCACAAAACCGTTTATGTAAATAAACCACATTTCGCGGCTAAATAGGTGAATCAAGACCTACTAGCCACGAGTTCTGAAATCAAAATCCGATATGCCAGGATTGTAGAGCTCGAAAAGTAGTGTGAAATCAAGCGAATTCAGAACTCGGAGTCAACGGATATTCGTAAAACCGTTTACGTAAAGAAACCACATTTCGCGGCTAACTAGGTGAAACGAGACCTACTAGCCACGAGTTCTGAAATCAAAATCCGAAACGCCAAGATTGTAGAGCTCGAAAAGTAGTGTGAAATCAAGCTAAAAATCACCGAATTCAGAACTTGGAGTCAATGGATATTCATAAAACCGTTTACGTAAAGAAACCACATTTCGCGGCTAACTAGGTGAAACGAGACCAACTAGCCACGAGTTCTGAAATCAAAATCAGAAAAACCAGGATCGTAGAGCTCGAAAAGTAGTGTGAAATCAAGCTAAAAATCACCGAATTCAGAACTCGGAGTCAACGGATATTCATAAAACCGTTTACGTAAAGAAACCACATTTCGCGGCTAACTAGGTGAAACGAGACTTACTAGCCACGAGTTCCGAAATCAAAATCTGAAACGCTGGGATAGTAGAGCTCGAAAAGTAGTGTGTAATCAAGCAAAAAATCACCGAATTCAGAACTCGGAGTCAACGGATATTCACAAAACCGTCTATGTAAATAAACCACATTTCGCGGCTAAATAGGTGAATCAAGACCTACTAGCCACGAGTTCTGAAATCAAAATCCGATATGCCAGGATTGTAGAGCTCGAAAAGTAGTGTGAAATCAAGCGAATTCAGAACTCGGAGTCAACGGATATTCGTAAAACCGTTTACGTAAAGAAACCACATTTCGCGGCTAACTAGGTGAAACGAGACCTACTAGCCACGAGTTCTGAAAACAAAATCCGAAACGCCAAGATTGTAGAGCTCGAAAAGTAGTGTGAAATCAAGCTAAAAATCACCGAATTCAGAACTCGGAGTCAATGGATATTCATAAAACCGTTTACGTAAAGAAACCACATTTCGCGGCTAACTAGGTGAAACGAGACCAACTAGCCACGAGTTCTGAAATCAAAATCAGAAAAACCAGGATCGTAGAGCTCGAAAAGTAGTGTGAAATCAAGCTAAAAATCACCGAATTCAGAACTCGGAGTCAACGGATATTCATAAAACCGTTTACGTAAAGAAACCACATTTCGCGGCTAACTAGGTGAAACGAGACCTACTAGCCACGAGTTCCGAAATCAAAATCCGAAACGCTGGGATAGTAGAGCTCGAAAAGTAGTGTGTAATCAAGCAAAAAATCACCGAATTCAGAACTCGGAGTCAACGGATATTCATAAAACCGTTTACATAAAGAAACCACACTTCGCGGCTAAATAGGTGAATCGAGACCTACTAGCCACAAGTTCTGAAATCAAAATCCGAAATGCCAAGATTGTAGAGCTCGAAAAGTAGTGTGAAATCAAGCTAAAAATCACCGAATTCAGAACAAGGAGTCAACGGATATTCATAAAACCGTTTTTGTAAAGAAACCACATTTCGCGGCTAACTAGGTCAAACGAGACCTACTAGCCACGAGTTCTGAAATCAAAATCCGAAATGCTAGGATAGTAGAGCTCGAAAAGTAGTGTGTAATCAAGCAAAAAATCACCGAATTCAGAACTCGGAGTCAACGGATATTCACAAAACCATTTACGTAAATAAACCACATTTCGCGGCTAAATAGGTGAATCAAGACCTACTAGCCACGAGTTCTGAAATCAAAATCCGATATGCCAGGATTGTAGAGCTCGAAAAGTAGTGTGAAATCAAGCGAATTCAGAACTCGGAGTCAACGGATATTCGTAAAACCGTTTACGTAAAGAAACCACATTTCGCGGCTAACTAGGTGAAACGAGACCTACTAGCCACGAGTTCTGAAATCAAAATCCGAAAAAACAGAGTTGTAGAGCTCAAAAAGTAGTGTGAAATCAAGCTAAAAATCACGGAATTCAGAACTCGGAGTCAACGGATATTCATAAAACCATTTACGTAAAGAAACCACATTTCGCGGCTAACTAGGTGAACCGAGACCTACTAGCCACGAGTTCTGAAATCAAAATCCGAAACGCTAGGATAGTAGAGCTCGAAAAGTAGTGTGTAATCAAGCAAAAAATCACCGAATTCAGAACTCGGAGTCAACGGATATTCACAAAACCGTTTACGTAAATAAACCACATTTCGCGGCTAAATAGGTGAATCAAGACCTACTAGCCACGAGTTCTGAAATCAAAATCCGATATGCCAGGATTGTAGAGCTCGAAAAGTAGTGTGAAATCAAGCGAATTCAGAACTCGGAGTCAACGGATATTCGTAAAACCGTTTACGTAAAGAAACCACATTTCGCGGCTAACTAGGTGAAACGAGACCTACTAGCCACGAGTTCTGAAATCAAAATCCGATATGCCAGGATTGTAGAGCTCGAAAAGTAGTGTGAAATCAAGCTAAAAATCACCGAATTCAGAACTCGGAGTCAACGGATATTCATAAAACCGTTTACGTAAAGAAACCACATTTCGCGGCTAACAAGGTGAAACGAGACCTACTAGCCACGAGTTCCGAAATCAAAATCCGAAACGCTGGGATAGTAGAGCTCGAAAAGTAGTGTGTAATCAAGCAAAAAATCACCGAATTCAGAACTCGGAGTCAACGGATATTTATAAAACCGTTTACGTAAAGAAACCACATTTCGCGACTAACTAGGTGAAACAAGACCTACTAGCCACGAGTTCTGAAATCAAAATCCGAAACGTCAGGATTGTAGAGCTCGAAAAGTAGTGTGAAATCAAGCTAAAAATCACCGAATTCAGAACTCGGAGTCAACGGATATTCATAAAACCGTTTACGTAAAGAAACCACATTTCGCGGCTAACTAGGTGAAATGAGACCTACTAGCCACGAGTTCTGAAATCAAAATCCGAAACGCAGGATCGTAGAGCTCAAAAAGTAGTGTGAAATCAAGCTAAAAATCACCGAATTCAGAACTCGGAGTCAACGGATATTCATAAAACCGTTTACGTAAAGAAACCACATTTCGCGGCTAACAAGGTGAAACGAGACCTACTAGCCACGAGTTCCGAAATCAAAATCCAAAATGCTGGGATAGTAGAGCTCGAAAAGTAGTGTGTAATCAAGCAAAAAATCACCGAATTCGGAACTCGGAGTCAACGGATATTCATAAAACCGTTTACGTAAAGAAACCACATTTCGCGGCTAAATAGGTGAATGGAGACCTACTAGCCACGAGTTCAGAAATCAAAATCCGAAATGCCAAGATTGTAGAGCTCGAAAAGTAGTGTGAAATCAAGCTAAAAATCACCGAATTCAGAACAAGGAGTCAACGGATATTCATAAAACCGTTTTTGTAAAGAAACCACATTTCGCGGCTAACTAGGTGAAACGAGACCTACTAGCCACGAGTTCCGAAATCAAAATCCGAAACACCAGGATTGTAGAGCTCAAAAATTAGTGTAAAATCAAGCTAAAAATCACCGAATTCAGAACTCGGAGTCAACGGATATTCATAAAACTGTTTACGTAAAGAAACCACATTTCGCGGCTAACTAGATGAAACGAGACCTAGTAGCCACGAGTTCTGAAATCGAAAACCGAAAACCCAAGATTGTAGAGCTCGAAAAGTAGTGTGAAATCAAGCTAAAAATCACCAAATTCAGAACTCGGAGTGAACGGATATTCATAAAACCGTTTACGTAAAGAAACCACATTTCGCGGCTAACTAGGTGAAACGAGACCAACAAGCCACGAGTTCTGAAATCAAAATCCGAAAACACAGGATTGTAGAGCTCGAAAAGTAGTGTGAAATCAAGCTAAAAATCACGGAATTCAGAACTCGGAGTCAACGGATATTCATAAAACCGTTTACGTAAAGAAACCACATTTGGCGACTAACTAGGTGAAACGACACCTACTAGCCACGAGTTCTGAAATCAAAATCCGAAATGCTAGGATAGTAGAGCTCGGAAAATAGTGTGTAATCAAGCAAAAAATCACCGAATTCAGAACTCGGAGTCAACGGATTTTCATAAAACCGTTTACGTAAAGAAACCACATTTCGCGGCTAACTAGGTGAAACGAGACCTACTAGCCACGAGTTCCGAAATCAAAATCCGAAACGCTGGGATAGTAGAGCTCGAAAAGTAGTGTGTAATCAAGCAAAAAATCAACGAATTCAGAACTCGGAGTCAACGGATATTCATAAAACCGTTTACATAAAGAAACCACATTTCGCGGCTAAATAGGTGAATCGAGACCTACTAGCCACAAGTTCTGAAATCAAAATCCGAAATGCCAAGATTGTAGAGCTCGAAAAGTAGTGTGAAATCAAGCTAAAAATCACCGAATTAAGAACAAGGAGTCAACGGATATTCATAAAACCGTTTTGTAAAGAAACCACATTTCGCGGCTAACTAGGTGAAACGAGACCTACTAGCCACGAGTTCCGAAATCAAAATCCGAAACACCAGGATTGTAGAGCTCAAAAAGTATTGTGAAATCAAGCTAAAAATCACCGAATTCAGAACTCGGAGTCAACGGATATTCATAAAACCGTTTACGTAAAAAAACCACATTTCGCGGCTAACTAGGTGAAACGAGACCTACTAGCCACGAGTTCTGAAATCAAAATCCGAAACGCTAGGATAGTAGAGCTCGAAAAGTAGTGTGTAATCAAGCAAAAAATCACCGAATTCAGAACTCGGAGTCAACGGATATTCACAAAACCGTTTACGTAAATAAACCACATTTCGCGGCTAAATAGGTGAATCAAGACCTACTAGGCACGAGTTCTGAAATAAAAATCCGATATGCCAGGATTGTAGAGCTCGAAAAGTAGTGTGAAATCAAGCTAAAAATCACCGAATTCAGAACTCGGAGTCAACGGATATTCGTAAAACCGTTTACGTAAAGAAACCACATTTCGCGGCTAACTAGGTGAAACGAGACCTACTAGCCACGAGTTCTGAAATTAAAATCCGAAACGCCAAGATTGTAGAGCTCAAAAAGTAGTGTGAAATCAAGCTAAAAATCACCGAATTCAGAACTCGGAGTCAATGGATATTCATAAAACCGTTTACGTAAAGAAACCACATTTCGCGGCTAACTAGGTGAAACGAGACCAACTAGCCACGAGTTCTGAAATCAAAATCAGAAATACCAAGATCGTAGAGCTCGAAAAGTAGTGTGAAATCAAGCTAAAAATCACCGAATTCAGAACTCGGAGTCAACGGATATTCATAAAACCGTTTACGTAAAGAAACCACATTTCACGGTTAAACAAGATGAAACGAGACCTACTAGCCACGAGTTCTGAAATCAAAATCCGAAACGCCAGGATCGTAGAGCTCAAAAAGTAGTATGAAATCAAGCTAAAAATCACCGAATTCAGAACTCGGAGTCAACGGATATTCATAAAACCGTTTACGTAAAGAAACCACATTTCGCGGCTAACTAGGTGAAACGAGACCAACTAGCCACGAGTTCTGAAATCAAAATCCGAAAACCCAGGATTGTAGAGCTCGAAAAGTAGTGTGAAATCAAGCTAAAAATCACCTACTTCAGAACTCGGAATCAACGGATATTTATAAAACCGTTTACGTAAAGAAACCACATTTCGCGGCTAACTAGGTGAAACAAGACCTACTAGCCACGAGTTCTGAAATCGAAATCCGAAACGCTAGGATTGTAGAGCTCAAAATGTAGTGTGTAATCAACCTAAAAATCACCGAATTCAGAACTCGGAGTCAACGGATATACATAAAACCGTTTATGTAAAGAAACCACATTTCGCGGCTAACTGGGTGAAACGAGACCAACTAGCCACGAGTTCTGAAATCAAAATTCGAAACGCCAGGATCGTAGAGCTCGAAAAGTAGTGTGAAATCAAGCTAAAAATCACCGAATTCAGAACTCGAAGTTAACGGATATTCATAAAACCGTTTACGTAAATAAACCACATTTCGCGGCTAACTAGGTGAAACGAGACCTACTAGCCACGAGTTCTTAAATCAAAATCCAAAACCCTAGGATTGTAGAGCTCGAAAAGTAGTGTGAAATCAAGCTAAAAAACACCGAATTCAGAACTCGTAGTCAACGGATATTCATAAAACTGTTTACGTAAAGAAACCACATTTCGCGGCTAACTAGGTGAAACGAGACCTACTAGCCACGAGTTCTGAAATCAAAATCCGAACCAACAGGATTGTAGAGCTCGAAAAGTAGTGTGAAATCAAGCTAAAAATCACCGAATTCAGAACTCGGAGTCAACGGATATTCATAAAACCGCTTACGTAAAGAAACCACATTTCGCGGCTAACTAGGTGAAACGAGACCAACTAGCCACGAGTTCTGAAATCAAAATCCGAAACGTCAGGATTGAAGAGCTCGAAAAGTAGTGTGAAATCAAGCTAAAAATCACCGAATTCAGAACTCGGAGTCAACGGATATTCATAAAACCGTTTACGTAAATAAACCACATTTCGCGGCTAACTAGGTGAAACGAGACTTACTAGCCACTTGTTCTGAAATCAAAATCCGAAACGCCAGGATCGTAGAGCTCAAAAAGTAGTGTGAAATCAAGCTAAAAATCACCGAATTCAGAACTCGGAGTCAACGGATATTCATAAAACCGTTTACGTAAAGAAACCACATTTCGCGGCTAACTAGGTGAAACGAGACCTACTATCCACGAGTTCCGAAATCAAAATCCGAAACGCTGGGAAAGTAGAGCTCGAAAATTAGTGTGTAATCAAGCAAAAAATCACCGAATTCAGAACTCGGAGTCAACGGATATTCATAAAACCGTTTACGTAAAGAAACCACATTTCGCGGCTAAATAGGTGAATCGAGACCTACTAGCCACGAGTTCTGAAATCAAAATCCGAAATGCCAAGATTGTAGAGCTCGAAAAGTAGTGTGAAATCAAGCTAAAAATCACCGAATTCAGAACAAGGAGTCAACGGATATTCATAAAACCCTTTTTGTAAAGAAACCACATTTCGCGGCTAACTAGGTGAAACGATACCTACTAGCCACGAGTTCCGAAATCAAAATCCGAAACACCAGGATTGTAGAGCTCAAAAAGTAGTGTAAAATCAAGCTAAAAACCACCGAATTCAGAACTCGGAGTCAACGGATATTCATAAAACTGTTTACGTAAAGAAACCAAATTTCGCGGCTAACTAGATGAAACGAGACCTAGTAGCCACGAGTTCTGAAATCGAAAACCGAAAACCCAAGATTGTAGAGCTCGTAAAGTAGTGTGAAATCAAGCTAAAAATCATCAAATTCAGAACTCGGAGTCAACGGATATTCATAAAACCGTTTACGTAAAGAAACCACATTTCGCGGCTAACTAGGTGAAACGAGACCTACTAGCCACGAGTTCTGAAATCAAAATCCGAAATTCTAGGATAGTAGAGCACGGAAAATAGTGTGTAATCAAGTAAAAAATCACCGAATTCAGAACTCGGAGTCAACGGATATTCACAAAACCGTTTACGTAAATAAACCACATTTCGCGGCTAAATAGGTGAATCAAGACCTACTAGCAACGAGTTCTGAAATCAAAATCCGATATGCCAGGATTGTAGAGCTCGAAAAGTAGTGTGAAATCAAGCTAAAAATCACCGAATTCAGAACTCGGAGTCAACGGATATTCATAAAACCGTTTACGTAAAGAAACCACATTTCGCGGCTAACTAGGTGAAACGAGACCAACTAGCCACGAGTTCTGAGATCAAAATACGAAAACACAGGATTGTAGAGCTCGAAAAGTAGTGTGAAATCAAGCTAAATATCACCGAATTCAGAACTCGGAGTCAACGGATATTCATAAAACCGTTTACGTAAAGAAACCACATTTCGCGGCTAACTAGGTGAAATGAGACCTACTAGCCACGAGTTCCGAAATCAAAATCCGAAACGCTAGGATAGTAGAGCTCGAAAAGTAGTGTGTAATCAAGCAAAAAATCACCGAATTCAGAACTCGGAGTCAACGGATATTCATAAAACTGTTTACGTAAAGAAACCACATTTCGCGGCTAACTAGATGAAACGAGACCTAGTAGCCACGAGTTCTGAAATCGAAAACCGAAAACCCAAGATTGTAGAGCTCGAAAAGTAGTGTGAAATCAAGCTAAAAATCACCGAATTCAGAACTCGGAGTCAACGGATATTCATAAAACCGTCTACGTAAAGAAACCACATTTCGCGGCTAACTAGGTGAAACGAGACCAACTAGCCACGAGTTCAGAAATCAAAATCCGAAATGCCAAGATTGTAGAGCTCGAAAAGTAGTGTGAAATCAAGCTAAAAATCACCGAATTCAGAACTCGGAGTCAACGGATATTCATAAAACCGTCTACGTAAAGAAACCACATTTCGCGGCTAACTAGGTGAAACGAGACCAACTAGCCACGAGTTCTGAAATCAAAATCCGAAAAAACAGGGTTGTAGAGCTCAAAAAGTAGTGTGAAATCAAGCTAAAAATCACGGAATTCAGAACTCGGAGTCAACGGATATTCATAAAACCGTTTACGTAAAGAAACAACATTTCGCGGCTAACTAGGTGATACGAGACCTACTAGCCACGAGTTCTGAAATCAAAATCCGAAACGCTAGGATAGTAGAGCTTGAAAAGTAGTGTGTAATCAAGGAAAAAATCACCGAATTCAGAACTCGGAGTCAACGGATATTCAAAAAACCGTTTACGTAAATAAACCACATTTCGCGGCTAAATAGGTGAATCAAGACCTACTAGCCACGAGTTCTGAAATCGAAAACCGAAAACCCAAGATTGTAGAGCTCGAAAAGTAGTGTAAAATCAAGCTAAAAATCACCGAATTCAGAACTCGGAGTCAACGGATATTCATAAAACTGTTTACGTAAAGAAACCAAATTTCGCGGCTAACTAGATGAAACGAGACCTAGTAGCCACGAGTTCTGAAATCGAAAACCGAAAACCCAAGATTGTAGAGCTCGTAAAGTAGTGTGAAATCAAGCTAAAAATCATCAAATTCAGAACTCGGAGTCAACGGATATTCATAAAACCGTTTAGGTAAAGAAACCACATTTCGCGTCTAACTAGGTGAAACGAGACCTACTAGCCACGAGTTCTGAAATCAAAATCCGAAATTCTAGGATAGTAGAGCTCGGAAAATAGTGTGTAATCAAGTAAAAAATCACCGAATTCAGAACTCGGAGTCAACGGATATTCACAAAACCGTTTACGTAAATAAACCACATTTCGCGGCTAAATAGGTGAATCAAGACCTACTAGCCACGAGTTCTGAAATCAAAATCCGATATGCCAGGATTGTAGAGCTCGAAAAGTAGTGTGAAATCAAGCTAAAAATCACCGAATTCAGAACTCGGAGTCAACGGATATTCATAAAACCGTTTACGTAAAGAAACCACATTTCGCGGCTAACTAGGTGAAACGAGACCAACTAGCCACGAGTTCTGAGATCAAAATACGAAAACACAGGATTGTAGAGCTCGAAAAGTAGTGTGAAATCAAGCTAAATATCACCGAATTCAGAACTCGGAGTCAACGGATATTCATAAAACCGTTTACGTAAAGAAACCACATTTCGCGGCTAACTAGGTGAAACGAGACCTACTAGCCACGAGTTCCGAAATCAAAATCCGAAACGCTAGGATAGTAGACCTCGAAAAGTAGTGTGTAATCAAGCAAAAAATCACCGAATTCAGAACTCGGAGTCAACGGATATTCAAAAAACCGTTTACGTAAATAAACCACATTTCGCGGCTAAATAGGTGAATCAAGACCTACTAGCCACGAGTTCTGAAATCAAAATCCGAAAAAACAGGGTTGTAGAGCTCGAAAAGTAGTGTGAAATCAAGCTAAAAATCACCGAATTCAGAACTCGGAGTCAACGGATATTCGTAAAACCGTTTACGTAAAGAAACCACATTTCGCGGCTAACTAGGTGAAACGAGACCTACTAGCCACGAGTTCTGAAATCGAAAATCGAAAACCCAAGATTGTAGAGCTCGAAAAGTAGTGTGAAATCAAGCTAAAAATCACCGAATTCAGAACTCGGAGTCAACGGATATTCATAAAACCGTCTACGTAAAGAAACCACATTTCGCGGCTAACTAGGTGAAACGAGACCAACTAGCCACGAGTTCTGAAATCAAAATCCGAAAAAACAGGGTTGTAGAGCTCAAAAAGTAGTGTGAAATCAAGCTAAAAATCACGGAATTCAGAACTCGGAGTCAACGGATATTCATAAAACCGTTTACGTAAAGAAACAACATTTCGCGGCTAACTAGGTGATACGAGACCTACTAGCCACGAGTTCTGAAATCAAAATCCGAAACGCTAGGATAGTAGAGCTCGAAAAGTAGTGTGTAATCAAGCAAAAAATCACCGAATTCAGAACTCGGAGTCAACGGATATTCAAAAAACCGTTTACGTAAATAAACCACATTTCGCGGCTAAATAGGTGAATCAAGACCTACTAGCCACGAGTTCTGAAATCAAAATCCGATATGCCAGGATTGTAGAGCTCGAAAAGTAGTGTGAAATCAAGCTAAAAATCACCGAATTCAGAACTCGGAGTCAACGGATATTCGTAAAACCGTTTACGTAAAGAAACCACATTTCGCGGCTAACAAGGTTAAACGAGACCTACTAGCCACGAGTTCTGAAATCAAAATCCGAAACGCCAAGATTGTAGAGCTCGAAAAGTAGTGTGAAATCAAGCTAAAAATCACCGAATTCAGAACTCGGAGTCAATGGATATTCATAAAACCGTTTAAGTAAAGAAACCACATTTCGCGGCTAACTAGGTGAAACGAGACCAACTAGCCACGAGTTCTGAAATCAAAATCAGAAATACCATGATCGTAGAGCTCGAAA